>OW569412.2:32539615-33213096 GCA_937662695.2 Halyzia sedecimguttata
TCAAAAATATTTAATTGGTTTTGGAAATCTCGTATACTTACATGAGCTGCTTGTTAAAAGAATTTCTTGAAAAATATATACCTGCTTGAACCGACAACGAGTAAAGTCTTTTGAAAAAATAATAACATGTAACGTCTAAATGTAGTGAGCAGAATGTAAAATGAACGTATTCCTTTTCATAAGTGAGCGGTGAACTGAGTATATATTTTCTCAATTTGGTCATATTTCGGAATATACATTTAGTTCACAAAAATGAATTGAAAGAATGGAAAAGTCTTTATATTTGACAGACAAGATAAAAGATTTGTTTCGTTCTAGATGTACCATATTGCATCTTACTATTAGAAAATTTGCAATAGTGTTTAGTATTGTTGTCATAGGATAGTCCTTCTAACTTGTATTATTTTTAAAATGCTGCCAGAAAACTACCGGCTTGAGACCAAGTATGAGAATCACCTAATCGGCAAAGTGGCCTTGGTTCGTACCAATCACCTCGACCTGGTTCAGTAAGGCAACATAAGTAAAACAAAAATAATATTCTTCTGTCACTTCCAAATTTCTGATGGTCACATTTTTACCTCTTCATGCTTCGTTTCCTACTGAACTTGGTCAAGTTATATCCTGGTTCTAGAAAATGCTTGTTGCATGACCATGCTGCACTTCTGTATTAAAGCATTGAGCATGCTACACACGATGTGTCACTCTCATGTGACAGTAGAATAGATGTTAAAAATTAATTTAAAGAAAATATACACCCGAGAAAAACTTATACAGGTTGTCTCATCAGTATTATGACATGGTAAAACCACAAATTACCAACTCAAAATAACATTTTTGGAGCTAACATGCTTAAGTTGTATAGGTATATTTGTTTTTTGAGTTGAGTCTGAATTTGAAAATAATATTGTCATCATTGGAGACATTTGACTGTAGAAGTATCAATTCATCAACTTTTGCTAGTGGTATGGATATCTAATTATCACATTTGTCCACTTTGAGTTTATAGTTACTGCCATGCCAAATACCCCCCAAATCTGGGAAATAAAAAAACATTGATTTACTTTACTGTTTGACCCATAAAGTTACTTTAAGTCAAATAATCAACCGTTTCCCTATTGTATGTTATTAATGAGACATAATTAGCTTAAAACCTTTGAGCATCATGAATATTCTAGATAGGATATGATCATTCAGCAAGTTTAGATTAAAAATAAATGAAAAATAAATCAACTTTTGCATCCAAAGTGTAAATATGTATGCGGAATATACAGGGTAAGTATTTAGGTTATTCCTCTCAATCATAGATTCCTCTCATCAAATAAAACACTTTTTTCCTTCAACATTTTTCTATATTCGGCTCAGGTAAAAAGAAACAGGTTGTTGAAGTTGCAGAAAAAAACAGTTTTTGGCGCTCTTGTTTCTCGAAACAGAGTGCTTGTCAATTTGCCCAAATGTCTGTAATTTTCAAATTTTTGGCTGAAAATGGTCTTAAACGTTTTGGTTCGACTCACTGATGAAGAAACCGTTGTCAAAATCGATTCTGCCCGGCCGTCCGTTAACACGATAACTCTCGAACGGAATGAGCTATACAGTTGAAATTTTCAGAGTAGGTTTGGAAGATAATTATCTCGTTAGTTATTGGGCGGCGGTTCCGGAGAAACGAAAAAAAAATGTTTGCATCATCATTCTCAACAAAATAATGCTTTCGGAGATTTTTCAAAATTTCAACACTCAATCGTAACTATGAATTCATAGCAAGCTCTAGTTTTAATTTGCTAACCTATGTTTTGAATCCATTGATATCATTACCAACTCTGAGAAACCAATGCTTTCGGAGATATGATTTGTCAAAGTTTGAACAAGAGCGCCAAAGTTCCTGTCCACAGGGCTTTCCCACATTTTATTCTTTTGTAGCTTTGACATGATTATTCAGAATGAAATGAATTTTGGTGTGGTTTTCCATAACTATGCAAACATATTCTTCAATTATAACAGTTGTTTCCTACTTCCACTGGTTTCTTCGTTATAAGCAAATGGTACCATAAAACTGAATTAAATTTGCACAAAGAAAGCAGATGAAGGTTATCTTATAGTCCGGGAGCCAGTAACAGATATACATGAACAAGTTCCTCTCAATCGGTAATTAGTAGAATGCATCAGAGAATAGTAACATAATGCCTCGTGAACGTTAGCTACGACTGAAACCACAGAGTGGTTTCAGAGATATAACCATTTGCATTTTTTTCCCAATAACTCGAAAAATACTAATCTGATCGAATCAATGCACGGTTATTAGTTGATCGTATGACTGGAAATTTAAATTTTTTATTATTTTAATTATATTATACGTGCATATTTCGAAAACGGTACGTTTTATGAGAAATGATGAAGAAACCATTGGAAGTAGGAAAAAAACCGTTAATTGGAGAATATATATCACGGTTATAGAAAACTTCACCCCAAAATCAATTTCGTTCGGAACCATGTCAAAGGAAAAACTATATTTTTTTTCAATTTCAATAACCTGTATCTTTTCCTGAGCCGAATTCGGAAAAAAATAGGTTCAAGCACTGACGTGAAGTCAGGAGCTTTTGCGCGCATTGTCCATTCTTCTGTATTGGACACCCTTAATCGAATTTACCATGGTGAATTCGATTAAGAGTGTCCACTACAGGAGAATGGACAGTAGAACATCGTGGCAACGGACGGCCGGACAGAATCAAATTTGGCCTATAATGCTTCATCAGGGAGTTGAATCCAATCGTTTGAGACCATTTTTGGCAAAAAATTCGAAAATTACAGACATTTGGGCAAAATGATGTTTCCCAGAACATACGCGCAAAAAGTGTTTTATTTGATGAGAGGAATCTATGGTTAAAATTAATGTACAACTTAAAGACTCACCCTGTATTGGAGCACTAAAAAAATTGGCACCTAACAGTATTCCCGGCTTATGCAAGAAATGCAGTTTTGAAATTTGTTATACAGCCGTTTTTCGATGCGGGCCATCTTTCCGAAATAATTTGAAGATATTCACACTTCCCGTTATAAAGGAAGTGGCCATCAATATTGGAATTTTAAATAAAACCACAATTTTTTTTCACCGGCATCAGATTGCTTGCTGGATTTGCTACAGCTAAGATGTCTAAATTAATGGTGTATATTGTATATTGTTGTAGGGTGTAACGTTGCACTGCAACCTTAAGGTCTATTGTGCTCCCCCATCAGAGCTGTGAATGTCACCACCATCTACAGCTATCTTTCCAGTTCCACAGTTCTGCTGATGACGTTGGGACGATTTCTTCTCGATTTTATTCATGGTAGTACCCTCTATCAATCCAGAATTTTTCCCGGCAGTTTCCATGCTTACGGCTATGTTGATGGATGACTTATACGTTAGATTACTTTCGGTGAAAAGTCGTTGACGGATAATTTCACTTCTGAGACCGAATACTAACTGATCTCTAAGATTTGTTTCCAATGAACTTCCATAATTGCAAAACTTTGACAGGTTTTTCAAACTAGCAACGTACTCTGAAGTTGATTCCTGACTTTGTTGCTTCCTTTGTCTGAATTTATACCTTTCGGCAATATCCGATGGTTTTGGTTCCAAGTGTTCTTGCATGATTTTCACTAATTCTTCGAATGGTTTATTTTCTGGTGACTCTGGAGCACAAAGATCATTTAGTAATTCGAATGACTCATTTCCCATGACGGTGATCAGGTGTTTGAAGTTCCGGTTGCGTTTTATTGGCCTCGAAGTACTGTTTAATTTGGGTTATATACGTATTCCAGTTCTTCTCTGCAAGTTTTAATCCTCGTCGCCACTGTAATAACTTAAAGGTGATTTAGGCTCAATTAATCTATACGAGATTCATCTCAATACTGGTTTATTCTAGAAACGACACACAATAAGAAAACATATGTCATACATCTTAATGCGCATCACAATAATATCTTCGCATATACAGGCTATACAATATAACACTGATGAACTCCAGTATCTGGGATGGCTTCAAGGAGGCTACGTCTTCGCTCCTGCAGATTTTTTACCAAAAGCATTCCTTACGTTGGTTTGAGATGGCGAGGCATTCCGTAATCTGGAGACCTGGAGTTTCATCATCCTCCCCAGAGAATCTGCACTCGTCAGTTTCTGCTAGCCCTAATATGCTTCCTAAGACAGCAGTGCCCTGTGAGGAAACCAGTGAGGAGGTGCAACGTGTTTTTACTGAGATCCATATATTTCTTGGATCTGACAGTGTCAAAGTCCCGGAGGAATATTCCGGGCCAATAAAAGAGGTTCGTGCTCCTTTCTTGGCAAGTGTGTTGGCTTGACTGTCAGAATGGATTGCTATATCACCCCTCTGATAGTTTCTTTCTAGGTTCATTTCCACGCATCTTTCGATTGCCTGTATTTCTGTCAGAAACACGCTCGGATAGGAGCCTAGCGATAGTGAGCATTTAGGGCTCGCCCCATATACTACTGCGTCAGCTCCTATATTGATTTTTGAACCGTCTGTGTATCACTTGGGTGGTGGATTCCCTGTCACAGTCTTTCTTCCTACCTAGGATCGTAGTGAAGTTCTTTTCCATGCTAACTTTCTTAATTATTTCTTCAATAGGAAGATTGGCTGATGAAATGTACCTGGTAAGAGAGGACCAGGCATTCTGGTTTTTAATAATCTCAATACCTGTTCATTACTTAATTATTCTGAGAATGGCTTCATGGGCCATTTTGTCTATCACTAGATGAAGGGGTGTGAGATTTGTGATAATCTCAAGTGCCCTGGTAGGACTTGTTCCCATAGCTCCAGTGATACACACACAGGCAAGCCTTTGTACTTTGTCGAGGGTTTTCGTCGTATTATTCTGGCTTATTTTTGTATACCAGACTACTGCGCCATACGTGATAATGGGTCTCACAATCATGACGTATATCCATCGGAGTATCTTGGGGTTGCTGCCCCAAGTATTAACGGGGTATTGGACAAAATTGACCGACATGGTATATCGTATTCATTCGTCGATCGACGTGAAATGTTGGGAATATTTTGTTATAAATAGAAAATATGCAAAATTTATTGACATTTCCTGAAAAGGCTACTACGTGAGACGAATAAGTAGTTCCATTTAGAAATCCAAAGTTGATGGACACTTAAGGTGCATTTTTATGTTCACGGTCACGTGGTACGATTGAGAATGCAACCACATATTCAGGGATGGAAAGCCATCTGAAATAGAGCGTCGATCGTCAACAAGTAGCGTCAAGTGTCAGAGCTAAATATTGTTTAGCTTTATCGCTTGTCTCTCATTGTTAACGCTAGATGCTTAATTTCAGATGGTATTAATTACAGAATCTGTGATTCCATTCTAAACGTACCACCCGACCGTATTTGACGCTAGCATACGAAAAAGTATAGGTGGGTATTACTGCAGGCTTGATGTGATATATTGATTTTTCGATGTACACAGATAGTGAAATAATAGGCATGCCCTTCTGGATTCCTGCTTAATTCTAATTCTCTGATCGATGTTTTCTCTATAAAATATGCGTATATGGATAAGCATTCAGGTATATGGATCCCTAATTCGTCCCATGTGGTAACGACGTTAACCTTCCAATTACAAGATAAAATATACAGCCCAAAACTTCTAGAAAGGGTTTGAACATCAACTTTACGCCCTATCGACCTAGGATGCGTATTCTACCCGCGGATCACAAAAAAGGAAGAACCAAAATTTAAGAAAGGACCGCTGTAACAAATATCATTGTCTGATAAAACGTCCATTTTCATAAAAAAATCATCAGTTTTTTTCGCCAAGAAATATCCACCTTTGTGTTATTCTAGAGGGTCTTTTTAAATGATTGTAACATTGCAGTTGGCTTTGAATCATTCTTTGCTGCTCTTCGCTAAGGATCCTGACTATTTGACAGCCTTGATGATTGTATTGTCGGAAAATAAATTAGGGGGATGGAATCGGGAATGTGAACAGTATATATTAAGCAGCTAAATAAGTATTTCAAAGCCAACTCCGATGTTACAATAATTTATAAAGACCCTGTACTAATCAGATCTCAACAAAATTGATGATCATTCAAATACTGATTAGTTTTCACTCAAATCCGACGTTTAGACGAAAAACCATATTTCAATATTAACCCTTAAAAGGAAAAATGTGGTCCGTCCACTCAACCAAATCTAAGACGCAATTAACTCTGACCAAAGAAACAAAAATCTCTCATCTGAGATAAACAACGATCGCTCCATTATCGACCCTCGATCGATACGAGATACGGAGCAGGAGCTTTCCCTTCGAGCTACCAATATCGAAACTCATCATACTTCATGTAAAATTAAGAATGCTACAATCTTTCGGAAACGATGTTTCTATCTTCTGAGACGAAGCGTTACTTACGAAAAAGTACAACAAAATATCATATCGGTCGCAGTTCTGAAGGGATGAACTCAAGCTACACGACCTCGTTTTAATAATTAAACATAAACCGCAAACGAAAAACGGCAGTGTGCCAAATTTGTGAAGCCCATTTTTTCTATAAGCTGAGAAACTTCTAATGAGTCAAATATTTGAATGACCCTGTTTAGTGTATATGATATATATATTTTCGTAATATTATATTCGGATATAAGATCATATTATATACACAGGGTGTCTAGATTGATTCAAAAGATTTTAGGATGTTATATTTCGGAGGAAATTAAGGGGTGTCTTTCATATTATTTTTTATTCTAAGACCCCTTCTCCTTAAAGCTACTGCCTTTGACATTGGTGGCAAAATTTTATTTTTATTGAATATCTTCTATATGGAACCATTTGGAGGAATTAAATTTGGCAGTAAGCTTACGCTATTTAAATGTCACTTTTTCAATTCCGAAATTTCATCATGAAGGGGTGGAAAAATCAACCCTATATCAACTATATTTTGCATCAGAACCTTTTGATTGTTCAACATTTTTCGAATTGAAAAATTGATGCAAGAAATTCAATATACAACTTTTTTTATCTTTTCTCCTAAAATTGTTAGTTAGACTACAAAAAAATAAAATATTACTTAGATTCTCTTCACATATAATTTGTTGAAAAAAATAAATAAAGTCCTAGTGATAAATATTTTTACTGTTCAAATTTCTATGATGTCCCCAATTTCAATTTCAAAATTACAATACCTTGGAAGGAAAGGGACTTAGAACAAGAAATTATATGAAAGACCTCCTTTTTCGAAGTTTCTCTTCCATTAAACTTTTGCATTAAGATAGAAACATGTATAAATGTTATGGGAGTAAATAGTTCAGGGTTAGGGCAAATTTTATAGATTCACTGCTTCATTAAGGTTCCCACCGTTTCGATGTATTTAACGACATCTTCACTGCTCTTTTATAGAATCAAGTGAAGTAATGTCAACACAAATGCTCACTGATCACAAACTAACAGGCAACGAACGATCTACGAAATTCGAAAAAAATCACACTCACACTTATTGGAAGTGTACGTTTTCCAAAGTATATAAATAAACTTTTTTATTATAAAAAATATGAATATATAGGCACACTTAGTACTTCTTTTCCGCCAACTAAATACAGACAACTTTGTTGACCATTCACAGTGGAATGGGAGGTGATATTTCATACAAAGCAGACATTGAGGGATTATACACGAAAACAGATACAGCTTAAAGTTAATATAGCTCAAACTGGCAGATATCTCAGAACATGCACGCCAGAACTTAATAGAGCGTTGATAAATGTTCTCAATCCAGTTAAATGAAGGGTGTATAACATATCTGTTGCTGAACTTACATTGCACAATAGCCACACCTTCAACGTATCTGTGGTGAAGGCCCTAAGTAAACAAAAATATTATTAATTGAAATTACTTGTAGTAAAAGAAATCTAAAAGCTATGAATAATACATTGGACATCAATAACCGCATCCTCCAACATACATCGATGCTATCGTTCAGACCCAAAAATCACCCAGTTATTAATGTAACCAGACAAGAAAAAATTAGTGCGGTCGGGAGACCTCCGTCAGGAAAGAAATTATTTTTTTTCAATTCCGATTGCAAGTAATTCGGAATAAAATCTGTATATTTTGCTATTATTTTATATCATATTTTCAATGCAAATATTTTAAAGAAGAATCAAATCAAGTACAGGGTTTTTCAATTGGGGCGGGCCGATGTTGGCAACATATGGCGACCAACTTGTTTTTGTGATCTCTGTTTAACCTCTCATTTTTCATTCAGATAATCCTGCCAAATAGCCATATCAAGCTCGATTCAGCTGCTTGTCGCAGCATTGTTCAATAGCTAAAACGTTGCGCGCTTTTCGTCCGACGTGGAGGTCCTTCAAAGTCGACCCTCCAACGTTTGGTAAAGATACTCGGGGCAACTGGTTTGGTAAACAATCAGCCAGTACATGTACGTCAAAGAAACGTCAGATGAGCCGAGAACATAGCCATGGTACGTCAAAGTGTGCAGGGGAACCCGAGACAGTTAATTCCACAGATTAACCAGATACGCCACTCCCAGTATTTATGAATGAACTCTGCTGACGCGTAATGTTGACCATGGAATTCTCGGCACCCCCAAATAGTTCCTAGCTCCTAACTATTTGGGGGTGCCAATAAAATCGCAGATATATGATCACGTGACCTCTCGGCCAATCGCAACTATGGTAAAGGCAGAACGACGTTCATTCATAAATTTATAACAACAAACGGAAAGGTTAGCTAAAATACTCTGCTTATGTACGAAAATTTGTAACTCAAGTGGGATTAATTTAATGAATTTTATAAAGTGTAATGAAGACGTTTAAGATGCAGTTTGTGGCGTATGTGCAAGAAATAAAAGGAATATGATTATTAGTGATTTGTGAAGTTGAGGTTAGAGTTTGTTTAAAGAGCGAGAACGTAGTTCATTTCTCTCTGTCATTTTACTACGTCTTCATGGGTAGTAAATCTGAAGGTCAAACCTACGTGCTTCCCGCCAACTGTCGATTGCACTATCTGGTAATCTGTGTTAATTCCTCGCCGTGCGCAAGAACTCGGCCTTTTACTGACAACATGGAGAATTTTTCGTCGAGACTTGGCCCTATATCCTTACAAAATCCAACTGACCCAGGAACTCAAAGTTAATGACCATCAACAACGTCGTTGGCTTGCTAACTGGTTTGGAAGAAGACCCTAATTTTGCTCGGAAAATCAGCCTTAGCGACGAAGCGCATCTTTGGTTGTCTGACCCCCCTATACTTTTCTTATGGGGGTTCCTAAAGTTACAGGTTTATTCCAATAAGCCACGAACTACAAAAGACCCCAAACGTAACATTACCCATGCCATCGCTCAAATTAACTCGGATCTATGCAGCATAGTCATGGAAAATTAGACCTAAAGCATACGTGGACTGTGGGAAGTCACGGTGGACATTTGAACTATTCTATATTCCATATATAATTTGCACAAATAGGCCTTTCAAATTAAAAGAAAACAGGATTTTGCTAATACCTCATAAACAGCTTGTTTTATTTAATTTCAATATCGATCCGCTCTTATTGAAAAACACTTCAGTTCAATTTTATATTTCAGGGTTGTGTTCGAATATTAACTCCGTAGAGTAATATTTACTCCATTGCGTTCGAAAACTGAAAGGTTGGGTAAATTTTACTCCATGACTGTCGCTCGAAATGTAAGATTATTCGACTCCGAGTTCATTTTACTCCTGTCAAAATTGACATAACTCATGGGAATGAAAATCTAGTATCTTTGTCTCACTGTTATATGAATGTTCTGTGAGGTAATTTAATAGTTTTAATACTGCTCACAATAAATATTTATTATTAGAGTTACATATATGTGAAGAAAACAATAATGATAGGTTCTTTCTTAAACCAACATAACCTATTTTCCGATATTGGCACCTTCTGTCACTGTCAGTGTCAGAGTAAATCTGTCAAACCTTCAAAAACTACTTTACTCCGTGGAGTTAATTTTCGAACACAAACCAGGAAAAATATTGCATGTCAGGAGAATCAATTCTGTTTTGATCTGAAATAGTGAACTATAAATTATACAAAATAACCGCGGTCGGGTAAAAATTATTATTTTAGGATCTTATGTAAAATAGTTAACTATAAATTATCCAAAAAATGTACCAAATATCATTTTTGTATTAAATCTTGTCATATTACATTTGTGTGCGGACTTTATAAAATATTCAACACAATGTGGAACAAATTCAGGAATTAAAATATCCCTCCTTCATTCTCGCAGTTTGGAAGTTTTCAAATTTAAACTTCCTAGGGGAAACCCCCGAGGATACTCCACAGAAAATGCAGGAATATACTTTCCATCGACTAAGTAGTCTCCTTTATAGCTAGCGGACAGCAGAGCATTCTGTTAATTCAAGATCTCCTCACGAGGTGGTATGAGTTGCTAGTTGCTACATTAATTTCTTATGATTCTTTCATTTCAACAGAACAAATAGTAGTATTCTGTGAAACATATTCAGTTTTCACAAGATGAAATGAATAAAACGCATAAGCAAACTGTACTTGCTTAATGGAACGCATTGGAAGGATTGGCATCTGCAGAGAAACACAAATATCGACGTTATAGCTAGCTTTAAGTGGGGGTAAATCTGATGTAGAGTGGTCTATAGTCAGTTTAAGATATATTGACATCAAGGGTGGCTATGGAAAATCGAAATTCAGTTGGCAACAGCCGGTCTAGTTATGTTTGAAATCACATAATTTAGATTGTTCGCATTGAAAATTACCATGAGCTGATGAACTGTCATTTATTATTTATTTCTTGACAATTTGGATTTAACGAAAATCGAACCATTTGGGATAGTTTTTACATGTGTGTTTGTAATTAATCGTACCGAGTTTGAGTATTTCCACATCCTTGTGCTATTAAAAATGTCTGGAATTGATTACGATGCCTCTCGCATAAAAAAAGGGGAACGCGAAGGAGTATATAGATGTTACTGTTAATTCTTCAGGGACTCTGCAGATATTACCGCCAGCATTGCTGTAGTGTTCCAGGTAAACTGTTATTCAACCACTAAAAGAGTATTCTGATTATTACATAATATTTGGCCATAATATTTCAGATTTTTTCAAGTACTGTTCGAAGAATTCTTAGGGAAAAGAATAAGGCACATCATTAAAACCTGGCAGCAGTTGTGGAGAAACTCCTGTGCTATACGACTATACATTTAAAGAGACATTTAATTAAATTAAAGTTTTTGTAAATTTGAGAGAGCACTTCACTGAAGATTTTCTTTGATTACTTTTTTCCTTCATGAGCTATACGAACTAAACAAATATGAAAGTTAGAAATACAATTTTCAATCATTAAGTTTTTCAATATAAATTATACCTAATACTACGACAATTCATAGGGAAATGGCAAATTATCTTTTATGTTCCTAGTTGCAATTGTTATCCATAAAACTCACCGCTTACGTAAAAAAAAATTACCTATTAAAATTTAGGTTCCGATTTTTTTTGTGGAAAAATAAGCACTTGAACTATTATCATTGCATAAAAATTATAATCTTTTAGAAGCTATCACTTTCCAAGTTAAACTAAGACAAAAATAATAAGTCTGCTTAAACACTGCTAAATTAACTCTTCTTCCAAAATAATGTTCCACCAACCCACCTCTCAATAATTTATACTGACGAAGTAATAATAATAACATTATATTTATTAACATTACATTAAGAGGTTTGGTGTAGTCAGAGATACGAAAAATGGACAATTTTAAATAATTTTTTTTCCCAGTATTATCTTATTTTATAAAAGTAAAAATATAGCATCATTAAATAAGGTTTCGACTTGATTTGACAGAAATTTCAGAAAAAAAAATTATTAATAATGAAAAATGGCGATACCGTTGTTAATAAATCAACAAGTCCAGAGCGTTCCTGCCAATAGGGTCCTTCATAAATGGCTTCGTATAATTAATATACTTATGCATATATTTCACAAGTCAAATAGACCCCAGGGGGTTCATTGATTTGCCGAGAAAGCAAGAGCAGGCGCGTTTCTGGCTTCTTGGCCTTCATCAGTACTCTGTAGATTCTCAACAAATTCAACTAAACTGACCCGGGTTAAGCCTCTCAAAGCAGGCTTGGTCGATCATACCTAATCGCCCACGCCACCTATGAGACAAAACACGGAAATCAGCCTTTCCCTACCAGTGAATATTTGAAGCGTGAAATCATATGCCACCATTCACTCGATATTAATCGAGAAACGAGTCTCGCAGAGCTCAGACAGTATCTTCCCAATGCCCAATTCGAGTGAATGGTGGCATATGATTTCACGCTTCAAATATTCACTGGTGGGGAAAGGCTGATTTCCGTGTTTTGTCTCATAGGTGGCGTGGGCGATTAGGTGTGATCGACTAAGCCGGCTCTGAGAGGCTTAACCCGGGTCAGTTTAGTTGAATTTGTTGAGAAGCTACAGAGTACTGATGAAGGCCAAGAAGCCAGAAACGCGTCTGCTCTTGCTTTCTCGGCAAATCAATGAACCCCCTGGGGTCTATTTGACTTGTGAAATATATGCATAAGTATATTAATTATACGGTGCCATTATTGAAGGACCCTATTGGCAGGAACGCTCTGGAATTGTTGATTTAAAAAAAAATATTTTAAAAGTAATGTCTGTTTGTGTTGACCCAGTTCCAACCGAAGCTCCTCACGGTGACCATCATTTATCCTTTGATTTATTAATAGATAATCTAGTCCTGATCGAAGTTTTTTTTTGTTTTCTTTCAAATTAACAAAATGGCAACCTCAGGAAAATTTTTTCCATATTTTCGGGTAAAAAAACAACAGTTAATTGTATATAAAAATTCGAAATAAAAACACAAAAAAAAATCATTCGATCAGGCACTAGTTTGTCATGTTTTCGAAAAGCTGTATAAATTTCATGAAAATCTACCGAGAGGTTTTCGAGCCACAGTGGTCACCAGTTCAAAGAACATAGTTTTGAGAAAAACGCATTTGAAGTTTAACACTCAAATTACGTATTATTTAATTACTTTACAGAGACATCTATTCCTGGGCCATATAATGGTTCTTTAGCCGTTGTGGCAGCTTCCAGAATATCTATTTGGTGTTGTCTACGTAGCATTCTACCTTCTGGAGTGTTGTCGTTAGCGGGCAAACTGCTAGTAGCTACTTGCTCTAAGCTACCTGCTCTCGCCCAGCGCGCTCGAGAGCCCTTTGCTAATTATCGAATAACTTGAAAAGTATTTGTCGGATCTACTTCAAATTTTCGGAGAATATTTCTGAGATATTATGCTCTGAGAAAATGCAAAAAAACAAAAAAAGATTTTTTGAAAAAGCTGACTACACCTAACCCCTTGATTAAATTATTCAATAACCAATATGGATTCAATAAATGAAAAGTAAGCTTCTTATGGGCTTTTACACCTTGATTGATTCTCCAATGGCTTTGGATAAGGAACTTTAGTTCTAAGATATATTGAGATGCACATGATTATTATGTCAAGAGGTTAATCATCCTGCATTAGAAAAAGTTTTTTCTATCATAAATAATGACTTTTCCAATTCGTTGAAATGGTTTCTGGGTATCAACCTCATATTTATGTTTGTTTCATCAGTCTACTGTAGTTGAACATGGAAAATTATCCTTCCAAAATCTCAGGATAAAATACATTCGGGATTTGAATTTCCAAAGTACATCAAAAATGCATTTATAAGGGTCTTCAATTAATTACAAATAGGAGATAGCATTGAAAATATTCAAGGTTATATTAATAATTCATTTCTCTAGTTACATAACAGTAACTTTTTGTAACTAGAAATGAAGCACCAACTACACGTTCAAGGCCTACTTCGATGTCAATATATATTAAACGGACTATAGTTGAATACAACTTGAGTCAACTGAACGAGATGAATCCTATCAATTCACTCCCAGTGCAAGCAGCGCTAGACAATATTAATTGTGTTTGCATATTCCCACTTCTTGAGCCACGTTTTTATTTTTATATTGTGAACAAACTAAATAAGTGTGAGGTACAGAGTAACAGTTAAATATCTTTAAGGTTGTTTTTTCATATTGGTCAGTGTATATTTGTGTCGTTATTTCTTTCAATTGATTTCCTTTTAAAGTTAGTTTTACACGGCGAAGAAATTCATGAATTTTTTCCTCCGTGTAAAAAAACAAACTTGACGTGAATTTTCTTGAGGCAAAACTTCATGAAGATCTTCACGAAATTAGAATGTGTTCTATTTTATCAACAAGTTTCGCGTTAAGTCAGGGCTACCAAAATCTGTTTCATCCCATAAATTATCGTAAAAGCTTTAAAACATAAACCAGTGGTCGTTGAGGTTGTTTGGAAGGAAGTTCTAGTTGTGTGCTGTGGTAGAAAACGAGTGAAGTTCAGAATCGAGCCACAGCTGTTTATGTTGTCGTCTGCATATTTACTTGTTTAGAAGTTTACAGTATTACTGTTTGACATCTGTCCAGGGACGGGCCGAAGCCAAATTTTCGGGTGGGGAGGGTTTCCAACTGTGCTAGAAGGGGGGGGGGGTGCTCCATGAATTTCTTCACCGTGTAAAACTAGCTTATGAGTTCTGACTTCTGATGATGACGTTATTTACGTCGAAATGGTAAGCATTTTATTGTAACCTCATATACTGCCTTCACCCCAGCTTTAAATTAATATAATTCATGCATATACATACGCTAGAAAAACTCTAGTTACCCAATACAATGATTTCGAATCATGTAAATATTTATAATTCTTCATTTATCTATGGCACATGCTCTGTTGATAAGTATCTTACGAATAAATCTGCTGGTAAGCTATTTAAAGTATAATTAATTTCAGTTCCAGTTTGTGAATTCCTTTCTCTCACTCTTCTATATTGCATTCTATCTTCAAGACCAAGACCGGTTGAAACAGGTAAGTTTAAAGTATATTGCTTCTTATGAATAACTTGAAGTGAACTTAAATATCTCATGAACATGAAAGTATTGACTATACTTGAACATACTGTACATACATTTGAATCGGGGAAATTACGTTTAGAATTCTTGAACACGGCAGATATATACAATAAGGTTATAAACCAGTTGGGAGATCACTGAGGCCAGGAACCTTTGCGCGCTTGTTCGAATTTATAGCCAGAGTGGTCACCCAACCACTTAAGGCAACTTGGCCTCCAGGGAAAAAAATACTATTTTCATAATACTTGCAACAATATGGACCCGATCGAGTTTAAGCCTAGAACTTGGCCGTAAAATAATGTTTTGAAGGTTTTCTCAAAATTTCAGCGATATCTGTGATATAACTAAATAAGATAACAAGAAAATTCTATGAAATTATCTTCTATTAATTGTGCAGCTTAATTCAACCTCAGAACATAGAACTATTCTATGAATTCGACTAATCAGATATCATATTCCATATACTGAATTTCGAAAATATAACCTATTTTACGCATTGGCTGCGTTCAGATATCGATTTCAAATCAATTCAACAAATAAAACTTTCGTTCACTAGGGAACAAAAAAATCTACTTCAGAGTTGTGTTCGAAATTAACTCCACGGAGTAGAGTAGAGTTTTTGAAGGTTTGAGAGATTTACACTGACACTGACAGTGACAGAAGGTGCCAATATCGGAAAATAGGTTATGTTGGTTTAAGAAAGAACCTATTATTATTGTTTTCTTCACATATATGTAACTCTTATCATAAATATATATTGTGAGTAGTATTAAAACTATTAAATAACCTAACAGAACATTCATAAAACAGTAAGACAAAGATACTAGATTTTCTGTCCCATGAGTTATGTCAATTTGACGGGAGTAAAATGAACTCGGAGTCGAATACTCTGGGTTGTGTTCGAATATTAACTCCGTAGAGTAATATTTACTCCATTGCGTTCGAAAACTGAAAGGTTGAGTAAATTTTACTCTGTGACAGTCGTCCGAAAAGTCGGAGTATTCGACTCGGAGTTCATTTTACTCCTGTCAAAATTGACATAACTCATGGGACGGAACATCTAGTATCTTTGTCTAACTGTTTTAGGAATGTTTTGTGAGGTAATTTAATAGTTTTAATACTGCTCACAATATATATTTATGATTAGAGTTAAATATATGTGAAGAAAACAATAATAATAGGATCTTTCTTAAACCAACATAACCTATTTTCAGATATTGGCACCTTCTGTCAATGTCAGTGTCAGTGTCAGAGTAACTCTAGAGTAAATCTGTCAAACTTTCAAAAACTCTACTCTACTCCGTGGAGTTAGCAAAATGCTCTTCCCTTATAAAAATTACATGATCACAGACATGATATTTCTAATTCGATCAATTCAACCTGCATCATGGAGTTCGTTTGACTCCGCGTCAAAAATCAAAAACCACTTTCAAATAAATGCTGTCGTGAGTAAGAATTTTCTTCATACAGTGCTTCCCAGCAACTCCACACCAAGAAGGACTTTTCTTTTACATTAATATTTCCGAATTTTATTTTTTACAATGAGTTGCTGTATCAAAAATGATAAAAAAAAATGGCATAAAACTCGGCCTTCTGCGATTTCCGGTTTGAGCGGAATTCGCCATTTTTAAGCAAAAATGTCGACTATCTCGGAAAATTCGAACTTTTTGTATAAAACGCTTTATGTAAACTTATTTGAAATTACAATTTAGATCAATGCGCAAACATTCAGGTAGGAAAACCGTGGAAAATATTTGTCCTTTTTTTGCTTATAACTCTTTTAGAAATTGAACAGCTACCTAACGGAATTTTTTGGTGACTAGACAATATAAGTGTCAGCATGAGAAGCATAGAAAATTTCGTTTGAAGACAGTTTCTCGACATTTGTTCCAATTTTCACAAATCTGTGGTCATAGAAAATTAATTATTGTGGAAATTGAACTAACGATGGATATTCATAACCAAATTCTATTTCAATCAAAAATCTAGTTATAAATTGGCAATTTGTACCAAGACTTGCATTCTTAGAATTCTCGGACTTGAATTGAATGTGAAATTTAAAGATTTTAATGGCAAAAATACGAATAAGAGCAACTTTGCACCAGAATGAAACGACTTTTGAGGGAAAATTCGAACAAATGTCGAACCAAGTTCAAACAAAATTTACTAGTTACAATCATATTAATGCTAAGACTAATTTCATCTAGTCACTGAAAAAAAAATCCGTAGAGTAATTATTCAATTTTTAAAAGAGTTAGCAAAAAAAGAAAAAATATTTTTGTTAGTTTTCCGACCCCAAATACGGCACATGGATCTGATTCATAATTTCAAATAAGTTTACTTCAAGCGATTAACAAAAAAAGTTCCAATTTTTCGAGATAATGGACATTTTTGTCTGAAAATGGCGATTTCCGCTCTTTCCGGAAGTCTCAGTTTCATATCATTTTTTTTTATTTTTGATGCACCAACTTTTTTTTAATTAATTAACTTCGCAAATATTAATAGAAAAAAAATTGGTTCAAGCACTGACGTGAAGTCAGGTAAATTTACCATGGTAAATTCGATTAAGAGTGTCCAATACAGGAGAACGGACAATAGAATTCACCATGGTAAATTCAATTAAGAGTGTCCAATACAGGAGACTGGACAATAGAACATACGCGCAAAAGCTCCTGACTTCACGTTAGTGCTTGAACCAATTTTTTTTGTAATTTTTTTTGAAATTTTCTTGGGGTACACATAAAAAATTTTTCGTATTTTTTTTTCCAATTTTCTAGGGTTACGGTTCTTACAAAATTTCAAACACGTCTTTATATCGATATTCTACAACTAGTTACCAAGCTTCAATTCGATCGAGTTTATATTTTTTGAGTTATCGAGGAAATAATATTCCAGGTGGGTATAACTCCGGAACCGTTGGACCGATTATGCCTGTACAAGAACTTAACTCTCCCATTCGGATACGCAACATACCCTGAAAATTCCAAGTGTCTACCTCCTTTCGTTCGAAAGTTATCGAGGCAACGATCACCCATCCATCTACTGAACTCACACAAGGCTGCTCGAATCTCCAACAATATATATCCGATCGTGTTCAAACTTAGAACTTGGTAGTCGAGTTAGATTCTGAAGGCTCTCGCAAAATTTCAGCGATATTGGATGAATAGTTTTTGATATATAGAATTGTTTTCGATAATTTTTAACGATGTTTTAACAATTTTCTGATGATACGATCCTCACGAAATTTTGCAGGAACTTTTGCGTTGGCATTCTACATCTAATAACCATGTTTGAATTGGATCGCTTCTATATTTTTCGAGTTATTGAGGAAATAACAACCAAATTACAACTGGGTTTAACTCCAAAACCATTTGGCCGATTATGCTTATCAACAAACTCAAATGTCGCATTCAGATGTACAACCTAACCTGAAAATTTCAAATCGCTTTCTCTTTCCGTTCTCAGGTTATCACGTATTAAAAAATATTTTTTAATAATTTTTTAAAATTTTCTAGCGATACGATTCTCACAAAATTCCACGAACGTGCTTAGGTTTATAATCTACAACTATTCAACAAGTTTCAATTCGATCTGATATTGGTTGAAAACAAAATTATTACTCGGAAACCATTGAGCCGATTATGCCCATGTCCGTCGCATTGCGATGCGCCACCCACCCTGAAAATTTCAAGTCGCTAGCTCTTTCCGTTCTGAAGTTATCGTGGCAACGGCCGGACGGGCAGAATCAAATTTGACCTCAAATTCTTCATCGGGGAGTCGAACCAAATCGTTTGAGACCATTTTCGTAAAAAAACTTGAGAACTGAGAGAGATAGCGGCCTCAAGTTTTCAGGTTAGGATGTACACCACAACGCGACATTTCAGTTTGATTATGAGCCTAATCGGCCAAACGGTTTTAGAGTTATAGCCATCTGAAATATTATGAAATTTTGTGGTTTTTGTTCCTCATTAACTCGAAAAATACTGAACCGATTGAATTCAAACATGGTTATTAGTTGTAGAATGCCAATGCGGAAACGTTTGCAAAATTTGGTGAGGATAGCATTTGTAGAAAATTTTAAATAAATCTTTGAAAATAATAAAGAAAAATTCTATATATCAGTAACTAATCGTTCGAAATTGCTGAAATTTTGCAAGAACCTTCATAACCTAACTATACTGACAATTTTCAAGTTTTAATACGATCGGTTAAATATTGTTGGAGATTTGAGCATTCTTGTGTGAGTTCAGTAGATGGGTGACCGTTGCCTCGATAACTTTCGAACGAAAGGAGATAGGGACTTGCAAATTTCAGGGAAGGTTGCGTATCCGAAAGGGAGAGTTGAGTTCAATTTTGGGCATAATCGGTCTAACGGTTTCCGAGTTATACCCATCTGGAATATTGTTTCCTTGATAACTCAAAAAATAAATATCCGATCGAATTGAAGTTTGGTAACTAGTAGTAGAAAATCAACATAAAGACGTGTTTAAAATTTTGTGAGAACCGTACCCCTAGAAAATTTGAAAAAAACGACGAGAAAAAAAATTTTAAGAACCGTACCCCTAGAAAATTTCAAAAAAATCACGAAAAAAAAAATTGGTTCAAGCACTGACGTGAAGTCAGAAGCTTTTGCGCGTATGTTCTATTGTCCATTCTTCTGTATTGGACACCCTTAATCGAATTTACCATGGTAAATTCGATTAAGGGTGTCCAATACAGAAGAATGGACAATAGAACATACGCGCAAAAGCTTCTGACTTCACGTCAGTGCTTGAACCAATTTTTTTTTTCGTGATTTTTTTGAAATTTTCTAGGGGTACGGTTCTTAAAATTTTTTTTCTCGTCGTTTTTTTCAAATTTTCTAGGGGTACGGTTCTCACAAAATTTTAAACACGTCTTTATGTTGATTTTCTACTACTAGTTACCAAACTTCAATTCGATCGGATATTTATTTTTTGAGTTATCAAGGAAACAATATTCCAGATGGGTATAACTCGGAAACCGTTAGACCGATTATGCCCAAAATTGAACTCAACTCTCCCTTTCGGATACGCAACCTTCCCTGAAATTTGCAAGTCCCTATCTCCTTTCGTTCGAAAGTTATCGAGGCAACGGTCACCCATCTACTGAACTCACACAAGAATGCTCAAATCTCCAACAATATTTAACCGATCGTATTAAAACTTGAAAATTGTCAGTATAGTTAGGTTATGAAGGTTCTTGCAAAATTTCAGCAATTTCGAACGATTAGTTACTGATATATAGAATTTTTCTTTATTATTTTCAAAGATTTATTTAAAATTTTCTACAAATGCTATCCTCACCAAATTTTGCAAACGTTTCCGCATTGGCATTCTACAACTAATAACCATGTTTGAATTCAATCGGTTCAGTATTTTTCGAGTTAATGAGGAACAAAAACCACAAAATTTCATAATATTTCAGATGGCTATAACTCTAAAACCGTTTGGCCGATTAGGCTCATAATCAAACTGAAATGTCGCGTTGTGGTGTACATCCTAACCTGAAAACTTGAGGCCGCTATCTCTCTCAGTTCTCAAGTTATCGTGACAACAAAAATATTTTTTAATAATTTTTTAATAATTTTGAAGCCATACGATTCGCACAAAATTTCACAAACGTGCTAAGGTTCATATTCTACAACTACTCACCAAGTTTCAATTCGATGGGATTCATATTGGTTGAAAACAAAATTATTACTCGGAAACCACTGGGCCGATTATGCCCATTAACGAACTTGTCCGTCGTATTGGGATGCGCCACCCACCCTGAAAATTTCAAGTCGCTAGCTCTTTTCGTTCTCAAGTTATCGTGGCAACGGCCGGACGGCCGGACGGACAGAATCAAATTTGACATCGAATTCTTCATTGGGGAGTCGAACTTAATCGTTTGAGACCATTTTCGTCAAAAAATTCGAAAGTTACAGACATTTGGGCAAAACTATAACGCGATGTTCCCCAGAACATACGCGCAAAAATCGAAAGATACAGACATTTGGGCAAAATGATAACGCAATGTTCCCCAGAACATACTCGCAAAAAAGTCCCTCTTGGTGCGGAGTTGTTGGGAAACACTGTAAATACGTTACTATTATTATGTTCTCAAATTTCAGCAACTCGCTGCTTTGCTGATATCAAGACAAGTGTTGGGAAATTTGAAGGAATCTGCTCTACCGTACTTCTTAGAGCATTTACGATTGGCTAGAATGAGTTTCGATCTTTGGGGTGCTCTTAGTCCCGTTGGAAACAGATCGCCACCCGGTACGGAAGATGGAAATGATGAATCTTCTGAAAAGGCCAATTCCGCAAATGAACCCACAAACCGCGCAACATCAGCTGAAAGGAGAAGTATAAGTCAAGCTGAATTAGAGAGCTCTTTATATAAGGTAAAAGTACACATTTGTATCTTATTCAATGTGATTCAATTCAATGATTTCGGAAGAACGTATAGGATAACCTGAAGTTACCACTTTCAACAATTTATTTGTGTTTAAATGTTGGAAATAACGAATGGTATGTCTTTTTCAAACTGTTCAAAACTGATGGTCTAACTGTCTTTTGCGTAGAAGTTTTGTTAAAAGTTACCATAATTAATCACCAAGGGGTACGTTGTATATTGTGTTGTATATTACTTCATTAGTTCTTCCGAACACCAATCTGAAGTTAAAACTACGCGATTTGTCTTAACTTTTAAGTTATGGGCCTCCAAAGGTTTAAAAACGTTTTCCCGTTACAAGTCACTTTTTTTTCACCATAAATACAACCATTTAAAGGTGCGTATAAACTACGCGCGGCAAACCCGCGAACTTTAATACACGAGGCGGCCTCGCGCTATTTGGACGAGGCATCCCCGTATAAAAAGCGCGAGACCGCCTCGCGTCTCAATGTTCGAGAGTTTGCCGCGCGTAGTTTATACGCAGCTTAACAGTTTCATACGGTTCACAATAAATCATCTCAACAATTATCTCTTTTAATTGAGAAATATACAGACAACCATTGAAGTTGTCAACATCTGGAATTTCTGCAAACATTCCAAGTCGAAGACAGACTTTCGACTTCAGATGATTGTTTTGGAGAACCTGAGAACGAATTAAGTAAGTATAATACAGGGTTTCACGAGGAACCTCACCCATATTTATACAGGAAACTACTGAACGTATTTTCATGAAATTCAGCACTTATAAGTACTTCACGATGCTGATGAAATCTAAAATATTTTCAAGGCATGAGTACTTCCGGTTTTTCCGGAAATGACGTCAACTTCCGTTTTTCATATTAGAACACCATTTTTTCATTGCAGAAATGGATTCCTTAGAAAATTTCAAGTTATTTTGATGTAACATTTTTCAGTTTTGGTTGGAAAATTCTCTCTGAGCGGGAAAATTCGAAAAAAAAATCGAAAATAGAGCTCCGCTGGAACAAGAATAACTTCGAGGTTTTTGGATGGAAAATTTTCATTTTTGGGATTTTTCAAGATGTAGGATTGATGTATCCACTTTGAAAATTGAAAGTGCGATTCATGATACAGGAGGTGAAAAAATCGCTTTCAAAGTTAGGGATGACAAAATCGTGAAAAATCAATTTTTTCAAATTACAACCCCATTTTTTTATGGCAGATATTGAATCTACGTTAAAAAATAATGTGAGTGTATACATCACACCCTTGCCCTAAAGTGGATATTTTCTGAGTTATTCACAAAAAACTGTTTTTCGTCTTGAATTTTCAGCTATTTCTTTTCCCTTCACGCCAAAAAGATGAAATTTTCAGGAACTGTTACTTAAACCATGTTTTAGATTTTACTACCCTAATATGCAAGAGAAAAAAGTTACAGGTTGTTCCTAAATAGATGGCGAATTTTGATTCGAATTTGTATCGGAAACCTCTATATTTCAACTAATCGGCCATCGGTTTTCTCTCCAGTGATAAATAAATAATTCCTTATGAACCATATGCAAAACTTACTATGTTTTACATTCTTTTTTTTAATGATAGATATCATTAATTACATCTGCCAAATTCCTCTTTATTCAGTAGCATTTTGTGTTTACTATTAATTTGGTGATAATTCGTATTAAGTTATAAAATCGATCACTATGCCTAATTTTACCAATGAAGATTATTTAAATCTCATTCTACTTCATGGAGAATGTAATAAAGTTGTAGATAGAACGATTCGACTGTTCATTGAGAGGTTTCCTGACCGACCCAGACCTACTGCGAGAGTTTGCCATGGTTCCCCTAATAGTAACTTGAAGTCGGTTTCAAGAAGGGGTGAAAAATCTACAACATGGTTCAAATAACAGTTCCTGAAAATTTCATCTTTTTGGCGTGAAGGGAAAAGAAATAGCTGAAAATTCAAGACGAAAAACAGTTTTTTGTGAATAAATCAGAAAATATCCATTTTAGGGCAAGGGTGTGATGCATACACTCACATTATTTTTTAACGTAGATTCAATATCTGCCATAAAAAAATGGGGTTCTAATTTGAAAAAATTGATTTTTCACGATTTTGTCATCCCTAACATTGAAAGCGATTTTTTCACCCCCTGTATCATGAATCACGATTTCGATTTTTAAAGTGGATACATCAATCTTACATCTTGAAAAATCCCAAAAATGAAAATTTTCCATCCAAAAACCTCGAAGTTATTCTTGTTTCAGCGGAGCTCTATTTTCGATTTTTTTTTCGAATTTTCCCGCTCAGAGAGAATTTTCCAACCAAAACTGAAAAATGTTACATCAAAATAACTTGAAATTTTCTAAGGAATCTATTTCTGCAATAAAAAAATGGTGTTCTAATTTGAAAAACGGAAGTTGACGTGATTTCCGGAAAAACCGGAGGTGCTCATGCCTTGAAAATATTTTAGATTTCAACAGCATCGTGAAATACTTATAAGTGCTGAATTTCATGAAAATACGTTCAGTAGTTTCCCGTATAAATATGGGTGAGGTTCCTCGTGAAAGACCCTGTATATGAAATACAATATCCCCTATAACTCTTGGCAGTCGTTAAGGTAACTTGTAGCATATTATACTTCCACCATATAGCTAGGAATCTTCAGTTTAGAACAGAGAAAATTTATTGCTTTATAAGGTTGAGGTTAAACTGATTGTTGTCCTTCTTTGTACAATAAAGCGATAATAAGATCAAATTCGTATATTTACAAGGAAGATCTATAAATATGGAGGATTGAGTGGAGTTTTCAGGTTATCTTTTTATTTAATTTAATCAAAACAATTTTGAGATAAAGAATGAATAATTAATTAGACGTTTTTCCAGTACGATGGAACCTTTGCCGATCACTTGGAAATGACAATACAATTAGGATATGTAATTCTCTTTTCGTCTGCCTTTCCCCCAGCAGCAATGTGTGCAATGTTTAACAATCTTTTGGAAATAAGAACTGACGCTTTCAAATTAGGTTACGTCTGTCAGAGGCCTTTCGGTCAAAGAGTACCCAACATAGGAACTTGGCAGGTAAGTGCTCATAGTTTGATTAATGAAAAATGGGTTCAAGCCCTGTGGATAGTAGCTTTGTGGTGCTCTTGTTCAAACAGACAAATTATATCTCCGACAGTATTGGTTTCCCCCAGTTGGGAATTATATCTATGGATTCTTATAAAAGAACTTCATCTCAGCAGAAATTGAATTCAAACATCATAGAAGAATTTGAATTCAACAAGAGTGCCAAAAATTATCAATCCAAAACCAATAGACGAATTCTACCCAACAACGAACTCATCTGAGATATTCATTCCTCAATTCTATGATGAGCGATAATATATATATTTCCTCAAATCCACTCCAATACACCAATATTCCAGTTTTGTTTTTAGTGGAGATATTCTGAACTCAATATTATTAACTTACCATTACCATTACCATCATCATATGGATTGGCCATCGTCATAAAAATATCAACCAACAAAAAGTATGATATTATATTAAAATTCTCATAATTCTACGATTGATGGAATGAATTAGACAACGTCATTTCTCAGGAAAATAGGTTGACATTATAACAATTCATAGAATACACACAGAATAATTATATAATTCTGTGAAAACATAGAAATACGATTTATATTGAAATTTTGAAAAATCATATCTCCGAAAGTATTAGCTTGTTAGAGTTAAAAATGATATCAATGGATTCTTATGGTAAAACTGCATATTGAAAAATTTAATTTGGAATTTGTTATGTAAAAAAAATTTTTTTTTGTTTCTCGGAAACCATCTGTCCCATTTCGCCCAATAACGAACTTAGCCGAGAAATTTATCTCACAAACATACTCTGAAAATTTCAACTGTCTAGCTCATTGCGTTCGAGAGTTATCGTGCCTACGGCCGGCCGGACAGAATGAATTTCGACAACGGATTCTTGATCAGTGAGTCAAACCAGATCGTTTAAGACCATTTTCATCGAAAAATTCGAAAATTACAGACATTTGGACAAATTGATAAGCACTCTGTTCCGAGGAACAAGAGCGCCAAAAATGGAGTCGGCTTGATCTGTATATATGTAAAAATTAAGTATTTCTGTGATAGTGGGCTCATTAATCTGAGGGCATTTTGTAATGTCATAGTTGCGGCACAGAAATGTATAAAGAATCATTGAAAACTTTATTAAATTGAAATCAGTAGTGTCATTCAATCCCTTTTTTAGAAATGGAAGAATAGTTATGAGGTCTGTTAACTTTGTCGGGTTAGTCTTGTTCATCATGAAGCTATTTGACTTAGGATACATCATAGACATAAAATCACATGGACTGGTTGTGAGAAAGAAACCATTGATATCAGCATTGATAAAAGACAGAATAGTTAAAGGCAAAACATGGTATGAGAATATATTCTCATAATTAGGCGACTGGCAAAACCACAGAATACAAAAATTGGTTTCCTTTGACCTTTCTTCTATACTATATTGTTTGGTTTCGTGTATTGTGTATACTCCATTCACTTTTATAAAGTCTCCCGGTTGGCCATGGAAATTCCACAGCCCTGGCGATTGTAGAAGAATTGTTGGAATTTTATTGAAAAATAATGGATAGAGTAGTCCGTTACTTTGTGATAGTTCATTTGACAAAAGAATAAAAGTACCTGAATAACCCGGAAGGAAAATGAACAGACGTACCTATGGAATTTCCCACTTTTCGAAATTCTCAAGAAATAAGCCTACACAAGACATTTAAATACCTGGTTGACAACTTAAAATTCACGAGTTTCAAAATGTGGTAGTACTATGAAACCCGAGTCATTCTTACACCTTAAAAAAATATAATGATAGGAACCTATATAAGTAATTTCAACGTATCAGAATGAAGTTTTCCTATTGCAGATTTCGGTTATTTATTATATTCGAAGATAATGGTCTGTGATAATATCTTGTCTAAGATTGAAGATTATGTTGAGCGTAGAAATTGGCAACGTCTCGGCGAATTGTTTTGACCTTGACCATATTTCAGCAGTGCCAACCTGCCTTCGTTTTAGTTACAAAAACGTGATAGACCTAAATCATGGCCAACCGGGAGAATTTATAAAAGTGAATGGAGTATATGTGTTTTGGCGATTTGTAGACAGAATAGTTAAAGGCAAAAGATTTTCATTTAAATCCGAGACTCGTTTTTGAATATTCTGATATAATCTGAAAATATTTCTCATAAATTTCCTTACTGTAATTCATTCCTCTTTTTCGATACCTACTCATTCAAAATAATCAATATTTCTCTTAAAATGTATTCCGCAACGAACTGTGTGATAAAGTTACGTGAGTGCCAGTCCATGTTATTCTATGACTATGGGATAGATGGATTGTGGCTTCCTGGGAACCATCAAGGGATCATGTTGGCATCCTGACTTGTTCAACAACTACAAATCTCTTTCCTTGGAATGCTTCAAACATTCCTGGTAGAATGAGTCGAGAATATTTCGAATGCCCCAATCCCATATAAAATACTTCACATAATTTGAATTACTTGCACCGGATTTACAAAGCCAATCTATGAATGAACATTGAGACCCTGATTATCCGATGGCCACGCGTCTATGCTCCTTAATAACTGAGCTCCCGACCCATTTTGTTCGTTTCGCACCTATTTTGTAGCCGCCAAGCTACATGTGTCGAATAGTATTTCCATTTAAAATCGGAGAATCGGGTTCGTGTGAGGGGGTTTCCCTATTTATGTTTTTGGCCTCTTTTAACATGTAAATTTACGCGAATGTAGTGCGTTATTGGAGAAGTATACTCACATTGTAATTCATGTCATTTGGTTAGAATTTTGGTAGTTAAGTGTAATATGAACTGAATCATTTGAAGAGAAAATGAGCATGTTATCAGTGCGATGATTACATTGCAAATGGTATCAAGTGGGTCATCTAAGCTGAGCACTCAAAATTTATTGATTTTGAGGACTATAATAACAGTGTAGATGATACTCCATGGGATAAATAAGCTTTTAAAATGGGAAGTGTAGATATGTTCTGTTCAAATTTTCACGATTTTGTGCGCATGTTCTATTGTATATACAAGCTGTCTTTTTACCGTAAACACGTCAAAAAATGCATTAGGCATCAACTGAAGTCAGAACTAAAATAGTGGACTTAATCAGCGCGGATTCGAAGCCGAATTTCCTGCAGGACGGTAGAGCAATGCATAGCCTGTAGCTTGTTGCTCTGCTTACTGATAAATATATATGTTCAGTAAAATATCCAATCCATCTAAAAAGCACAAGAAATTATCAAATGCATCCATTCATTTCTAGTCGTTAATTCAGTTATCATCAACTATCCTTACAGTCAAATAATTTGAATATTGTACCAGATTCTCGACTTTATGCTATAAAAGCAAATTGATAGTGAGCAGTAATCGAATTGCTAAAATTGGTGTACATTTCAAGAAATCTATCGGAATCCAGGCTGGAAATCACAGATTACTTAGTTCTTAACATCGCAACTTTCAATGCATTGTGGTTGAATTTTTTGAATTATTATCTGTAGAGACAATCTATCTGGTTAACAGAATCACAATTTTATGCTCTAAGAATCGTGAAATAATAATCAGTAATACTTTTCTTAGAGCATTCTATCTATTGTAAATTGTCAAGCATGTGCAAATATGTACTTCGATTTCAAATGAAGAATTTTCTGTGTATGTAGTATAGGAACATTCAAAGCTGAACCCTTTGAATGTTGATTTCCAACTTAATCCAACAATAGCTTCAACTTCACATAAGTTAAGCATGCAGCCTCACAAACTGTTAAGAGATATTCAGACCACCATTTCTTTTATTGAATGAGGCGAACTGTGGCTAATTGCCAATAAGTAGGACAAGACACACGGTGAAATATCTGTTGATTTTAACCATCAACAAATATTCTGCGTGGCCGGGCTAAATCACCTCATCGCTCAATGTTCCCCAAAGAGGAAAGCGTCATTCAAGGGCAGACACAAACCCAGGGTTTCATGGTTATTACCAATCATCAGTGACTTAGCCGACACGGAATGAAACTGAAGGCGTTCTAAGGAAACTTAAATCCATCGGTCGCGAACTGGTAGGGAAAGAATCCCACCAGCGGCACCTATGCATATCCTTACGAACTTCGACCCTCTGCGATGAAGAAACCTTGAGCGATGATCATTCTTTTGCAGTAGGAGGGTCAGGAATGACAATACCATCTACCTATAAATCGACCTTTACGGACTGAAAACGCCCGGTTCAGTGTAGTTAGATAAACCACCAACCAGTGAATATTGAATGAGGCGAACTGTGGCTAATTGCCAATAACTAAAACAAGACACATGGTGAAATATTTATTGATTTAACCATCAACAAATATTCCGCGTGGTCGGGCTAGATCACCTCATCGGTCAGTGTTCCCCAAAGGGGAAAGCGTCATTCAAGGGCAGATGAAAACCCAGGGTTTCATGGTTATTACCAATCATCAGCGTGACTTAGCCGACACTGAGGCTGGTTTTCCTGTCACGCTGACGGTCGGCGCTGACGGTCAGCGCTGATCGGTCATCTCGGATCACGCTGATCACATTGAGAAATAGAAGGATGCTATTGTCTCTGGCTCACTGAATGTGGAGGCTTGTCGGCGCCAGCTAGTCAGCGGCGCCGACGCGCTGGCGCGTACGTGCGCGAATATAGCTCAGCGCTGACAGCCGTCAGCGCTGCGTGACTCGAAAACGCTACCTATAGCTACATACATATTGACCCATCAGCGCCGACCGTCAGCGTGACAGGAAAACCAGCCAGAATGTAACTGAAGGCGTTTCGAGGAAACTTAAAACCATCGGTCGCGAACTGGTAGGGAAAGAATCCCACTAGCGGCCCCAATGGAGATCCTTACGAACTCCGACCCTCTGCGATGGTTATTGGCAATTAGCCACAGTTCGCCTCATTCAATGTTCACTAGTTGGTGGTTTATCTAACCAAACTGAACCGGGCGTTTTCAGTCTGTAAAGGACGCTTTATAGGTAGATGGCATTGCCATTCCTAACCCTCTTACGGCAAAAGAATGAACATCGCTTAAGGTTTCTTCATCGCAGAGGATCGGAGTTCGTAGGATCTCCATAAGTGTCGCTGGTGGGATTCTTTCCCTACCAATTCGCGACCGATGGATTCAAGTTTCCTTAGATTGCCTTCAATTTCCTTCAGTTTCGGCTTAGTCACACTGATGATTGGTAATAACCATGAAACCCTGGTTTTGTGCCTGCCCTTGAATGGCGCTTTCCTTTTTGGGGAACATTGAGCGATGAGGTGATCTAGCCCGGGCACGCCGAATATTTGTTGATGGCTAAAATCAATAAATATTTCACCGTGTGTCTTGTTTTAACCATTTCTTTCATCTCAACAATTGAGAACAAAATGAGAAGCGTTAGATGATTAGATTCGATTCTTCCTTAAAGAACGAATAAATCCCCGATACTGGGCAGTACCCAATCGTATTACCACAGAAAATTATGATCGCACAGATTTCAAACGATAAATTAACGGTATTTTACAAAATTATACTGCAATGATTTCTATAATATATTGAAATATTAAATGTGGGAAATCAATACGGATTCATAAGAGAAAAAATTTCCATTTTAGAATTTAGAAAATAAATTAATATTTCTAACCATAATGTGACCTGCAATACACGTTCGATGCATCACGGTTTGCAGAACTACTAAATCAGCGAAACGGGGCTTTATACCGTTACAAAGTTCTGATTCAATTGTTGTTATTGATATGAACCACTATTGCTAACCAAACCCTTAATATTTTAAATTTGAATTATTGAGATCTGAAATCTTTAATGTTTCAGAACTGCATGGAATATATCAGTATTGTAGCAGTCCTTGTTAATTGTGCTCTCATAGGTTTATCAGGGCAAGTACATCGAATGTTTCCAGAAATGTCTGCAACACAAACGATTTTACTCATAGTGGCTTTGGAGGTTAGTATGTAATAGACGCTGATTATTATTTTATTTTCAATGTGAAATACTATTGAATTTTTTCACATGCATATTTGGTTTCTTCATCTTTTTATTGTCATAAAATGTTGAGTTGAATAGCGTAAGCTAGGCATCGCCTAGATAGTATCTTTGTATACATATTACAGTACATAAATGAAGGAACTTCATTATTATTATATAATTATGAGATCATCACCTCCAGAAAGTGTAACATACACAACGCCGTTCTAGGAAGAGCTTTTGTGTGCGCGGGTGAGTGGAAGCTTTCCTCGAGGATGAAAAACTCAAGATAGTTAGTTCCGTTCTAGACTTAAGTACAAGTAGTCTAAGTTAGATTTATTGTCTTTTTCGGTACTCCTTTCCAACTGTTGTCAAATTATTGAATCTCTATTGTGTAACATTGTATTTAATAATTGGAAAGAATAAATTCCTTTTTTAAAAACAGTCTTGGAATGTCCAAAAACTTAATTGGCGCTGCGAACAGGATATCGCAACGGGGTTTTAGTAATCGAAGACTGAAATAAGTGTCCGTTTCGAATACGTCGTGTTCGAGGAACTCCCGTTGAGTTTCAACTCTTAGTGCGATATCTGCAAACCATCATCAACCACAGTCGACATCCCCTTCAACCCAGAAGGAAGGAACCACCACTTCAACCCAGAAGGAAGGACCAAACACACTCTAGGATGCAAATCTTGGTGTAAGTCCATCAATCCCTATCTTTTCTCCCTCATTTTTTTCCACATCAAAGTTCTGATTTTAAATGACAGATAATAACTTATCCCAAGAATTGGAGATAATTGCTGAAGATATTGAATACCTTATTGATGCTTAAAAGAACTATTAGTTTTGCAATGAAAGGGATACCGAATTTAGAAATAATAAAACTTGAGGAACTTTACTCAATTGGAATTTACCCCGAAAAAATTTACAAACCACAGCAATTATCACCAATTGATCATGTTCATCTTTATAAAATCATAGAATTTGCAAAAATATCTGCTATAGGAACTGATGAAACCATAACATTCCTCCTTAAAATTCCTATTCTCAAAAATTTTATTGCAAACTACTCCCGAGTGTACCCTATACCCAACAACCAAGATATTGCTGTTGTACCTCCAATGAAGTACATGGTTAAAATCAACAATGAAGAATATTGGATAACGAAGCCTGTCACTCCACATTAGGCAGTTCCATGGTTCTATGCCTCCAGCAACCAACCAAAGAAGCTTGTACCCTCGCATCTCCAGACCACTGCCAAACGGTTTTTGTCGAAAACAACTACAAAATTATCCACATTCTGAATAATAAACAGCTCTTAACATTGTTCAAGAGTTCACAAATGATACTTGAAGACTGCAATGGCATCATTACGAAGAAATCCATCCACGGAATGAACATTTTGAATTCCGACTGCAACATCATAATCGAAAATTCAATATTCGATAACACGATCCCAATTTTCGAAATAAAAACCAGAAACATTTCGGAGCTCCCTTTGAATTTCAAACACAAAGTGGATTTCCAACTGAAACATTTATCAGAACCAACTTCAATCCTCCAAGAAGCTGATAAACTTCAGGATCAACCCCTGTACCTACATCCAACCTTTCAGATAAGTCACATAACGACAAGTGGTATTTTGCTTTGTTGCACAATCATCGGAATAATTCTGATCTCGAAATACAAAGCAAGAATTTCCGAAATACTGTTCTTTCCCAGGAAGATTATTAACATCAACCTCGAAGACAATCCCGGAATCCCAACTGATAACGAGGACGTTATCTAATTCAAGGGGAGACGAATTATGAGATCATCACCTCCAGAAAGTGCAACATACACAACGCCGTTCTAGGAAGAGCTTTTGTGTGCGCGTGTGAGTGCTTTCCTCGAGGATGAAAAACTCAAGATAGTTAGTTCCGTTCTGGACTTAAGTACAAGTAGTCTAAGTTAGATTTATTGTCTTTTTCGGTACTCCTTTCCAACCGTTGTCAAATTATTGAATCTCTATTGTGTAACATTGTATTTAATAATTGGAAAGAATAAATTCCTTTTTTAAAAACAGTCTTGGAAACTCCAAAAACGTAATTATATAATTCAAAATCTCTTTCTGTTTTCCCGTAATAATCCTTCTACTTTGAAGGGAAGGAAAATAAACCTTGTATTTTTTTCGTATGGCACATTATTGTTAAAGGTCCTTACACGTTTTGAGAAAGTAATTTCATGACTTGAACTTCTCCAACAATTCATTGAATAATTTGGAACTCATAAAAATTTATTTCCGAAATTCCTTCTACTTTGAAGGGAAGGAAAATAAACCTTGTATTTTTTTCGTATGGCACATTATTGTTAAAGGTCCTTACACGTTTTGAGAAAGTAATTTCATGACTTGAACTTCTCCAACAATTCATTGAATAATTTGGAACTCATAAAAATTTATTTCCGAAATTCCGAATTTGAACCTTTGGTATTACTTCTTCTGTATAATATCATTTTCAACTGATAAAAAGAGGTTCTGTTTATGTTGTAGCCATCGGATAAACATAATCGGTAATTGTCTTTTATACAGTAATTATTATTTTTAACAGGCGTGTTTCTGATTGCTAAAAAGAACTTACTTTTCATCATGAAAATATATGTTACTTATTGCTTCTTCACTTCATAGCTTTTTTCAGCCTCTTACTGCATTGCTTCTTCGGGCTGTATATTCACGCTGCTCATTGAATTTCAATATTAAAACGGATTTAAATATGTAGTGTTGAGCGATAATTCACGAACTGTATTTCTGCTAATTGGCTTCTTCAGGATAGGTCAACCAAGAAACCAAAGAAAAGATGGGTTGAGATCGCATCGCACAGGTTGCTTATGCTTCCTCCGTGCCGACGCCTTAGTTTGCCTCCGAATTGGAGGTCCTAGAGTTGAAGGCACAAATTGGTTGCTCGCTCTTGTTGTGGTGTCACCTGTTTGCAGTTTTCTTTCTATCTTTTCCTTAGTTTCTTGGTTGCCCTTTCCTGAAGAAGGCAATTAGCAGAAACACGTGTCGGCAGGTGCCAGTAGAATGATTTCTTCTCTGCTCGGAATTAACGGTAAAATTTTCGATTTAAATATACTTTTCCGCACTATCCGATTTCTATATTATGGGATGTTTCAGAAATTGTGGCAAAGCATTTGCTATTATGTGATCTGGGAAATAAGGTAATTTATTTGAAGAATGGGCAAACAAAAAGTCGGAAATTAAATATTTGTTGAATCCATCCGAACAAATGTACTTAGTATTCCTTTTTGAATTACATGAGTTCCATAAAACACCTGCATGGTGTCGCATAGCAAGTAAAGATTCATTCAGTACTGTTTTTAATTATGTCTGACATTTTATCGTAGTATTTCATGTTGTGGTCTGTGTAATTTCAGGTTGTCATTATTCAAAACTATATTCACTTAAAATAAGAGCTTATGAGTAGACCAATATAGTCATATCAGTCGATATATTTTCGATTTGATTGTCAGTCCGCGCACCCGGAAATCAACATAAATAGCATTTGCGCATTCGAAGGTCCAAAGTACCCTAATAGCTAGTTCATTAATAAGGGTAGGATGGTTTGAATGGTAGCTGAATAATAGTCTGGGAACATTTAAATAATGATATGATCAAACTTCTGCAGGTGATTCTTTGTGCAACAGTTTATTTCATAACTAGCCTTCATTATATTGTATATTTTCCACTTCTCCTTCATAATCGCACCCATTTAATATGTTCAAAACTCAAATAATTATTCCATTCAATGAAGTTTGTAAATATAGTGTTACACACTTTATTATCTGGTTGTATCCTATGATATCAATCAAATCATTGTATTTAGACAACCTAATAGATTCACCTCATGAGAAAATTATTTTACACTGTCTAGAGACGTTACATGGCGTAGATAATTCAAATGCGCGGTCTTCACGGAGTTCAGATGAATTCATTAATATGTAGTTCGCCAGCAAATGCTAGGATGGGAAGATTCATTCTGGATGCTGTAGACAGTAACAACCGTAATTTATGAACACTATAATACACAAGTAACTATACTCTTGTCCACTGCCACCATGGTAAATTCGAATTAAGTGTCCAATACAGGAGAATGGACAACATAATTAACCATGGTAAATTCGATTAAGGGTGTCCAATACAGAAGAATGGACAATAGAACATACGCGCAAAAGCTTCTGACTTCACGTCAGTGCTTGAACCAATTTTTTCAAATTTGAATTATCTCAGATAGTTTTTGAGATATTGGCGAAAAACCAAACCCCCTTCTTTTTTGTTTTACTTAATTGTTTATAACTATTGCAATTTTTGCGAGCGGCCTTAGCATTTTATCAAAAACTATCTACATGCCATTTCGAATCGGATGACACCTCAATCATAATTTTCGGAGAATACGCATAAATTTTGACCTAAAAAGCACTTGTTGACTGAACTAATGAGGTTTGTGCCAAATCTACATGCCTGTGAATTGTCAATGCCGGTTCTGTGGCAGTCGCTGTTTTTAGAGAATGCGATGTTTGACTTAAGGCGAAAATTCATGAGACGATGAAATCGCAACGACAAGTTTTCTCGTCGTTCGTTTATAAACGAACGACGTCGTTCAAATGACTATAAATGAGTCATTTCAACGACGTCGTTGTAATGCTGGATTTATCTAGCTTTCCTCCGACCATATAACATACCTCTGACAGCCGCAACAAGTAAAATTGGTTCAAGCACTGACGTGAAGTCAGGAGCGTTTGCGCGCATATTAAATTGTGCATTCATCTCTATTGGGGTCGATTCATATTATACGTCCCGCTCGGCTCAGCTCAGCAAAATGTTAATGCGCTGTGTCCCCTAGAACATTCGCGCAGAAAGTAGGATGTGCAAAGCATGCAGGTTTTTTTCAAGCAATGCAATCCGATCTAGAATTTCAGTCCGCAAGTATATTATAAAAACGCAACACTGACAAAAATTTTTTTTAATTATATTTTCTATTTTTGTTAGCAATCATAATTGGAGCTGCTGTGATGGTTTCTCTTTTGCCATTTAATGCGTTTATATAATTATTAGAGATAACTGTAGTTCTTTAGGTTCTCATTTTGTACCTATAAATTTAGTTGTAATGTAATATTTAAATTCAATTAAGCTATGTTTTTAAATCAGTTCAAAATAAGCTGTCGTCCGATTTCGTCGTTCCATGAAATGTATAGGAAGGGAAATTTTGAACGACAGCGTCGTTGCGTTTTAACGATATAATCGTCTCATGTGTTTACGCCTTTAAGGTGCATTTTCATGCTGACGCTTGACGCGAGCGTCAAGCGTAAGTAAGTAAATATTATTAATAACTTAACTGGGATAATAATAAATTGATTATTTGAAATAATGTGCCCATTAAAACTGAGAATTTAAATAAGCAATCATTGAATAACTAATAAATGATTGTATTTATCAGATCCAGCCATTGCTTTTCAGTAATTATTAACCATTTCTTTTTGCTATGTATCGATTTGAGAACAATAATTAATCGATGATTCAAACTGATTTATCGTCAGTTTTGAATTTGACGCTACATTTATTTCAGATGGCATTCTAACCCTAACCAAAAAAGGTACCACGTGACCGCATTTGACGCTTGACGCTAGCGTCGAGCGTCAGCATGAAAATGCACCTCAATAGACATGGACTTTTCCCTCGATCTAATCGACGTCTTTGTGGGGTAATATGGTGGTTGGCCTACTAGATTGTCTAAATACAATGGTTATAACTTAGAAAATTTGAAAGTTTCCACATCTGATGTAGTCTCAAGAGTTTCTCACTTGAACATTGCAAAATCAATTCATCAGATGAAAATTTGTATGATAACTTAATTATGGTTTTTCACAGCATATAATGTTAGTTATAAGATTTATTATAACATGTGCAATACCTGATATACCTGGTTGGTTGGCCACCGAAATGGCAAAAATAGAATGGGCCAGAAGAGAAGCAAGTCGATCAACGAATACTAATTCTTCTACTCCTGATGATCCAAACTATCAAACAATAGGAAGGTGAGAAGATTTGAATAGATGTCTTATCATTGAATAGAGCCACTGTTTTTGACACTTCTCGTAATAATTAATACATTTTTGAAAAGTAACTATTACCCATTATAGTCCAAGATCCCTGGGCCACCAGACGTCACGTATTTTCTGACGAAAGAAATGTGGATGATTGAGTAGCGTTAGTATGCACTAAGAACGTAGGCCTACCTGCTAACTTGCTTAGATGGCCAATTTTCAGCTACCAGGTAATCAAGGTACATAAAAACGTCACTTACCTCACGTATTTTCTCAAAGCTGATTTTCACGTATATTTTAGCCAATATCCTCAAAAATAAGTCGCCAATACTCCCAGACACTTTCCGTCTGCCATTTTGCTTTACAGACGCTTTAAAGCTCCCAAAATAATTACTTAACGTCACGTAAATTCTAATGCTCCATTTTAATATATGTCCGCCAGACAACTATTTTAAAACCTTTTACAAGAAGACAGACCGATCCAAGGGGCCAATCATCCCCTAAACTCAATTTAAATTCCTATGTGGGTAGGAGCGCGGGAGCATTATCCACGTGCATGAGACTGAGTGAGACAGATTGCGATGTAAACAGCCAAGGGCCAACAGCTAAATTCACTCACACAATAGTATATTGTATAATTAGTGGGAAAAGCATAATATTTCCAAACGACTGTGATAATTACCAGAGAAGGAGCGTAGCGACGAGTCTGGTAACACAGGAGTTTGGGAATATGCTTTTCCCACGAATTATACATACTATTTTTTTTTCGATCGTTGATTTACATTTAAAAATGTATTAAAAAATATTTCATTCAAGTGAGTTTAAATAGGTTTCTCTATGTTCATATCGAAATATAGAAGTGGTGACCATGGAAATTACTTAAAAATTAAAACCATACTTTGTTTCATTTTATTGTAATAATCCATTTGTAACATTACCGCACGCTACAGCAGTGCGGTAAGAATATTACTGCACTGTTATTTTCTAATTGCTTAGCAACTGCCCACTATTCTGGAATGTCGAGCTTTGCGCATAGAAAACATGTCAAAATAGTGTCACTTTTCCCACGATCGAAGAAAAAAAGTATTCTGTGATCTGTTATCTGTGTTTGCTGAGTGAAGATGTGATTTCAGTAGCAACGGGTGTGACAAAAATAAAAATATTTGCAGTGTCTTAAAAAATATAATGGCTTGTCCATCAAATTGTATTTTTTGTAAAGATTCCGTTGTAAATTTAATACTTTTCACGGAAGAAACATTAAAAAAGTGTCGAAGTAGTGTTAAAACATAGAATAGAACATAAACTTAAATTTAAAGAGGTTGTTTTGTCGGTTGATTAAAGGCGAAAATTCATGAGACTATTTTGTCGTCGAAAACCAACGATTTTGTCGTCCAAACAGTCATTTGGACGACGTCGTCCATGTCGCTGGATTAATCCAGCATTCCAACGACAACTGATGACATACCTCTGACAGCCGCGAAAATTAAAATTGGTTCAAGCACTGACGTGAAGTCAGGAGCTTTTGCGCGCATATTCTATTGTCCATTCATCTCTATTGGACAAATTCAATTGAAAGTAGATAGTAATATCCTATCCAATATATCTTCGACCAGAAATGACTATTGTTGTGTGCCCAAATGGCAAAATGGCCGACGGAAGGTGTCTGGGAGTATTGGCGACTTATTTTTGAGGATATTGGCTAAAATATACGTGAAAATTAGCTTTGAGAAAATACGTGAGGTAAGCGATGTTTGTATGTACCTTGATTACCTGGTACCTGAAAATTGGCCGTCTAAGCAAGTTAGCAGGTAGGCCTACGTTCTAAGTACATACTGACGCTACTCAGTCGTCCACATTTCGTTCGTCAGAAAATACGTGATGTCTGGTGCCCCTGGGATCTATCTTACTCTATTAGTTTTGACTGCTTACTCAGGCTTTACTCCTACATATCGAATATTATTAAAGCAGAACGTTCATTATAACAGACAGCGACATCATTTACCCCATTGCAGTAATATTCCTTCTCCACCGCTACATTGCAAACCCTCAGTTCGGCTATCAAAGCGGCGTTTTGTGGAAACTCGTAGATAGTACCACAGCTGTCTATAGAGATAGCCTGTATCTCAGTCTGACAACGCCGTATTTGAATGTCCCTTGGAGGCCTACTCCTTCAATGCGGTAGCGCCAGATATCGTTTGTTTCGAATTTGAAACATAAGCATAATCAGTTATTATTTTCTTTGGAATCCCCGAAATAATAAACGATATGAGACTCTACTTGGTCAATTAATTAATAACTGAATTTCATTCAGCACAATAATCTTGAGGTAAAGTTGGAACAAGAAAAAGTATTTGTTTTTCACATCATTGTTCTGCAAGAACCACAAGAAGGTGTAGGGACAACTCTTGCCATAAAAATTAGAAACAAATCAAATTACCGAAATAAATATATATTCTCAAACATAACATTCATAAAATTAGATAGGCTAGTGAGAATTGGGATGAAATCATATTAAAGTTTCTAATTTTTCGTTTCTTCTATACCCAGAATGATTCTATTTGTTAAGGTCATCAAAATTTTTAATGAAATTGATATATATAATATATATATATATATATTATATCTATTCTTATTGTTTTGTTAATACTTTTTAGGTTTTCTGTATCTCCGAGTCATAGCTTGGTAACTTCAGAGAATAAAACACTTGATCAAAATCAAAGATCAAATTCCAAGGAAGGAATTAAGTCTTTATCTATATCTCCTGTACTGGGAACACCTCCATCTTCTTCCAATGCTCCTATTCAGCATAAACTAGTCAGTATTCCACCAGGATCAATTCAAGAGATACCACCATTCAGACCAAAGAAGTCCAAAGAATGGCAACCACCAGAAGTAAGATCTATGAGAATAAATCTAATTAAATATTGAAGACTCTGTTTCAGAGCGAGGGCTCCTACCATTTGACAATTGGTCCAAGTGGAGGAGTAGAATGGGCGAAAAGGTTGAAAGAAGCTGAAATGCATCGAAGCACAGACTGCATCACACCTAAGGTAACACAATGGTTTAATACTTAGCCAAATTCCATATCTTCTAATGTTTTCACATTCTCACCACCACTTTTGGTTGATTATTTTCACATGTAATATACTTCTGGAATATGGCTGCTAATTCGTGCAAACTACTGACTAAAACATTAATCTAAAAAGAAACACTAGCATAGGAAACCTTCCAAAAGATTGGAATCATGCAACTTGTGTTTGAAGTTAAAAAGTCAAATGAACTCAGAATATGTATCAAAGTACAAAAATTGCATATGTATGAATCACTAGGGCTATAAGGACGTGTCCAACCAGGTCACTAGAGATAATCACAGATCTCACGTCTCTTCATATGGTGATAGGCACAAATTTTCTCTGTATCTAGAGAAGTGGAAGGCAATTGAGAATCAAAGACCAGAGATCTAGGCATCCCTCACCAGATATATCTCTACAAACCTTCCTAGGAACAGATCTCTAAAAAGGGGTCGTCCATAAAATACGTGAGGCAAAAAAAAAACAAACATCATTTGCTTTATTACTTATATCTAAGACTAGCAAAGACTTTTATTTGAGAATATTATCGTAATTTAAAATCACAGCGATGAAATTAAATTATAAATACCTAAAGGAAAATTGAAAGATTTATTCTAATTCAGTTCATACAAATTCGTGCACGACTATTGGCACCTTTTGGAACAAATCCAAGCGATTTTGAGTGAAATCGTCTCCCCCTTCAACTTCGCTCTGATTTAGCCACTCTTAACCTTTGTCGCTTGCGTACAGAAGCTCAGTAGCTTGTCTAGTGCTCGTCGGCTCTCTTTTTACACATTTTATATGAAATACCACATTTCATACATAATTATACAGGGTGTTTCCTAAACATGCGGCAAAAATTCAGGGGGTTGTTCCTTGGACTATTCTAAGAATATTTTGTCCTTTGATGATTTTTGAAAAACCTATTTGTTTCGAAGATATAGGGAAACAAAATTTTGGATAATAACATTTTATTATGAAAAATTACATGAAAATTCAACTCAACCTACAAAAACTGTTGAAAATGACCACCTCTACCCAGCATACAAGCATCCAATCTTCTCCTCATTGACTGCCGAACCCTTTCAAAAACACCAGGATCATTTCTTATTAAGTTACACTCAGCAATGATCCGATTTCGCAAGTCTTCCACATTTTCTACTGGAGTGGTATAAACTAATGATTTTAGATGGCCCCATAGGAAATAATCTAAGGGGTTTAAGTCCGGGGAACGAGCAGGCCATAAATGAGGTCCACCTCTTCCAATCCAGCGATCTCCGTATGTTAATGTTAAAAACTCACGAGCAACCAAACTAAAATGCGCTGGTGCACCATCGTGCATAAACCACATTGCATGTCTTATTGCCAATGGTACATCCTCCAAAAACAGAGGTAACGTTTGTTCTAAAAAGTTGCGATACACGTCCCCGGTAAGTCTTTCTGGTAAAAATATCGGCCCTATTAGGCAGTCACCCACAATACCAACCCAAACATTCAATGAGAACTGATGTTGAAAACGATCTTCAATTACCTCATGTGGATTTTCGTCGGCCCATACATGGTTGTTATGAAAATTTCTTATTGCATTTCTTGAGAAATTCGCTTCATCGGTAAAAAGAATCAGCGTCAGTAATTGAGGAATTTGAACTAATGTGGTTAAAAGCCATTGACAAAATGCAATACGTGGGGGAAAATCAGTAGGAATAAGTGCCTGAACGCGTTGCATATGGTATGGGTATAACAAATTGTCTTTAAGAATTTTCCAAACAGTCTTATTACTCACATTCAAAGTATTGGAAATTTTTCGAGTAGAAGTACTAGGGTCTTCTTCGATCATGTCCAGCACATTCTCTTCCAGTTCCACCGTTCTTACTGTGTTTGGTTTTCCTGGTCCCCCCATTTTTTTCAATGCGCCTGTTTCATGCAGACGTTGATGAATATTTTGAAACAATTTTCTGTCAGGAATATTACGCCCAGGAAATCGTTCAATGTACAACCTCCTAGCTTTTAATGAATTTCCATCAGCAAGTCCATAAATGAAATGCATGTCAGTCATCACGGCGTTTGTATAGCGATTCATAATAGTCAAAGATAAAATGTTAATTGCTAATACATCACAAAACGAATTCAAATGAAAACCGTGTTTAATCTGTATTCCTTTACCATCTGCACTTATCAATTTTTAGTCAAAAAACTGGCCGTTTTTAGTAATTGGAATGTTGTTAAACAAATTTAAAAATAAATTGTACCTACTTAGTAAACACAGTGCGGTACGCATTTTTATTTAAACTATTATTAATTTTAAAAATATGAAAAATGTTGTTCGCCCTGTATCTTCGAAACAAAGAGGTTTTTCAAAAATCATCCAAGGACAAAACATGCTTAAAATAGTCCAAGGAACAACCCCCTGAATTTTTGCCGCATGTTTAGGAAACACCCTGTATAGTTGTGTGAATATAGGGCGCATACAATAAAGAGTATATTTAACTTTATATTTAATTCTAGAAACATTTTATACTTTAATTTAAGTTTACTTTCACGCGATTTTGCAACGTTTTCTGCTAGAATAAAATACCCCAATAATATTAATAGGTTCTTTCTCAATACCAACATAACCTATTCCAATATCGGCACCTTCTTCGAACTCCAAATGAAAACCGGAACCGTTAGAATATTACATGAAGAGTATTCAACTCCAGAGTAATTTCATCAAACCTTCAAAATCTCTACTCGCCTCGGTGTAATTAATATTCAAATGCAACCCTGTAAAGCAGCAATTAATGTGGTGCATCAGTTCGGCGTTGGTATGGAGGTCGCAGAGCTGTGCCGAGCACTGACGAAAAGTGCTTCGAGCACCGAGCACTAAGCACTGACTGAAAAGTGCTCCGGAATCTCGAGAACTAAGCCCTTTTATTCATGAAATGCTCGCGATTACTAAGCACTTTCGGAAAGTAATTCGTCTTTGCGAGCACTAAGCACTTTACAAACGGATGAGACTGTTAAACATTTGACGGGGGGTGGGGTGCAAAACCCACTTCCTTCAAGATAAGGTTATATAATATGTCTATTATACTGGTACACCTATTGTTTTGGTGCGGTCGTTCCCTGGAACGAGAACATTATCATGTTTTCCGAGTGTGTATAATTATCGAATTTTGGGCGGAAAATGTTATCAAAGGATAAGGTTGGACTCACTGAAGAGGAATTCTTGGGAAAATTCAATTCTATCCGTCCGTCCCGAAAAAAAAGAGCTAGACTCCTGTAATTTTCAGGGTAGGTTTAGGGTGCAAATGTGCCAGTTAAGTTCGTTCATGTGATCAAATTGAAACTTAGAAATAGTTGTAAAATACGTACACGAAGACTTATTTCAAATTTCGTGAGAATCATGTCACTAGACAAAAACAAGTAAAAACATCTGTCAGATGATTTTGAAATTTTGCAAAAATCGATATGGCCGGTATTTTTGGAAATATTTTGGAAACATTTATTTTTGGAAACCTTTGGAGATTTCAGTACCTGGGTAAGTGACCATTGTAGATATTATTTTGAAAATGTGCGCTTTTCTCCATTTATTATTGCGCGCTTGAGTCCAGGATCGGGAACATTTTTTCCAAATGTCTGAAAATTTGGAATTTCAAGCCAAAAATGGTCTAAACCGGTTGAGTTGGACTCACTGATGGGGAATTCCTGGTCAAATTAAATTCTGTTGGTCCTTTCGGCCATCCCCGTAAACACTCATAGGGACATAAGGACTTGACATTTTCAGGTTAGGTTAAGGGCTGAAATACCCTGGTAGCACTAATGGGCAAAATCCGCTCAATAATTTCGGAGTAATGACCATCTAAAATTGCGTTTTCTTAATAAATCGAAAAATACTATTCCTATCGAATTGAAACTTGGTAATTGCTTGTTATATATATTTTTTTCTGGATCTCGCTCACTCTATGCATTTCAACATACGTACGAAAGCTCCTGACCTCACAGCAGTGCTTTTCAGGAATTTTTGATAATTAGTTTACCTAAAGTGTCTGACTAAGCTTTATATTCCGCCATAAATGCTCATGGCAAAAGTTTATAGCTTTTCACTCACCCAAGAAACGCAGAGTCAGGTTTAGAAAAACAATAACCAGCAGTTTTAGGAACTATTTGTAGCACCACAGAGTGTGTTGTTGGTCAAAATTCTCAAGATTTGAAACATATGGATGTTTGGTACCATTTTATATGACAAGTAATAAAGAATGGCATTTTTACTTAGATTCTTGCGAAACTGCGCAGTTCACTCACTACTGACTGTAACTTCTTTAACTCTACACTCGAATGAGTCGAATGTCCATAATGATGTGATCGTCTTATGTTTTCAGGTTGTGACAAGTATGAATCGGTTATCCCGAGAAGTGCTCCGCAGCATTGCAGTGCTTGGGAGCACTGTGTAGTGCTCGGGAGCACTCTAGTGCTTGGGAGCACTTTGTAGTGCTCGGGAGCACTCTAGTGCTTGGGAGCACTTTGTGGTGCTCGGGAGCACTCTAGTGCTTGGGAGCACTCTGCTATGCTCGGGAGCACTTTGTAGTGCTCGGAAGCACTTTTCGGGAGTTCTGAGCACTAAGCCTTTTCGAAAATTTTGAGAAGCACTAAGCACTAAGCACTGCTTCGATATAGTGCTCGCGAGTACAGTGCTTAGGAGCACAAAAGTGCTCAGAGCACTTTGACGAGCACTAAGCACAGGGCTTTGGGACAGCTCTGGGAGGTGCCTGGGTAAACTTATCAATTTCGATAAGAGCAAATGGGTCTCCTTGGTATGGATTCCCGGACACACACGAATCAGGGGTAACGAGAAGGCTAACATAATAGCTAAAAATGGGTTCAAGCCCTGTGGACAGGAGCTTTCTGGCGCTCTAGTTCAAACAGACACCCTTAATCGAATTTACCATGGTAAATTCCAATTAAGTGTCCAATACAGGAGAATTGACAACATAATTTAACATGGTAAATTCGATTAAGGGTGTCCAATACAGAAGAATGGACAATAGAACATACGCGCAAAAGCTTCTGACGTCAGTGCTTGAACCAATTTTTATTAAATAGATTTGAAACTATATGTATATGCGACAATTATTAACTAAATGATCTTTGGTTTCCTCTGCTTCCCCGCATTAACAACTAGGGCTCCTAATTGAGATCCACCTGAAAAGCATGCTATTGCAACGACCATGACCGGTTCTTAGACGATTCAGAATAGACCATATTTTCCTTGGAAGATCAAACCCCGGAACACTATTTGAAGGATCAGAAATTAAATCTTTGATGATTAAATCGCAAGAAATCCATTCGGACTGCCAAATTTCCTCGTCACTTGTACTCGAATTAAGAAAACAATATTATTGACCCGTGTGAGGGCTATCGCTTTTCACCAAATATTGAGTCGATAATATTGCTTCAATAATATTGACCGTAGCTGCTCTTTACGTCCCGACTTCAATGATACCTATTGCGGATTGATTCGCGTTTTGAACTGTTTATCAAATGCAAGTTGCATGATTCCCATCTTAGAAAGTTTCCTACTGCCGGTAATCTCTTTTAGATTGAATTCATCGTGTACTTGACAATTGCGATTTATTTTAGAACATAATGAAAATTATATGTAATTTTAAATAACGGAATTTATACTCATTAAGTTAATTGGTTTTCTGGAAAAATAATTTTTTTTTATATTTTCACCACTTCGCGTGAACCTATCCTGTGAAAAACATGTAGGTATAGAATAATACTCTGTTTTCATGAATTTCTCTACGATAGGTTGAGAGGCTAAGGGAGGATTGTTTTCATTTCATTTATGAATCTTACATATTCACAAAATTGGATAGGAAATCTAGATTTCAGCTAGTCTCGCAAACATAGACGTTACAAATCAGTGAAATCTATATTTCCTTCAATGAACGAACTCGCTTATGCTCCTGACGCCATATCAGTGCTTTTACAATTGTTCTTCATTAAATTAGAAAGCTTGCCAAAAAAAATTAACGTTTCTCCTGCACTCTAAGACTATATAAACTCGATCAATATCAGTATTTATATTTTGTTGAGCATGTATGAATCCAGATCCCGAACCGTCTGGATCTTGACGACGCATGCTCATTTGAGGATTTTTATCGACTGCGCCATGCGTCATTACCTGAACAACCATAGGAGAATCATTTTTTTTAGAAGAATTCGGAAACAAACAAAAAAAAATATATTTCTTGTAATTCAAATATTTGAAAAAAGGATTCCTATTTTCAATTGTTCTAATAGATGCGTATTTCAAGGCCATATCATTGTGGAAAATTTAGTATTTGTGTGTACGAATATCAAAACCTATTATTCTTCAGATATCATGATATATAGTTTTTGTACAATAGGACTCTTCAAGCTCCGATTCGGATTTATTGAAAAACAACCCAATATGGCCACCTCGGCCTAGGTCCCCAGTCAAGGAACCACCTCTGCTTCTGTCACCACAAGCTAAGCCAATCCCAGCAGATCCATCTCTTAGTGACAGTGCTCGTAGTATTTCAAGTCAAGAAGCTGATGATGTTTTACGGGGTAATCTTTATCATTTCTTGATGTTAATTTGCATGAAAAGGGAATATTCTGAAAATATAATGACTAGAAGATGCATGGCTATTTTCGCTTTCAATAATTCTTTTTGTATAAATTAGGGCCAAGGTCTAAAAGGAACTGGTCTTGTAAACAAATTATGTCTACACTTAACATTTTAGCTGTAATTTCAGTATTATATTGAGACCCCTTATAAACGCTAAAGAGTTGGGAGAATCACGTGTGTTCTGTGTAGACTTTGTTACAGTGTGCTACGCCACAATGGACTCAGTAACTGCTAATTTTTTACACAACAGTAAATGGTGGGCCACTACTGTCTGACTAGAAAATGTATTTCCTAACCTGGGATCTCACGGTTCCTAGTCTAACGCTCCAACCAGCTGAGCTAACTACAATCAACATTTATTTCTTGAAAGTCAAACATTCATGGTTTACCTACTTATTTTATTTTGTGATCTGCTGATCAATTTAACAATGTCGCAAATTTTTTTTGGGTTTATTTTCATAGTGAAGAAAAGTTTGAAATAGTACCGAGAACTTCTTCATCAAATATCAAACATGAAGTAGTAGATAATCAGTTGCTGTAAGCCACAAGCAAGCCGTGCAACAACGATATAGCTTTTTTATTATTATAACGATATAGCTATAATAACATTCATCTCTTGAAGTCAAACGTTCATCGTTTATCTTCTAAATTTATTGCTTTATTTATCTGCTGATTAATTTAACAATGGCGCAAATTTTTTTGAGTTTATTTTTATAGTGACGAAAAGTTCGAAATAGTACCCGAGAACTTCTTCATCGAATATCAATCATGAAGTAGTAGATAGATCAGTTGCTCTGAGCCACAAGTAAGCCGTGCAACAACGATAATTTGTACATTTCACCTTAAAGGAGTTAAATCAACAGTTCGATAAAAAGAACTTCGAACCTTGTATGGGATCTACTAGAATTTAAGATTTGCACCCGAAATCGCAATAAATGGCAGGTTTTAGTAGCTGTATCTTTATAATCTTATTTCAGCAGTTTTTAGATTATTTCAACTTCTATATCGACTTTAAAAAAGTATCACCTTCATGACAAAGCCTATATGAAATAGTTGCAATACAATCACAATAAGTAAGAATTGAGACTGATCAAATGTTTCTACGATTAAATCACTTTGGTTGGCTAAGTTTTTCTGCATGATGAATGTTACCATCCATACTTCACTTCAAAAAATTCATATTTACTGAAATGAATGGTAGTAGAATGGTAGTAACAACACGCACTTAAATTATATTATTATAATAAGCTAGTTTTCACAGTCTTAATCATAAATTCAATTTACATTTTTTATCTAGCTGCTGAAGATGCCGCTTCAAAAAAGATACGAGTGAAGCAGAGTCTCATGAAGAGAGCTAGATCTGTTGCTATATTCTCTTTGAAGTTGAAAGAAAGACGTGCCAGAGAGGCTTTAGAAAAAGCCAACAAATCTGTCACACCTGTAGCAGCATCCCCATTGCCTCCACCTCAATGTGGTGGGGGAGAACTATCATGTATACCCATTGAAAAGGTTTGAATTTTGAATTATCCCAGAATTCCTTTTGTTAGAATACGACAGAAAAAGTCTACCGATATGTTGTGAAACACATCGCCGGTTGGCAACACCATCGAAAGAATAGATATATACAGTATCGGAAGAAATATATCTGTGGTATAGACAGAAAACTATGAGAGTAATAAGGAACGCAAATATATTATGATACCACTTATTCAAGTGAGACGCAATACTGGACTTCCGTCCTGTTACCACAATCCAGTCTTCGAGGTCTCGAGGCTTGTTTTACTGCGCAGGAGGGGCGGTTCTCTGTATGGTGACGTCAAACGATAATTCGATCCCCTCTTCGCGCAATTCGAGGAGGAATTGTAATGCTCTCTCAATATTTAGCTAGCTATTCTTTACGCTCTCATTATATCACAATACTGAAGATATATTCTTTCCGAACCTGCATATATAACACCATCATAAAATCTCTAATTTTGGCTAATAATAATTTAGATTTTATTCTTCTATATACTTCTTCCACTTAATACTTGGAAAACAATTTTGAAATAAATGTTTTCACTCAAATGTCACCAAACATAATTCACTCTTTTTAAACGTACAGGCTTCCAGGTAGAAATCAAGTTCATTCAAAGATAAATACTCAGTGACTTTAGAATTGTTACACCCAAATGGAATAATTTCTTCAACTGGATTATTTGAAAACAGAAATACTTTATTCAAAGTATACGGTGGTAACATTGTCAGGGTTTGTATCTCTCAGTTTTTGTGAAAAATCCGTGTGCATGAGAGCTGACTACTACATATATCTTTAGTTATTGCGCCTGCGTCTACCAGTGTAGTAAACAGTAACAAAATACTTCGAGTTCTAGGACGTCGAAATGACCCGAGGACGTACCTAAAGGGAAGATCCAGGGGGTTCAGACCTCCCGAAAATGTTAAAGTACGACACAAGAATAATGAAACTAGTCCCATAATGTAGCGCAAAAACAATATTAGGGTTTGTGAGCCGGGGTAGTTGGGCTAATATGCCGCCTTTAAAAACTGCGACTATAATGATCTTTTGTTCTATTACCTTACTCAATTAATCCCTGGAAAAGCGTTGCCCCTGGGAGCAAGGGCCATCACTTTGTGAGGATCAAGAACTGGCTCGCTCAAGTACGCGGAGGCGAGCCACTTCTAGACATAAATATTGTATATTGTTGTAGGTAGTAACGTTGCACTGCCTTCATGGAGACTACGTCTTCGCTCCTGCAGATTTCTTCCAGAACATTCCTTGCGTTGGTTTGAGATGGCGAGGCATTCCGTAATCAGGTTTCATCCTCATCCCCGCAGAATCTGCACTTTTCAGTTTCTGCTAGCCTTAATCTCATCATATGCTTTCTAAGACAGCAGTGCCCTGTGAGAAACCAGTGAGGAGGTGCAGCGTGTTTTTACTGAGATCCATATACTTCTTAGTTCTGACAGGGTCGGAGTTCCGGAGGAACTTTTTGTGGTGATAAATTCCATGGAGAGATCTCCAGAGTATACGTATTTCAGTTTCTTCTTGCATCCGTAATTCACTTTTGTAGGTGTATCTACCTACCCCATAGTATTTTTTTTAATGCTTGTGGCTTTTACTTGATGCAAATCCATATTAACTGAATGAAAAATTATATACGATTTACACTTATTTATTCAATATTGTGACGCGTTTCGTCGACACAGCGACTTCATCAGACTACATCATACTAAATTCTTAACAATTATTATCTCCCTATACCCAGATGACATGGACACAGAATCATTTAAAACTAATTACATGAGAAACTTATTTAAAACAAATTACATAATAGACTTATTTAAAACTAATTACATGAGATTTCACTGCTGGTTTCTTTGTACACATTAACAATAATTCATTCCTTATGCTTTTATAAATTGATTCTCTATTTGAATAGATTGAGTAACGGTGAAGAATTTAGATCTAATTGTTCATTAACTAAAGTATTTGCCCCCCGGAACAGTCGTATGTATATCTATGACTTCCTTAAGGTAGACCTGTTACTATCTGTATTCTATATCGCCGCATTCAAGAGTCTGACTTTTTTGCGGGTCGTTGCCAAGATAACTTTCGAACAGAATGAGATAGCGCCAGGATAGGTTGAGATAGGAGTGATAACACTCTCCCGCCTGGATCCGCGAATGGGGCAGTTAAGTTAAGCATAACCGACCAAACAGTTTCGGAGTTTGACCCGTCCTGTAAAAAATGAAATTTTTTTTTCTTCAAAAATTTAATGTGTTTCAGAAACTATCCGTCAGAATATACTGAAATTCCACACATATATTCGAGCCACCATTTTACAATGGAGTAATGAATTTCAGCTCGATCGACTTTGTATGAGACGTGAATAGACAATGGAACATGCGCGCAAAAGCTCCTGAACTTACTTCAGTGCTTTAAAAAAAAAATATATATATATATATACAGGGTGAGTCTTTGACCACTGCATTAATTTTAACCAAAGATTCCTCTCATCAAATGAAACACTTTTTTCGTTTAACATTTTTCCAAATTCAGCTCAGGTAAAAAGATACAGGCTGTTGAAATTTTGAAAAAAAAATCAGTTTTTATTTTGTAGCTTTGACATCCTTTTTTCGAATAAAATGGATGTTGGCGTAAAGTTTCCTATAACTATGATACATATTTTCCAAATATTAGTTATTTTCTACTTCTACTGGTTTTCTAGTTATGGACTCGTGGATTCATAAAACTAAATGAAATTAGCATAAAGAAAGCACATAAAGTTATTCTTGAGCCATTTCAAGAATATTCCATCGTTTTAGAACATTATATTATTCTTCATCATTTCTCCTTAAACGCACCGTTTTCGAGATATTCTTCATTGAATGTTTTAAAATGGAAAACTCCAGAAATTTCACTACTTTTATGGATCCGTCCCTGAGCGTTGGAATCCCGAATCAAGCTGTAAACCACGTTACCAGGCCTTATTCTCGTCCGCTAACAATGTCATAGATAATTTATATGCGGGAGTCTATTAGCACATTGTTAAATCTTTAAACGCTTGTAACTTTTTACCTGAGCCAAACATGGAAAAATGGTAAATGAAAAAAGTGTTTCATTTGATGAGAGGAATCTTTGGTTAAAATTAATGCAGTGGTCAAAGACTCACCCTGTATATTGACCACGATTAGTGCTTTCTTTGACTACGGACCGCTGTCATCAACGTTTCAACTGATGCAAGGAACTTTAGTAATAGAAGGCAAAATGGAATAATATCGTCTTCAGCGACGCATCGCGATCTGTCTAGGTATGCAAGATAACTGTAGAAGGGTAAGATGCCGTGGGGAGTAACCAGTGGCGGATTAACCAGTAGGGTTAAGCGTAGGGTCCCGACTTCCACAGGGGCCCCTGATCCGATCTCAATATTTTTCAGAATAAAAATTCCGCCTGTGAGTAAAAATAATGAAAAATTCCCTTTGCCTCCATGGTCTGCAATATTTCATAATCAGCGATAGCATGTAAATTCTCAGTTACATGAAACCCAATTGAATGACAAACAAATCACCTAAAGTAAAATCCAGCTGTTAGTAGGGATAAAATATCATCGAAGGTTCCGCATACTTTTCTTACCCTAATTAGGGACTGTCTGCCCGCAATAAATTCCGGCAACGTTGGTTACAGAGTACCGATTCGGGATTCCCAATGTTTACAACATTTACATAATGTTATGATGAAATACATCTGTAGGCAATCCCTTTGAAGTATATGTACCGCCAAATAGATGTTGAGTCGAGAGGGGTGTGAAGTGGAGTACACTTGTTCCACATATATTTCGTATTCATATTTCATGACTCAAAGAAATATTGCAAGTGTTAATAGTAACGGACGAGTGCACTTTATCCTTCATATTACTTGCATTTAATTTAAGATTTTATTGTCGAAAACTGAAAAGTGTTGGTGTTGGTGTAAGTGAACTTTTTCTATTTATGTTCGTATTTGACTTCTAATCTGACATATTCTCATTCAACGATAAAGGCAGAACTTTACAGTTTCAGATTCTTATTTTCGGAATATCATTCTTCCAACATTCCGGCATTGACTCATTGAGTACTACAATTCGAACGATGATAGGTCAGACTGGTCAAATTTAATTTCTGTAAAAGCCACCCGAGAAAATATCGTTGTGCAGTTCTTAGGAATACTTTCAATCGAATGTGATATAACAGTCGGAATTATGACGCTGCAATAAAGGAATTGGCAGTCATGAAAATAAGAAAAAGATGTTTTCCCACGTGAATTACTTTCTCTGTATTCTGTTTCTGTTTTGATTTTATGTTATTTTATCCTCACTGAGTTTGTTTTTTTGTAGAAAGCCATTTTTTTAAATTTTGTATCTGAATTACTCTTGTTGAAATATTTCCACTTTGTTATTAATTTTAATTAATTCCATATATTTTTTTGTTTTGTTATATCTAATATTTTATTAATAAACTTCAGGTTTTGTTTTGAAAAATCCGAGTTTCCATTGCAAATTGTTTCGAAATAAATTGAAAAGGACGAAACAGTAGGGGGGGGGGCCCCCAAAACTTTCTAGAGTAGAGTCAAGGAAATTGTGAATCTTCCACTGGGAGCAACTTGATATTGGGTTTGCTGTTGAGGTGCATGTACAATACTGTTGGGGTAATGGTTTGGATCAAGGTGCCACACATGCCTAAACTTGTACTGAAGTAAGTGTACTCACTTACGGAATCACCAAACAGATACATTTTTAAATTGATTACATGTTAACTAAATTCCTTACAAATGGTATCGTTTCATTACTGTAAGACAACCACGTTGCCAGAAAAGTAAGCAGATTAAATGTTCTCTATGGGTGTAACACATTTTAATGTAACTGTGTATAGAAAAGTGCTTCGAATTTGACTTACGCTTTTGTGAAGAAGACTGAACTGAATTGAATGCATATGCATATAACATGAATTATAATATTGCAATATTTAATAATGTATAGCCATTAGGCGTTTTCACCTATTGTTTTTTATGTTGTTCAACATCGTGAACTTGTTTATATATATTACGAATAAAAATGTCTTGATTTCAGCTCATTCAATTAGAAGACATAAAGAATAACCAGAGGCCTAACACAAGTGGTACTTTGTAGTACAAGTCGTCAATTGTCAGTTGTTTTAGTGGAAAATAATAAATATTGAGATTAAATATCTTTTAATTTTTTTAATGTACAATGAGATAGTTGAGAGCTGAATCACTTTTGTTGCTTTTTTATAGTTTTAATCGAATAAAAGATCGAAGAGATTGTACATGGATTCTCTGACTTGAAATAATCCCAGAATTTTCAGTTCAATTTTATGTATTTGAAATTGTATATAACAAAGTCATTTGCATAATATTGGACAACTGATTTACAATGAAGGTGTCATTTTTCATCACAAAAAACAGTTTGTCATATATATAAAATGATATCATATGAAAGGAAAAATATTATTCAAGGACTTCATTCTAAATTGTCATTCCTCTGTTATAATTTTGTATCATTCCAGAAGATACAAGAATCTTCAGGGCATCATCCATACTTTGCTCATCTTCTTTAGTCAAGGTTCTCAATGGTTTTCTTACTTTTCCAACTTTAATAGGTGTTAATATATTCATAGCGTGTTTCATAGTCGCTACCCAAGTTCCTGCAAAAAAAACCGTTTTACTGAGAAACAGGTACCTATTTCAGTATACTAACCATATTTGCTTATGACTTCGATGGTATAGGTCAATGTTTCTTGTAATTCCCTAGCCTTTCCAATATTTGATGCGTTCATGGCGTTCAAAATATCAATACCAAGTCTAGGAAGAATATTGAAGGTTGTTCCTATTGCTGAATCGAAACCTAAAGCCAGGGCACCAGCTAAAACCTAAGAAATGGAACTTTACTGACAATATAGTTAGAATAAACAGTTGAATGCATACGCTGTCCGCACCAAGAAAAACAGCATATTTTCCTTCGTTTGCATTTAATGCCAATATTCCTTCATCTAGTTGTGTTGAAGTGAACTTTAAACCGCAAAAGTTTGGTACTTTTCCCCTTATTTCTTTCATTAATTGAACCATGTTAGCTAAAATTAAAACAATAAAAGCCCAGGAAGTTAATGCATTTGCTTCAATTCAACTTACTATTGACGGACGAAAAACTTGGAATATGGTAATATAAGAGAGGAGTATTTGGTGCAGCTTGACCCACTTCTTTGAGATAACTTATTAATTCATCTGTAGTTGTTGGTTTGAAATATAATTCTGGTAAGCATAAAATAGAATCAACTCCAATTTGTTCCGCATGTTTTGCCTAAAATATATCAGATTATAGATTGTGAACCGGGAACGTTATTGTTGGCTAATATGCCTTTCAGAACTTCGACAATGTTTATGCGTTGTTCTGGGACAAGCCAGTTCTGGACATATACATAAAATCAGTTCAGCCGTGTCATTGGCCAATCCACAAAGTTTGCAGATTTCGAGAAACTACTCTTTCGATCTGTTTTGTTTTCCCAATAACTCGAAAAACACTGATCTGATCGAATGGAAACCGACTTAAAGACTTATGAAAGATTCCCGCAGAATCACAGTACTAGAAAAAAATAAAAAAATTTTAACTATTTTGCGGGGAATATTTAGCTTAAAATTCTGAAACCACTTATAGGATTGAACCTAAATTTGGCATTTAGGTGACCAATAATGCCCCCTTGGGGTGTACAAAATTTCATGGAAAACAGATCATAGGGGCTTCAAAAAACAAATCCCAATATGAAATTCGAAATACCTACTGGGTGTTTACAAATTCTAATGGCAGATACGATTCACGACGTATTTTCATCCATTTGCGAACTACAGATGTTATTCAAAAAGTGGATGAACGGTGTGTGGAATTTTATTTCACCTTTTTAACGTTTTAATGTGAAATTATGGAATGCTTGAAATCATTCTTTCGAGTTCTGCATACGTACAGGATGGTTTTGCAGAAATTTTTCATTTCCATCTTTTCTTACTCGGACTGATTAGTGTTAGTATGGTGACGACTGAATAAATGGATGAACAATGTTGAATCAGAGCTGAGCCAAAGCATTGTGCTTAGTGCTTGTGAAAGTGCTTGAAGCCTTTTTGTGCTCCCGAGCACTCTTTAAAATCAGTGCTTAGTGCTTAGTAGTTCAAGCACTTCATGAATAGGCTTAGTGCTTAGTAATACCTTAAGAGCTCCCGAGCACTTCGAAGGATTACTATGAGCCTTTCCTAAACCTTGTCGTAACACGAATAGACACTGATGCGCTGTGGTTGGAGGAGTTAATATATACCAGGGTAATCAATTGAGGCATGAACGGAATTCCGTTCATGCCTCACACTTGTAATTATCAGTAGTTGGTAATTGATTCATGTAATGGGGCATAGATATGTGAATATTACCAACTTCTGAAAATTATTCAGTATCTAAGCTTTTTATGTGGTTCGACTATCAAGAAGATATAAGTGAAGTTTTTTCGAAAATGTTCATGTGAATTCACAGATTTATTCGATATATTCATATTTAAATTTCCATCTGATTCATAATGCTAAATTGCTTGTGAATAAAATCACAATAGAAAATACTGCTATTCGATTTCTGCAGATTATATTTTCGAAAAATTTAAAAAAGCACTGACGTCATGTTGATCAATTCGAATTAAATTATTTATTAATGGAAAACTGTCCTAAAGAGTACTGAATTCACGTCAGTGATTTTTATTTCATTAAGGAAAGAAAACGATTGACCTAAGTTCCATAATATAATACTATGTTGTATGTTGTGGTCATATATGTGTCGGGTTTTATCCCATTTTCAAATTGAGAAATACATTTTGCATGTGCAGAAAAAATCTGAGACGCTTGTGGAATTTATGTTTCCATTCATTGTATCATCATTTCCTTAAATAAGAAAGACCTTTTCAATCTGTGTGAGCATAGAACGAATTTTGAGTTCGTTAGTTTTATAGAAATTTGTTTCACTACACTCCATTTTTTATCCGTCAATGACGCATATTATGAGGATTACAAGTTTGCATATCCACATGTTTCTCCAATTGAAAACAATTTTATGTTACAATTAGGATTGAACAATTTTATGTTACAATTAGGATTGAATAACCTCATTCCCAACAGTTTCCTAAAAGTGCTTAGGGCTTAGTGCTCGAAAAATCGAATTACTTTCATAAAGTGCTTAGTACTCGCAAGCCTTTTTTGAAAACGTGGTGATTTGTGCTCGAGGCTCGGGACCTATTTTTATTGAGTACTTAGTGCTTAGGGCTCGAAGCTTTTTTCTTCAGTGCTCGGCACAGCTCTGTGTGGAATTTTAATTTGTCTGAAAGTTGAGGGGCTGGAAGGCCATATTAACACCTCATGTGAATTCGGTATGTGTGCAACTCAGTTTTCATGATATAGTCTAGTTTCCGTGATCCTTTAGGCCAATTCCGAAATTAACGCTGCCCCATTCGGGAATTTTTCTCCGAATGTGTTACTAAGCACATTTACCTACGATGCGACGTCACCGATCTTCTGGTAACGAAAAATCGGCGACGGAGTATCGAACAGACGCTTAAAGTGAGCCCGGTCCAGTGACTAACGAATCTCCATAACAGTGGTACCGTGTACACTTCTATAGAAAATTATAATGTTTGTAATATAGTAATATATATATGCATCTGAAACTGAGATGGATTTTCGGTGCAGTCTGGTGAGCTTCTTAGGGTTCTCCCCCAGTAAATATAGGTTTGTGTGGATTTAACAATGCAGGTTAACGGCGAATGATCCAAACAAGTTACTTAACATACGTGTTTACGGAATGATCAAAACCTAGGCGTTTGAAGCTCAAAATTGGAAGAGTACGAGCAGTACAGGTGTAGATAAAACAAATAAAGATATAAGTATTCACACACACGATCAGTGAATATTTCAGGGAAATTGGAGGTCTCAAGTCTGTTCTTGAAGCTGTTTACACTAGCCGCAACAGTCACATCAGTAGGCAAACCGTTTCAGATGGACAAAATTCTCCATTGACAAGAAATCTTGGGTGGTTCTATTGGTCGTTGGGTGGTCTTGGAATTTTCTTCTTTCAACTTGAATATAATTCTGCAAGTTTTTAGTGATGCAGGTGAATAAAGATGACAAATCGACACCTAGCATATTGTTGACTGCCCGAAAACTGTATATAAGATCTCCCGTAAAGATTTCTAACCTCATATATCCCACCCCTTCGAACCTTTCCGTAGCAGCTTCGAGTTCAGGATACCAGGCAGATCAGTGAACTCCAGGATATAGGTTTTGTAACAGCAGATAGAAGGCGAACAGCTACGGAAACACTCAGATATCACAAAGACAAGACGTCTTATTGCTATCGATGTTATCTTTACTACATGATGTGACCAGCTTAAATCGGACGCGATTGTGAATCCTAAGTCCTCATGTGAATCTGAGAGTCGGTTCTGCTGTCCTATGTGAAGGACAACACAATTTTCAAAATTGGTCCCAAGTAACCAATCCTCGGATCAGCAGATACGAAATCCAAGTGTGATTGAAACAGGTCACGATATATATATATATATATATATATATATATATATATATATATATATATATATATATATATATATATATATATATATATATATATATATATATATATATATATATATATATATATATATATATATATATATATTCTTTTGACTGAGAGCTGTATATGTGTTAGCAGAGGTTGGTGTAACGGGGTACCATAAAATTCGACGTATGATACAAGAGCTTAGGGAAAAACCTCAGCAAAAAAACCTTTCTCCCCGTGAGTGTGTTGATTTGTAATTATTGTTTACAAAATTTGCTGAAATTTAATAATATTGATGGGCATATATTTCTTCAATATGGATTCCCTCGTCAAAAAACGGATAGGTTTCTCCAAGGTACCCGAAACTCAACCTGAAAAATGAAAGGACAAGAGGAGGAAACGAACAAATTAAAAATAATACATAACCTTTCAAAAGTCTCCTCTCACAAATATACTTCTCTGTATGCGCATGGGATCTCTTGGAGAAGAATCGCCTCCGCTAGTTTTCAAAGATATTCACTCTTGAAATCCCTTCAATATTTGAATTCAAAAATGAAAATGTTGCTCGTAAGGCCAGGAGGGTCTCTTTCAAAAACAGGTCTGACCGGTCCAAGCGATGATTATTCAGAACTTCAGATGTTCGAAGACCGCTACAGGGCCCTCAACAAGGGCTATCATCTCCCATAGATACATATTTCACTTTATATTGTATAAAAGAATGAAAAAATGCGCCGGTCACGATTAGATATAGGGTTGTATAAAGCTTAGAGTCCGCAAACTGTGACGTAGCAATATCCGCATCAACCTGGATGGAAGATGTTAGATCTCCATACTTTTTAATGATGAAGTCTGTCAGTATGCGTATGCTCCGGTATTTCATTGACTAATGTGTTCAAGTAATAATGATTTTATTTCCCAAAGAGATTGTATATATTTTTTTACCAGTTCCAAAACATCTGGAAAAGGTGCACCGCCGACTTGGACCATTAGATGTTGTTCAGTCTGGAGAACAGCTTCCTTCCACTTTTCGGCTAATTGCTTTCTTTCATTCTTCGATAAGGAAGGGCCTTCTCCTGTGGTTCCATTCACTATATAAATTTTAAAAACATATTTCCCGAACTGTTGAAAAATGATTTACTCACCTAATATACCATCGATGCCCAGACGTTTGAGGAAATATGCGTACTTTGGAATTGCTTCTAAATTTAACGTCCTAAGATATAACAAATTGTTAAAAATTCAATTCAAATGTACCTATGTATCAGGGGAACCTGATATGGGCCGGTTTCTGAGGAATATAACATATGGTTTAACTTCCGTTTATCTGTCGAATTCAATAGAATTCAGTAGATAAACTTCATTCAAATCCGTCAGAAACCGACCCTATGTCGAGGAAATCAATTATGAAAGCCTTGACATGGCGTCAGGAGCTTAAGGGGATTCATTCATTGAATGCATTTTAAATCAAGTGGCCAGGAGCTTTGGCACGCTGTTCAAATTTATAGCCAGTCACTGCTGATCTCCCCCCCCGCCCTTTCCTTCTTAAGGCGAGGGCCGGGTTCGGGGGTAACCCGTATTTTATTATGCCAAAATCATATTCTACAATCTACATGTTTGGTGGTTGGTGTTTTCCTACTTTTTCCCTTGTTCCCTTCGTTGCGCCATCTATCGCAAATGAACAAAAATGTTATGGACATAAAAGTATTTTCGCGCCCATGTTCTAGGCGTGCCATCATTTATTGCCGGAAATGATCTCAAACGATTAGGTTCGACTCACTGATGAAGAATTCGAGGTCAAATTCAGTTCCGACTGGCCTAACGTTGCCCCGATAACTTTCGAATGGAAAGAGATATAGCAACTGAAATTTTCAGGGTAGGTTGCACCTCCGAATACGACGGTTAAGTTCGTTTGTGGATATAAACGGTTTCGGAGTTTTACCTATCTGAAATATTGTTTCCTCCATCTAGAACTGGATTTCTGTTCGATCGGTTTTTATTGTAATAATAAAATTTCGAACTGATTCTGGAATTTCAAATCATGTAAATCTCAGAATTGTAACAACACCTGTATGGGCGAGATGTTGGAGTGCTCGCCTGCCGCGCAGGAGATTCACGTGAGTCCACTTTTTTATTTATTTTAAATTTGATGCCCAAATCCATTTTTTCACCTGTTTACGCTAAACAGGCGGCTTGAAGGTTCATGCAGTATTTCATGATGGTGTCTGAGGCGTGAAATATGCAAAACACATGCGCGCAAAAGTTCCTAACTCTCGAATTTTGAAAATAACTGGAGGCAAAAGAAAAATTCATCTTACCGGAAATTTATCGCCAGAATTTTTCTTTTCGTTCCTAGTGATACTAATTTTCAAGAATTACAGATTATCTTTGCCCTTTAGGTGAAGAAATTCTTAACCTGAAGAGCAACGATAACATCTGCTAATTATATAATAGTTATACAGTTATTCTACCATAAAAGAAAATAATAAGGTTTGTTTAGAAACAACTCAATTATTGAATCTAAGCAAACGATTCATTCGTTGCTATGAATTTATTTGATTTACTCCAAAATTATTTACTACCACCGAAGATAGTGGCTTCACTTCGACAAATTCAGTAAAATTGATGAAACCTCTATGGAGTTATGTGCTACTACTGCTACTACTATTATGAAGCTAATTATATTCTCTTGTTTAGATACTAAATAGCTCGTTTGAAAGCAACCATTCCTCCACATGGAATATTATTGTGTAAAATTAGTATATATACGTATACAAGAAACTTAACATGTTGTCCTTGAATGGTGTGAATACTGGTGCCATTAAACCTCTGTAGTTCATCTGAAAATAGGAGAGAAAAATTATGGAAAACAAAACAATCAATTTTATTGATATCGGATATTTAATTACAATATTATTGGACTGATACATGCATCTAAATAACTGTAGGTCCAAACGAAATGGCGTGATAGCGTCAATCAAAATTTATTTATTTATTTACACATAGGGAGTACAAACGGGCACAATACTACAGTATCCACAAGATAATGATTAAATTAATATAACACTCTCATCGCTTATTCGATAACAAAGAACATGAAGATAACTAAAAATAAAAAGCAAACTGACAAAATTAAATTAAATTTTACACCTTCATGAACTCAAATCTAGACAGTTTTCTTTAAAATATCGCACGTGTATTTCAAAAGTGACACAAGTCAAAAAACGAGGACTCCGAGATTTCCGCTGTACTCCGTCTTGTGATCATCTCAGAGGGAGAGTTTGTGCTCTCAGTTCACCGCTCACTTTTAAAAAGGAATGAGGATTCTGAGATTTTTGCTGTGTTCCGTTTTGTGATCATCTCAGAAAGTGAGGATTTGTGTTCTCAGTTCACCGCTCACCGCTCACTTTCAGATGAACGAGTTCCTTTTTAGAAGTGAGCGGTGAACTGAGAGCACAAACTCTCACTCTGAGATGATCACAGGACGGAGTACAGCGGAAATCTCGGAGTCCTCGTTTTTTGACTTGTGTCACTTTTGAAATACACGTGCGATATTATGAACCTGACTGTGTGACATCGAAAAATAATAATTTTTTTCTGAGTACAAATCACCCGACCTGGTATTCTGCACAGGGGCGAGTTCTGAGCCGTGTAGGTATGACGAAAAACGAAAAGGTATACTCAAAATATCGTTCCCTCTCAGAGATCTCTGAGGGACATTTAAAAACAATTTATTGAGAACATCAAGACAATGAATTTTATTCCTTAACATCTTAAGGCGGGTTTATACAGCAAATAAGATAAAATAAGAAACAAATTAAAATAAAATAAGAATTAAGGGTTAAACGGATCGGTTTATACAGATAATCTAAAACAAAATAAGAAATAAGAATGAACCAATCAAATCGCAGCTTTTTGACAATTTTAAGCAAGTTCTATGAATTTCACTCTTTGAGCATGCGCATTGCCATTTTCCAAACAAAATAACATAAAATAAGAAATAAAGATGAGAGTTGGCCAACTTTAATTCTTATTCTTATTTCTTATTTTATCTTATTTCGTGTATAAACGCTCTCATAGAAATGTACATGTTTAACTTTCTTATTTTATTTCTTATTTTATTTTATCTTATCTTATTTGCTGTATAAACCCGCCTTTATACAGGGTCCGGCAAAAAAACCTCCCCGGTTTGAGTAGGCCACCGCGTGAGTTGTAGTGGGGGTAGAGATCGGGAGGGGGTATTGTTCCGTAGCGGCAGGGATGCCACAGCTACCGAAATATCGGTAGATCTACCGAATTTTGAAACTTTCTACCGATCTACCGATTAAGATTGAATTTCTACCGAATTTTTCTTAAGCCATAAACTACCTCATATTTTTCACTATGAATTGATTTTTATATTTGATTCCTGGGATAATAGTTCAATAATACTTGGATTTCTATTTTTCAAGGTGTCACGGACGAATCTGTGGCTGAGAACGAATAAGCAACGCTGCTATTACTCCCTTCGCGGATAGATGGCACTAGTAGTAAATACTTCATTTTTTCTTCATGCATTGATATTCCTACTATTATTTATTGTTTTGTGTATAGATATTTACATACATAGCACTTTGTTCTCATAATATTGATATAAAACCGCTCGATTCGGTGCAAACGGACCAAATAAATGAAGTTATTTCAAATTTACCGAAATTTTACGGAATCTACCGAAATTATTCGATCCTTCTACCGAAACTTCACTCAAAGTCTGTGGCATCACTGCGTAGCGGCGTACGTGCCATTTTCAGTGTTCGCCAATCGCCATGGCTTGGCTCGGTGAGCATCGGTCGTTTGTTGTGGAGGAGTTTATAAAAAATGGCGGTTCTGTGATTTCTACTCAACGAGCGTTTCGGATTCGATTCGAACTTGGCCGACGTGATAGTGTTCCTGATGCGAAAACGATTAGACTGTGGGTGTCACACTTTAGACAAATAGGGTCAGCAGTTAAAAGAAAACCAACTGGCCGGCCTCGTACTGCAATAACACCGGAGAATGTGGCGCGAGTGAGAACATCCATCCAACAGTCTCCAAAGCGTTCAGCGGTTAAACATGCAGCTGCCCTGGGATTGTCAGAAAGGAGTGTAAGGAGAATTCTGCATAAAGAACTTAATCTGCATCCCTACAAAATAATGGTTGCACAAAGGTTGTCTGAAGAAGATTATGCAACTCGCACGGCTGCATGTGATGACATTTTGCAAAACATTCCCCCAGATGCTGTCTTCATTTCTTCTGATGAAGCCCACTTCCACTTATGTGGAACTGTTAACAAACAGAATTTACGCTACTGGGCTACAGAAAATCCTAGGGAACTGCACCAACAACCACTACACAGCCCAAAAGCACAGTTTGGTGCGCAGTTGCGGAATTTGGTGTGTGGGGACCGTACTTTTTTGAAGAAGATGGACAAACAGTAACGGTCAATACCGATCGCTATTGTCACATGATAGAGACATTTCTCCGACCCAAGATAAACCAGTTTGTTTTAGACCATCAGGAAGAAGAAGTTTGGTTCCAACAGGACGGAGCCACAGCTCACACTGCTCGGCGGTCCATGGAAATGTTAAGAGAGTTGTTCCCTGGACGTCTTGTTTCTTTAAGAGGAGACATTTCCTGGCCCCCAAGGTCACCCGACTTATCACCTTGTGATTTCTTTCTGTGGGGGTACCTAAAGGCTGAAGTGTACAAACATCGTCCCAGAACTCTGCAAGAACTAAAAGATGCCATTAGGCAGGAAGTGGCAGCCATTCCAAGGGAAGTTACACGAAGAACTATGGACAACTTCAGGGAAAGACTTCGTGAATGTCTTAACAATGGGGGACATCATTTATCAGACATAATTTTCAAAACCAAGTAAAGTGTACTAAGTGATGTAAAATGGCATCATATAGGCTATTCACAAATATAAGTAATTGTTCTATATGTTTCTTATTCTTTTTGCAAATGCCTATTGAAATCAGGGAGGTTTTTTTGCCGGACCCTGTACAAGAAAAGAACATCCTTCATCGTACGCCTACCCAATAGCGGCAACATTCCAAAATGCTGACGCGCCAAAACATCTCTGTCAAAAAGGGCTTAGTTTGTAATTTACGCGAGAAACCTCATGAATCTATTCTGAATGCTTTCTATAATCTATTGATATTGGTTATCTGCCTATGATTCCATACAATTGAGGCGAAATTCAGTTTACTCAGGACGAATGCGTTGAAAAGAAATTTAAAAGAGGCAACATTTCTGAATGTTTCACATTTTCTTATTATATAACCCAATATTTTGGATGACGGAATTTACAATTGATTCGACGTGAAGATTAAAATTAAGTTTAGCATCGAATGTGACTCCCAAGTCTCTCACCGAACTTCCGCTCCTCAAAGGATCTCCCTCGATATGATAGGTACGCGATATACGATTACGGTTTCTAGTGAAAGTCATTGTTGAGCATTTTGAGAAATTCAGGAATAACCCGTTGCATCTACAAAACTCAATGAGACGATCCAAGTCGCCCTGCAACCGCTCACAGTCCTGATCATTGAGGACAGAAACGAAAAATTTCAGATCATTGCGTACAACAAAAATCTACTATAATTAAAACAGGTTGCTATCTCATACATGTAGATAACGAATAGCACCTACTGACCTACTACGAGGATAGTTCATGAATTATTGTCCCTAACATACATATAGAAGCAAACACATAAGGAGAATAAAACTAATTTATTTTTCAACATAATCCCCTACACCCTTTATACACTTCTATTGGTGTTCAAGTGTTTCAAACCCTTTTGAAAAAAATTCAGAAATTTGAGTCTCCAGCCATTCATTCGAGGGGAAGGGGAGTCCCTATGCCGCCATTTCAAACTTTGTTTTTTGGGTTGTGGATCAAAGTAATGAACCCATGTTTCGTCGACCGTAAGAAATTCATCCTGATTAGTGATTACTGTAAATGATGATTTCCAAATTTGACTCCGCTGTAACCTGGCCTTCAGGCTTCTGATCTGCACTGAGTTTTTTGGGACCCAATTCCTCATGTAAAATGTTTTCAACGCTTCCATGTCATGAACTAAATTAACATTTTCTTTGGCCTGCACAGTTTTGGCACCTGGTGCGTGTTTGGCCGGACTCTCTTCACAGTTTGAAATCTCGTGACCAGTTCTTGATTACATTGTACGAAGGGGCGAGTCAGCCAATACTTCTACCATATCCTTATAAGTTTCTTGGGGTGATAACCCTTTTTGGCGCGCTGTTCAGGTGAACAGAGTGCCTATAAATTCGTCCAAATGTCTGTATTTTACGAATATTTAGCCGATAATGATCTCAAACGATTAGTTTCAACTCAGTGATGAAGAATCCGAGGTCAAACTTGATTGGGTATGTCCGGCCGTCAGCACGATTACACTCGAAGGCAATAAGTTAGACAGTTGAAATTTTCAGAGCAGGTTTGGAGTCGAAATGCGCCGGCTTAGTTCATTATGGGTAAAATCCACTCGAACAATACTGATCTGATCGGATTAAAGCGCGGTACTTAATTGAAAAATACCGACACGAAGACTTATGCAAAATGTTGTTAGGATCGCACAACTGGAAAATTAAAAACGTAAGAATTTGTTGAAATTCTGCGAGAGCCTTCAAAACTTTATTGGCGCTCTTGTTCCTCGGAATAGAGTACTTATCAATTTGCCCAAATGTCTGTAATTTTCGAATTTTTGGCTGAAAATGGTCTTAAACGATTTGGCTCGACTAACTGGTCAAGAATCCGTGGTCGAAACCTTCTGTCCGTCCGGCCGTTAACATGATAACTCTCGAACGGAATGAGCTAGACAGTTGAAATTTTCAGAGGTTTGGGAGATAAATATCTCGGTTAAGTAAGTTGGTGGTCGAAATCGGCAAAATGGTTTCGGAGTAACGAAAAAACATTTTTTTTACATTACAAATTTCGAATTCTATTTTTTTTAAGATGCAGTTTCATCATAAGAATCCATCGATATTATTTTCCACTCTAACGAGCTAATACTTTCGGAGATATGATTTTTCAAAATTTCAATAATACATCGTACTTCTATGTTTCCACAGAATGCGCATTCTATCTGTCTGTGTTCACTGTTCATACATTGATTCTTATCTACCTATGACAGACAAGTCAAATGTCAACAATAAGTACCAAAGTATGATTGAATGCAAAATTATAGGATATTATAATTACCCCTACCCTATATGCCCTTGGATAATCCATATCATGGAAATATATTATTTGATAAGTTTATCAAATTGGGTTCATTGAGGAATGAATATCTTGGATAAGTTCGTGGTTTCGGATTAATAATTTTTGGCACTCTTGTATTTTTTTTAATCAATTTCTTTTGTCAAAGATTGAACAACAGCGCCAAAGCTCCTTCCACAGGGCTTTCCCACTTTCTAGCTTTTTACAGTAAAGCTCTAGATTTGAATTCGATAGGTTCTGGTGAATATATTGCCGAAATATCGATATATTACAAATATCGAGATGTACTTGTCCATTTTTTTCACCCGAACAGTGAAGTTCTCAAGTGTTTAAGATATTTGACGTACCAGGATTGTTTAATCTGGCAACGTCACCCCTATCGGCAACTTTGCAAACCTCTAGTTTTCGGGGGTTCGGCTGGTGCCGGCAGATTGAGAGGGGAGAAAAGAATGGGGGTAATGGATTGAAATAGGCGGAAACGAACAGAAAAGGGTAGTTCGGGCAGTTCTGTCGACTCTCTGCGAAGTGTAACCAAGACGAGTAAGTACCATTGTGAAATAGATTGTGTTGTGAATAAAAATCTAGACTGTGTTTGTGTGTGCTTCTCTTACTTCGCTAAGCCGTTTAAATTTACCTCCGAGAACGAAAATTTCGATAAGTCCCTAATTCTAAATTCAACATCTGGCGATGTTGTGCTTGTGTTACGCTGACGTGTTACGCTGACGATGTGGTGCTAATAGCAGAGAGTGAGGATGATTTACAGAGGCTGCTGTATAAATTCAATACAGTGGCAAAACAGCTTAATATGAATATATCAGTGACAAAAACTAAATGCATGACTACTTCCAAAACACCGCTCAGATGCAAATTAGAGGTAGACAAAGTCGTAATACAACAGGAGATGAAGTTCAGGTATCTCGGCGTGGAAATATCTGGGTACGGGGATGTTGAAGCGGAGGTGAGAAGGCAAGCATTGAAGGCAGCAAGAACAGCCGCATGTCTCAACAGCACCATCTGGCGCAATAAACATATTAGAACTGAAGTCAAGTCCAGAATATACAAGACAGCGATCAGACCCATCTTAACATACACTGCAGAGACTACCCAAGTAGCAAAAGTGTTATGAATATCGGTCGTATGGACGTCTATATAACAATCCAAAAAACCGATAGCCTACGTAAATCAGTATCAAATTAGTACATTATAACGTCAGTAGCACGGTTAATACGACAAAAGTGGGAATGATTTCACTACATATACGACTGTTGTAAAGTTGTAATTACAACCTCTTAAGCAACTGATATACATAGATATAAGTTGTGTATTAGGTTGTAATGGTTTATGTAAAACCGATATTATGGTGTGGATAATAACGTTTATACAACTTCGAAAATAATATTGATAAATAGAAATACCTCATTTGAATGTTTCGTGTCTTTTTAAATCCAGGGAAGGATGACAACTTCTTTGCATTAGCTATTACACTTAGAAATTACAATGTTGTACTTACTTTAATTAGTTGCAACTTATTTTCTGAAATAATTTCATGATGGGAATCGAACCTCTACCTCTATGGATGATCTACTAAGAAACCTGTCGCTTTTCCGTCGACGCTATGGAATAAGATATATGTTCAGATGAAATTTCTCCAGTTATTATCATGAGAAAATCCTTTTTGGCGCGCTTGATTCTATTATATTTACAAATTCATCAATATAACGTATATAAACAGAGCTCTATTATCTCAGGTGCGATAGAGAACTCTATTATCTTAGGTGCGATAGAATGATAGAAAACAGAGTTAGGTTATGTATGTGATATTATGTACCATAGACAAGATTATGTACCTATGCTGTTAATCAAGGCAAGCTACGAGCACTGCACTAGATAATTAATATTATTACTTATACAAACTTCTTCGAAACACTGTACAGTGTTTTGAAGAATTTTCAGAATCGTAAAAACGATCGACGACCATGAGATATTTTTTACGTCAGTTCCAACTTCCTGGAAAAAGAGAGATTGGATTAAAATTCCACATGTGAAGTGAGGAACGAGTCTTATGAAAATTTCTTGAACTAGACGGTTTTAACCGTCGTCTCAATCACTTATCTCTTAATTTATTGCATTTCTTGTACTCAATACGGTTATAAAAAGAAGTTGAATGCTTGTATTGTTTCCTGCAAATTCTATTCATTTTATTAAAATCTAATTTTAATTCTATTTCGTCGAAAATCAAAGCAAGATAAATAGATGCATGATATATATAAAACAACAGGATATATAATCTGTAATGTAAATGTAAACTCCGCCTGCGTCCTGCTTAGTGGATTGAGTAGCTGAGTCGGACGTTGCCGGTCCCAAGCCCGGGAAAAGGAGGAGGGTTGGAGCGATGGGCCTGCTACCCATCCTCCGTAAAAAAAAATAGAAGCAAAAAACACCAATCAAGAGCCTCGGAATCGGACTGGAAATTTAAGACGACTATGGCAACGAAAAAGGACAATGAATTTCGGTACATGGAACACACAAGGATACAAAGATAAAATTGGAGAAATTTTAAAGGAAGCAGAAAATCATGATTTAGACGTAGTGGTTCTCTCTGAGACAAAGAAAAAAGGACAGGGTACTCAAAATTTTGACAAATACATCAATATATATAGCGGGGTTGATAAGGACGATCATGCAAAAAGAGGAGTATGTGTGCTTGTCAAGAAGAAATATAGGAGAAATATCACAAGTTACGAAACAATTAATGAGAGGATAATGAAAATAAATTTAAATATCAGAGGCTGCAGGCTCACAATAATTGGCACATATGGCGCCAATGATAGTGCGAAAGTGGAAGAAAAGGAATTATACTTCAAACAACTTGACGAAGTAATATCCGAAATAGGAGACAACAGAGAATTAATCATCTTAGGGGATATGAATTCCAGAACAGGCAGAAGAACGAATCACTCTATAGTTGGAGCATTTGGAGAAGATATTATAAATGATAATGGACGGAGGTTGATAGATTTCTGCCAACAGAACAGCCTCAAAATTATGAACGGATATTTTAAACATAAGGATATTCATAAGTATACCTGGACTCAACCATCCAGAAACCTAAAGTCAATAATTGACTATCTTATCACCAAGCAAAACACAAAATTGAAAGTTCAGGATGTACGGGCTTATAGGGGTGCAGACTGCGGCAGTGACCACCATCTTGTGAGAGGTAAAATTTTCATACCCTATCGTAAAAAAAGAACAAATCACCACGAAGAAAATCAAAATAACATTCAAACTCTACAATACAACCTTGAAAGTCTAGAAAATGAGAGTACCCAGACATTATACAAATGCAGATTGGATCAACAACTACCCCATGAATACACCACAAGACAAACACAAGAACTATATGAAATGGTGATTAACTCGATACACCAAGCGGCAAAAGAAGCTTTAGGCATTAAAGAAAAGAAGAATACATCTATAAATTACTGGTGGAACCAACATTTAGAAGAGATGAAGGAGCGAAAACAGAAACTGTATTATAAATGGCTACAAACAAAAGATCCGGAAGATAATGATAAGTATAAGGAAGCATTAAGAAACTTTAAAAAGTCTATAATATCTACTAAGAACACAAGTTGGGAAAGGAAGTGCCAGGAGATAGATACGTACATTGGAGGTAGAAAGTCAAGGGAATCTTGGAGATTTATAAGAAAGATGAGGAGCATTAAAAATGAACAAGTGAATTTGACCTCTATAACACCTTCCGAGTGGGAAGAACATTACAAGAAGCTGCTGATAGAACATAGACCCGAATACAAAGATCTAAATCTGGGTGGAAATAATATACAAGTCCGAGGAGAATCTGTTCGAATTAATGTTGAGGATACTGTACTCTCTATTAAACAACTCAAAAATGGACGTGCAGGGGGCCCGGAAGGTGTGCCGGCTGAACTGATAAAAAACGGAACCGAAAGACTATTTCAAATACTGACAGAATTGTTTATCAGACATTTGAATGGCCAACCCGTACCACCAACATGGAAAGAAGGATGGATAACATCTATACATAAAAAAGGAAGTAAAGAAGAATGCAACAACTACCGTGGGATAACTGTAACCAGCACATTTAGTCGGCTATATGGACGAATCCTCAAACAATTAATTACGAACGAATATCGTCCATATGAATCCGAGGAGCAAAATGGTTTCCGGGCTGGAAGGTCGACGATAGATAGTATATTCTGCTTAACACAAGTGATAGAAAAACGTATGGCGCGATCACAGCCGGTTCACCTTTTGATGGTTGATTTGTCCAAGGCATATGACACTATACCTGTTGCCAAATTGTGGGAAGTTCTCGAAAGGAGCAATATTAATGTTTCAGTAATTCAAGCAATTAAAGATCTTTACAAAAATTCTATATCGAAAATAAAAACAGGAAATAACATATCAAGTGGTTTTTCGGTGACGAAAGGACTAAGACAAGGTTGCTGTTCTATTCAACATATATGTAGATGAAGTCCTACGCCAGTGGAAAAGGAAATGCAGAGGAATGGGGATACCTATAGAAGAGACAACATTATATACTTTACACTATGCTGACGATCAGGTAGTGATTGCACAAGATAAAGACGATCTTGAATACATGTCTCGCAAACTCATCGAGGAGTACCAAAAATGGGGATTGGAAGTCAACATGGATAAAACGCAATACTTGTGCATTGGACGTGAGGGAGCTGCCGAAGACTTAAATCTTGAAGGGAGGAAGATCAAATCCTGTGACGAGTACGTATATTTGGGCATCAAATTAACAACATCAGGAAGCAGTGATGAATGCATCAAGGATAGGATTACGAAAGGAAGGAAAGTGATAGGAGCCTTAAATTCAATACTATGGCAAAAAAATATTCGGCCAGAAGTAAAAAAGCGAATATACAATACGATATTCAGGCCAATAATGATTTATGGATCGGAGGTGTGGCAACTTACACAGAAGTCCAAGAGTAGGTTGTTGGCAGCGGAAATGGATTATTGGAGGAGGTCATCAAGGACGTCAAGGAGAGAACACGTACGGAATGAAGACATCAGAGTTCAAATGCACGTGGAACATACAATCGTACAAGACATAGAAAAACAGCAATTAATATGGTACGGCCACGTAAGAAGAATGGGTGAGGAGAGATTGCCAAGAAAGGTCTTGGAATGGACACCGCAGGAAAGAAGAAAACGAGGAAGACCAGCTACCACATGGATTCAGGGAATAACAAGAGCTATGTCAGAGAGAAATTTATCCGGGGAGGACGTTTATGACAGACTGGCTTGGCGATTGGGAACCGGAAGGCGTACTACGCTATGAAACCGGAATATATATATATATATTTGATGTAATAACGGTGTAATTACATTTAAATAACCAGTATATTATATATTCTGTAATGGAAGTTGTATAAACGTCGTAATGATGTTAATATTTTGGCATATATAGATTGTAGTATACTACAACCACATCACAACATTTCAGTATAAGTTGTATATCGTTATAAAATAATGTAGTTATTATCAACGCATCAAAGTTGTATAGCAGATACTGAGTATTTATGAGAAAAGTAACTGATTTACATCGTCTATACGACTACGTTAGGAGTTGTTACAGCTCGCTTATAACATTGTGCTACTTGGGTAGGCCTGAAACTTCGAGGACAAGGCAGATCCTAGAGACCACGGAGATGAAAGTACTGCGCAGGATAGCTGGCAAGACACTTGTGGATCGGGTGAGGAGCGAGGACATAAGAACAGTGTGTAAAGTCGACAACATAAACGAATGGGTACTACAAAGAAAGAAGGAGTGGAACGAACACATTAACCGTATGACCACCGACAGAATAGTAAAGATCGCGAGGGACAGATCACCGATGGGACGCAGGAGCGTGGGAAGACCCCGTAAACGATGGAGCGACAACCTACCAATAGGTTGAAATCAGGCAGAGAACCGAAGAGAAACAAGCAAACTGTGCTTATATATAAGGAAGAAGAAGAAGAAGAAGAACATCTGGCGACCGTGACAGGAACTAGTATCGGAATTCGGAGGTAATTTATTTCGAGTTGGGTGAAATAATCGTAAAATGGATCTCAACATCAGGAAGAGCTAGGACGGTTCGACGCATGTCCTTCACGAAGGCACTCAAATCTTTCAACACCGTATTGGCCCTAGAAAGTTCGAGTACTGTGGAGATCAGAGCAGCCTTTGAAGTACTGGTGAAAAAATAAGTTTCCACGATGATATTGGAGGACATGTTCACTGGTGAAGACATTGATGACGACGACCTAACGAAGAACGCCGAGGACAACGACAGGTATGAAAGCCAATTCTTGACTGCGAAATGCACGTTCGAAGATAGGATGGCCTCGAATGTAGAAAAGGCTCAAAGCATCAATAGCAGTGAAAATTCGACGTCCAGAACGAGGTGTAATCTTCCTAAAGTGGAACTTGCCAAATTCAGCGGGGATATTCGGGAATGGCTGAAATTTTGGAGTCTCTTCAGCAAGATTCACGAGGACGATGGACTGCGTGATGAGGATAAATTCCAGTATTTGATGCAGTCAATGGTGTCAGGATCCAGAGCAGCAGAACTAGTGAGTAGTTACCCTCCGGTCGGCGAAAATTATCAAAAGGCCATCGAAGGTCTGAAAAAACGTTTCGGGCGCGAGGACCTACAAATCGAGGTGTATGTGAGGGAACTGCTACAGTTAGTGTTAGAAAACGCCGTAGTGAAGAAAAAAGTGGTGCTCTCTTCGCTCTATGACCGAATTGAGTCGTATATTCGGGCGTTAGAAACTCTCGGCGTAACGACGGATAAGTGTGCGGCGATGCTGTATCCGTTAGTTGAATCCTCGTTACCAGAAGACTTATTGCGCGTGTGGCAGCGATCCAATAATGCGGCTGAGAATGGTAACGTGTCGGATATTTCAAAAACGCGACTCGATGGACTTATTCATTTTTTGGAATCCGAGGTTCAAAACGAACTAAGAATATCTATGGCCGTAAAAGGATTCGACAAAGGAGGTAGGGCGGAACGTGAGCGAAAAGCAGAAAAGAACTGGCGGAGTACGCGGGGTGTTGTTTCGGTAGTGAAAAAGGACCCGTGTGTCTTTTGTGGAAAAACTAACCACATCAGTAAGTGGTGCTTCAAAGCGCGAAAAATGTCGCTATCGGAAAGGCAAGAGGCAGCAAAAATAAAACGAGTTTGTTTCTGTTGCTTGCAAAGCGGACATTTGAAGAGGCTTTGTAGAAAAATGGTGAAATGCTCAAAGTGCAGAAAAAGACATGTGGACATAATGTGCTCTTAACAAAAAAGTCGTCCCAGTTCGCGATCCAGTTCGGATAGCTCAGAGAGTGCGGTTAATATTCCGAAAGAATGTGTTCTAGCCTCATCAGCCAAAAATGAGGACAACAACAATATACAAAGTTTAGAAAAAATGGTCAAGAAACACACAAATTCCAGGAATACGATGGGATAATACGAGAATGGCGCCACGAGGGTATAATAGAGCAGGTAGCAGCACAAGAAGCCGATAACTGTGAGGTACATTTACCCCATCGCCCCATTTTCAGGGAAGAATCGAGGTCGATGCGTCTGCAGGTAGTCCAGCCCTGAATAGCTGTTCGGAAAAAGGTAGAATTTAGTCGAAAAAGTGGTGGACATTTTATTGAGGTTCAGAGAAGGTAAAATTATTGGTGTAATTTCTGATTTTAAAAAACGCTTTTTCTACAGATAAGTGTTGATCCCGATAGGAATTTTTTGTGATTCTTTGATATGACGCGCAAGGTAATTTGATCGTGTTCAGACATTGTCAGGTAATTTTTGGAGTTTTTGGATTATTTGAAACAGATATAAAGCGAAAGCAACATTTTTGAATGTCGAAGCTAAAACGTAGTTTTTATGTGGATAATTGCGTGGCGAGTGTTGATAGCTTCGAACAATTAGTAAACTTGGAAAATAAAACTAGAAGCGGGCGTATTTCGAAGGAACCTAGACGCGTCGACTTGTAAATATGTATTGATGGTTATTTCCTTTTCGTTATGAAAGTTCTTTCTTTTGTATTATCCTGTGACATTTTTGTATTCGTTCATTTGTGATTTTTTGAAAATGTTTGTTGGTACTTACTCGGTTGTATATAGATTATTTTTGTATATTTTTAGCGTACATAGTGTTGATACCCAATGTCCTAATCCTGCAAAGTTGTGATATCCTCACTCTTTTATCGGTGGTGGGAGGATGTTAAATCTGGCAACGTCACCCCTATCGGCAACTTTGCAAACCTCTAGTTTTCGGGGGTTCGGCTGGTGCCGGTAGATTGAGAGGGGAGAAAAGAGTGGGGGTAATGGATTGAAATAGGCGGAAACGGACAGAAATGGGTAGTTCGGGCAGTTCTTTCGACTCTCTGCGAAGTGTAACCAAGACGAGTAAGTACCATTGTGAAATAGATTCTGTGTTATGAATAAAAATCTAGACTGTGTTTGTGTGTGCTTCTCTTATTTCGCTAACCCGTTTAAATTCACCTCCGAAAACGAAAATTTCGATAAGTCCTTAATTCTAAATTCAACAAGGATAGTACCAAATTTCAGATTGGTATAACTACAAAACCGTTTGGCCGATTATGCCTATAAGCAAACTAAAATGTCGCATTCAGATGCACAACTTAATCTGTAAATTTCAAGTCGCTATCTCTTTCCGTTCTCAAGTTATCGTGGCAATGGACGGCCGACCGGCCGGTTTGAGACCATTTTCGGCAAAAAAAATCGAAAATTGCAGACATTTGGGCAAATGATAACGCGATGTTCCCCAGAACATACGCGCAAAAATTCAATGTTATATTCTACGTCAAAAAAGGCATGGCAATTGAATTAATGCGTAAACGATGTGTGGAATTTTGAATTGGTTTTCAAAATTTGTCTGAACGGTGAATGACTGGGGGTGTAACTGCCTCTTTTGGGCATTTTTTGTTATTCGCATAAGCAGACGAGAAATAATTTAACTGGTCGATTTTTCTTTTGAGAAGATTGGGGTTTTGGGTTGGATGATGATGATGCTATTCCTCCATAGAATCCCCCGGTGCGGGTCTGCGCATGCGTGGATTCAAGATGCGATATCTCCTGAACCACTAGTGTTGGAGAATGAGAGTTTTTTGTGACTGATGGCCATAAAGTGACAAAAAAAAATTTCGAAAATTTTAAAATTTTGTTTCCACGATAACTCGAAAAATACTGATCTGAGTGAATAGAAACTCAGTACACTGAGAAAAAAGTTACAAGTAACTTTTTTCACTTGACTACGTTTTACTTGAGATAAATAATTTTTTATCAGCGATAAACAAACATCTATTTGCTGCAGATAATCATATATTTATCGTAAACAGACACGTTCACCTAAAAATTGACAATTGTTAGAAGTAACTATTTTTCTTAATACCACTTAAAAAGTTATTGAATCCGAATTGCGCTGTTATTTAAATTTTGTTTGCTAATGATAAATAATCTGCGTTTACAAGCCAAGCATTCAATTCACTTATCACAAGTTACTTTTTCGCTTACGCATTTTCATTAGCAGCGAATAACAAAGTTATTTGGCATATTCAAACATCGACTTGGGGAAGGTACCAGTGTTTATTATAATAAGTGTAAAAAATATTCGTAAAGTAACCGATTTGAACCGAAGAGCACCCGATCTCGTTGATCCTTTGAAGATAGCCGTTAGATGTTACATCTGGTCAGAATTCAGAGCGTAAAGGTCAAAGGAATCATCAATTTAAAGAATGGTTGAAATCGCACCCCATCGGTATCGTCGAGTTGTGTTTCACTGATTGATTACGAGAGTTAATCGAGATGTTCTTTCGAACAGAGTCTGCGGTTATATTTATACGTTTAGTGTTAAATTTCTCCACTTTTACTTGTGCATGTTTATTGTATTTTCCTAAAATGGATTACGAAGATATCTTCCAGCAATGGGGGTTCGAATATTAAGTGGAAAATTTAGAGGTAAGTCAAACCTTTCAGTGTTTTAGTACAATTTTCAAATATATATGCAAATTAAATGGTTTCTTTCTGGGATTTCTCTCTCAAACTCTGAAAAATATCTGTTGAATAAAAATGTATTATTTTGTGAATTGCTTCTGCGTAATAAACACAAGATATTTGTCAGAAGCAATTAATCGAACAATAACGACACATTATCAACGATAGAACAACTAAATTTCGTAACGTTTCGGAGTCTAAATCATACTCTTTCGTCAGACGTACTTAACGAAAATCTTCAGAATTATTTTTTCTTTATGTAGCTATTCTGAAATTCGAGAATTGTCCAAGCAAATTTCGTAACGATTCGAAGTCTAAATCAGACTTCTTCGTCTCGAATTTCAGAATAGCTACATCAACAAAAAATAATTCTGAAGGTTTTCGTTAAGTGTCTGACGAAGGAGTCTAATTTAGACTCCAAAACGTTACGAAATTTAGTTGTATCATCGTTGATGTTGTGTCGATATTGTTTGTTAGGCAACATTGTTCGATTTATTGCTTCTGACAAATATCTTGTCATTATTACGCAGAAGCAATTCACAAAATAATGAATTTTTATTTAACAGATATTTTTCAGAGTTTGGGAGAGAAAACCCAGAAATAAACCATTCAATATGCATTTATATATGAACATTTTACTAAAAAATTGGTTCAAGCACTGACGTGAAGTCAGGAGCTTTTGCGCGTATGTTCTATTGTCCATACTCCTGTAATGAACACTATTCTTAATCGAATTTACCATGATGAATTCTATTGTCTATTCTCCTGTATTGGACACTCTTCTCAATCGAATTCACCATGATGAATTCTATTGTCCATTCTCCTGTATTGGAGACTCTTCTTAATCGAATTTGCCATGATGAATTCTATTGTCCATTCTGGACAATAGAATTCATCATGGCAAATTCGATTAAGAAGAGTCTCCAATACAGGAGAATGGACAATAGAATTCATCATGGTGAATTCGATTAACAAGAGAGTGTCCAATACAGGAGAATAGACAATAGAATTCATCATGGTAAATTCGATTAAGAATAGTGTTCATTACAGGAGTATGGACAATAGAACATACGCGCAAAAGCTCCTGACTTCACGTCAGTGCTTGAACCAATTTTTTTATTGTTCAAATAAAGATATTTTGTTAACTTACAAGAATTTCTTCATTCAAAGGTATTTCAAAGATCTAATTACAGTTTTAAATATAAAATAAGTGTCCAATACAGGAGAATGGACAACATAATTTACCATGGTAAATCATTTTCTTCAAGTTTCACGCCCCAAAAAGGCCTAAATCGTCAGTTTCGCTCTCGAAAATTTCCGACCCCGTCTCTCGAATTAATTCTGACGTTTCTCGGATTGACTTTTTGAATGGTAAATCGTCGGACTCAAAACCTCCGAAACTTGTATCGAATTAGTATATTTAGGCTCAACCTAGAAGAACGAAATTTGGGAAAAACACAAATCGATTCGTCTTCTTTGACTCGACGGCAAAAGTCCGGGTCGAGCGATCGTTTCTTCGGAGCCTTACGCTATACCAAATCGGTACTACTGAACTCGCACAAGAATGCTCGAATCTCCAACAATATTTAACCGATCATATTAAAACTTGAAACTTGGCAGTAGAGTTAGGTTATGAAGGCTCTTGCAAAATTTCATGAATTTCAAACGAATAGTTACTGATATATAGAATATTTTTTTTTTATTTTTAATGATTTATTAAAAATTTTCTACAAATGCTATCCTCACCAAATTTTGCAAACATTTTCGCGTTGCCATTCTACAACTAATAACAATGTTTCAATTCCATCGGTTCAGTATTTTTCGAGTTAATGAGGAACAAAAAACCACCAAATTTCAGAAAATTTCAGATTGCTATAACTCTATAACCGTTTGGTCGATTATGCTCATAAACAAACTGAAATGTCGCGTTCTGGTGCACATCCTAACCTGAAAATTTCAAGCCGCTATCTCATTCCGTTCGCAAGTTATCGTGACAACAAAAATATTTTTTAATAATTTTTTTAAAATTTTCTAGCCATACGATTCGCACAAAATTTCACAAACGTGCTTAGGGTCATATTCTACAACTACCCACCAAGTTTCAATTTGATCGGATTCATATTGGTTGAAAACAAAATTATTACTCGGAAACCACTGGGCCGATTATGCCCATTAACGAACTTGTCCGTCGTATTGGGATGCGCCACCTACCCTGAAAATTTCAAGTCGCTAGCTCTTTTCGTTCTCAAGTTATCGTGGCAACGGCCGGCCGGCCGGCCGGCCGGACAGAATCAAATTTGACCTCGAATTCTTCATTGGGGAGTCGAACTTAATCGTTTGAGACCATTTTTTTCAAAAAATTCGAAAGTTACAGACATTTGGGCAAAACTATAACGCGATGTTCCCCAGAACATATGCGCAAAAACTGAAAGGTTTGACTTTCCTCTAAATTTTTGACAATGTGTACTTGCGCTAAGTAAGAGTGTCTCTTAACGTAAACAAAATATGTAATTGCCAACACAAACGTTTTATTTGATCTAAGTGAAAAAGTTACTTGTAACAGACAGAGGTTCTTACTAACAGCAGTAACAAAATTACTTGCGATATGAAAACATTATGATAAGGGTACGTTCAAACGTTACTTACACCGAATAGCATTTTTGCGCGCGTGTTCCGCAAGGAACAGCGTGCTATCATTTCGTCACAATGTCTGTATTTTTCGAATTTTTTTTCGAAAATGGTCTCAAACGATTGGGTTCGACTCCCTGATGAAGAATTCGAGGTCAAATTCAATTCTGTCCGTCCGGTCCGGCCGGTCCGGCCGTTAGCACGATAACTCTCGAACGGAACGACTTAGAGCGTTGAAATTTGCAGGGTAGTTTCGTAGCGTAAATATCTCGGACAAGTTCGTTAACGGGCGAAATCGACCGAGCGGTTTCGGAGTTAAGGCCGTTTTTAATAAAAAGGTTTTTTATGAATATTTCCGGAACCGATCACTCAATCTTTTTGAAATTTTGCATCAGATTGTAGAATCATGACCTTTATATGTCTGCGAAGTTTTGTGTTGAACGGACGGCCCTAAAGTGGCAAAAAAAAATTTTGAAAATTTGAAAATTTTGTTTTCACGATAACTCGAAAAATACTGATCTGATTAAATTGAAACTCAGTAGTTAGATGCAAAAGACCAAAGCAAACACTTTTGCAAAATTTCGTGATGATCACGTGACATGAAAAAAATAAAAAAATTACTACTATTTTGCGGAATACTTTGCTTTTAATGCCGAAACATATGTTTTTGAGGTTCATGCTGCCCTTTCCGGGCATTTTCCGTATTGCGCATGCGCGGATGAGAAGTCCTTTAACTGCTGTAGTTTTCGTCAGAGAGGATTGGGGTTTTGGGGTGGCGGATGCTATTCCTCCATAGAATTCAGATCCCTGATGAGGGTCTGCGCATGCGTAGATTAAAGATGCGATATCTTCCGAACCACTAGTTTTGGAGAATCGGAGTTTTTTGTAAGGTGTGTTATTTTGAGAGGACTTTTAGCCGCCAGTAGATTGCGCATGCGCAGAAGAGAAGTGACTGTTTTTGGGTTGGATGGGTTATGTTGGGAGTGCTGAGTCGATATTATGAGGTTTTAATAGAATATTCATAGCAATTCAGTGCAAGGACAAGTCAGTTTGAGGGATGTAGCGTTGTTTCCGAGTTAAAGTGTCCGTACCGTGGCCCTGGGGCTAATTTTGAAATTGATGTTACCCCTTACAGGCATTTTTCGTTATGCGCATGAGCAGACCATCAGTAATTTAACTGGTGGTGTTTTCGTCAGAGAGGATTAGGGTTTTGGGGTGGCGGATGCTATTCCTCTATAGAATCCCCTGTTGAGGGTCTGCGCATGCGTGGAATAAAGATGTGATATCTCCTGAACCACTAGTGTTGGAGAATCGGAGTTTTTTGTAAGGTGTGTTATTTTGAAAAGGACTTTTAGCCGCGAGTAGATTGCGCATGCGCAGAAGAGAAGTGACTGTTTTTGGGTTGGATGGGTTATGTTGGGAGTGCTGAGACGATATTATGAGGTTTTAAAAGAATATTCATAGCAATTCAGTGCAAGGACAAGTCAGTTTGGGGGCTGTAGGGTTGCTTCAGAGTTAAAGTGTCCTTACCTTGGCCCTGGGGTTAATTTCGAAATGGATGCAACCCCTTACGGGCATTTTTCGTTTTGCGCATGAGCAGACCATCAGTGATTTAACTGGTGGTGCTTTCGTCAGAGAGGATTGGGGTTTTGGGGTGGCGGATGCTTTTCCGCTATAGAATCCCCTGGTGAGGGTCTGCGCATGCGTGGATTCAAGAAGCGATATCTCCTGAACCACTAGTGTTGGAGAATCGGAGTTTTTTGTGAGGTGTGTAATTTTGGGAGGACTTGCAGCCACGAGTATACTGCGCTTGCGCAGACGAGAAGTGAATGGTTTTGGGTTGTTTGGGTTATGTTGGGAGTAATGAGCCGATATTGTGAGGTTTTAAAAGAATATTCATGTCAATTCAGTGCACGGACACAAGTCAGTTTGGGGGAAATAGCGTTGTTTCCGATTTGAAATTTCTGTATGGTGGCCCTGAGGCGAATTTATAAATAACTATATTCGGTAGATCTATATTAAAATGCGTTCGGATTTGGAGAAGATGCCATTTCGTCCCTAACGGAGGACCCACAACCGAATTTTTTTCTGATCTACGGTAAAACTAACAGCCAAACTGTATTGATAGCTATATTTGTTAAAGGAACTTGAAAAAAAAAAAAAAAAGCACTGACGTGAAGTCAGTACTCTTTGGCGCGCGTGTTCACGGTGGCTAATTTGAATTGAATTATTCAAAATTTAACAGTGCTGTATCTAAGCTGCCATCAGGATAGAGTAACAAAGTTGGAAAAGAACACAAGTGACTCTCCTTAGTCGCACAAGCTCCTAGAAGATTTGGGAGGGTCAGTATAATCCTAATCATGTTTATAGCACGCGCGCAAAAGCAGATTGACTTAACAATGAAAGAAAAAGTGTAAAAAGTCAATCTGCTTTGGCGCGCGTGCTATAAACATGATTAGGATTATACTGACCCTCCCAAATCTTCTAGGAGCTTGTGCGACTAAGGAGAGTCACTTGTGTTCTTTTCCAACTTTGTTACTCTATCCTGATGGCAGCTTAGATACAGCACTGTTAAATTTTGAATAATTCAATTCAAATTAGCCACCGTGAACACGCGCGCCAAAGAGTACTGACTTCACGTCAGTGCTTTTTTTTTTAGTTCTGGTGTTTAGCTGGATTTTCTATCAAGTAACACGTGCTACTTGGATCAAGTCAATAAAGTCAGTTATTCTGAATAAAAATGAAATACTTACTACAATTAACTTTGCTAGCTTGTAATAGGCTACTTTTTATCAGATAACACGCGAACTTGTTGCAACTAAAAAAAGTTATTTGTGCCTATAGCAAGTCACAATTTTCATTTGTTGTAATTAAAGTTTTTTCTCAGTGTAGTTAGATGCAAAATACCAAAGCAACACTCTTGCAAAATTTCGTGAAGATCACGTGACATGAAAAAATTCAAAGAATTACTACTATTTTGTGGAATATTCTGCTTGAAATTCCGAAACCTATTTTTTTTAAGTTCATGCTGTCCTTTCCGGGCATTTTTTGTTATGCCCATGCGCAGATGAGAAGTCATTTAACTGCTGTAGTTTTCGTCAGAGAGAATTTGGGTTTTGGGGTGGCGGATGCTATTACTCCATAAAATCCCCTGGTGAGGGGGGTCTGTGCATGCGTGGATGAAATATGCGCTATCTCCTGAACCACTAGTGTTGGAGATTCGGAGTTTTTTGTATGTTGTGTGATTTTGGGAGGACTTTCAGCCGCGAGTAGATTGCGCATGCGCAGACGAAAATTGACTGTTTTTGGGTTGTATGCGTTATGTTGGGAGTACTGAGCCGATATTGTGAGGTTTTAAAAGAATATTCATGTCAATTCAGTGCACAGACACAAGTCAGTTTGGGGGAAATAGCGTTGTTTCCGAGTTGAAGTTTGCGTACCGTGGCCCTGGGGCTAATTTTGAAATTGATGTTATCCCTTAGGGGCATTTATCGTTATGCGAATGAGCCGACGATAAGTGAATTAACTGCTGGAGTTTTCGTCTGAGAGGTTTGGGGATGTGAGGTGCAGGATGCTATTATTTAACAGAATCCCCTTGGGAGTCTCCGCGCATGCGTGGATTGAAGATGCGATCTCTCCTGAACCAATGGTTTTGAAGAATCAGAATTTTGTGTGTGGTGTAGGATTTTGAGAGGACTTTCAGACAAGTGTAGATTGCGCATGCGCATAGGTGACGTGGCTCTTTTCGGGTTGTATGGCTTATGTTGGGTGCGGTTTACATCTAGCGCTCATGGATTTTGTGCTGAGTCAATATTGTGAGGTTTTAAAATAAAATTCAAGACAATTCTATGAACGAACAAGTCAGTTTCGAGCAAATAGCGTTGTTTTCGAGTTGATACGTCTGTGTCGTGGCCCTGGGGCCAATTTATAAATAACTATATTTGGATGATCAATTTTAAATTACTGCCGGATTTGGAGAATAGGCGAAGAAATTGCGTTCCTAATTCGAAATTCATGTAGCCCATTTCGGAGATTTTTCATTTCATGCATGAGCAGACAAGAAGTGATTTATCTGCTCGAGTTTTCGTCTGAGAGGATTGGAGTTTTCAGGTGCTGGATCTATTCCTCCATATAATCCCATTGGAAGTGCCTGCGTATGCGTGGATTGGAGCAGTGATATCTCCTGAACCAATGGTGTTGAAGAATCAGAATTTTGTGTGAAGTGTTATTTTCGGGGGACTTTAAGCCACGAGTAGATTGCGTATGCGCAGAGGAGACGTTTGGATTGAATGGTTCATGTGGTTTGCGTCCAGCGGTAATGGATTTGGTGCTGAACCATCATTTCAAGGTTTTAAGAGAAATTTCATGGCAATTCTGTGCACGGACAAATCAGTTCCGGGGAAATAGCGTTGTTTCTGAGTTGAAATGTCTGTATCGTAGCACTGGGGTGAATTTATAAATAACTATATTCAGTAGATCTATATTAAATTATGTTCGGATTTGGAAAAGAGGCAATTGCGTTCCTAACGGAGGTCCCATAACCGCAAATTTTTTCGATCTACGGTAAAGTTAACAGCCAATCTGTATTGATAGCCATCTTTGTTAAAGGAACTTGAAAAAATAAAAAAAAGCACTGACGTGAAGTCAGTACTCTTTGGCGCGCGTGTTAACGGTGACTAATTTGAATTGAATGATGAGTACTTCAAGCTCAGTGGATAGAGCGAGCCGGAGATCTACCCAAAGCATAGTGGACACCATTCACTGTCGGTACAAAAATTAACAGTGCTGTATCTAAGAAGCCATAAGGATAGAGTAACAAAGTTGAAAAAGAACACAAACTGACTCTCCTTAGTCGCACAAGCTCCTAGAAGATTCTGAGGGATCTCCTTGGGAAATACTTAAGAGGGTCAGTATAATCATAATCATGTTTATAGCAAGCGCGCCAAATGCAGATTGACTTAACAATGAAAGAAAAAGTGTAAAAAAGCATTGACGTGGGGTCATTCTGCTTTGGCGCGCGTGCTATAAACATGATTATGATTATACTGACCCTCTTAAGTATTTCCCAAGGAGATCCCTCAGAAACTTCTAGGGTTTGTGCGGCTAAGGAGAGTCAGTTGTGTTCTTTTTCAACTTTGTTACTCTATCCTTATGGCAGCTTAGATACAGCACTGTTAATTTTTGAACCGACAGTGAATGGTGTCCACTATTCTTTGGGTAGATCTCCGGCTCGCTTTATCCACTGAGCTTGAAGTACTCAGCATTCAATTCAAATTAGTCACCGTGAACACGCGCGCCAAAGAGTACTGACTTCACGTCAGTTCTTTTTTTATGATTGCGTTGGATTCTGCGGTGAAAAATAATGATAGTTTTCTAACATGATTATGCTCCTAAATTAAAAAAAACCCAGAAATTATTAAATTTAGGAGCATAATCATGTAAGAAAATTATCATTATTTTTCACCGCAGAATCCAACGCAATCATAAAATATTGGTTCAAGCCCTGTGGACAGGAGCTTTTTGGTGCTCTTGTTCAAACAGACAAATTATATCTCCGAAAGTATTGGTTTCTCAGAGTTGGGAATTATATCAATGGATTCGTATGATAGAACTGCATCATGAAAGAAATTAAATTTAAAAAAAGTGTCGTTTAAGAAAAATTCTTCATAAATTATCTTTCACAAAAAAAATCTACAATGCTTCAATGCTTTCAAAATTGTCATTAAATTTATTTATCAAGATTAAAGGAGCAATCTGCAAAGATTCAGCCTCGTGGAATGGGTTGTTGCAACTCACACTCGGTGCATAGTTTTCACAACTCGAAATACCTAAGGAAAGTATCATCGAAATGTCTAACCTTAACTCAAGAAAAAATGATTGATACACAAATGTAGATCCATATTCCAGTATTTTTTTGATAGCAACATTATGAAAATACTGTATATAGGAACATGTCTCACTACCACTACTTAAGGAAGTACAAGGTAATTTTAACCTCAGTGGTCAACGAACAGTAATTTAATTGATGATTCCATTATGTTCTTATTTCCCCCATAAACTACATCAAAACAGTCTTGTATATATTCACAAATTCAAGAATCGAATACTTGCTTTCCAAGGGAAAATATACGAATTGACAATCTCTAATAGCTATAAAGATGACATTCATGAATAGTCACAGTAGTCACACAGACAGATTCTGTGTTCACATTCTGTGAATACATAGAACTTACGATGTATTATTGAAACTTTGAAACATCGTATCGCCGAAAGTATTAGCTTGTTAGAGTTGAAAATGATAACAATGGATTCTTATGATGAAACTGCATCTTAAAAAATTTTAATTTAAAAGTTGTAATGTAAAAAAAAAATATTAATTTTTTTCGTTACTCCGAAACTATCACACCTATTTTGTCCAATAACAAACTTAACCGAGATATTAATCCCTCAAACCTACTCTGAAAATTTCAATTGTCTAGCTCATTCCGTTCGAGAGTTATCGTGTTAACGACGGCCAGCCGGCCGGACAGAATCGATTCCGACCACGGATTCTTGATCAGTGAGTCGAACCAAATCGTTTAAGACCATTTTCAGCCAAAAATTCGAAAATTACAGACATTTGGGCAAATTGATAAGCCCTCTGTTCCGAGGATCAAGAGCGCCAAAAATAGGGTTCTAATTTGAAAAACAGAAGTTATGGCCAATTTTGGATCATTAATTTCGACACAAAATTTGAAACACACTGTGATGATATTTCTGAAATTCAAACGATGTATGACCTTTCCACATTCTTCCTCTTCGATGTTGTAAAAATTTTTCACGCTCAGGATGTTTGAAATAAGAATACTGACTAAACATATTTGACTTTTTTTCCGGTTTTTTTCGATATTTTGAAAACTATTCGAATAAATACGATGGTTTTAGCAGGAATGTATTCAGCATTGCAGGAACGCAAAACTTGAAAAAAAATTTTTCATCAAATTTATTTTCACTCCCTGTCTAACCGGAAGTGCTTGGGCTTCGAAAATCTTTTAGCTCTGTAGAGAATTTCAAGCAATATCATAATCCCAATTTTCAGATTTCAAATATGTGCAGTTCTCCAGAAACGTCTAATAGGGACTCGAACTTGGGACACCCTGTATGCCTAAGTATATTACATTTCTTTATGAACATGGCGGATAAAAATTGACGATGACTTGACTACTGGACAATAATAAAAATATTTCCTGAATAAATCTGTTGTATATTATGTGATATAAATATAATATTTTTTTAAAAATTGTCTAGTGATACGATTCTCACGAAATTTCTCAAACGTCCTAAGATTTGTATTCTATAACTACTCACCAAGTTTAAATTCGAACGGATCTGTATTGGGTGATAAGAAAATTATTACTCGGAAACCGTTGGGCCGATTATGCCCATTAACGAACTTGTCCGTCGTATTTGGATGCCCAACTACCCCGAAAATTTCAATTCGCTTCTCTTTCTTTTCTAAAGTTATCGTGGCAACGAACGGCCGGACAGAATCAAATTTGACCTCGAATTCTTCATCAGTGAGTTGAACCTAGTCGTTTGAGACCATTTTCGGCAAAAAAATCGAAAATTACAGACATTTGTGCAAAATGATAACGCGATGTTCCCCAGAACATACGTGCAAAAATAATAGGAATAATTTTCGGAATAAACTAATTTTTTTTTCATTAATGTACATTAATTGCAGTGAAACTCCGAAAAACAAAATTAACCCAAGCCACCTGTAATTTTTTTCGAAATTTGGAGGACAAATTGGGAAAAAAACCGAAAAACTCGAAATAAATGTCATTTCAAATTCTCATGTATGAAGATAATAATATGCTGATATAATAGAGACTGAACATGAAATATATGAAAATATCTGAAAAAACTCTTCTTCCAACAATTTATTTCAAATCGGTTATAATAACTGGTACCCCGAGGCCCTGATAATTAGTATGTTCATACAAAATAGTACATTATATACAAATTGAAATATATTAACAACTTAAACTAAGTCTCAGCTTTCGAGGTTACGATACAGAGCCCTCTCGCTACCTTATTCAACCAACGTCTTTGGTAATATGTTTGAAAACTTATTCATTATATATTTATATTTTCTTCTGGTGATAATAAAGTAGGTACATATTTTATATAATTTCAAATAGATGAAAGTTTACTTTATGTTGGGCTAAACATTATTTATAATGCTTTTAAATTTTGACTAATGTCGTCATGATCCAATAATAATCAAAGAATCTACCACATCTTTAAAATTGAGAAAATGTGTGAACCTACATACACAATTTAGATTGTTACCATATTTGACCTAGAAGAAACACACAGATAATACAAGATGGTAATGAAACAGAATATTCTATACATGAAAGTCATATTACTCATATCACCATTGCCTAACTACCTATTAAAAAAAAATTGGTTCAAGCACTGACGTGAAGTCAGGAGCTTTTGCGCGTATGTTCTATTGTCCATATACTCCTGTAATGAACACTATTCTTAATCGAATTTACCATGATGAATTCTATTGTCTATTCTCCTGTATTGGACACTCTTCTCAATCGAATTCACCATGATGAATTCTATTGTCCATTCTCCTGTATTGGAGACTCTTCTTAATCGAATTTGCCATGATGAATTCTATTGTCCATTCTGGACAATAGAATTCATCATGGCAAATTCGATTAAGAAGAGTCTCCAATACAGGAGAATGGACAATAGAATTCATCATGGTGAATTCGATTAACAAGAGAGTGTCCAATACAGGAGAATAGACAATAGAATTCATCATGGTAAATTCGATTAAGAATAGTGTTCATTACAGGAGTATGGACAATAGAACATACGCGCAAAAGCTCCTGACTTCACGTCAGTGCTTGAACCAATTTTTTTATTGTTCAAATAAAGATATTTTGTTAACTTACAAGAATTTCTTCATTCAAAGGTATTTCAAAGATCTAATTACAGTTTTAAATATAAAATAAGTGTCCAATACAGGAGAATGGACAACATAATTTACCATGGTAAATCATTTTCTTCAAGTTTCACGCCCCAAAAAGGCCTAAATCGTCAGTTTCGCTCTCGAAAATTTCCGACCCCGTCTCTCGAATTAATTCTGACGTTTCTCGGATTGACTTTTTGAATGGTAAATCGTCGGACTCAAAACCTCCGAAACTTGTATCGAATTAGTATATTTAGGCTCAACCTAGAAGAACGAAATTTGGGAAAAACACAAATCGATTCGTCTTCTTTGACTCGACGGCAAAAGTCCGGGTCGAGCGATCGTTTCTTCGGAGCCTTACGCTATACCAAATCGGTACTACTGAACTCGCACAAGAATGCTCGAATCTCCAACAATATTTAACCGATCATATTAAAACTTGAAACTTGGCAGTAGAGTTAGGTTATGAAGGCTCTTGCAAAATTTCATGAATTTCAAACGAATAGTTACTGATATATAGAATATTTTTTTTTTATTTTTAATGATTTATTAAAAATTTTCTACAAATGCTATCCTCACCAAATTTTGCAAACATTTTCGCGTTGCCATTCTACAACTAATAACAATGTTTCAATTCCATCGGTTCAGTATTTTTCGAGTTAATGAGGAACAAAAAACCACCAAATTTCAGAAAATTTCAGATTGCTATAACTCTATAACCGTTTGGTCGATTATGCTCATAAACAAACTGAAATGTCGCGTTCTGGTGCACATCCTAACCTGAAAATTTCAAGCCGCTATCTCATTCCGTTCGCAAGTTATCGTGACAACAAAAATATTTTTTAATAATTTTTTTAAAATTTTCTAGCCATACGATTCGCACAAAATTTCACAAACGTGCTTAGGGTCATATTCTACAACTACCCACCAAGTTTCAATTTGATCGGATTCATATTGGTTGAAAACAAAATTATTACTCGGAAACCACTGGGCCGATTATGCCCATTAACGAACTTGTCCGTCGTATTGGGATGCGCCACCTACCCTGAAAATTTCAAGTCGCTAGCTCTTTTCGTTCTCAAGTTATCGTGGCAACGGCCGGCCGGCCGGCCGGCCGGACGGCCGGCCGGACAGAATCAAATTTGACCTCGAATTCTTCATTGGGGAGTCGAACTTAATCGTTTGAGACCATTTTTTTCAAAAAATTCGAAAGTTACAGACATTTGGGCAAAACTATAACGCGATGTTCCCCAGAACATACGCGCAAAAACTATTTCCGAATGTTGATTTTAAATTATTCTTCAAATAGAAATAGTTGATCAGGGACTGGAGTAAGTATCGAAATATTAGGTCCATGAAAAACCCTTATGTAAGAGCCATTTCGGTTATATAGGTGGCCATATACCTCAAGCAAGATATCAAAATGAAAACTGTCTAGATTACCTTATATGGTGATATATTATTATGTTTACACAGCAAAACAACAATATTGGAACTGATACTGCTTTGATTTTGATATTTTGTGAAATTCAGAGATTAGTCTTATCTGTTATGCATCTTAGGCATAATAACCAGTGGTGGCCCGTCAGATGAGGCAAGAGAGGCAAAGGCTAGGCGCGCACATGCGATCTCTTGTCGCCAAGAAAAAAATTTGAAAATGTTCCATGCGCGCACTTGCTACAAATTAATCGAAACTACATTCAGTAAAAACATGGATTTTACTGAAACCGTTTGTGTGGTAGTTCTACTAGTACGAGCCAAAACAAGGAAACGGCGCATAAATCAGTATTGGGTGCATCCAGTGATGAGTCAAAGGCTGTTAAAAGGGCAGTTTCACAAAATTTATACCGACTTAAGAAACCATCCTAGTAATTTCATTCAATAATATTGGATGAACTTCACCTCATAGTTTTTCATTTACATTCCGGTCGATATACTCTTTGAATTGCTTATTATAAAGAGCAGGCCTCTTTTCCATTTCTGCAATGATTTTATCTGTGTCTAAAACACTATTTACGAGGTCATCCTCAGCGGGAGATACGTTACCGGACAAAATGACCAATGAAATAACTTTATTTATAATTTTTGCGTGATAATATAATGCCCTTGGATAATCCATATGATGATGGAAATATATACTTTGGCAAGTTAATCAAATTGGGTTCAGAATATCTCCAGTAAAAACAAAACTGGAATATTGGCTAAGTTTTAATTGATATAATCTAACTAGCTGGCCCGACAGACTTCGTACTACCCTCCAACTCCAACTCCAACTCCGACGCCAACTCTAACCCCAACGCCAACTACAACACGAACTCCAAATCCAACGTCAATGCAAACCCCAACGCCAACGACAACTCCAACCCTAACGCCTACTCCAACTCTGGTTAATTACTAAAATGGCTATAAGAAATAGGGGTTGGTGATAAAAAAGTAAAAATTTAGGGTTGAATGTATTTTTTAATGCCACATTATAAAAAAATAAACACAAAAAATTCCGTCCAAAAATTAAAAAAAAAATCTTAAGGGTGAACAACCCTTATCACTTAGGGGTATGAAAAATAGATGTTGGCCGATTCTCAGACCTACTCAATAGTAGACGAGAATTTTATATATAAGATTTTCAGAGTAGATTTGAGGAATGAATATCTCGGATAAGTTCATTATAGAGTAGGGTGGTTACGGATTAACAATTTTTGGCACTCTGGTTTGAATTTAATTTCTTTCATGATTCAGCTCTATCATAAGAATCCATTGATATCATTCCCAACTCGACTTCGGCAGCAACTAAATCGCGATTGAATTGTCGCAAGTGTGTGCAGGTTAATTCCTGTACGAGGCTGTACGTTTGACTTATTTCAATTTGCGACAATCGCGTCGCTTCAAAAATGGGACTAGTTGCATCTGTTTAGTCGCGGCGATTATTTGGTCGTATATGCGCGCATTCGTATTAAACAGTATGTGTTTTATTTTTACGACTAAACGATCGCGCGACAGAAAATCGCATGTGCGCGCCTAGCCTAAGCCCTCTCAACCAACTCTACCATTTTCATTAATAATATTCATGTTATGAAGGAATGTATGTTTTATGAAGTTTTTCGGAAACTGTGCACAATATTTACTACTTTTGCAAATACAAATACAGATAATTTGGAAACACCTCTATCTACCTTTTTGTGCGCGTGTTCCGCAAGAAACAGAGTGCCATCCTTTAGCCACAATGTGTGTATTTTTCGATTTTTACCGCGAAAATGGTCTCAAACGACCGAGTTCGACTCACTGATGAATAATCCGAGGTCATATTCATTTTTGTCCGTCCGGTCCGGCCCGGCCGAGCACGATGACTCTCGAACGGAAGAAGTTAGAGGATTGAAATTTGCAGGGTAGGTTTGGAGCGTAAATATCTCGGACGAGTTCGGTAACGGGCGAAATCCACCAAGCGGTTTCGGAGTTAGTTAAGGCCCTTTTTACTATAATATTATGAATATTTCCGGAACCGATCACTCGATCTATCTAAAACTTATCATCAAATTATAGAATCATGACTTTTATATGCATAAGAAGTTTTGCATTGATTGGGGTGCCCTAAAGTGGCAAAAACAAAATTAAAATTTTGTTTCCACCATAACTCGAAAAATACTGATCTGATTGAATTGAAACTCAGTAGTTAGATTCAAAAGACCGAAGCAAACACTTTTGCAAATTTTCGCGAGGATCACATGACATCAAAAAAATAAAAAAATTACTATTTTGCGGAATATTTTGTTTGAAATTCGGAAACCCATTTTTGGTGCTCTTGTTCCCCGGAACAGAGGGCTTATCAATTTGCTCAAATGTCTGTAATTTTCAAATTTTTTGATGAAAATCTTCTTGAACGATTTGGTTTGACTTAATGATCAAGAATTCGTGGCCAAAATCGATTCTGTCCGGCCGTCCGGTCCAGACAGCCGTTAACACAATAACTCTCGAACGGAATGAGCTAGACAGTTGAAATGTTCAGAGTATTTTAAGAGATAAATATCTCGGTTGAGTTCGTTATTGGGCAAGATGGTTTCAAAGTAATGAAAAAAAAACTTTTTTTTTGCCTCACAAATTTAAAATTAATTAGGTTTGAGACATAAATATCCCGGTTAAGTTCGTTATTGGGCAAAATCGGTCTAATAGTTCCGGAGTAACGAAAAAAATTTTGATCCACTGAATCATTTTCAACTCTAAGAAGCTAATACTCTCAGAGATTATGATTTTTCAAAATTGAAATTTTTGTAATTGACTTTATAAGGCCAGGCGCCTTATGGTGATGGAAATATTTACTTTGGTGAGTAAATTGGGTTCAGAATATCTCTAGTAAAAACAAAACTGGAATATTGGCTTTGAACAAGAGCGCCAGAGCTCCTGTCCACAGGGCTTTTCCACTTTTCTTCTAATCTTTAACAAATTCAACTTTTTTCTGTGATTATAACAATGGCATGAGTTTCCTTCCATACTATTTTCAAAGTCCTGTTTGTGCTATGCTATAAACATGGCTGTGTATATAATATTTTTTGTATTTTTGGTAAAACGTATAGTTACAAGAGAAACATCGAGACTACTAGCGAATTCCATTGGTAGAACTCGTTCGCACTGAGTGCATGAATCGTATTCCATTGGAGAATTTCGTCCAGCATTTTGACATATTTTGACGTCCAGTGCAACATTTTTTGCACTCAGTGCAGCACCAGTGCACCACTGGTGCTGCCAATGGAATACGCCATTATAGAGTTAAGAAAGTCGGAATATAAGAATAACTTATGGAATAGAGACAAAAAATTTGTTCAAGCCGTGTGGACAGGAGCTTTGGCGCTCTTGTTCAAACTTTGACTAATCATATAATAATGAAAGAAATTCAATTCAAACAGACCGATTCTCCCCAATAAAGAACTTATCCGAGATATTCATCCCTCAAATCTATTCTAAAAATTATATTATACCAATTAAAACTTAGTTGTTCAAACTTTGACTAATCATATTATAATAATGAAAGAAATTCAATTCAAACAGACCGATTCTCCCCAATAAAGAACTTATCCGAGATATTCATCCCTCAAATCTATTCTTAAAATTATATTATACCAATTAAAACTTAGAGAATATTGTAGTTTTGTTTTTACTGTAGATATTCTGAACCCAATTTGATTATGTATCTTACCATTCAAAGTTTCAATTAGTTATTAATGAATTGTTTTTTTATCGCATTATATCATAATTTTTTTTTTTAATATTTTCATCAACTTGAAAGCATCTATTAAATATTGATAAATTGAATCATTACATACAATCAATTTTCTCTTATCAACTAGTCAACTAGTGTATGTAGTATATATCGTCGAATAACTCTAGATACGTTATTTCTCCCAGATGAAGATACATAAGCTGATTGTTGTTATGATCCTGCAAGTAATGATAAAATTTGCTATCAGTAGGCGGAGGGAAAACTCGGCAGCTCACACATTTACATTTAGGTAGATGCTCCTGCTCCTGCATAGCTCCTGTGTTACCAACTTCAGGGCATCAGCTGATTATTTTTCCACCAAGATATAGCCAGCTGACGTTTTTATTTCAATATCATATCAACCGTCACCTGATAAATTTTCAGTTGAGAAAAATTGATTCAAGCATTGACGTTTAGTCAGGAGCTTTTGCACGCATCTTCTATTGTCTACTCTCCTCTATATTGGACACTCTTAATCGAATGTAGCATCGATATATATACCGTTTTCTCAGCTTTTATAATAAATGAATGCATTTCATACCATTTTAATGACATATCGAGTGAATCGATAAAAGAATTTTTAATTCTGAAATATGTATTCTATTGGAATTGAAATAGGAAAAACCGTCGCCTAAAGTAACTCCAGGATACGATATTCAGGAAATTCCGCGAAAATTAGTGGGGCGAGTTTTAATTGGATCAGATTTTTATAGGTATTTTGAGTTATAGAGGAAATAACAACAAAATTTCAGATGACTAACTCCAAAACCACTTGGCCGATTATGCTAATTAATGAACTAAATGTCGCATTCCGATGCGCAACCTACACTGAAAATTGCAAGTCGCTATGTCCGTTCTCAAGTTATCGTGAGATACATAATATTTTTTTGAATTTTCTAATAGTACGGTCCTCACAAAATTTCAGACACGTTATCATGTCGATATTCTACAACTAGATACCAATTTTCAATTCGATCGGGTCTGTATTTTCGAATTTATTGAGAAAATAATATTCCAGATGGCATAGCTCCAAAATCGTTGGGCCGATTATGCCCGAACGAACTCGAATTTACCAAGGTAAATTCGACTAAGAAGAGTGTCCAATACAGGAGAATGGACAATAGAATTCATCATGGTAAATTCGATTAAGAAGAGTCTCCAATACAGGAAAATGGACAATAGAATTCATCATGGTAAATTCGATTAAGAAGAGTGTCCAATACAGGAGAATGGACAATCGAATTCATCATGGTAAATTCGATTAAGAAGAGTGTCCAATACAAGAGAATGGACAATAGAATTCATCATGGTAAATTCGATTAAGAAGAGTGTTCATTACAGGAGTATGGACAATAGAACATACGCGCAAAAGCTCCTGACTTCACGTCAGTGCTTGAACCAATTTTTTATAATTTTAATTGAATCTATCCTGTTTTCTTCATATAGGTATTGCGAGACCTTCAATTCTTTAAAGTATTTGTTGCAAACTTTCTAGATTAAATTGTCTGTATATGAGCTGGTCGTTTTTCGGAAACTCACATTATGTAAAAGGCTAGACTTATATATCCACTTAAAGGTCCACAAAAATCCGTAATATTATCTCTAGCTATGTGATGATGTGAATCTTGTTCAGCTCTTCATTTATCATTTTCAACGAACACAGAATTGTTTTGCAATCAAAAATTGATAATCAATTCACTTCTGTTTATCAATCAATGTCGTGATAATTACAATTGTGTGAGAACTGATTCCACTCGATGATGATAAGTAGAATAGTATTTCTAATTGTATTAATGCCAATAACCTGATTCACACTAGAAAGTTGACATAGGTACCTAATTAAACAAATTGCGTTTAAATTATATTTTGCTTCTTCTACATGACCCCATAGATGCCAAAATATTAAAGTAACCTGTAATCATATACAGGGAGTCCGGTAAGTGATTGTTCATGGTTTAACTATGTATATGGTTAATGGGCTATGCTGCAGTGAGTCCGATTTTGCACCTATAAACTTTTTAAAGCATTTCGTTCCTGCTATACAGGGTGCTTTTTTAATTTTGTCAAAAATTTGCCTAACTCATAGCTAGAAAACTGGTGAATTGATTAAAATTCGGTAGTAGTGTTTGTTGGATTAAATAAAAATTTTAGCCAAATGAATTTTTAAAATATCAGGGCATTAACGAGAAATTTGAATTATTCCTATAAAACATGTTGTCACGTCTGAAGCAGTATTTAAACCTCGTTTGTAGATATTTCCTTAATTCTTGCTTTCGTATTCCAGCTGCAGAGTATTTTTAAAATTATGGAATAGTTAATTTTTCGTCGACCTCTTTGAAAAATGAAATTTTAGGTAGGTACTAATTTCCGACTAAAAAAATCGACTATTTTTGGAGGCAGGTACTTTGCGGCCGTAAAATAAATCCGGGTTTGCCTCGGATAGCAATTTGCAGGCTTGGCTATAATAGACGGTTTTTCAGCCTTGGTACATGATAGTTATTTATGTACTGAAAACTGTCTAAAAATAGTCGCAAATTAGTACGTGAATAGTATATTATATTATAAGGATTAAAAGTGCAGCGGAGCGCAGCGCAGCCGAGCGAATGCATAATTGCTAGTAAAAATAGGCACTTTTAGTGCGTAAGATATATACTATTTTTTCTCCAACCAAGTCAAAATTAAAATAAATTTAGTTTTATTCAAAAATCGTTAATAATTTGGTAATAAATTTGAACACCTATTAATTATAACAGCGATAGCAAGTCGGTAGTCATGGATATCTGGTATTGTTGGTAAATATTGATTGTCAAGTACACGTCAGTAGACCATAGACATAGAATAGACATAGAATAGACCATAGACATAGAATAGAAATTTATGTCTATGCAGTAGACGTACTAATCATATAATTTTTGTAGTAGTTTTTACGCTGCTTTCAAAATGAATAGACATAGAATAGACCATAGACATAGAATAGAAATTTATGTCTATGCAGTAGACGTACTAATCATATAATTTTTGTAGTAGTTTTTACGCTGCTTTCAAAATGAATCCCGAACACGATGAAAATATACCTGCGGATATATTGGAAAGTGCCGAAGCAGTATATCTAAATCTTTTGCCGCCCAAATCTCGCCAAGTTTATGAACTTGCATATCAGCGATTCATGGATTGGTGTAAAGAAAAAAATGTGCAAAACTATGCGGAGAGTGTTCTTATGGTGTATTTCTCAAATTTAACGAAGACCGTCAAGCGATCCACTCTTTGGTCACAGTATTCAATGTTGCGATCCACACTGGATATCAAAAATGGTGTGGATATTAGTAAATATTCAAAATTACGAGCATTGTTAAAAAGGCAAAGTGATGGATATATACCTAAAAAGTGTAGGGTTTTTACAAAGGAGGAAGTGGATCGGTTCCTGGTTATGGCACCTGATAATGTATATTTGATGATAAAGGTTGTTCTAGTATTAGGAATTGGAGGTGCTATGCGTTGTGACGAACTAGTTCATTTGAAAATTGATCACATTGAAGATATGGACTCGGTTCTGGTCGTAAAAATTTTGCAGACAAAAAACAAGAAACCTCGTTTGTTTACCATAGGCGATAATTATTTGCGTTTATTTCGAAAATATGTTGCACTACGGCCATCAAATATACAGGAACGTCGTTTATTTTTGATGTATGTTAATGGGAAGTGTCAAAGAATGGTTGTTGGTATTCACAAAATTAGTGCCATGACGCAAGAAATTGCAAAATTTTTGAAGTTAGAAAATTGGAAGGAGTATACTGGACATTCGCTAAGAAGAACATCTGCACTTCTTATTGATGGTGGCGGTGACCTCACTTGTCTTAAAAGACATGGAGGTTGGAAATCGAGTACGATAGCAGAAGGATATATTGAAGAATCACGTATCAACAAATAGAATTCTGCCAGAAAATTATTGCAACCTGACAAAGAAGGTACAAGTACCTGTTCAGATATTTCCTCGAATGTTTCATCAACAGTTACGGAGAATATTTTGAGTTGTTCTAACATTAATGAAAATCTTTTGAATTGTTCGAAAATTGTTAGTGATAATTGATGAAATTAATTGAGCTACGCAATGATTCAGCCCGATATTCCAGGATTCAATCGGATTAGTATCACAAATGAAGTACGAACATCTTTCCAGGAACAGCTTTTATTTCAGACTCCCCGGAAACGATACAGTAAACAGTTGACAAGCGAAACAGGACAGGAAACATAACGTACAGAAAAACTAAATGACATGATTATAACTAAGTAATACCAACTTCAGACAGTATTTCAACACTTTCCCTTAATTATGACATTTCTACATTTCAAAGTTATCAAAAAAAAAATAAAATTAACCGATTCCAAAACGCCTGATACATTTATCATGGCACTTGGCAGTCAAACCCTTGGTCAATACATCCGCAGGCATTTCTTTGGTTGACATGTACATGAGCTCCAACTTATTCTCCTTACACCTTATATTCTCTAATATAATTAAACCTCACATCTATATGCTTAGTCCTAGCATGAAAACCAGCATGCTGCGTTAGCTTCAATGCACTCATATTATCACTGGGTGTGGGTCATGTGGTACATTTCTGGCAATGTCTTTGTATCTTCTTTACGAGTGCAGAAATTTCAAGAAAAAAAAATTTCTTTTTTGAAAAATATTTTTCAAAAATGAAAAATTTGGTTTCCCCTTTTGTGTGTCCCACTATCTTCAATGAATTTGCTTTGTGTTTTCTTCTCGATATCTTCTTTCCACGACTTGAAATCTTCAAATGATTGAAAAATAGCGGTAGTTTGCTCTATATTCAATCCATGTATTTCCTCATATAATGCTTGAATAAGTAATTTTTTTTTGTACTTTTGAAAGGACATGTTGGACAGCTGTAACAACATTGTCCTGTTGTCACATAAGTCACATTGTGGGCAGCCTTTTTGTGCTTGAGTAAATATATATTTGCTGTTATTGTAGGTTTTATCACAAAATTCACATTTTAATTTCCTCTTGTCTAATGGTGCAATTTACTCCATTTCTTCGAAGTGATTTTTCTTGGCATGCAACCTGAATCCTGATAAATAATAAAGTTGTTTCAATGTTCCAATCATTTTTTCAATTTCCATGTGAAACCAGCTTGAAAATGCTTCAGACTCGTATCAGTACTTTTCTAGAATTTTTCATAATTACCTACTTACCTCAAACTTTTTAGACTTTTATACTTTGATATGCATTTAAAGCAGACGAAACTCTGCACAGATTCAGACAGTATGAAAATGTTGAAGAATTAGTATTTTCTCGCCAAGAAATCGAAAAGCAGAAATAATCTATTCCTATTATTTTCGCGCTAATACAGACGGAAGGATGGAACGATAGTGCACGTTCTCCGTTATTGCAGCGATTGCATTTATTCTTTGAATCATCATTTCACTGGATTTAGGACTATTTATGAAGACTCAAACAATATGAGGAATGAAATAAATATCGAGATGATTAGAAGTACATATATATATGAATTGAATACACATGTAAACGGTTAAAATATAATTTCTAAAGGATCTATTCATTCAGTTCTGAAATTCAAATTTGCCGCCATACAGCTTTTTCTCTGATTGGCTGATTCCAACCTACATGTCCCTGTCTCTAGACGCATGTGTCATGTCTCAGGAAAATAAGTTGACATTATAACAATTCATAGAATACCCACAGAATAATTATATCATTCTGTGGAAACATAGAAATACGACTTATATTGAAATTTTGAAAAATCATAGCTCCGAAAGTATTAGCTTGTTAGAGTTAAAAATGATATTTGGAATTTGTTATGTAAAAAAAATTTTTTTTTTCTTACTCCGAAACCATCTGTCCGATTTTGCCCAATAACAAACTTAGCCGAGATATTTATCTCCCAAACCTACTCTGAAAATATCCACTGTCCAGCTCATTCATTCCGTTCGAGAGTAATCGTGCCTACGGCCGGACGGCTGGCCGGACCTGCCGGACAGAATGAATTTCGACCACGGATTCTTGATGAGTCGAACCGAATCGTTTAAGACCATTTTCATCGAAAAATTCGAAAATTACAGACATTTGGGCAAATTGATAAGCACTCAGTTCCGAGGAACTAGAGCGGCAAAAAATTGAATTTATTGGGATGTACACTTTGTTTTCATTAATATTGTAATTCTGTAAACCTCAGTAATTGGATTTTTTTTTTGAGGTTCCTATTGAATAATAAATAAATAAATAGTGCGATGATCCACTTCAGCAAACTCATTTACAATATGGAGCTTGATTTCACAAAAAAAAGAAGGACGTTTAAATACTGCTTTTGAACATGATAACAAGGGTTTGTGAAAATCAGGTAATGGATCTGGATGTTTAGCTGTCTTTCGGAAAAATTAAAATTTTCGTTACTATCCTGATAATTTAAAAATTAATTTGGGCTATAAGCTATAATTCAAGTTCAATCCAACACGTACTACTACCTAATTGTTAATCGATTCTCCATCAGTTTTCGAGCTATGACGAATTCTTGACAAAATTCAAAAAGTACCCTGTATAGCAGAAACAAAAAGCTTTACCAAGTCTATGAGTGCAGACTGCAGAATCGGTGTGCCCGTTGGCTATGCAGCCTATATTTATGGTTAAACCACAACCTACTAGATCTACTAGCCTGGAAGATGATAAAATGGCAACACAGCTCCGAGACGTACTCTCTGTTGTTGTTGTTTGTAAAAATGGACGATTACCTCTGATTCTGGAGTTAACCATTATTGTTTTTCGCGGGCATTTCGTGGTATTTTTTGTGTACAACGGTGTATAATGTGAATTAATGCAATGCAGTGATAAATATGGTCGGATATTTATATGTTCTGTGATTAAACTGCAGTGTGTAAATAGTGAAATTTCCTTTGGATTATTTCTACTTATTGGAGATGAGTACATTTCAGTTCAGACTATAGACAACAAGATGGACTAGAAATATGAGTGAAATAGAACTTTCATTTCTTCCGATTTTATAAAACATTTTGATGACCTTTCTAATAATTTTTCAACAAAAATTGATACATCTGGATAGGAGATCAAGAAGCTAAAATAATCTATTTATTTTTATATATATGTATTCAATTTCCAAAAGTCTGCATCTGTAGATGCTTCAGTTGAAATCAATGAGTTCCTTATTAATCATTAAAAATGTTCAGATTTTCTGCAGTGATTTGAAATGGATTCTTCCTTTCGATCTTACCTTTACCCGAGCAGATGGTCTCAACCTCAGATCAATAAGTAAACATTTCCCGCTACAGAAATATAATTAATGGGGATTCAGATTCGGAATTTATTAATTTGTTTTATCAACATTTTTACACAGTTCAGATCAAAAAATAATGTGAATTTACTCTTTGTAGCATTGAATTGATATTCTGAATTCACATAGACTTGCAGCATCCCATTACTGTCTAATCGACCTGAAAATTTACTCACTTGCTAATTTTGGGTTTTAGATAACGAATCTGAAGTTGAAAACCCGTGCTCTCTTCTAGTTTTTTTTTTTTTTAAATCCCAAAGTGTCCAAAATCACAACACTTCATCTCGTAATTACATTGTTTTAAACTGTTTTATCGGTAAATATTCATCATAAATAAGATCTTATTGTAGTCCTCATCATTTTTCGACAGTAAATCATTTGAAAAATGATGAAATAGTCGAAATTTCATCAAAATCCAGCGCTACCGCATTGAAGGAGTATGCCTCTAAGAGACGATTAATTGCGGCGTTGTCAGACTGTGTTCCAGGCTATCTCTATAGTGGGCTGTGGTTAAACCATGTATATACATGTACAGTCACTCACCGGACACCTGTGGTCTTTACCTTAGCCTTTGAGTCGATCTCAGATTTTTTCATAGTTGCAGTTTTGCGAGACGAATTCATTGGTACCAATCTCCACTTTAGGAAACTTATATTTTAGAGGATATGAATTTTTCAAATTTCCTTTTTTATACGTAATTTTCCGGCGTTTATTTACCTTGATTTGACAAATTATATTCATAGAAAATTCGACTATTCCATAGAATTTCTCATTCTTTTTTTAACTTTTCATGGAATTAAATTTCGAAAAATAGAATTTTTATACCTACTTATATACATATTGCAGAAAATGTCCCAAATTAGCTTTATTGATAAATCCTCACCAACTAAATACGATTTTCAATATAACTTGAAATATAAGTACATATATTGACGGTTTGTGCGCATGTTAAAGGTGCATATTATGGTAATTACATCACTGAGCCGATAAGATCGAGCGGATTTTATGATCACGTGATTACCGAGTCTTTCGAGCGTCGAATATCCAAACGCGATTGTTTATTCTGAGTTTGAGATTGTAACCTAAATATACTGCTTCCGTCATATATTAAAATTTCAAAAATAAGAATAATGGATTATTATTCAATCTATTACATAGGGAAGAGATAGCGATTCAGAAGATGAGGAAATCAACCATGAAGAAAAAATATGGTATTTTGCCGAAGATACCGCTATGAGATTTACAGATAAACAATTTAGGCATCATTTTCGAATAACTCTGGTCGCCTCTTTCAATAAAATTGCATGAAGATATAACGTGGCCGAGAGGCCATCCTGGTCGCAATGGAGAAGCAATTCATGATTTGCGTGTGGTACCTTGCTAACTTAGAATCATGTTTAAAAAAAACATACGTTCTTCCATATGTATTTTCATATAACAGAAATGTTTTCTGTTGTTCCTTGGCAAATTTCGCATTCATAAATTATTCTCAATTTTTTTTGGGTAATTATTTCGTTGAACGTTTGACGGTTATACAGTCGACTCTCGATAAATTGACACTCGTTATATTTGAATCTCTCGATAATTTGAAATTTTTTTCCAGTCCCTTCAAAAATACCCGATAAATTGAACAAAATCAATATTAATTGGTCACCTTGGTAATTTGAAGTTGAAGGAATGGTATCTTGCCCGCCAACATTCAATAATTTGAAGTCTGGGCTACCCCACTCTCTATAATTTGAATTTTTCATCATGCTCAGACCTGTCGTTTGTTTACATAAATGCAGTCCGCAATTCTCATTCTAGTTTATATTCAAAGTTTAAACGTTAATTTTTGGCGCTCTAGTTCCTCGGAACTGAGTGCTTATCAATTTGCCCAAATGTCTGTAATTTTCGAAATTTTGGCTGAAAATGGTCTCAAACGATTTGGTTCGACTCACTGATCAAGAATCTGAGGTCGAAATCGATTCTGTCCGGCCGTAGGCACGATAACTCTCGAACGAAAGGAGTTAGAGGATTGAAATTTTCAAGGTGGGTTTGGAGGGTAAATATCTCGGTTAAGTTCGTTAATGGGCGAAATCCATCAAGCGGTTTCGGAGTTATGGCCGATTTTAGTAAAACACATTTTGTATGAATATTTCCGAAACTGATCACTCGATCTATCTGAAATTTAGCATCAAATTGTAGTATCATGACCTTTATACGCATGTGAAGTTTTGTATTGACTAGGCTACCGCAAAGTGTCGAAAAAAAATGTTTCAAAATTAAAAAAAAAATTCTACAATAACTCTCGAAAGGAATGAGCTAGGCAGTTCAAATTTTCAGAGTAGGTTAGGGAGATGAATATCTCGGTTATGTTTGTTATTGGGCAAAATAGGCCAGATGGTTTTGGAGTAACGAAAAAAAAAATTTTTTTTAAGCAACAAATTTCAAATTCAATTTTTATTTAAGATGCAGTTTCACCATTAAAATCCATCGATATCATTTTCAACTCCAACAAGCTAATACTTTCGGAGATATGATTTTTCTAAATTTCAATAATGAATCGTACTGTATGGTACCCCGTTACACCAACCTCTGCTAACACATAAAACTCTCAGTCAAAAGAATATATATATATATTATAAGAATACATTGATATAATTCCCAACTCTGACAAACCAATAGGTACTTTCGGAGATATAATTTGTCTGTTCGAACTAGAGCGCCAGAAAGCTCCTGTCCACAGGGCTTGAACCCATTTTTGGCGCTCTAGTTCCTCGGAACTGAGTGCTTATCAATTTGCCCAAATGTCTGTAATTTTCGAATATTTCGATGAAAATGGTCTTAAACGATTTGGTTCGACTCACTGATCAAGAATCCGTGGTTGAAATTCATTCTGTCCGGCCGGTCCGGCCGGCCGGCCGGTCGGCCGTAGGCACGATAACTCTCGAACGGAATGAGCTAGAGAGTTGAAATTTTCAGAGTAGGTTTGGGGGATGAATATCTCGGCTAAGTTCGTTACTGGGCAAAATCGGACAGAAGGTTTCGGAGTAATAAAAAAAAACTTTTTTTTACAAAACAAATTCCAAATTAAATTTTTTTTTAATAAGCAGTTTTATCATAACAATCCATTCATATCATTTTTAACTCTAACAAGCAAATACTTTCGGAGATATGATTTTTCAAAATTTCAATGTAAATCGTATTTCACAGATTGATATAATTATTCTATGTATGAATTGTCATAAAGTCAACTTGACAGAAGGGAATATTGTAACTTCAAGAATATTGGGGTTGAAATACTCGTATTTTAGCGATGCAACGGGGACCTCACCCGAAAATGTTTGAAAATATTACGTAAATATTGAAAGCATAATTCTGTAGTTCGAGAGAGGAGAAAATTTGGTGAACGTAGATCAGGAAATTTTTGATCGATTACAAGGTAATTTATTATTACTTATCTTCTTTTATACATGTTTTATGGAATACCTACTATTTGTAGGTACTTTAAACTTGTTTTGGGCAATTGTCATACGAAACTTGTTTTTTTGGCGCTCTAGTTCCTCGGAACAGAGTGCTTATCAATTGGCCCAAGTGTCTATAATTTTGGAATTTTTGGCTGAAAATGGTCTCAAATGATTTGGTTCGACTCACTGATCAAGAATCCGAGTGCGAAATCTATTCTGTCCGGCCGGCCGACCGGCCGTAGGCACGATAACTCTCGAACGAAAGGAGTTAGCGGATTGAAAATTGCAAGGTGGTTTTGGAGCGTAAATATCTCGGACAAGTTCGTTAATGGGCGAAAACCATCGAGGGGTTTCGGAGTTATGGCCGATTTTAGTAAAAATATTTTTTATGAATATTTCCGAAACCGATCTATCTGAAATTTAGCACCAAATTGTAGAATCATGACCATTATACGCATGTGAAGTTTTGTATTGACCAGATTACCGCAAAGTGTCAAAAAAAAAATTTGAAAATGTGGTGCAGTTCTCATTCTCATGATTGCTCATTTAATCTTGATAAATAAACTATTATTTGAATTGAATTTCCTCTTGATTATTTGAATTTCATCAGAACACCCTCTTGATTATTGTAAAACTTATTATTTTGAACTCTCGATTATTAGAACTTTTTTGCTGGTCCCAAGAGTTCCAAGTTATCGAGAGTCGACTTTATTGACATTGAAATTGAAAATAGTTGTTAGCTCGATCCGCTCCACCGATTTGCTCGGAGCTTTTCGAGTGACGTCCGAGCAATCGCTGAGGTAATAACCATACACCATTTTGATCACTGTACTCGATTTGTAAATAACAAACACGATTGAGCGGTCCGAGCGCTCAGATGTATTTAACAAATGCACCTTATATAGGAAACATCAGCGTCCTATCATTTTGATAGGACGCTTTAAAGTTTTGCCAAAAATAGTCTCAAACGATTAGGTTCGGTTCGACTCACTTATGAAGAATTCGGGATCAAATTCAATGCGACGGTTCAGTTCGATAAGGATAAGCAACCGAACGGTTTCGGAGTTATACTCATCTGAAATTTTGTTGTTATTTTTTCAGTAACTCAGAAAATACAGGGTGTCCCAGAAGTAGACATCAAGCCGGAAGCGTGTCAAGTCATGATAGTTATCAGAAAAATATTTTAAAAAAATTATGTGATGTAATTTCAAAATTATAGGCATTTACAGAAAATCGACAAACTTATACTTTGTGATGGTTATTCAATTCCCATTTCTACAAATCTTAATTTTTTGCCAATTTTATTTTTGTTATGTCATCCTGAATAATGCGTCTGTATATTATTGCCCAAAACTTCATGACTTTTGGCCCCGTTTGGAGCAAAATGTTACTCTTTGCACCACTAAATATTCAAAGCTCATATTTCGTCCAATTTCAACTGCCTGTACTGAAAAAAAATGTACTACGCTAGTTCGGCAAGTAACTGCAAAAGTTGACGCATTTAATGTGATTCCAAAACTGTACAACAAATGCTAGTAATTCTGCAAGTTTTTCGGTTAGAATTTTTTCTGCTGAGAAATCCATTTTCGAACCAATTTCTCCTTAAAACTTCAATTGATTCTCATTTACCCAAGCCTTTAATTTAGGCCGTTACTGTAAGATTTCTGGTTTAATTAAAGAGAAAGCTAATGATTCTATGATGTGTGAGCGATACAGGTAATGACGCTAGATAAAAGTCGCTCTTCTAGTGTTTCCAGGTAGTCTGAATCTCTTTTTTTCTGTTTTATGTTCATAATTGAATTTTCTGATTCAGAAAACTTTTTTAATAAACATTACAACAACATAAATATTAAAGAAATGTTCAAACTGTCTCCCTTCAGCCGCAATACCTACACGTTCGACATCGTCGTAAAAAAGATCGGAGTATCAGACTGGCTAATTCTCCGTTATTGACATGATTATTATTCAATCCATAGGAGCCAAGGCTTATACCTCAAAAAAATATACATTTTAAACGTAAAAAGCTTAAACGTAAGTAATTTTGTGAGTAACAGTAATGATGAGAAACAAATAATTGAAACAAGAAAAAAAATAACCAAAGAGAAACACATGATGAACGGCTTTCATTATTCTTCGCCGTACCTCCGATACATTTTCGATAACTCTTGAGTAAACCTAATCAGACCGTAAAACATTCTCCAAGAATCGTGGATCCTCCCGGTGTCTTCGAATCATCATTTGATAAAATCCAACTCTTGGGAGGAAATCTCGAGGTTGTTTAGCGTTTGTACCCTCTGAGGGCGGGTTTTTCAATTGCGAGTTAACTCAAGGCTACGAGTTATACGCATGTATTCAGCAATATTCATGAACGCGCAACACTCGGGTTACCTGCAACCTTGAGTTAACTCGCAATTGAGAAGCCGGCCCTCAATGTGATAAGGGTGTAACCTGTATTTTTCAATATTCTGTGTGCAGTACTTGTGGATACCGAGGGCTTCATCTGTTTCAAATAAAGTACGCATTATTCAGCATAACATAACAAAAATAAAATTGGCAAAAAATTAAGATTTGTAGAAATGGGAATTGAATACCAATGACAAAGTATAGATTTTGTCAATTTTCTCTAAATGTCTATAATTTTGAAATTACATCACCTAATGTTTTTAAAATATTTTTCTGATAATTATCATGACTTGTAATATCACACGCTTCCGTGTTGACGTCAACTTCTGGGAAGCCCTGTATACAGATCCGATCGAATTTAAACTCGATAGTTAGTTGTAAAGTACCGATTCGCAAATTTTTCGTAATTTTGTGAGGATCGTATCACTAGAAAAAAAATCTTTTTTTTAGAAATATATAGCCTGAAGTAGGTACAATTCGCTATTTTGTTTTTCAGATCGTATCAAATTTCTTCCCCTTAGATTTGCTCATTTAGAAACTAAAGCCTTTGAATTTTCACCTTGCTTCGTAATACAACAGTTAAGACATATTTCGTTTTAATAGAAGATAGTACATAATCCGCCGTATTCACAAAGCATTCAATCTCCGTTAAGTCCTAACTGAGGTCCTCAGTTAAGGATAAATTGGGGATAATAAGCAACAATAAGGGATAGGGGTAGTAAAACAGGCCAGTTTCACCACCGTTAAATATGTAAACTAAGGTTGCGATTCTTATTTATTCTTAACTGAGGACCTCAGTTAGGACTTAACGGAGATTCAAACACTTAACAATGCTTTGTGAATACGGCGGTATGAGTATTACACCAGCCAAGATCATTTAAGTACATTTCAACCCATAAAATGATAATTTTTCGAATCTTCTATCACGGTGGTGAATATATTGGGGATGAAAAAAAATTGAAATGTATTTTCTTCATTTTCTCGGAACGCGATTTTTAGAGTTGTCCCACTACAGCACTAGGCGTGCGACATTTTCAACTTAATCCTTTTTTTTTATATCCATGTTCAAGGTGTGGTATTCAAATTTGGTAGGTACTTTATCAAATAATATAAACATAATTCAAGAACATTACTGTTTTCTGCTTTGAAGTTGCCTAATATATACTTAATAATAAGTAATCATTAAAGTATACTGTGGGAGGTATACTCATTATTAAAAGGTTTCTTTCTGTGTTTTCTCTCGCAAAATCTGAATGTGACAATTCTCGAATTTCAGAATATCAACAAAATAATTCTGAAGATTTTCGTTACGATATAGTTGTTTCTTCGTTGATGTTGTTTCGTTGTTGTTTGTTAGGCAACATTGTTCGATTGTTTGCTTCTGACAAATATCTTGTGTTTCTTAGGCAGAAGCAAATCACAAAATAATTAATTTTTATTTTATAGATATTTTTCAGAGTTTGGGAGAGAAAACTCAGTAAGAAACCTCTTATAATTATTACCGATTTTTTTACTTTCCTGGCAAAAAACTTGGAAATTGATGTATGCATTTCATTTTATAATTTTGGAATATTTTCAGCGGCATGAAAATTGCATGCTAGAATAGTAATAAAAAATTATGGAAGCACTGAAATTGAGTCAGGAGCTTATTTAGTGAGCTCGTTCGCAGGGCCGTAGCTAGAGATGACTTTGAGGTAGGGCAATGGCGATTACTGGTAGGGCAGAAGTAAAAAAAATTACTCGATGTGATCTGATGAATCAATTTTCATCGTACCTATGTTTGAGTGCAATAGGTAGTTAATATCAAAATATTTACTTCTTCAGGTTAATTTATTTTTTTTAACAATATCAATCCGATCGTGTGCAAACTTGTAACTTGGCTGCACAGTTAGGTTCTGAAGGCTCTCGCAAAATTTCAGCGATATCGAACGAACAGTTACAGATATATAGAATTTTTTTCGATAATTTTCAATGATTTTTTTAAAATTTTCTAGTTTTACGATCCTAACGAAATTTTGCAAGAATTGCTGCGTTGGTATTATACAACTAATTACCATGTTTGAATTAAATCGGTTATGTATTTTTCGAGTTATTGATGAAATAACAACCAAAATTCAGATGGGTATAACTCCAAAATCGTTTGGCTGACTATACCTATAGACGAACTCAAATGTCGCATTCAGATGCACAACCTAATCAGAAAATTTCAAGTCGCTGTTATTGTGACATACAAAATATTTAAAAAAATTTTTTTTTTTTATTTTCTAGTGACAGGATTCTCACAAAATTCCTCAAACGTGCTTAGATAGATAATATTCTACAACCATTCACCAATTTTCAATTTGATCGGATTCATATTGGTTGAAAATAAAATTATTACTCGGAAACCATTGGGCCGATTATGCCCATTAATGAACTTGTCCGTCGTATTGGGAAGCGCCACGTACCCGGAAAATTTCAAGTCGCTGTCTCTCATCCCTTTCTCAAGTAATGGTGCCAACGGACGACCGGACGGCCGGCTGGCCGGACGGAATCAAATTTGTCCTCGAATTGTTCTTCAGGTAGTTTTGAGACCATTTACGGCAAAAAATTCGGAAATTACAGAAATTTGGGCAAAATGATAATGTGATGTTCCCCAGAACATACGCGCAAAAATAATTCTGAAGATTATCGTTAAATGTCCGAAGAAGGAGACTGATGTAGACTGTGAAACGTTACGAAATAGTTGTTTATTCTGAAATTCGAGAATTTCCGAATAGTTATCAACAATTCTGGAGATTTTCCATCTTTGTGCAGAATAAATAATTAGTACATGCGTGTTGTCTATATACAATGGCACGGTGCACTCTATTGATGTAGTTCGCAATCTCTAACAACCCGTGGTTAATTCAGAATTGCTTTGCGAGTAGGTAATAATTTTTTTCCTCACGTCACATTATGGAAAAACATTTTCCTTAGCATATTATTTAAATTCTTACGATTTTTTTAGGTAGGGCATTGGAAATTTAAGGTAGGGCATTGCCCCATTTTGCCCCCCCCTAGCTACGGCCCCGCTCGTTCGTATTATGATCAATTGATCAATTACACTGATTTGTAACACCCTACCAGAGTTATAAAATAGAAATGTGAATAGGGGAGTTTGTTAATTGACAACTTCGCGAATGACATTTGCATCAAGATCATGAGCATTTCACATTAATATATATATGAATGGAAAAACTAGGTTTTTCGATATCATAGTTTCTTGAGTCCAAAAACTGGATGAATTATTGATTGAAGTATAAAATCGTAAGGTATCTACAGGGAGTTTCAAAATTCAGTATCAAGATTTTAGGGGCGTATTTTTCAAGTCAAAATAAGGCGTTTTTATGCGTAAACATGCTTCCTTACCAATCTACAGAGTATTGAAGTTTCAATATGTTCAGGATTTACATCGCCTCTAGTATGACAATGACAATGATTGTAAGAATCCACAGGGGGTTTTTTTAGGGTTTAAGCCATTTTCATCCCCTAATTTTTTTGTAGTGCGCCGTTGAAGAATTTTAAGATTCATAAGAAATGAATTCTTTGTTTTGTGTCTTGTTATTTTTAGTCCTCTGAGACCGTTGTCGAGAAAAAATTTAAATTCAATTTTTTGTAATTCGTTGAATTGAATTAAGTTTTTCTATAAAACAATACGAAAAAGAGAATTAGTGGGCTTTGACTGCTATTTCATTGTGCCCTAAAAGGTAACCTATGTTTCAAATTTGATCTCAATATCTTGAAAACTGAAACAGCTATGAGGAAAAAATTTAAGCTTCAAAACTCTGTATATCGGTAACGAAGCGTTTGCGGACATATATTATGTTTATGATGGACGAAAAGTTCTTATTTTGAACTGTAAAATACGCACCTAACATATTGATACTGAATTCTGGAACAGCCTCTATAATTTTTCATTTGAGTAAATATTTTTAGATCAACCTATAGATTTATGTTCCAGTTCGCAATTTGTTCAATTTCTAGAACTAAAAAAAATTGGCTCTTAATTCGAATTTACCATGGTAAATTCGAATTAAGTGTTCAATACAGGAGAATGGACAACATAATTTACCATGGTCAATTCGATTAAGGGTGCCCGATACAGAAGAATGGACAATAGAACATACGCGCAAAAGCACCTGACTTCACGTCAGTGCTTGAACCAATTCTTTTTTCGTGATTTTTTTGAAATTTTCTAGGGGTACGGTTCTTACAAAATTTTTTTTTCGTCATTTTTTCTAGGGGTACGGTTCTTACAAAATTGTAAACACGTCTTTATGTTGATTTTCTACTACTAGTTACAAAGCTTCAATTCGATCGATTCTTTATTTTTTGAGTTATCAAGGAAATAATATTCCAGGTGGGTGTAACTCGGAAACCGTTAGACCGATTATGCCCAAAAACGAACTCAACTCTCCCATTCGGATACGCAACCTACCCTGAAAATTGCAAGTCCCTATCTCCTTTCGTTCGAAAGTTATCGAGGCAACGATCACCCATCTACTGAACTCACACAAAGCTGCTCGAATCTCCAACAATATTTAACCGATCGTGTTAAAACTTGAAACTTGGCAGTAGAGTTCTAAAGGCTTTTGCAAAATTTCAGCAATTTCAGACGAATAGTTACTGAAATATAGAATTTTTTTTTTAATTTTCAATGATTTTTTAAAAATTTTCTACAAATACTATCCTCACGAAATTTTGCAAGAATTTTCACGTTGGCATTCTACAACTAATAACCATGTTTGAATTCAATCGGTTTAGTATTTTTCGAGTTATTGAGGAACAAAAAACAACCAAATTTCAGATGGCTATAACTCTGAAACCGTTTGGCCGATTATGCTTATGAACGAACTCAAATGTCGCATTCAGATGCACAACCTAACCTGAAATCTTCAAGCCGCTATCTCTTTCCGTTCTCAGGTTATCGTGACAACAAAAATATTTTTTAATATATTTTTTTTTATTTTCTATTGATACGATTCTCACAAATTTCACAAACGTGCTTAGGTTTATATTCTACAACTATTCACCAAGTTTCAATTCGATCGGATCTATATTGGTTGAAAACAAAATATTACTCGGAAATCATTGGGCCGATTATGCCCATTAACGAACTTGTCCGTAGTATTGAGATGCGCCACCTAACCTGAAAATTTAAAGTCGCTAGCTCTTTCCATTCTCAAGTTATCGTGGCAACGGCCGGACAGAATCAAATTTGACCTCGAATTCTTCATTGGGGAGTCGAACCGAATCGTTTGTTCGAAAGTTACATACATTTGGGCAAAATGATAACGCGATGTTCCCCAGAACATACGCGCAAAAATATGAAAGTCAAAGGAACTTCGAATTCATCACAAAAAATGCCACTTTTTTCTTGATCCTTTCTTAAAGATAGGGAATACATTTGGGGGAATGAAAGCGAGAATGAAAGGTCTCAGGCGCACAATTCGATATTTAGTCTTTCAGATCGTATAAAAATGGTTCTTTCACCTTTCCTCATGTAGATACTGAAATCCTTCGAAACTTTCCGTAAAAAGTTACCAGCCGCAAATTTCGTCTTCTTTCTTCCTTCCAGAATGTTTAAATTGTTTCTATCTTGTATATATTGTATATTGTTGTAGGGGGTAACGTTGCACTGCGAGTTGCGACCTATCGTGCCCCCCGTCAAAGCTGTTGATGTCATAACCATCTACAGCTCGCCTTCCAGTTCCAGACAGTTCTGATGAAGTCCAGTATATGGGATGGCTTCAAGAAGGCTACCCCTTCGGCCCTGCCGATGTCTTGTCCAAAGCATTCCTTGCGTTGGTTTGACATGGCGAGGCATTCCGTTATCAGGTGATCAGGAGTTTCATCCTCCTCCCAACAGAATCTACACTCGTCAGTTTCTGCTAGTCCTAATCTCATCATATGCTTCCTAAGGCCGCAGTGCCCTGTGGGGAAACCAGTGAGGAGGTGCAGCGTATTCTTACTGAGGTTCAAGTATTTCTTGGATATGACAGTATCAAAGTTCCGGAGGAATTTCTTGAAGTGATATATTCCGGGAATAGATCTCCAGAAGATACCTCTTTCAGTTTCTTCTTTCATCCGAAAGTCACTTTTGTAGGTGTATCTACCAACCACAGAGTAGGGTTCCGGGCCAATAATGGGGGTTTGTGCTCCTTTCTTGGCAAGTTTGTTGACCTCCTCATTTCCTGTGATTCCAACGTGACCAGGAACCCATAGACGACCCTGTTGTTCTTGCCTACTTCATTGAGTTTTCTTCGGCACTCCCATATCAGCTTGGTGTGTCGATAACATGGGAGCTCAGAGCTTTAATAGCAGCTTGATTGTCAGAGTGGATTACTATATCACATCTCTGATATTTTCTTTCTAGGTTAATTTCCACGCATCTTTCTATTGCAAGTACTTCTGCCTGAAAGATGCTCGGCTAGGAGCCAAGCAATAGTGAGCATTTGGCCCATATACTCCAGCGCCAGCTGCTGTAGTGGTTTTCGAACCGTCTGTGTACCATTTAATGGCATTTCTTTCAAGAACTTGGGTGGTGGATTCCCTGTCCTAGTCATAATAGCGAAGTTCTTTTCGATGCTTACTTTCTTGATCATTTAGTCACTAGAAAGATTGGCTGATGAAATGTATCCGGTAAGAGAGGACCAGGTTCCTATTTTACATTCGATCCTCAGTGATAGGAATGGGAACATATCCAGAAGAAGAATCCAAAGAAATTCCAAAGGTTAATGAATGTTTCTTGATGATCCACTATTATTCTCATTTTGAGATTAATGAAATCAAAAATTTTAAACACGTTGACAATGACAAACGAATTGGGCGCTTCGGAGCGACTATAACAGACCATAGACTGGTTCGTGTAAAATTACAGCGATGTATATCTTTAATACATCACAGATCCTTTGCCTGCTGATTATCAACATAAAACTTATGAAAACTAAAAGTATCTATGCTATCCAGACTACTTTAAAAGGAACTTCCATTTCCTTCCAAATAGACCAGCTCATAATGGTGGTATTTCAGCTAGATATCTCTTCTTATTGTTGCCAATTATGTACATAGAATTTTTCATTCCTCCGAAACCATGGGCCGATATTGTCCATTCACACATTTCACGTATTTTAGCATTATTTTTTGGAAAGTTATCGTTTTTATGGACGGACGGACAGAATACGGACGGACAGAATTACGAATTCTTAAGCAGCAAGTCAAATGGAAAAACATTCTCCAACAAAATGAAAGCGCACTGGTACGAGCGATCAAAAAGTAGAATCGAACTAAGTCAGTTCGATTGTATAATATTTAAACACTGAAAAGAATTAATATTGTTTATTAAAAAAACATTCATTTTGTTATAAAAATATAAAACCAGCACCATTCTTCATAACCACTAATTTGAAATCCATGATTCAGAATAAATATATTATAAATAAATTATCTCACAGCTAATTGAATGATTTTCAATTACATATATTGAGTCATATTATTCGAAATCAATTAACGCAACATAAAAATACTATTTTATGAGTAATAAAAAATTGCACCATAAATAATTAAATTTTTAGGTAACTGTAGTAATACTATAAGCTTTGGTTTAAACTTAAATTATACCAATATAGAATAATGTGAAGAGGACGGAATCGTTTGTTTACTCCTAATGTCAATTCTTCATTCGCGAATATTCCGCAAAATCTGTGAGAAATTATTCTTCAAGTTTTTGTCTGATACTGTAAAACAGGATATTATTGGATATTCACAAATTTCTCAACAAGAATTCGAAGATCTTCATCACGTTTGTCTTGTTTTAGTCGTGACACGAGGTGGTACACTTTCAGACAATTCTTTTCCATTTGTTTCGATTGGTAGCAGCATACACGCTACTGCTGCAGACACAGCAGCAATAGTATAAATAGTGATAGCTAAGGACAGCGAACTCTTGAGTAGTACCTGAAAATAAACAAAATTATAAAACCGTCAGGTTTCGGGATGTTTAGGGCACTCCTTGACTCGTTCATTGAACGTTGAAGATACTTCACAGATTTGGAACATGTGGTACTAGATCACGTCGAATCAATCAAGAATTAAAGCAAGATAAATATACAGGGTGTTCCTTAAACACATGCTAATATTTAAGGGGGTGATTTTTCGACTAATCGGTTGTTGACTTATTTTAAGAAAAAAACTTCCTATCAACGTATGTCCTTAAAGTCTTAACTTTTGAGACACGGGGTGAAGACATTTTGAAAAAAAAAACAGTTTTTTAATAGTAACTGAGTTGTAGACATCTTTATAAAATTTGGAACATGTCTTCTATACATCAAGGTGCATTTTGTGAAGTACAAACATTTTCATTTCCTCTACCAGTCGCGTCCACTGCATTGCATTGAATATTTTTGGAGAAAAAAATACTACCTCACCGCTTTGTTTTGAAATTAAAATTACTTCATTTTTGAGCAAATTTGATTTCATGGATTTTCTTTGTCCGACGCACGGTTTCCACTTAAAAAATAAAAATCATTTTACTTCAGGATCAATTACTCAAAAATCTGATGCGGTGTGCATCGACTGGAAGCAAATTAAGAGATGAGAATCCAAAAAATATGTTTCTTGACAAATCTCTGTCCTTGATTAAAATAATTAAATTAAAATTGCAGTACCAACCTTTTTTCAACCTGTATCTCGAAAGTTAAGACTTTTGGGATATACGTTCATAGGAAATTTTTTTCTTAAAATGAGTCACAAAATCACCCCCTTAAATATTAACATGTATCGAGGGAACACACTGTATACAGGGTGTCCCATAATTAGACCGACAAGCTTCTAGTGGATATTCTAGACTTTATTTTAGACATTTTCGAGCCAAATCATATAATGCAAAAGGAGCTTGAGCCCTCTGAAAATGACGTCCAGGCAACACTTTTTGTGACATATCTCCAGAACGGCTTCACCTAAAGTGTTGCAATCTAGAGTTTAGGTTAGAGGACCTACCCTAAGTTTGGAGCGTGAATATCTCGGACAAGTTCGTTAATGGGAAAAATCCACCCAACCTTTTCGGAGTCATGAACATTTTTACTTAAAATATGATGAATAATCTGGGGTCAAATCCAATTCCGTGGGTCCGTCCAGCCGGCCGTTAGCACGATAACTCTCGAATTGAATGAGTTAGAGTTGAAATTTGCAGGGTAGTTTTGGAGCGTAAATATCTCGGTTAAGTTAATATTCTTTATTAATATTTTCGAAACCGATCACTCGATCTATCTGAAATTTAGCATCAAATTGTAGAATCATTACCTCTATATGCATGTATTGATCGGCTGGCTATAAACTGAAAAAATATTTCACAAATTTTAATATTTTGTTTTCATAATAACTCGAAAAATACTAATCTGATTGAATTTAAACTGAATAGTTAAGATACAAAAGACCGAAGCAAACATTTCTGCAAAATTTCGTGAGGATTGCATCACTAGGAAACATTCAAAAAAATTACTACTATTTTGCGGATTATTTTGCTTGAAATTCCGAAACCAATTTTGAAATTCATGCTGCTCCTTTCGGGCATTTAACTGCTGGAATTTTCGTCTGAGAGGATTGGGGTTTTGAGGTGGAGGATGCGATTCCCCCCATAGAATCCCCTGGCGAGGGTCCGCTCTCAAAATTCCAAAAATATAGACATCCGGGCAAAATGATAGCACGCTGTTCCTTGCGGAACAAGCGCGCAAAAATAATTATAGCAACCGATAGAAATGGATTGGCCAATTGTTGAAGTTAATATTCATTTTTACTTAATAATTACTTAATAAAACTAAACGAGCCCTCAGGGGCTCTGGGATGTGTCTCAGAGTACGGGCTTAGCAAACCCGAGGTACCCTAGCTAAACCTGGCAGTAGGTATAAAATGCAAAACCGCACGGGGACACTACTTAGTAGCATACGGGTGTGACAAGCCCGCGGACCCCGGTCACTCTCAATCGATGATGAATTACAATCTACGGAGCCTCGGAGAACAGCTGCTGCCTGGGGATCACCAGGGCACGTCTGGGGTTGGTGCTGGACGTGACAGCATGCGAACCACCAACGGCAGGATGCTGAGGAAGCGGGCGCCTGTCATACAAGAAATTACAGCTTCCGACGAGGACATCGAGGAGGAGGAGAGAGAACAAGTTGTCGGTCGCATAGGAAATCATCGCTCGCAAGAGCAACCCGTAGTCGGACCCGGCATCAGTAACAAGGCCACACAAAGGGGACGTCACAAGTGGACACCCGAGCAACACGAACAACTGTCTGTGTTATACCGAAGATCGAGACCAGAAAGAAGGGGATATATGGGTAGACTGCATGGTCTGTGGTGTGAGAATCTGCCAGATCTCAACTTCATGACGCAGCAGAACCTACGAGACCAGGTGAGCCATCTCAAGAAGAGGAGAATCTTGCAGCAGCATCAAGAGTCAGACGGTATAGAAGAACAAGCTGAAGAGAAGGTGAGAGATGCTCCAAACCAACAGCCACATTGGACGAATCAAAGGAGAGAAGAACGGGATGAGAGGCGAGTGAGAGACGCCGCAAACATCCAATCTCTTATGCCTGGATTGCGACGTGAAGAAGTCGCAGCACCGGACATGGAGCAGGTGAGAGATGTTCCAGAGCTATTCGCCAATAGAAGAGAAGCGTTTGAGGCTGCAGTAGGGAATCTTAACTTAAGGACCACAAGGCTGAAATCGAGACTCCCGGCTGAAGATCTAGCCGCGATGAATATTATAATCGACGATCACCTAAAGGAGGACTGCTCGCTAGAATATGTCGTAGCTGCAGTGAGAGCAGCTGCTTCACTTCTGTGTCCACTAGGAAGAACAACAACAAAGGAGGACAAACATAAGTCAAGATTGATTAAGCTAGACAAGAAGATAAGAACCGTTAGGCAGCAAGCATCTTGGTATCAATGTATCATAGATGTTATGAACGGACAACAGAAGCCAAGCAAGAAAATAGAGGACATGATGGGTGAGCTGCGTGCGTTGCATCGTACGATGAGCCTGCCCACCATAAATCTATTGAAGCAGAAAGCTGTCGATAAAATAAGATCACTTGCGGCTGCAAGGAAGAAGCTGATCAAGAGGCAAAAGTCGATAGAAGACAACAACACCTTCACCACCGAAACTTCAAAGTTATTTCGACCCAAACAAGTAGAGGCAAAAAACCCACCACCACCGAATGAATTCTAAGATTTCTGGAAAAATTTGTACGAGCGACCAGCGGAAACCAGGGATACTCCAACACTTCACAGATTCCAGATATTATGTGATGAAAGTCTGCAACAACCCGAAGTGCTGACTGAAGTAACAACCGAAGAGATTAGACATGCCTTGAAGTACAAGCATGATTTCACGGCACCTGGACTGGATGGCGTTCAGAACTACTGGTGGAAGAACTTTCTAGCTACCAACCAACACCTAGCTAGATTATTTAGTGAGATAGTAATTCACCGTGAGCCAATTCCTTCATGGTTGGTAGAGGGCAGAACTGTACTGATACCGAAATCAGGTGATCTAGGACAGCCAAAGAACTACCGCCCAATCACGTGTCTGAATACGTTGCATACAATTCTCACAAGTGTTCTTCAACATCGGATTCTGGAGTTGGAACAGTGTGGAATCAAATCCACGAACAAAGAGGAGCAAGGAAAGGAGTGCAGGGGTGCACTGACAAAAGCATCTGTCAAGATGCGAAACACTACAAGCGCGACCTACATACATCATGGTTAGATTACGCGAACGCATTTGACACGTCGGCGCACAGCTTAATAATACGGCTGCTAGAGATGCTCAAAGTCCACCCTAACATCGTCCATGCGATGGGAATCATCATGGCGTCATGGAAAACTAAGTTCGCCGTCCGATCCGAAGGTCGGACCGCTTTTACTGGATGGGTGAGATACAGGCGAGGCGTATTTAAAGGATACTCGCTAAGCCCGTTATTGTTCTGCATAACACTTCTACCATTAACATCTGAGTTGAGGGCAAGCAGAATAGGGTACAAGGCCGGGCCACCAGGCAGAAGAGAACATCTCATCTCGCATCTACTCTACACGGACGACTTAAAACTGTATGCTTCTTCCAAGGCAGCACTACAACAACTACTAAATATTGTTGCCGAATACACCTCAGCAATAGGAATGTCATTCGGTTTGGATAAATGTGCTGTTTTTTATCTAAGCAGAGGAAGAACTTAAGAAACAGGAGAAGACATCGACCTAGAAGGGGGAATAAGCATTCGACACCTCGAAGAGGAAGAAACATACAAATTCCTTGGGATGAAACAACGAGGTGCACTGGAGACAACCCAAATCAAGGATGCCTTAACAGCTAGCTACAAAAAGAAGATCCGAGATATATGGAAATAACAGCTGTTCGGGAAAAATAAAGTATCTGCTACGAACAGCTTGGCAGTACCGATAGTCACCTACTCATTCGGGATAGTTAACTGGACAGTGAATGAAATTCTAGAGCTACACAGAAGTGATGAACATGAATCGTAGCCTGCATCCCAACAGCTCGATTCAAAGGATATACCTTCCACGAACGCAGGGAGGCAGAGGTTTGCAAAGTTTGGAATACCAACACCATCAACAAACGTTGGAAATGGCAATAAGGATATTGAGGAGCGAAGACCCGCTTCTGAAAATGGTGGCTCAGCATGAAATCAGGAACCAAGGAGCTTTCCTATTTAGGGCTGGTCAGAGAGCTTTGGAGAAGCTCTGTATAACCGGCATATCAATCGAGCATGAGCTAGCAGGAACATCTATCTCGCCAACAGACCAAAGAAGAGTTGGCAGAGAGATAAGGCAGGCACAACTGAAGAAACTACTCGAAGATCACATGAGTAAACACCTGCACTCCATATACTTCAGGAGTTTGAAAGATCAGGGCCTGTCGGAAGAATTATCCTTCGCCTTTCTGTCAACTCGGAAACGGAGGGATTTGTTATAGCTTGTCAAGATGGGGTTATAAATACCAGATGGTATAAAAAGAACATCATGAAAGTGGACACCCCCACAACGCGCAGAGCATGCCACAGCCAGCAAGATACTATTATGCACATTCTGTCTGCTTGCAGAGTCCATGCTCCACCAGGATATGTGGAAAGACACAACGCGGCACTCCGAATTCTCTACTTCCATCTGAGAGAGGTTTATGGTAGAGACAAGGAACCAGTGCTACCATATGTGCCTCTGGAGATGAAGCAGTTGTTGAAAATAGCAGGGCTCGCATCTACTGGAACTATGCGATTCCAACAACTCAGCAGATCCACGCCATAAAGCCAGATATACTTCTGCTGGACAAAGAACTCAAGGAATTGTTTGTCGTCGAATTTTCCTCCCCCGCAGAAAATAATGTGGTGATGAAAGAAGAACAGAAGAGGGAGAAATACAAGGATTTAATGTTTGAACTTGGGATCCTGTATCCAAGGCATAAGGTTAGGATGGTCATACTAATCATAGGATGCCTAGGCGGAATTAGAGCGAACTACGTGACCGAATTGAAGATTATTCCGGCCTGCAAATCTCTGGCCGAGGATTTAGCTCACAGAATGCAAAAAGCGGTGTTGCTCGGATCAATTCAAATCATCAGGTCCCATCAACTATGAAGGCCGCTTGCAGATCATCTCTTTTGTTAAGAGACGCTGTAAGGACAGGACAAAGAACTACTCCAAGGAACGTGCGAGAGGTTTTTTAGTGAGTAGCCATCAACATCTGGAGTCTCACACTCCTGAGAGAAGCAGACCCTCTCAGGGCGGGCCTATAGAAGGTTTTTCAACTCGAGCGTAAAAAAAAATTAACGTATTCATTACTCCGAAGATTATAGATAGATTATTTTCTGAAAATTCTTGCATTTGCATTGTTGGCGCTCTAGTTCCTCGGAACTGAGTGCTTATCAATTTGCCCAAATGACTGTAATTTTCGAATTTTTCGATGAAAATGGTCTTAAACGATTTGTTTTTTTCTTGGTGTTGGAGAATCCGAGTTTTGTGTGCGATTCTGAGAGGACTTTAGCCACGAGTGGATTGCGCATGCACAGACGAGGAGTTTCAGTATCAATACTAGTATCGCTTTTGTAATAAAAAAGTGTTCATCTGATGAAGAATTACTTAATTTAAAAAATTTAACATGTTTTTGAAATTTAAAAAATTAATATCACGAGAATTATTTATCTAAATGTTTTACGGAATTTAGAATTTTATGATCTATCCATGAAAAGAAAGAAAATAGAGGCTTGCAATTAAAAAAAATATATAATGACGTCACCGCTTGGTAACGGAAAATGGTATAACAATAAGAATGACAGGAAAATGTTTATTAAAAAAATTAAAAAAGCACTGACGTGAAGTAAGTACCCTTTGGCGCGCGTGTTCACGGTGGCTAATTCGAATTGAATGATGAGTACTTCAAGCTCAGTGGATAGAGCGAGCCGGAGATCTACCCGAAGGATAGTGGACACCATTCACTGTCGGTTCAAACTGTACACTATCCTTTGTCCACTATCCTTTGAGTAGATCTCCGGCTCGCTCTATCCACTGAGCTTGAAGTACTCATCATTCAATTCGAATTAACCACCGTGAACACGTGCGCCAAAGAGTACTGACTTCACGTCAGTGCTTTTTTTTTATTTTTTCAAGTTCCTTTACAAATATGACTATCAATACTGTTTGGCTGTTAGCTTTACCGTAGATCGAAAAAAATTGCGGTTATGGGACTTCCGTTAGAAACGCAATTGCCTCTTCTCCAAATCCGAACGTAATTTAATATAGATCTACCGAATATAGTTATTTATAAATTCGCCCCAGGGCCACGATACAGACATTTCAACTCGGAAACAAGGCTATTTCCCCGAAATTGCCATGAAATTTCTCTTAAAACCTTAAAATGACGGCTCAGCACCAAATCCATCACCGCTAGACGCAAACCACTCCCAACATGAGCCATACAATCCAAACGTCTCCTCTGCACATACGCAATCTACTCGTGGCTTAAAGTCCCCGAAAATAACACTTCACACAAAATTCTAATTCTTCAACACCATTGATTCAGGAGATATCACTGCTCTAATCCACGCATGTACAGACACTCCCAAGGAGATTCTATGGAGGAATAGCATCCCGCACCTGAAAACTCCAATCCTGTCAGACGAAAACTCCAGCAGTTAAATCACTTCTTGTCTGCTCGTGCGTGAAACGAGAAATCTCCGAAAGGGGCTACATGAATTTCGAATTGGGAACGCAATTTATTCGCTTATTCTCCAAATCCGAAAGTATTTTAAAATTGATCATCCAAATATAGTTATTTATAAATTGGCCCCAGGGCCACGACACAGACATATCAACTCGAAAACAACGCTATTTCCTCGAAACTGACTTGTTCGTTCATAGAATTGTCTTGAATTTTTTTTTAAAACCTCACAATATTGGCTCAGCACAAAATCCATGACCACTAGAAGTAAACCGCACCCAACATAAGCCATACAACCCAAAAAGAGACACTCCACCTCTGCGCATGCGCAATCTACTCGTGTCTGAAGGTCCTCTCAAAATCACACACTGCACACAAAACTCTGATTCTTCAAAACCATTGGATCAGGAGAGATCGCACCTTCAATCCACGCATGCGCGGATACTCCCAAGGGGATTCTGTGAAATAATAGCATCCTGCATCCCAAATCCCCAATCCTCTCAGACGAAAACTCCAGTAGTTAATTCACTTATCGTCTGCTCATGCGCATAACGAAAATGCCCGTAAGATGTAACATGAATTTCAAAATTAGTCCCAGGGCCACGGTATGGACACTTCAACTTGGAAACAACGATACATCCCCCAAACTGACTTGTCCTAGCACTGAATTGCCATGGATATTCTTTTAAAACCTCACAATATCGCTCAGTATTCCCAACATAACACATACAACCCAAAAACATCACTTCTCTTCTGCGCATGCACAATCTACTCGCAGCTGAAAGTCCTCCCAAAATCACACACCTTACAAAACACTCCGATTCTCCAACACTAGTGGTTCAGGAGATATCGTATATTTAATCCACGCATGCACAGACCCTCACCAGAGGATTCTATGGGGTAATAGCATCCCCCACCCCAAAACACCAATCATCTCTGACGAAAACTACAGCAGTCAAATGAATTCTCATCTGCGCATGCGCATAACGAAAAATGCCCGGGCAGCATGATTTTTTCATGTCACGTGATCTTCACGAAATTTTGCAAAAGTGTTTGCTTTGGTCTTTTGCATCTAACTACTGAGTTTCTATTGAATCAGATCAGTATTTTTCGAGTTATCGTGGAAACAAAATTTAAAAATTTTTGAAATTTTGTTTTGTCACTTTATGGCCATCCGGTCAGTCACAAAAAACTCTGATTCTCCAACACTAGAGGTTCAGGAGATATCGCATCTTGAATCCAGCATGCGCAGACCCGCACCGGGGGATTCTATGGAGGAATAGCATCCTCCACACCAATCTTTGCTCGAGCAGATGAATTATTTCTCGTCTGCTTATGCGAATAAAAAAAAATGCCCAAAAAATGCCCAAAAGAGGCAGTTACACCCTCAGTCGTTCACCGTTCAGACAAATTTTGAAATCCAATTTAAAATTCCACACATCATTTACGCATTAATTAAATTGCCATGCTAGTAAGTGGTCCATATTTTAATCAGTTGTCCTCGTACATATCGACTTGCTTCAGATAAACGCGCAAAAAACACGTCGGAACGAAATCTGATCACCAGATGTTAGAGATATTCCATGTAGGAATTCGAAATGAAATTATTTGTCCAGTTTGGGCGTTCAAAATTATTAATTTTTTTTCAGGCTCCTAGGGGTCTGTTCGCAGTGAAATTTTGCACACCCCAAGAGGTCATAATTCGTCACAGAAGTGCCAAAACTGAACTCAATCCGATATTTTGATTCGGAATTTCAAGCAAAATATTCCGCTAATAGTAAAAAAATTTTTTATTTTTTCTACTCATGCTATCCCCACGAAATTGCACTACTGTTTTCATTGGTACTTCGCATCTAACTACCGAGCTTCAATTCAATCGGATCAGTATTTTCCGAGTTATAGTGAAAACAAAATTTCAATTTAATTTTCAAATATTTGACTTTTTTTTTCTAGTTTACAGCCATCCGATCAATACAAAACTTCGCAGGCATATGAAGGTCATGGTTCTACAATTTGATGCAAAATTTCAGATAGATCGAGTGATCGGTTTCGGAAATATTCTTGAAAAACGTTTTAACTAAAAATGGCCTTGACTCCGAAACGGCTTGATGGATTTTGCCCATTAACGAACTTGTCCGAGATATTTACGCTCCAACCATGCCCTGCAAATTTCAACGCTCTAACTCGTTCCGTTCGAGAGTTATCGTGCTAACGGCCGGACCGGCCGGTCCGTTGGACGGACAGAATTGAATTTGACCTCGAATTCTTCATCAGGGAGTCGACCCCAATCGTTTCAGACCAGTTTCGTAAAAAAATTCGAAAAATACAGACATTGTGACGAAATGATAGCACGCTGTTCTTTGCGGAACACGCGCGCAAAAAATAAATTAATTTGAGCCATCAAACCAATTTTCGTTGTTCCTGAAAGGGGAGAAAATTAATCCATTATTCCGTACTTTTTATGCTCGGTCTCTGTGTATAATGAAACATTTCTCTAAGATAATAATTTGAATGGATATATTGACGAAGGTTTTCGCAGCCGAAATCCCGACACGAAAAATCAATCACCAATTTATAAAGAGTTTTACGAACCTGAGCTACATATGGGGTAACCATTGCTCCTAGTCTTGCCATAGCAGAACAAGAGCCAACACCTACTGCTCTGAGCGAAGTGGGATAAACTTCAGGAGTGTAGACATAAGCTGCTTGAAATACACCAGCTATTATCCCTCTTGCAAAGAATAACATTACCGTCAAAAATGATCGTCTGCAGGAAGAATTGCATTAATAGTACTAATTAAATAAAATTCAGGAAATTTTTCCACCAAGAGTTTACGCACCTTGTAGTACAAATCATCAATAAACTACAGCACATGGCATATATAATAAATTGTACAGCCATAGTTTTTTTTCTCCCAAATCTTTCGATTATAAATATAGTTATGAAAATTCCTGTAAGAAGAATTCAATTAATTCGTTTTTGATATTCATATCAACAAAAATACCTGGGAATTCTGCCAAGGTAGTCCATAAAAGATCCATATAATCAGTTGTTTGTAGCTGCTTGCATTCTGCTGCGCAAGTTTCGAACTTCAATAGATTTGTTGGCTCAGCAGAACATAAACTATTTGATGCTTCAAAAAGTTGTGTTGTCATCAATACAAGCCCATAATAACAAAAAGCACAAGCCATCCTATAAATATCAATTATATATTAGAAAATGCATAATAAATATTGTATGTGAATTATTGTTTACCATATAAACCACAACAATAATGATGTTCTCCTTAAGACAGGTACTAATAAATCTCTGAAGCGCCCCCTGTGTGATGAAGCAGTAACTGCATCATCTACAACAAGTCTTCCTAACAACATGGGTTTTCCATTGTCCTTGGCTATTTTTTCCAAAGTTTCTAAGGCTTTATCTGTTTGTCCACTTGCTACATGGTATCTTGCTGATTCTGGCAGCCACTGAAATAGATTCAATAAATATATTCTACCTCAAGTACGCAGACTTCTGTAAGAATACCTCTTTAATTAACACCATGGGCGGTTACATTGCTAGCAACGTATATAAAAATATTGTCTGATGATTTATCTCATTAACTATCTTGTTTCATGTATTCTCAAAGTCACTAAGAATATAAACTAGTGGAAAAAATTAAAGGATCCAAAAAAAATTCCAAATTTTTTAAGGTCTTTCAAGTGACTGTATTTCCCCTAAAAATGGTCGTACAGGAATTGAAAAAAAAATTTTAAAGCTTAAAATTTCTAGTTTTGACTTCTTAAGATAAAAAAAAATTCCAAGCAATGAGTTCCGCTCAATCCAAATGAATACTGAAAAACATTTGTTTTCGAAATTTTTTCGTTCCTTTTTTTTTGTCTACGAACTTGGAAAAAAGTTTTACGTCTTAACTACTGTATCTATCGGATAACTTGTTTATTCAGCTTGAATTTGCTTTTTTAAAAAGTTCGATACGATCATTTCTTGCTGAGATATCGAAATTTGAATGGAAAAGAGTATTTTTGTCTTTAACCATCAATATCTCAGCAAACGGTTATCGCACACAAAAATTAGGGACGGTTTTGAAATCTTGAATAAAACTCCCACAAAAATCAGATATGATTTTTCGAAAAAAAAATCATTTTTACTCTTAACGAGAATTTGAAAAATCAAGAAAAAAACGGCTGTTGGCAGCTTTTGGGAAAATCAGTTGCTAAGTTGGAAATCTCAGGAAAATCAGTAATGTTAGGTGTGCCTTTTACAGTTCAATATGCCCACAAAAACTCCACAAAGTTTCGATTCAATCGATCGACCCGTTTTTTTGTTTTATTCGATCGAATTTTTGAAAAACAATTAAAGGATCATGATATGATTTTAAATGATCATAATTTTTAAGAAAATGCAAAAATAATGTTTATTCGGTTCTCTTATGCATTTTTATGAATAAAAAGGTTTGAATTTAAGGAAAAAAAAATAATTTTTTTTTTTAATTATGGAATTTTTTTTAATGACTGTAAGAATTGAAAAGAACAACGTTTACCATTTTTAACGTGATTCTGTTATTGCATTCCATGATTTTCTATTTTTTAAGCTTTAGCTTAATTAAAATTTTAAATACAGTTGATATACTCGACCGAATTTCGAACTCATGCTATCCCCACGAAATTTAGCACAAGTGTTTTCGTTTGTACTTCAATTCAATCGAGTTATGGTGAAAACAAAATTTCAATTTCAATTTCGAAAATTTGACATTTTTTTTTTCTAGTTTATAGCCATCTGATCAATACAAAACTTCGCACGCGTATAAAGGTCATGATTCTACAATTTGATGCTAAATTTCAGATAGATCGAGTGATCGGTTTCGGAAATATTCTCGAAAAACCTGTTAACGAAAAATGGCCATAACTCCGAAATGGCTGGGTGGATTTTGCCCATTAACGAACTTGTCCGAGATATTCACGCTCCAAACCTAACCTGCAAATTCCTAACCTCCAACTCCTTCCGTTCGAGAGTTATCGTGCTGACGACAATCGTTTGCGTCCATTTTCGCAAAAAAAATCGAAAAATACAGATTTTGTGGCCAAATGATGGCAAGCTGTTCCTCGAGGAACACGCGCGCAAAAAGGCATAATATCGTCCAAATGTCGGTTTGTAGTGAAAGTGCTTCTGCAGATTTCAAATCCAGTAAGGATGACATTTTTCCGTAATTCGAATTTTCCAACTCGAAGTCAACGTACCGGCCCTTGGAGATTCGAGTTAGAGAAGTTCCACTGTATATCAGAAACTATTCGTCCGACATCCGAGATCCGAGCAGCCTTGGGTTAGTTCAGAAGCTGGATGGGTGACCATTGCCGTTATAAATTTCGAACGAAAAGAGATAGGGATAGGCAAATTTCAGGGTAGGTTGTGCATCCGAATGGGAGAGTTAAGTTCGTTGTTGGGCATAATCGACGAAACGGTTTCGGAGTACCCATCTGTAAATTTATTTTCTCGATAACTCAAAAATACGGACCCGATCGAACAGAAACTTGGTAACTAGTTGTAAAATATCGACATCAATACGTGTGTGAAATTTTTTAACACTAGAAAATTAAAAAAAAAATCACGCAAAAATATTATGTATCTCGCGATAACTTGAAATATAACGGAAAGATATAGTGACTTGCAATTTCCAAGGTAGGTTGCGCATCCGAATGCAACATTTAAGTTCGTTAATTGGCATAATCGGCCAAATGGTTTTTGAGTTATACTCATCTGAAATTTTGTTGTTATTACGTCTTTAACTCAAAATATTCAAATCTGATCCAATTAAAACTTGGTGATTACTTGTAGAATTCCGACCCACTAATTTTCGCGGAATTTCGTGAATATCGTATCCTTGCTTGAGTCGTAAGTATTTTAATTCCAATAGAATACATAAGTATGTTAAGTTAGTTTTACACGGCGAAGAAATTCATGAATTTCTTCATGAAGTGTGTCGTATTACACGGACGAAGGAATTCATGAAGATACATGTCAAATAACACTAATACCAACTGTAAACTTCTAATCTAGCAAATATCCAGACGACAAAAGAAGCGGCTGCGGTTCGATTCTGAACTTCACTCGTTTTGTGCCACAAAGCACAACTAGAACTTCCAAACAACAACCTCAACGACCACTGGTTCATGCTTTAAAGCTTTTCCGATAATTTATCGGATTAAACAAATGTTGGTACCTCTGACTTCACGCGAAACTTGTTGATAAAATAGAACATGTTCTAATGTCGTGAAGTTCTCCATGAAGAACTTCGCGAAGAAATTCATGTATTTCTTCGCCGTGTAAAACTAACTTTAGAATTAAAAATTCTGTGATCAGAGGCGATTCTCTCGTAACTGAAGTATGCCATTAAAATGGTATGAAATGTATTCATATATTACAAAAGCTGAGAAAACAGTATATATCGATGCTAGATTCGATGAATAGTGTCCAATTGAGGTGAGTAGACAATAGAGCATGCGCGCAGAAGCTCCTGACTTCACGTCAATGCTTGAACCAATTTTTTCAGATTTCTAATTTTTCAGCTTTCTAATTTCTGCTAAATATCATCATGCTACCTATTATTCGACGGTTTATATCCCTCATCTTCAATTTTTCCCTAGTTTCCCGTTCAAAAAAATACTCCGTATCGGCATATTTTGAGTGGAAAATTTTGAACCTCGTCCATTTCAATCCAACCTAACAGATGTCAAGGTAATAATAGGGGGATGAATTCTAGTGTCTGTATTTTTCGAATTTTTTTTTCGAAAATGGTCTCAAACGATTGGGTTCGACTCCCTGATGAAGAATTCTAGGTCAAATTCAATTCTGTCCGTCCGGTCCGGCCGTTAGCACGATAACTCTCGAACGGAACGACTTAGAGCATTGAAATTTGCAGGGTAGTTTTGTAGCGTGAATATCTCGGACAAGTTCGTTAACGGGCGAAAACCACCAAGCGGTTTCTGATTGGGGTGGTTTTAAACGCTCCTTAGGTGCCCACCTGGGGTACATTTCTTCCGTCACCAACTCTCGTGAGGACGTTGAGACTAGCTGAGGACCTAGCCCTCACTATAAACTCGGCGTATGAAGAAAACTGCCCACTAAGGAGGAAACCTGTTAAAAGGAAAACCGCTTGGTGGAACCCTGCCCAAGAAGAAGAAAAGAAGTTCGGAGACTATTCAACCGAGCTAAGGTATCCGGCAGCTGGGACAACTATAGAAACACTCTAACAAACTACAACAAAGAAATAAGAAGGGCTAAGAGAGATTCCTGGAGGAGGTTCTGCGGGGAAGTCAAGGCTACCCCGTCAGGAGGGCTGGGATCTATCTCTAGATCTGATGGTCGTCTTACAGACTCTGGAAAAGAGATGTTAGAGATCCTTTCGAGGACACACTTCCCAGATTGTCGCATACTTGATGAGTCGGATAGCAGTTCTGTCTGTGCTTCCCAGGAGCGGCGTTGTAGGCCGTGCCGGGAAGAATGGAGAAATGCCAAACTGATCATCAACCCTGGGACCTTGTGATGGGCGATTCACTTGCACAAACCTTTCAAGTCCCCCGGCGAGGATGGCATCTTCCCTGCTCTGCTTCAGCAGGGGGAAGATGACCTCCTTCCGTACTTAATCAGACTCTTTAGAGCCAGTGTTGCCTGGAACTTTATCCCGACAAGCTGGCGTAAGGTTAGGGTTGTTTACATCCCTAAAGTGGACAAAGTTTGCTCACAACCTAACTCATACAGACCGATAAGCCTAACGTCTTTCGTTCTGAAAACCCTCGAGAAGATACTGGACCGCTACACCAGGGCCAGTGTACTATCACTGAATCCTCTGAGTGAGCACCAGTACGCTTTTCAGAGTGGTAAATCAACTGACGTGGCCGTAAACAACTTGGTGGGAAGGCTGAAGCAATCTCTGGCCCACAAGGAGACTGCTCTATTGGCCTTCCTGGGCATCGAGGGTGCTTTTAATGCACCGCTCACGTACTCGCTCTGTGAAGCGGCGCGGGCCAGGGGAGTATCAGACCTCATTGTGGAATGGATAAGATCCATGCTGACTAACAGACTCATCTCCACGTCCCTGTGTGGGGACATAGTGAGATTCGTTGCCAGAAGGGGCTGTCCACAGGGAGGAGTACTCTACCTCCTGCTGTGGTCTCTTTGGGTGGACGATTTACTGGCCATAATAGGCACGCTGGATGTAGTATATGTCCAAGCGTACGCCGACGACATAGTTATTATGGCCACGGGCCGGGATGACTCAGTCCTGGTTGAGAGCCTATCAGAGGCACTGACAGCAACACAAGGCTGGTGTGAAGAGGAACAGTTAAACGTGAACCCTCGAAAGACCTTGATTGTGCCATTCACTAGGAAGAGGAAACTAAATATAGTTTCCATCACTATGAATGGAATTAACATCCCGTTTGTGGATGAGGCTACATATCTGGGTGTTATCCTGGATAGAAAGCTGAACTGAAACTCACACCTGGATAGGGTGATCCCTAAGGCTAGGCACTCTCTATGGGCGTGCCAGCGGACTTGTGGGGACTGGCTCCGAAACAGCTCCACTGGTTGTACGTGATGGTGGTGAGACCACAAATCACTTACAGCAGCATTGCTTGGTGGGAGTGTACTGTAAAAGTGCAGTCTCAGCTAAAGCTTGCAAAAATTTAGAGATCTGCGTGCTTGATGGTGACAGGGGCTTATCGCTCCACCCCCACCGCAGCCATGGAACGACTAATGGACCTCGCTCCTCTTCATCTGGTGATCAGGAGCGTGGCCCGGATGGCGACATACAGACTTCTGCATACGGCTCACAATGAGCCAGATGGGCATGCGATCGGACGTATCTAAAAACAGAAGCTACACAGAGTGGCCATACCGAGTCGTTTTTCCCAGCAGAGACGACTGGGCCGTCTCTGAGACCCGACTGCTTGAGGGTCCCTGCTGGTTCGCAGATGGCTCCGCTACTACCCAAGGGATGGGAACGGTCAGCGGTTGCAGAATTGCTAGGGGTGAATACATCAGCCTGGGTAGTTTTGCGACTGTCTTTCAAGCAGAAATTCTCGCCATTGATCACTGAGCGAAGCTCATACTTGAGAAAGGTTGGGCTCACGGATCAATCAAGACCCTATCGGATAGTCAAGCTGCCTTGAAGGCCTTGACTTCATACAACTGCAAATCCCTGTTTGTGCAGGATTGCCGGACCACACTCGCTGAACTTGGAGGGCGCTGCAGGCTGCAGCTATTGTGGGTCCCGGGCCACTCGGCCATGAAGGGTAATGAGTTGGCGGACTCATTGGCGGCACGGGGGGCTTCCTTGAGGCTCATTGGACCTGAACCGGCCTGCGGTATCCCTCTCAGAGCAGCGGCGAAGGAAAACAACAGATGGGTGGATCAAAAGGTCCAAGAAATCTGGAGCAGCATACCTGGACACAGACATGCTCGCTCAACAATTACTGGCCCATCAGCTGAAAGAGCCAGAAAATGGCTCAAATTCTCTAGGACGGACCTGAGAATCCTTATAGCTGTATACACGGGCCATTGTGGCCTCAGGAAACACCTCAATACACTGGGGTTGACTGAAGACTCCGAGTGCAGACTTTGCCTGGAGGACGACGAGTCTATCGAACACATCATGTGTGACTGCCCCACTGGGGACAGGATCAGATTGGAGGAACTAGGAGTCCACAAGCTGACACTGAGGGAACTGGACAAGATCTCACCCACCAGACTCATATCCCTCATCAAGAGACTTGTGGGTGAAGTATAGATTACATACTACAGGTGTGCCACAATAGACAGATTGGTCGCAGTGGAGGGGCGGGTTTTGTCTGCCCAGCACAACCCATATAATGAAGAATAAATAAGCGGTTTCGGAGTTAAGGCCGTTTTTAGTCAAAACGTTTTTTATGAATATTTCCGGAACCGATCACTCGATCTTTCTGAAATTTGGCATCAAATTGTAGAATAATGACCTTTCTATGCCTGCGAAGTTTTGTTTTGACAGGACGGCCCTAAAGTGGCAAAAAAAATTTCAAAAATTTTAAAATTTTGTTTTCACGATAACTCGAAAAATACTGATCTGATTAAATTGAAACTCAGTAGTTAGTTGCAAAAGACCAAAGCAAACACTTTTGCAAAATTTCGTGAAGATCACGTGACATGAAAAAAATCTAAAAATTATTACTATTTTGCGGAATACTTTGCTTGAAATGCCGAAACCTATTTTTTTGGGGTTCATGCTGCCCTTTCCAGGCATTTTTCGTTATCCACATGCGCAGATGAGAAGTAATTTATCTGCTGTAATTTTCGTCAGAGAGGATTAGGGTTTTGGGGTGGCAGATGCTATTCCTCCATAGAATCCAGATCCCTGATAAGGGTCTGCGCATGCGTGGATTGAAGATGCGATATCTCCCGAACCACTAGTGTTGAAGATTCGGAGTTTTGTAAGGTGTGTGATTTTGAGAGGACTTTTAGCCGCGGCTAGATTGCGCATGCTTAGAAGAGAAGTGACTGTTTTTGGGTTGGATGGGTTATGTTGGGAGTGCTGAGTCGATATTGTGAGGTTTTAAAATAATATTCATGGCAATTCATTGCAAGGACAAGTCAGTTTGGGGGATGTAGCTTTGTTTCCGAGTTGAAGTGTCCGTACCGTGGCCCTGGGGCTAATTTTGAAATTGATGTTACACCTTACAGGCATTTTTCGTTATGCGCATGAGCAGACCATCAGTGATTTAACTGGTGGTGTTTTCGTCAGAGTGGATTGGGGTTTTGGGGGTGGCGGATGCTATTCCCCCATAGAATCCCCTGGGGAGGGTCTGCGCATGCGTGGATTAAAGATGCGATATCTCTTGAACCACTAGTGTTGGAGAATCGGAGTTTTTTGTAAGGTGTGTGATTTTGAGAGGACTTTTAGCCGCAAGTAGATTACGCATGGGCTGTAGAGAAGTGACTGTTTTTGGGTTGTATGGGTTATGTTGGGAGTGCTGAGCCGATATTGTGAGGTTTTAAAAAGAATATTCATGGCAATTCAGTGCAAGGACAAGTCATTTTGAGGGATGTAGCGTTGTTTCCGACTTGAAGTGTCCGGACCGTGGCCCTGGGGCTATTTTGAAATTGATGTTACCCCTTACGGGCATTTTTCATTATGCGCATGAGCAGACCATCAGTGATTTAACTGCTGGTGTTGTCGTCAGAGAGGATTGGGGTTTTGGTGTGGCGGATGCTATCCCTCCATAGAATCCCCAGGTAAGGGTCTGCGCATGCGTGGATTAAAGATGCGATATCTCCTGAACCACTGGTGTTGGATAATCGGAAGTTTTTTGTAAGGTGTGTGATTTTGGGAGGACTTGCAGCCGCGAGTAGATTGCGCATGCGCAGAAGAGAAGTGACTGTTTTTGGGTTGTATGGGTTATGTTGGGAGTGCCGAGCCGATTTTGTGATGTTTTAATAGAATATTCATGGCAATTCAGTGCAAGGACAAGTCAGTTTGGGGGATGTAGCGTTTTTTTCGAGTTGAAGTGTCCATACCGTGGCCTGGGGCTAATTTTGAAATTGATGTTACCCCTTACGGGCATTTTTCGTTATGCGCATGAGCAGACCATCTGTGATTTAACTGCTGGTGTTTTCGTCAGAGTGGATTGGGGTTTTGGGGTGGCGGATGCTATTCCTCTATAGAATCCCCTGGTGAGGGTCTGCGCATGCGTGGATTCAAGATGCGATATCTCCTGAACCAGTGTTGGAGAATCGGAATTTTTTGTAAGGTGTGTGATTTGGGAGGACTTGCAGCCAAGAATAGATTGCGCATGCGCAGAATAGAAGTAACTGTTTTTGGGTTGTATGGGTTATGTTGGGAGTAATGAGCCGATATTGTGAGATTTTAAAAGAATATTCTTGTCAATTCATTGCACGGACACAAGTCAGTTTGGGGGAAATAGCGTTGTTTCCGAGTTGAAGTGTGCAAACCGTGACCCTGGGGCTAATTTTGAAATTGATGTTACCCCTTACGGACATTTTTCGTCATGCGCATGAGCATAAGTGAGTTAATTGCTGGAGTTTTCGTCTGAGAGGATTTGGGATTTGAGGTGCAGAATGCTATTCCTCCATAAAATCCCCTTGGAAGTGTCTGCGCATGCGTGGTTTGGAGCAGTGATATCCCCTGAACCAATGGTGTTGAAGAATCAGAATTTTCTGTGGAGTGTTATTTTCAGGGGTCTTTAAGCCACGAGTAGATTGCGTATGCGCAAAGGGGACGTTTTGATTGTATGGCTCATGTTGGGAGTGGTTTGGGTCTAGCGGTGATCGATTTGGTGCTGAGCCGTCTTTTTAAGGTTTTAAGAGAAATTTGATGGCAATTCTGTGCACGGTAAATAGAGTTGTTTCCGAGTTGAAATGTATGTATCGTGGCCCTGGGGCGAATTTAAAAATATCTATATTCGGTAAATCTATATTAAATTAAGTTCGGATTTGGAGAAGAGGCAATTGCGTTCCTAAAGGAGGTCCCATAACCGCAATTTTTTTCGATCTACGGTGAAGCTAACAGCCAAACTGTATTGATAGCCATATATGTTAAAGGAAATTGAAAAAAAAAAGCACTGACGTGAAGTCAGTACACATTGGCGCGCGTGTTCACGGTGGCTAATTTGAATTGAGTGATGAGTACTTCAAGCTCAGTGAATTGAGCGAGCCGGAGATCTACCTAAGGAATAGTGGACACTATTCACTGTCGATTCAAAAATTAACAGTGCTGTATCTAAGCTTCCGTAAGGATAGAGTAACACTGTTGAAAAAGAATACCACTGAGTCTCCTTAGTCGCACAAGCTTCTAGAAGATTCTGAGGGATCTCCTTGGGAAAGACTTGGCAGGGTCAGTATAATCATAATCATGTCTATAGCACGCGCGTCAAATGGAGACTGACTTAACAATGAAGGAAAAAGTGTAAAAAAAGCATTGACGTGGGGTCAATCAGCTTTGGCGCGCGTGCTATAGACATGATTATGATTATAGGTACTGACCCTGCCAAGTCTTTCCCAAGGAGATCCCTCAGAATCTTCTAGAAGCTTGTGCGACTAAGGAGAGTCAGTGGTATTCTTTTTCAACAGTGTTACTCTATCCTTACGGAAGCTTAGATACAGTTCTGTTATTTTTTGAATCGACAGTGAATAGTGTCCACTATCCCTTAGGTAGATCTCCGGCTCGCTCAAATCACTGAGCTTGAAGTACTCATCACTCAATTCAAATTAGCCACCGTGAACACGCGCGCCAAAGAGTACTGACTTCACGTCAGTGCTTTTTTTTTATTTTTAAAGCAAGGAATTAAATGCATAGCTGCGTTATAGAATGTTTTTGGCGCTCTTGTTCCAACCTAACAGATGAAAGATGAAGTAATAAGAGGGGGATGAATTCTAGTGTCCCTCTTTCGCTTTTTCGCGTATGTTCTGGGGAACATCGCGTTATAGTTTTGCCCAAATGTCTGTAACTTTCGAATTCTTTGACGAAAATGGTCTCAAACGATTTAGTTCGGCTCCCCAATGAAGAATTCGAGGTCAAATTTGATTCTGTCCGGCCGGCCCTCCGGCCTTTGCCACGATAACTTGAGAACGAAAAGAGCAAGCGACTTGAAATTTTCAGGATGGCGCATCCCAATACGACGGACAAGTTCGTTAATGGGCATAATCGGCCCAGTGGTTTCCGAGTAATAATTTTGTTTTCCACCAATATAAATCCGATCGAATTGAAACTTGGTGAGTAGTTGTAGAATGTGAACCTTTGCACGTTTGTGATGTGCATCAGAAAGCGACATTTCAGTTTGTTTATGAACATAATCGGCCAAACGGTTTTAGAGTTATAGCCATCTGAAATTTGGTTGTTTTTTGTTCCTCATTAACTCGAAAAATACTAAACCGATTGAATTCAAACATGTAATTAGTTGTTGAATGCCAACGCGAAAATTCTTGCAAAATTTCGCGAGGATAGTATTTGTAAAAAAATTTAAAAAAATCATTGAAATTTGAAAAAAAAAATATATCAGTAACTATTCGTTTGAAATTGCTGAAATTTTGCAAGAGCCTTCATTACCTAACTGTACTGCCAAGTTTCGAGTTTTAACAACAATTGGTTGAATATTGTTGGAGATTCGAGCATTCTTGTGCGAGTTCAGTAGATGGGTGACCGTTGCCTCGATAACTTTCGAACGAAAGGAGATAGGGACTTGCAATTTTCAAAGTAGGTTGCGTATCCGAAAGGGAGAGTTGAGTTCGTTTTTGGGCATAATCGGTCTAACGGTTTCCGAGTTATACCCACCTGAAATATTATTTCCTTGATAACTCAAAAAATAAATATTCGATCGAATTGGTGCTTGGTAACTAGTAGTAGAAAATCAACATAAAGACGTTCGAGAGTTATATCTATGCATGAAAAGCAGTCTCACTACTCTCAGATCTCTTACTTCATGTTCCGTTCCGAAATGTAAGACTTTTCTGAGAAAAACTAATTTCGGAGCAAACAACTGAGATTTTTCTCACTTCGCTCACAAATCTTCGATTGATTAGATAATGTCATGTCTCAGGAAAATAAGTTGACATTATGACAATACATACATAGAAAAATTATATCATTCTGTGACAACGTTGAAATACGATTTATTATTGAAATTTTGAAAAATCAAATCTCCGAAAGTATTAGCTTGTTAGAGTTGAAAATGATATCATTGGATTCTTATGGTAAAACTGCTTGTTGAAAAAAATTTAATTTGGAATTTGCTTTGTAAAAAAAAAATTTTTTTTTTTTACTCCGAAACCATCTGTCCGATTTTGCCCAATAATGAACTTAGCCGAGATATTTATCTCCCAAACCTACTCTGAAAATTTCAACTGTTTAGCTCATTTCGTTCGAGAGTTATCGTGCTTACGGCCAGCCGGATCGGCCGAACAGAATGAATTCCGACCACGGATTCTTGATCAGTGAGTAGAACCAAATCTTTTACCATTTTCATCGAAAAATTCTAAAATTACAGACATTTGGGCAAATTGATAAGCACTCAGTTCCGAGGAACAAGAGCGCCAAAAATTGGTTCAAGCACTGACGTGAAGTCAGAAGCTTTTGCGCGTATGTTCTATTGTCCATCCTTCTGTATTGGACACCCTTAATCGAATTTACCATGGTAAATTATGTTGTCCATTCTCCTGTATTGGATACTTAATTCGAATTTACCATGGTAAATTCGAATTAAGAGTGTCCAATAGACCACATTAGTTAGGTTAGGCGGGAAATTTGAATTACGATCCATCCGTGGATCCGAGCACTGAATTCCCCATGCATTTCTTATGGACCTAAAATTTATGCAAATTTCTCGCCTGTTTTTAGATACTTTGGCAAATTTCTTAAGGTTTATTTCGGTTGAAATAGGTTCTGTGAACCTTTCTCAACCATCTAGAATAAAGTTTTCATAACAAAATTGTATATACCCAAAATAATTAATAAATATAAAAGTGTTCACCAAATTCGATTGACGTATGTCTTAGCTCACTCGAAATCTGTCAAAAATAATAACATAACCCTAAATCGGCCTTGTAATGACGCACAACAGAAGTCATCTACGACATACGGTAATCTTTCGAACTACACTGGTTTCAATTTTGATTTAAGAATTGAAGTAGATTTTAATGTGGAAATAACATGAAAACATGCACTAATGATGAAGGTACCCAATACTTGATGTCTCTGTACTAACATTCTCAAATAGGGTGGTTTCACCTCAAAGTTGAAATTCCTTGTTGAAAAATTTGAATATGGATCTCCCGCTAAGAGAATGATTCTAACCTAACTAATGTGGTCTATACAGGAGAATGGACAACATAATTTACCATGGTAAATTCGATTAAGGGTGTCCAATACAGAAGGATGGACAATAGAACATACGCGCAAAAGCTTCTGACTTCACGTCAGTGCTTGAACCAATTTTTATTCTTCTATGAAGAAACAACATACAGTGTCTGGATAAAGTAGGGAATTAAATTCATAGCTGCGTTATTGAATGTTTTTGAACTCTTGTTCCTCGGAAAAAAGTGCTTATCATCCGTGGCCAATATCGATTTTGTCTGGCCGGCCGGATAACTCTCGAACGGAATGCTAGAAAGTCGAAATTTTCAGACTAGGTCTGGGAGATAAATATCTCGGTTAAGTTGGATATTGGGCAAAATCCTGATAGTTTCGGAGTAATTACAAATTTCAAATTCAATTTATCATAAAATCCAATGATATCACTTTCAACTCTAACAAGATAATACTTTCGGTGACATGATTTTTCAAAATTTCAATAAATAATTCGTAATGCAAAGATTTAAAAGAATGCTGTATTCGAAAATTAACGTCCGTATTTGTATCTATGAATTTCATGATCTGTGTTCATACATGTCATATCTACCGGAAAGAGACAAGTCATATTTATTTCTGGTTCTATTCAAAATTCGTTACTCATGATATAAAATACCTCCAGTTCTAGAAAACTAAGTATGATTGAATGCAAAATGACCAATGAAATAACCTCAGCTAACGTAGAATTATGAGGATTATAGGATATAATAATTTTTGGGTGATAATATAATGCCTTTGGATAATCCATATGATGATGGAAATACACACTTTGATGAGTTAATCAAATTAGGTTCAGAATATCTCCAGTAAAAACAAAACTGGAATATTGGCTAGGTTTCAATTGATATAATATAATAATATAATAAGTAATATCTCGGATTAGTTCGTTATTGGGTAGAATCGGTCTGCTGGTTTCGGATTAATAATGTTTGCCACTCTTGTTTTTTTTAAACGACACTGCAGGAGCAAAGACGTAGCGTGCTTGAAGCCATCCCAGATACTGGAGTTCATCAGAACTGTGGAACTAGAAGGCGAGCTGTAGATGGAGATGATATCGACAGCTCTGACGGGGGGGTAAAATAGAACTTGAGGCCGCAGTGCAACGTTACTCCCTACAACAATATACAATAACAACGGTGAAATTTGATCTGTGTTTTATAATGGATTTATCTGTTTAAGACCTTCCTACAGAAATATTAGCAGCACCTAATGAAGCAAGTTTGACTTTGCTACCCATGAGGTCAAAACAAAAATATGAGAAGCAATATTCTCATTTCATTGATTGGTGTGATACTAAAAAAGTAAAATCAACAAAAGAAGAAGTCTTTTTAGCTAATTTTTCGGAAATGTCAAAATTTTGAAACCGAACACGTTATGTTCCCGATATTCTATAATAAAAGTGTTTGTAAAGTAAAACAAGATTTGAATTGGAAAATTTCATAAAATAACTGCCTTTATCAAAAGACAGAAACGAAGAAGACAAAACAAAATTTATGAGTGAGGCACCCAATGAAATTTATCTGATGATCAACCATTGACGATATAAAAGATGAAAAAGCCTGATCATCATCAATACCAATGACTCCTAAAACCATTCACCTAGATCTTTCGTTATTTGTCAAGAAACAAACAATAGATATTTTCTGAATATATACAAAAAATATAGAAACTTACATCCGAAGGAAATGCCACATGGCTACTTGCCAATTGTGGAGAAGGTATCACAAATATCAAACGTTTAGGAGGATGGAAGTCAACTCCAGTTGCTAAGGGATACTTGGAAGAATCTACAAATCAGAACAAAAAAAAATCCAACAAAATTCTGAATTTGAATGCTCCGTCATCTTCAAACTCTAACTTAGAGCCATTATCTTCTCCTAAGGAGCAGTTGACTTCAACCAATATGTTGGCTTCAGCTATTTCCCTGCATAATGCATCTAACTGTACGTTTACGATAAATATTACTAATAATAAGTAAAAAACTTCCTTATTACTATTTATGTGTGCTGTTTCAGTTATTTTCGTTTGAATAAATACAGTATTTATGAACATTGGAGTTTCAATGTATATCATGCGCTTGTAGAAAAAATGTTGTTGCTAACTCTTGGGGAAAGTGTTTTTCCCGCACTCAACTGCTTGTCCAAACTCTGCTTCGCGTCTTTGGACAACGGCAGTTTTTTGCGGGTAAGTATCACTTTCCGCACTTGTTTAAAGAATAACTATTTTCAAATGATGATTTGATCATTGTTGGAAATTCTTTTAAGTTTCTGAACTTTTGTTCCTGTAGAATCAATACTTTATAATATATTATGCAGGTGTCTCATGTACTTCTCATCAAACTGGAAGTATTTCTGGTACTTATCATTTTCTGAGTTGTAGCTAGTAGTCTTCAGGGTTAAGATCTAATGACTTTCTGATCTACCTGGAATTTGAATCTGCTTTAAAGGCAAATCTGCTGGCTGTCTTGATTTGACAGCTTTGGATTATGATCACACATGCTCAGCTGAATGACTTAGGTGAAAATACTGCCTCGCTCACAAGAAATGGGATTTAATTGGAAGGACCAGGTTAGAAGGCACTCTCTGTCCAAAACATGGTGTTATAATTTTGAATCCTCTTACTTATAAGATTTACACTCTCAGCCAATGATGCCATTCTACTATAGATACCTTATCATTCAACGTATGTAAATTGGTCCCTCATAGGTTTGGTATATATCTTACATTCATTTCACTATTCTCTAAGGGTTGACATGCTAATATAACTATTACTTACTGGACAAATAATTGCAAATAAAAGTAAGGGTAGTGTAGACAGAGCAAGCAACCATTTCCAACCTAAAGTTGGCATGACAATCAATGCAAGTACCACTTCAAAGCATGCACCCAATGCCCAGAAGCACTGAAAAATTAAAATCATGAGCACTCAAATTTCCAAATATATTGCTATGCACTCACATCAAGCAAGACAACACATTTAGCTCTTTGTTTTGTTGGTAAAAATTCAGCATATAGGGTGACACTATAAAACATAAACAAATACTGATTGAACATGTATGATGTGATGGAATAAATAAACAATTTCCCTGCATAATTGGATTAGATGAAGGATAGAAATTTTTCAAGAATTTTTACTCACGACTGAGGTGTACAACCAACGGCAAATCCAACCAGTCCTCTGAGAAAAAGCAGCCACATGAAACTTGGAGCAAGTGAACTGAGAATTCCATAATAAAACAAGAAAACAGCACATAAAGACAAAGCCTAGAAATATTCAATTTAGATTTGGGGTATTTCATATGCTTCATTTTGAATAATACTTACATGCTTTCTCCCATACCTATCACTAAGATTTCCCCAAAAAGTTGAAGAAAGCATCATTCCTAGAAAAACTACAGTTGTAGTTAATGCCTGCTGATATCTATAATTTCATCACAAATGAAATGATTTGTATAAAATCCTATTTATATTTTTGTTTTACCTAGTTATATGCCAATCACAATGTAGAGATGGAGACAGGATGGATAGTATAGTCATTTCCATGCTATCGGCCATCCAACATAAACCTGTCCACAAAGATAGTTTAACTTGAAACCAACCAAAACCGAGAGCATTAACTGCCTGAGTAATAGTGAAAGTATCTGAAATTTTTTTAAAATTATTTAAATTCTCGAACATGATAATGGCTTCTTCAGTCCTTTCAAAATCAGTAGCATGTATCCATAAATCATAGCACATACAATTTTCTATAATCTAAAATATGGAGAATTACCATCAGGAACTACAGATACCGATGCCATTTCTATTTCCTGCGGAATCTGGCATTCTGGGTCCACTAAAACTGTATTCTTAGAAACATTGGATTTGTTCTCCGCGTCAATATCTTGGTATCCCTTAGATCTAAGTAACCCCATTGTAGCTTAGGAAAGATTTACCCTAATATTGGCTAGGGTTTAGTCAAATATCAACCAAATTAAAGAAATATAATTAATTCTACATTAGGTAGTATTTCAAAACAAAGTTTATTTTCAAAACTTTCACTGCTTTTTAAGGTTAAACCATATGTCAAGTTCAACGACAGTCACTGTCACTGACTACATATGTATTATGTAGTCTATGGTTACAGTGTTACCATAAGTGGCAAAGTATGTGGTTGAAATTAAAATCTATTTCTAAAATTCCTAGATTCCGAGAATAATTCGAATAGGTATTTATTTATTTTTTCAAGGATTAAATAAATCCTTCGATTAGGGCTTTCTTTGTCTGAGATTAAATCCAACCAGGAAATTATTCTATTAATAATATGAAAGCGAATATTCAGTTCCTATTTATCAATTTTGAAAAATTATATTTTTCATAGCAACTATGTATTAAGTGCCAGTTTGTCAATTTTGAATTTTCGTTAGAAATGCGAAAGTTTTCATCTTGTTAAATTTTATTTTTAAGTTTAAATTTATTGTTAGAATGTCTCGAAAGAAACATATTGGAGACTTTTGTAAGTTATACCTCCTTATTTCAATCAATTGAATCGTATATCATATATTTTCCGAATTTTTTCTCCAGTTTCCATCATGGATCACGAAGAATATGTTTGGGCTATGAGGACTTCCGCTTACGAGAAGAGAGCACTAGAAACTTTGAGTGAGGAGAAAGATGAAGATGAAATTTCTATCAGTGTGAATAAGCCCAACCCAGACGTTCTTCTAGTGTATAAAACAACAGTTTTGTCGTCTTTCGTGCCTGATGAGATCATTTTAAATGTGAATGACTACGAGTCCAAAAAGTTAGAAGCTTGTATATTATGTGGAGATGTATCAGGTATGCAATAACAATGAACTATGAATTGGGTAATAGTTATAGGGTAGGTATCACTTTGTACAAAAGTCTGAATTTTTGAAACGAATTGTCATTATAATGTTACGTTGGACTTATTACTGATGAGATTATACAGAATTCTTGATCAAATTCAATTCCTTCAAGCTGGCCGTTAGTTTCCACCATAAATTTCAAACGACATAACATATGGATTTGAAATTTGCAGGGTATATTGAAAGTACGAATTGGATGCAGGTAGTAGGATGACGTCTTTATGACGTCGAATATTGTTGAACGTTGAATATCGAAACTGACTTGTCCGTGCACAGTATTGCCATGAAATTTCTCTTAAATCCTTAAAATGATGACTCAGCACGTAATTGATCACCGCTAGACGCAAACCACTCCCAACATGAGCCATACAATCCAAACGTCTAATCTGCGCATACGCAATCTACTCGTGGCTTGAAGTCCCCTGAAAAAAACACTTCACACAAAATTCTGATTCTTCAACACCATTGGTTCAGCAGATATCACTGCTCCAATCCACGCATGCGCAGACACTTCCAAGGGGATTCTATGGAGGAATAGCATTCTGCACCTCAAATCCCAAATCCTCTGAGACGAAAACTCCAGCAGTTAACTCACTTATGCTCATGCGCATAACGAAAAATGCCCGTAAGGGGTAACATTAATTTCAAAATTAGCCCCAGGACCACGGTATGCACACTTCAACTCGGAAACAACGCTATTTCCACCGAACTGACTTCTGTCCGTGCACTGAATTGACATGAATATTCTTTTAAAACCTCACAATATCGGCTCATTACTCCCAACATAACCCATACAACCCCAAAAACAGTAATATCTATTCTGCGCATGCGCAATCTACTCGCGGCTGCAAGTCCTCCCAAAATCACACACATTACACAAAACTCCGATTCTCCAACACTAGGGGTTCAGGAGATATCGCATCTTGAATCCACGCATATGCAGACCCTCACCAGGGGATTCTATAGAGGAATAGCATCCACCACCCCAAAACCCCAATCCTCTCTGACGAAAACACCAGCAGTTAAATCACTGTTGGTCTGCTCATGCCACATGCGCATAACGAAAAATGCCCGTAAGGGGTAACATCAATTTCAAAATTAGCCCCAGGGCCCCGGTACGGACACTTCAACTCGGAAACAACGCTACATCCCTCAAACTGACTTGTCCTTGCACTGAATTGCCATGAATATTCTTTTAAAACCTCACAATATCGACTCAGCACTCCCAACATAACCCATCCAGCCCAAAAACAGTCACTTCTCTTCTGCGCATGCGCAATCTACTCGCGGCTAAACGTCTTCTCAAAATCACACACCTTACAAAAAACTCATATTCTCCAACACTAGTGGTTCGGGAGATATCGCATCTTTAATCCACGCATGCGCAGACCCTCATCAGGGGATTCTATGGAGGAATAGCATCCGCCACCCCAAAATCCCAATCCTCTCTGACGAAAACACCAGCAGTTAAATCACTGATGGTCTGCTCATGCCACTTGCGCATAACGAAAAATGCCCGTAAGGGGTAACATCAATTGGCTGTAAAGTTAGGTTTTCAAGGTTCTCCCAAATTTCAACGATTTTTTCGGATAGTTTCTGAGATATAGAAACTTTTTCAATTGTTTTCAATGATTAAATTATTAACAAACTCAAATGTCGCATTAGATGCGCAACCTAACCTAAAAATTGCAAGTCGCTATCTCCCCGCGTTCTCAAGTTATCTTCAGATGAATTTGCTGGACATACGATCCTCACAAAATTTCAGATATGTCTTTATGTCTGTATTCTACAATTAGTTACCAAGTTTCAATTTGATCGGATTTGTACAAAATTTGTACTCGGAAACCGTTGAGCCAATTACGCCCAATAACAAACTTGCCCGTCGAATTTGAACGCGCGTCCTACCCTGAAGATTTCAAGTCGCTATCTCTTTCCGTTCTCAAGTTATCGTGGCAACGGCCAGCTGGACATAATCAAATTTGAATTCAATCGTTTGAGAACATTTTCGGCCATAAATTCGAACATTACAGACATTTGGGCAAAATGATAGCACACTCTGTTCCCCAGAACATGCGCGCAAAGAGAATATAATGAACGATAAAATTCTTTTAAATCAAGCATAATCTATACATGTATATGTTTTAAGAATATTCTGGATATTGAGCCTAATATCGCTGAAATTAATTATGTAGGCATATTCTAAAACAAGTTCAGAATGGGCTCCTATTCAAACACGAATGCGACATTTTGATGTCGGAATTGCCTTCAGCAACGAGTATTAGACCGATATTTTCTCTACTTCACGCAAGTTTTGTAAATAACTGTGGAAATTTTGAAAAATTCGGATTATACATCCTAGTGACTTTTGTATTGTATCTTCGCAGTTGGTGTAACTGTTACGAAAGTTGACCAATGATCTAATAATAAGTTATTATTAGATTTTTAATTTCATTTTTTTTAAGGTGCAGTTCTATCATAAGATTCCATTGATGTAATTTTCAACTCTAACAAGCTAATACTTTCGGAGATATATTTTTTCAGAATATCAATAATACATCGTACTTCTATGTTTTCACAGAATGCGAATTATATCTGTCTGTGTTCTATCTGTGTTCACTGTACATTCATGTCATCCATCTACCTACAAAAAGGACGTCATATTTATTTCCGTTCTACATACAATTCGTATTTCGATAATATTTGGTTAGTGAGTCAAAAATTAATAGTTCATGGAAGTCGATCATAATTTTCGAGTCATTCTCTAATTATGGAAGATTTTGAACGGGATTTCCAAGTAATGTACTGGTAGTATTCCTTAGTAACACTATGTAAGATTTCCCACATGAGTATTCTGGTTTGAGTTCTCTCTGGACTGATTACTGATGTGAAATTCTAATCATTTGTTTCATAAATAAAACTGCCTATTTCATTTACTCAATTTTTTATAATGACTCCTGGATAGTTTTGAAACACTTGGAGCCAAAATTGGACTGTCCTATAAAGATAAAATGCAAAGGGAATTTAATCTATTTCATGATGCACTTATATCATAATAATCCATTGATATCATTTCCAACTCCGAGGAACCAATACTTTCGGAGATATGATTTGTCAAAGTTTGAACAAGAGCACCAAAATTCCTGTCCACAGGGCTTTCCCATTTTTTTTTCATTAATTTGAAAATTCTCAATGAAAAAATGACAAAAGAAAAATGGGTTCAAGCCCTGTGGACAGGAGCTTTTGGGCGCATGTTCCTTGTGGCCCGTACTGACCAGTAAAGAAAAAAAGCAGTATCATGTTGAATACCTTAATATTATTCTGGAACACAAATTTTCCATTACAATAATCTTCATCTAGCTTCTATTTAGTATCAATTCCTGTAGAACGTGATCATAATAAGTGTTTTCCATATAATAAAATGTGTTTGAACTTGGTATGTAGGAAATCTGACATCAATTATTGAAATTAATTGATTTGACAAACAGCCGTCAAATGAGGTAAATAGATTTTTGTGACGATTTTCTGTGACCATAAAAAAAATTAAGCATTTCATTATTGCATTTCTTGAAATAGGTACCTTTTCAAGTCGATCAACATCGTCCTTCTTTCGACGTCTAAACTATGACTTGATTCTTTATGTTTATGTCTTTGAATTTGTTTTCGGTGGAATTCAAAGAGTTCATAGAATAATCGATGAAAATACTGAGAGAGACCCAGGAAATTTGACACATTTTGTCTTATATCTCCAGAAATTGAAATCGTATAGAGCCAAAATTTTGCACAATGTTGCAAAATACTACAATTGACGTTAGTACAAGTTTTTGTTGCAATCTGATGAATAGTTCACGAAAAAAAAATTTTTTTTTCGAAAAAATTAAAAGAAATATTTTTTTAAAAATTACCAACATTTTGATCATAACAGAATTTTGCCAAAAGTTGCGCGTTTATATCCTCGAACTGACTACCAAGTTTCGATTCAACATCTTCTTTAGTTCCTGAAATATCAGGGAAATAACCTCAAAATTTTAAATGTCTATAACTCCTAAACCGTCCGGCCGATTTTGCCCGTTAACGAACTTAACCGTCGCATTTTGATCAGAAACCTACCCTGAAAGTTTGAAGTCGATAGGACCTTCGGTGCTCCTGTTATCGTGCCTACGGCCGGCCGGCCGGCCGGCCATACGGCACCCAAAAATCTGACACCGGATTCGTAATCAGGGAGTCCGAATTAGTCTATTAGCCAATTTTCAGCTCGAAATTCGAAAATTACAGACATTTGGACGAAATGATAGGACGATGTTCCCCTAGAACATACGCCCAAAAATCAAAATTTGTTTCTGTAACATCGTGAAATGTCAAAGAAACTCTGTGATATTCTTCGAATTACCGCTAAAATGTCTCGAACATTTTCTGAGGAAACAGAATACCTTTTTGGAAAAGAAAGCTAAGCACAATTCGATACTTTTTTTGGCGCGCATGTTCTAGGGAACGGCTTGCAAACGTCACTTTTTGCGCAAACGCCGGCTGGCCATTGCCACGATAACTTTCGAACGGAAAGAGATAGCGGCTTGAAATTTTCAGGGTAGGTTGCGCATCCAAAAGTGACGGACTGACGGACAAGTTCGCAAATGAAACTTGGTAGTTAGTTGAAGAATGCCAACACAAATATTTGTGCGGAATTTCGTGCGGATCGTATCTCTAGAAAATTTTTGAAAAATCATTGAATATGCGTGTAAAAATATTATGTATCTCATAAACTATCTGTCTGATATTGCTGAAATTTTGCAACAGACTTCAAATCCTAATTCTTAGGCCAAAATTCGAATTTGAACACGATCGAATATACAGGATGTCCCAAGTTCGAGTGCCTATTAGACGTTTCTGGAGAACTGGACATATTTGAAATCTGAAAATTGGGATTATGATATTGGTTGAAATTCTCTACAAAGCTGAAATACTTTCGAAGCCCAAGTACTTCCGATTATACTGGGAGTGAAAATAAATTTGATGAAAAACATTTTTTTTAAGTTTTGCATTCCTGGTATGATCAAGTATTCAATGCTGAATACATTTCTGTTAAAAGCATTGTATTCATTCGAACAGTTTGCAAAATATCGAAAAAAAAAACGGAAAAAAAGTAAAATATGTTTAGTCAGTATTATGTTCATTATTCTTATTTTAAACATCCTGAACGTAAACCGGTTTTACAACATCGAAGAGGAAGAATGTGGAAAGGTCATGCATATTTTTGAATTTCAGAAATATCATCACAGAGTGTTTCAAATTGTGTGTCGAAAATTGTGATCAAAAATTGGTTCAAGCACTGACGTGAAGTCAGGAGCTTTTGCGCGTATGTTCTATCGTCCATTCTCCTGTATTGGACACTTTTAATCGAATTTACCATGGTGAATTCTATTGTCTATTCTCCTGTATTGGACAGCCTTAATTGAATTGACCATGGTAAATTCGATTAAGAGTTTCCAATACAGGAGAGCAGACAATAGAATTCACCATGGTAAATTCGATTAAGAGTGTTCAATACAGGAGAATGGACAATAGAACATACGCGCAAAAGCTCCTGACTTCACGTCATTGCTTGAACCAATTTTTTTTTCGTGAAGTCAGGAGCTTTTGCGCGTATTTTCTATTGTCAATTCTCCTGTATATTGAACACTCTTAATCGAATTAACCATGGTGAATTCTATTATCTGTTCTCCTGTATTGGACACTCTTAATCGAATTTACCATGGTGAATTCGATTAAGGCTGTCCAATACAGGAGAATAGACAATAGAATTCACCATGGTAAATTCGATTAAAAGTCTCCAATACAGGAGAATGGACAATAGAACATACGCGCAAAAGCTCCTGACTTCACGTCAGTGCTTGAACCAATTTTTTTTTCGTGTCAGGATAGAAAGCAATGATGAAAAAATTAACACATTATTGCCTACCTTCAATTCTTCTTTAGGAGAAGAATACATAATTATTCTTGAAAAATATTACTGGAATTAATGTCATATTTAAATAATCAAAGTAAAGAAAATTATAAGTTTAGTTACTAACGTATTGAATGAAATTCAATTGAATTCCAGTAATATTCAATTACTTATTCCTAACCAATAAATGTCCATTGATAGATCTAAAGGTGATGAGGTGAAACATAAAGATATATTCTCATTAGTGATAGAAAAACTGGCCTAAAATTCCTCTATACCCATCACGAGATTTAATATCCGCAAATGAGCCTCTCACCTTACAAGATCAGAAAGTGTGGTTAATTTAAAGTTGAGTTTTGAAGCCTTCAGCAAAATTTCAGCGATATCATATTAAAAATAATACATAACCTTTCAAAAGTCCCCTCTCACAAATATACTCCTCTGAAGGCACATGGATCTCTTGAAGAAGAATCGCCTTCTCTATTTCTCGAAGATATTCACTCTTGTTCATAGAAATCCCTTCAATATTTAGTTGCTTCCTCCTAAGCAGGATCTCTTTCAAAACCAGGTCTGACCGCTAATGTAGGGCTATCATCTCCCATAGATTTGTGATGAAATAACACGATTTTCCCAAGAACATACGCGCAAAAAAATATGTCATCATGACATTCATATTTTTGAAGGTTTCGCAAAAATACGACCATAGACAACATATCATACGCGACGATTTGCATCCAGCTACCGAACTCACAAAAGGCTGCTCGGTTCTCCAACAATATGGATCCGATCGTGTTCAAACTTGGAACTCTGCAGTAGAGTTAGGTTCTGAAGGATCTTCCACAATTTCAGCCATGCCGGACGAATAGTTTATGATATATAGAATTTTTTTTCAATTATTTTCAATCACTTTTTTGAAATTTTCTAGTTATACTATCCTCACGAAATTCTGCAAGAATTTTTGCGTTGGCATTCTACAACTAATAACCATGTTTGAATTCAATCGGTATTGTATTTTTCGAGTTAATGAGGAACAAAAAACAACCAAATTTCAGATGGCTATAACTCTCAAACCGTTTGGCCGAGTATGCTTATAAACAAACTCAAATGTCGCATTCAGATGCACAACCTAACATGAAAATTTCAAGCCGCTATCTCCTTCCGTTCTCAGGTTATCGTGTCATAAATAATATTTTTTAATAATTTTTTTTTGAATTTTTTAGTGACACGATTCTCACAAAATTTCACAAACGTGCTTAGGTTTATATTCTACAACTATTCAACAAGTTTAAATTCGATCGGATTTATTTTGGTTGAAAACAAAATTATTACTCGGAAACCATTGTGCCGATTATACCCATTAACGAACTTGTCCGTCGTATTGGAATGCGCCACCTACCCTGAAAATTTCAAGTCGCTAGCTCTTTCCGTTATCGTGGCAACGGCCAGACGGCCGGACGGCACCACAGAATTAAATTTCACATCTGGGCAAAATGATAACGCGATGTTCCCCCGAACATACGCGCAAAAATTGGCCATAACTTCTGTTTTTCAAATTAGAACCCAATTTTTTATGATTGCGTTGGATTCTGCGGTGAAAAATAATGATAATTTTCTAACATGATTATGCTCCTAAATTGAAGAAAAAAAATGGGTTCAAGCCCTGTGGACAGGAGCTATCGGGCGCATGTTCATTCTGGAACACAAATTTTCCATTACAATAATCTTCATCTAGCTTCTATTTAGTATCAATTCCTGTAGAATGTGATCATAATAATTGTTTTTCATTTTCCAACTGCCCGATCCCAACAATACTTAGATAATATTATATCCATAAATTAAGCATTTCATTATTGCATTTCTTGAAATAGGTACCTTTTCAAGTCGATCAACATCGTCCTTCTTTCGACGTCTAAACTATGACTTGATTCTTTATGTTTATGTCTTTGAATTTGTTTTCGGTGGAATTCAAAGAGTTCATAGAATAATCGATGAAAATACTGAGAGAGACCCAGGAAATTTGACACATTTTGTCTTATATCTCCAGAAATTGAAATCGTATAGAGCCAAAATTTTGCACAATGTTGCAAAATACTACAATTGACGTTAGTACAAGTTTTTGTTGCAATCTGATGAATAGTTCACGAAAAAAAAATATTTTTCGAAAAAATTAAAAGAAATATTTTTTTAAAAATTACCAACATTTTGATCATAACAGAATTTTGCCAAAAGTTGCGCGTTTATATCCTCGAACTGACTACCAAGTTTCGATTCAACATCTTCTTTAGTTCCTGAAATATCAGGGAAATAACCTCAAAATTTTAAATGTCTATAACTCCTAAACCGTCCGGCCGATTTTGCCCGTTAACGAACTTAACCGTCGCATTTTGATCAGAAACCTACCCTGAAAGTTTGAAGTCGATAGGACCTTCGGTGCTCCTGTTATCGTGCCTACGGCCGGCCGGCCGGCCTGCCGGCCGGCCATACGGCACCCAAAAATCTGACACCGGATTCGTAATCAGGGAGTCCGAATTAGTCTATTAGCCAATTTTCAGCTCGAAATTCGAAAATTACAGACATTTGGACGAAATGATAGGACGATGTTCCCCTAGAACATACGCCCAAAAACTCAGAAATCTTGAATTTAACAGCATAATCATGTTAGAAATCTATCATTATTTTTCACCGCAGAAACCAACGCAATCATAAAAAATGGGTTCAAGCCCTATGGACAGGAGCTTTCTGGCGCTCTAGTTCAAACAGACAAATTATATCTGGTATTGGTTTCTCAGAGTTGGGAATTATATCAATGTATTAATATGATAGAACGGCATCAAAAAGGAAATTCAATTCAAATAATAGTTTATTTATGAAGATTAAATGAGCAATCATGAGAATGAGAACTGCACCACATTTTCAAATTTTTTTTTTTACACTTTGCGGTAATCTGGTCAATACAAAACTGCACATGCGTATAAAGGTCATGATTCTACTGTCTTCTACAGTCTGGTGCTAAATTTCAGATAGATCGAGTGATCGGTTTCGGAAATATTCATAAAAAATATTTTTACTAAAATCGGCCATAACTCCGAAACCCCTTGATGGTTAACGCCCATTAACGAACTTGTCCGAGATATTTACGCTCCAAAACCACCTTGCAATTTTCAATCCGCTAACTCCTTTCGTTCGAGAGTTATCGTGCCTACGGCCGGTCGGCCGGCCGGACAGAATCGATTTCGCACTCGGATTCTTGATCAGTGAGTCGAACCAAATCATTTGAGACCATTTTCAGCCAAAAATTCCAAAATTACAGACACTTGGGCAAATTGATAAGCAATCTGTTCCGTGGAACTAGAGCGCCAAAAAAACAAGTTTCGTATGACAATTGCCCAAAACAGGTTTAAAGTACCTACAAATAGTAGGAATTCCATAAAACATGTATAAAATAATAAATTACCTTGTAATCGATCAAAAATTTCCTGATCTACGTTCACAAAATTTTCTCCTCTCTCGAACTTTGGAATTATTCTTTCAATTTACGTAATATTTTCAAACATTTTCGGGTGAGGTCCCCGTTGCATCGCTAAAATACGAGTATTTCAACCCCAATATTCTTGAAGTTACAATATTCCCTTCTGTCAAGTTGACTTTATGGCAATTCATACATAGAATATACATAGAATAATTATATCAACCTGTGAAATACGATTTACATTGAAATTTTGAAAAATCATATCTCCGAAAGTATTAGCTTGTTAGAGTTAAAAATGATATGAATGGATTCTTATGATAAAACTGCTTATTAAAAAAAAATTAATTTTGAATTTGTTTTGTAAAAAAAAATTTTTTTTTTATTACTCCGAAACCTTCTGTCCGATTTTACCCAGTAACGAACTTAGCCGAGATATTCATCCCCAAACCTACTCTGAAAATTTCAACTCTCTAGCCCATTCCGTTCGAGAGTTATCGTGCCTACGGCCGGACAGAATGAATTTCGACCACGGATTCTTGATCAGTGAGTCGAACCAAATCGTTTAAGACCATTTTCATCGAAATATTCGAAAATTACAGACATTTGGGCAAATTGATAAGCACTCAGTTCCGAGGAACTAGAGCGCCAAAAAATAGGGTTATAACTTGAAATACAGAAGTTATGGCCAATTTTTTATCACAATTTTCGACACAAAATTTGAAACACCCTGTTATGATATTTCTGAAATTCCAAAGATGCCTGACCTTTCCACATTCCTCCTCTACGATATTGTAAATTTTTTTTTATGATATAGGCGCCAAAAATGCCTGCGCTGGCCCTGATTGTCATCCGTTCTGAATTATTTAACCCGGATAAAGAGTTAATCAAGCAAATTTTCAGCAGGTATCAGAACACAAACTTCAATGCTTATATGGAAATATTTTCAGGATTCACAGAATTATGCGAAACTTATAACCAAATCGGAAGCGGTGGGCCATCCAGATTGACTGATATGTTGAATAATTTCATAGGAGCTATGGTGCAAGAAATAATGTCCCATGGTGGAGATGTCATTAAATTTTCAGGCGATGCTTTCTTAGCAATATGGAAGAGCCAAGGCTATTCTATGCGTGACTATATTCAAGAAGCTATCAATTGTGCCCTAATTATACAGAAGAGTCATAATAACTTCATAACAGACGTTGGAGTTACTCTGAGAGGTACTTAAATAAAAAAAAATCGGTGCACAATTTCAGAGGATTGTTATTCAAGAAAATAATGAAGCAACGGCTACAATTTTTCTCTTTTTCCATCTCGATACGAAAATCGAGAATTTTCAAATGTATACGAGGACGAAAAACTGTCTATTATAGTCGAGTCTGCAAATTGCTATCCGAAGCGGTGCCGAGGATAGCAAGCAGGCATTTTTTTCATTTATATTTTTTCGTCGACCTCCACATATTTTTGTGAATTTCGAATCTCTCAAATAATTTCCCGATAGCAAATGACATATACTTATGTTTGTATTGAACCATAACATGCCGTATTCATGATGACCACGTGCAGCGGACGAGAAAATACTTTTTCGGCAACCGTCCGGGAAGTGCCCACTTCCCGGACGGTTGCCGAAAAATTACTATTCTCGTCCACAAAGTACTTGCCTTCAATAATAATCGATTTTACGGCCACAAATTAGAACGTAAAATGTCACTTTTCATAGAGGTCGACGAAATAGTTATTTTTGTATCTAGTGCGCGAAATGCTACTTTGGTGATCGAGAACTGATTTTTTTAACGAGGCGCAGCCGAGTTAAAAAAATAGTCGAGATCACCAAAGTATTTCGCGCATGAGATGCAAACAAAATTTTTTCTACAAACGCCAAAAATATTGTTCTAAAATAAGTAACATGCATAGCTTAATATGAAAAATAGTATTGAACTGGCTAAAAATGTTTTTCCAAATCAAGTAAATACTCTAACTATGAAAATAAAATGGCATTTGTTTGTTTGATTGAGGAACATAAAGGTTAAAATATAAAAACTCCATATAGTTTACATGCAGTGTGCGAAGTAAGTACTTCGCACACTACTTCGCGCACGGTGTCATGGTAACGAAGGAAAATGAAAAAAAGGGTCACTTCGCATATTGTTTTCAATGCGCGAACCTTGTCATTTTTTGACGTTTGTAGAAAAACATTGTTTTTGTATTGTGTTGTCACAACTGTCACGGTTTTTGAAATTTAATCATAAAAATATGAACATGAGTAATATTCAGAACAGAGTGAGTGGGGCCCTGTTACTAATGAAGATGAGATGTAAATATTGGCTAAGAATTGTAAGCTTCATAACATGTCGTCGAAAGTCGAAAATGCATCTTAAACTGCTGATTACTGAAATTCTGTATAGTAATTTCATAAAAATTATCACTTTAGAATTAGGCCAAAGTTATTATGGCTTCGCTAACACTAACAACTGCCACTATTGCTGCTTGCTTGATATCCATACTTTTCACGTCTTTTGTAACCCACAGAACACATATGCATCATGATGACATACCATACTTCACCTAACGTTTTCTCTGGACCGTTCGTTTAATCGAGATGTCGAAAATGTAATCTTTAGTCACGTGATAAAATTTTTTACACATTTATCACGTCTGCGATGTGGACTTTTCGAACTTATAGGTATATTCTAAGCGACATTCCGCATAAAAGTGGCATTTACTTTCATTTCGAATTAAAAAGTGACTTCCATTACTTGGTATCCTAAGCTGATCAATTCTAGTGTCATGTCCGGACGATATTTGATGCTTGAAATTGGCTCATTTGGCAGAAGAGCCTGTATTTCTCGTGTGATTGGTGGTGAGTGTAATAATGTGATTGAAGATTACATAAATATAACTAACTTTTTTTAGTTAATATATATATATATTCTTTTGACTGAGAGCTGTATATGTGTTAGCAGAGGTTGGTGTAACGGGGTACCATACAATTCGACGTATGATACAAGAGCTTAGGGAAAAACCTCAGCAAAAAAACCCTGTCTCCCCGTGAGTGTCGTGATTTGTAACTATTGTTCACAAAATTTACTGCAATTTGAAAATATTGATAGGCATTTATTTCTTCAATATGGACTCCTTCGTCAAAAAACGGAGAGGTTTCTCCAAGGTACCCGAAACTCCTGAAAAATGAAAAGACAAGAGGAGAAGAACGAACAAATTATAAATACTACATAACCTTTCAAAAGTCTCCTCTCACAAATATAATTCTCTGTAGGCGCATGGGTTCTCTTGGAGAAGAATCACCTCCGCTAGTTTTCAAAAATATTCCTTCTTGTTCAGAAATCCCTTCAATATTTGAATTCGAAAAGGAAAATGTTGCTCGTAAGGCCAGGAGGGTCTCTTTCGAAACCAGGTCTGACAGTCCAAGCGATGATTATTCAGAACTTCAGATGTTCGAAGACCGCTACAGGGCCCTTATTTAGGGCTATAATAACTATGTGTAATAAATACTTCAATACTGCAGCTATAACGAATTCCGCAATGCATAATTTTAATTAGGTACATTTCAAAACCCTTCGCTAATTAATTACACTATAATATAATATGTCTAGAACATTATCTTTACAAACAGACACACAACTCAAAATCAATAACGAATGCCAATGTGACATCTCTAGGTCTCTGAGCACAGAACACAGAACACTCTGAGATCTGAGACGAGTCGGTGTTCTAATAACTGGGTCTGCGCATTCGCGATTACGTACTACAGCACAAATATTTTTAACCTGATTGCGGCGCCTACGACTGGGTCTGATTGCGACTGTAAACCATTCACGGGTCCACTCAAAAACACACACAATTTCATCAAAATCGGTAACTTCGTTTACTAATTATTCAGTAGAATTTTATAAGGTTATACACTACAAAAGTCACTTCACTCTTGTCCACTACAGTTTTTTTAGTGACGGTTGCGGAAGATGTTAATTCCCATCTTCAAAGACGAAGCATTGGTTAAGCATGCTATCAATTTCTACACTCAAGTATAGGCTGTCATTTTACGCTTAGTCATACACCTATTAGTGAGAATAATGAGTTGTTAATATCAGGTTAGACTGAGTAAAATATTTTCTCTTTTATACATTTCAAGTGTTCCTAAGTACAATTCATTGAAATTATTAAAACGTGATTTGCAACAGCAGATTTATCGATGTTGTAGTCGAATATGTCCCGTATGCTCTTTATACCATGTGAGAATGTTTCTGGTTGTTTTCTCGACGTAGCACTTGTTGCAATCTAAACATTTAATTTCATATAAACCCGATTTTAACGTGTCCGGAGTTTAATCGAATGTATTTCCTAGAAGTTGTTCAATTTTCGTGGAAGTTTTGAAAGCCAGTTTTATATTAACCTTTTTAAAAATATTCTGGAGTTTGTTGTTTTCGGACTAAGATTGTTAATATAGACGTAATCGGCTAAATGGTTTTAGAGTTATGGAGTCTGAAACTTGGTTGTTATTTACTCAATAACTCGAAAAATAAGAAACCGATCCAATTCAAACATGGTTATTAATTGTATCTATACATATATCAGAAACTATTCGTCGGACATCGCTGAAAACGTGCATGAGCTTTCAAAACCTAACTCTTCTGCCAAGTTCCAAGTTTGAACACGATCTTGTATAATATAGTTGGAGATCCGAGCAGTCTTGGCTGAGTTCAGCAGCAGGTTACGCATCTGAATGGGAGAGTTAAGTTCGTTGTTGGGCATAATCGGCCGAACGGTCAATCTGGTTCAGTTTGACATCAATCATGTATTGATTGGTGGGAAGCTGATAGTATACGCATAGACTGATGGACTGATGGTCCGAAATGATGGCAAAAGATTGATGTCAGATTGACCGTGTAACATCCGCCTAATTATAATTTGCTGATGTATGTAAATCCAACATTTGTGGTGAGTCATAGACCTTCGTTTTAAATTTAATTTTTTATGGTGCAGTTCTATCATGATTGATATCATTTCCAACTCTGAGGAACCAATACTTTCGGAGATGATTTGTCAAAGTTTGAATAATTACTCGCTACTAGTTTGACAAGAGCACCAAAGCCTCTGTCCACAGAGCTTTCCCAATGTTTTAAATGTTTTGCGCGCATGTTCTGGGGAACAGAGTGCTACTATTTTGGCCAAATGTCTGTAATGTTCGAATTTTTTGCCGAAAATTGTCTCAAACGATTAGGTTCGACTCTCTGATGAAGAATAATTCGAGGTCAAATTTGATTATGTCCGGCCGGCCGTTTGGCCGTTGCCACGATAAGTTGAGAACGGAAAGAAATAGCGACTTGAAATTTTCAGGGTAGGTGGTGCGTCCCAATGAGACGTACATGCTTGTTAATGGGCATAATCGGCCTAACGGTTTCCAAGTACAAATTTTGTTTTCAAACAATACAGATCCGATCAAATTGAAACTTGGTAACTATAGGTGTAAAATACCTGCAGAAAGACGTATGTAAAATATGTCGGGGAACGTATACCCAGAAAATTAAAAAAAATATTTAAACAATATTATTTATCTTCCGATAACTCGAAAACGGGACGAGATTAGGGATTGCAATCCGGCTGGATCTTACCGGATTTCCAAGAATCCGGTCGGATCCGTACCGGACCCGGGCAGATTGATCAAATCAAGACTATTTTCTCTTTGAACAACTGAGAATATCCAATGTGGTTTTACTTCGTAGTGTAGTCGATTGAGAAACATATGAACAAAATAAACTTTATCCGGATCTATACCAGATCCCGTGCCGGATCCGGTACATTGGTACCGGATCCGGTATAGGCTAAATGATGCCGGATCCGCCGGATTTCCGGTACGGTTTTTCCGGATTGCAATCCCTAGACGAAATAGCGGCTTGCAATTTTTATGGTGGATTGCGCATCCGAATGCGACTAAGTTTGTTAAGGCATAATCAGCCGAACGGTTTCGGAGTTGCACTGAAATATACCTTGTTGTTGTTTCCTAAATAAAAGAAAAAATAATAATCCTATCCAATTCAAACATAGTAATTAGTTGTAGAATGCCGACGCGTAAATTATTGAGAAATTTCGTGGGGATCGTATCACTAAAATTTTCAAAAAAATTATTGAAAATCATTGAAAAAAAGTCTATATCTCGAAAACAATCCGTCCAAAATCACCGACATTTTGGGAGAGCCTTGAAAATTTTAATTTTACAACCGAGTGTTCAAAGTTTGGACACGATCGGATTCATATTGTTGCAGATAAGAGCAGCCTTGGGTGAGTTCAGTAGCAGGATGGGTGACCGTTGCCACAATAACTTTCGAACGGAAAGAGATAGCGACCTGCAATTTTCAGGTTATGTTGCTCATCCGAATGGGACAGTTAAGTTTGTTGTTGGGCATAATGGGGCTAACGGTTTCGGAGTTATACCCATCTGGATTATTGCCTCGATACCTCAAAATATACAAATCCTATCACTAGAAAGTTTTAAAGAAATTATTATAAAATATTATGTATCTCATGATAACATGAGAACGGAAACTGAAGTTTTTCGTCCATCTTTAGATGTTTAAGCGATTCAGATAGAATACATACATTTGTCAGTATTAAAAATTCTGTGTTCATAGACGATTTTCTCATTAATGGAGTCTTTCATTAAAATGGTTTGAAATGTATTAATATCTTATAAAAGCCGAGAAATCGGTCTATATGCGATAGTAACTTCCAATAAGAATGTCCAAGAGAGCGAATAAAACATCATTAACAGTAAGTTTATCGGTTTAATGTTGAATTTTCATTTTTTGCAGCTATCTTGGAAAATTTTATATTTCAGAATCTATGCTCGATCGGGTGAATAGGCGATGGAACATGCGCGCAACAGCTCCTGACTTCACGTCAGTGCTTCAACCAATTTTTATTTTCCATTTTTAGGTTGGATTTTCGGATACCTTGGAGAAACCCCTCTTTTTTTTCGAGAAAAGAATCCATATTGAAGCTAGAGATGCCCTTCAGCATTTAATATTTCAGCTTATTCTGTAAACAATTTCAATTTCTTCAAAACCCAACGCTCACGGGGAGATGGGCTTTTTGCTGAGGTTTTTCCCTATGGTACCTCGTTACACTAACATCCGCTAAAACTTTTTTGATTTCATACACATGCTATATTGCTTGATGTTCAAAAATACATTCAATAGAATATATAAATTGATTTTTTATAAAATTTATATTCTTTTTTTTACAGTCAAATTGGCAATATCATCAGGTACAGTACTCTTTTCTCTGATCGGGGATTCCCAACTTTCACATTATATTGAGGTCGGCCAACCTATTCTGGACACTAAAGATATCTTGGATATATGTCGTGCTGGAGATATAATAGTTTCCGAAAAAACTTACGCCTTTGTGGATTCGTGTTCCTATCTAGCAGATGCAGTGAATGGTGGAAAATATTTTCGAGTATGTTATCTGTTTTACCAGTTAAAAATAAATTCTAATAGTGGGATTCGAAAATTTGGTAGATTCTAGGAGTTGGTGAAAGCTGGAGACAAGTTCAAAAATTCATGACGAATCGTGGTAATTCGATACATCCAAAGCTTGAAACGATTCAATTAAGAATTACATAAATAAAAAACTTTTAGAAGCTGAGGATGCCGATTCTGATGGTTCATCGTCCAGTAAGAATTCAATATTTCAAAGGAAGCAGCCGTCCGAATTTGCATGTGAGCCTATACATTTATTTGAAATCAATAATTTGACATCAAGTTATTTAATGAATACATAATTAATCAACAAGTCCAGATCTTTCCTGCCAATAGGGTCCTTCCTAATGGCTTCGTATAATTAATATACTTATGCATATATTTCACAAGTCAAATAGACCCCAGGGGGTTCATTGATTTGACGAGAAAGCAAGAGCAGACGCGTTTCTGGATTCTTGGCCTTCATCAGTACTCTGTAGCTTCTCAACAAATTCAACTAAACTGAACCGCGTTAAGCCTCTCAGAGCCAGCTTGGTCGATCATACCTAATCGCCCACGCCACCTAAGAGACAAAACACGGAATTCAGCCTTTCCCCACCAGTGAATATTTGAAGCTTGAAATATATGCATAAGTATATTAATTATCTGGGGTCTATTTGACTTGTGAAATATATGCATAAGTATATGAATTATACTGGGGTCTATTTGACTTGTGAAATATATGCATAAGAATATTAATTATACGAAGCCATTATGAAGGACCCTATTGGCAGGAACGCTCTGGACTTGTTGATTTATTAACAACGGTATCGCCATTTTTCATTATTATGAATGCATAATATCTATACATATTGGATTAGTCAAGTTGCACCAAATGCGGTAGGTTATCCCTTTTATACTACTGCGTATCAATACAGGAAGCTGCTAATATGAAGCGAAAATTTATATTGCTTTACTCATCATCTCAAACCGAACCAATAACTCCTGGGAAGGAATTTTAGAAAGACTACTTACGTTTTTACGTTTTGCGGGAAGGTAGAGCCGGCAGATGTGATGGGAATTTCGCTATACACTCGATATCGAAAGGAAAGGAACGTTACAAACGGGAAGTCGTCAAATATGAAATTAAGGCGCGACGATGGTAGAATTATGGAAATTTAGGGAATTTTATGGCGCGACCCGGAGATGATGCTAGAATTATGGAATTTTAGGGAAAATTATGGTACAAATTATATATTTGCATATATGTGTTACTTGTACTAATAGTACGTAGGCACGATTGCGAATTAACCAACAATCCAATAAATACATTTACATTATACTGTATTTATGTATACAGGGGTCCCACCGATCATTATGTTATAATGATATACCTATTGGGATGTGAAAACCTGAAAAAAAATGTATCTATTGAAAATAAACGATATATGTAGCTATGTAATCACACGAAACTAAATTACTTCATATTATACTTTGAGCCAATAGCACGGTCAATATGTACATATTGACCGTGCATGGCAGCAAAACTTATCAAATATAAATAATAAAGATCAGAGGTTTATAAATTTGTAAAATGTTTGCAGCAGTGTACTGACGTAGATATATTTGCTGAATGTCTGCAAAATACAATTTCACAACTACTTTTAGATGAAACCCATGACTTTGGGATATATTTTCAAAATAATTATTCGAATAATTATCGTAAATGGGCTTACTGTTTACGGGCACATTGTAGCAAAAACACAAATATGCGTTTAGAATCTATGCATAAAGTAATTGAATATTTTTATTTTGATGGAAAAAAAGTTAAAAGATTAGATAAAAGTTTGCATGTGCTCCTAAAATATATTAGAGATAAGTCTGTTGATAGGATTATAAAAAACATCAAAGGTATAAGCACACTATTCATACAAAAAATATTTTATTGAGGCATAGGAGCTGCTCTATCAACTGATTTCATTATTAATGTTGACAATGTTAATAAAACCAGATATCTAATCAGTGCTCTGTCTGACAAAAAGGAAACTGGTGAACTTTATTGTATAGAGAAACTTCGGAATGCAAGCTGTCGCGTTTTAATGTGTGAGATTTGTAAAATTTGTTATCACACATATTCCTGTACCTGCAGTGATTTTTCCATCCGAAACTTCATTTGTAAACATGTTAATTTTTTGGTAATGAATCTTGAAAAAGAAAATTAATTGCCAGAAATACAGCAATTAGTAACTGATGATAACAATCTTGATAACATTAGAAAGGAACGATAAATCTAAAAATTTAAAAGAAAATGTGTCTGCGCAAATTTTATGTACCATGAGCAGGCTCCAAAATAGTATGAATAATTTGGATAATGAAGTACTTTTGCAAATCCAAAAGGCATTTGAATTTGATTGATAATTTAATAGATTCACCAAGCAGTTCAAAACTGAATCATTTGTTCCTGTTCAGCCTAATGAACCTATAAATAAAAAAATTAAACACCAGACCAAATTTTTTTCAACTCAAAAAAAAAGGAAAGCTAATAGGAAGCAATGCAAAAAGCCAACTCATTCTGAATCGGTAGAAATAAATGAGATTTTAAAAAATAATTTCAATAAATTATATGTATCCTCCAATCCTTCTGATGATCATAAATATTCGTTATAAATGCTGTTCCATTTTACCAGTTTTCATTATGAAATAGGCAGAGGTATATTAATGTGTAATATATATAATATTATTATATTATATTAATATAATAATATATTAATATGTAATTTAATACAATGTCTAGTGTTGTGAGTGTGGAAAATGTCTTAAATACTCCTCTGATAAATACTGAAAAATGTCCGAAAATTATCATTACATCTAAAAACAGTCGACATTTAGAGTTTTTTAGTATTTATCGACATTATCTAAAATGTCTGGATAAATATCTTAAATTTCTTTTCTACTAAAGAATTTTCATTTTTGTCCGATGTTTATTCTTCTTTTCTACTTGGCTTAACGATCTGAGATGCCAATTATACAAAAATTTTCAAGTTCATTTTTTTTCTACTTGGATCGAAGATTCTTAACGATCTGTGAACCAATTGGGAAATTATACAATGTTTTTTTGAACAAGTTTATTTTTATTAATTAACAGTCCAATTAAATCGATTTTTCTAATATTACTAATTCTTAATTCAGAACCTGGCTCCTGTCCTTTATCTCTGATACTCAATAAAATAGCACGATAATAATAACTCATTCCATGATAAGTTATTTGTTATTTCCAATTGACCATGAAAAATTTCTTTAAATGCCTCAAATTGTCCTGATATTTTAACTTAACATGTGACGATTGTCATTTTTTTCCGCAATGTCCGTAAATACTTAAATACTCAAAATGCTCGACCTTGGGGGAAAGTTTCGGACATTTTTCCAGGATATTTGTCCCTTACTTAAAAACTCGAGTATTTCACATCACTAACAATGTCTTTTTTTATTATGCTTCTGTTTTGCTCCTCTCCATATAGTATAGTATTAATGATAAAAATAATAATAGGTATATGGATTTATTTTTTCCACAATATTTCAAATACAACTGATATATGATATGATATATCATTGTGATTAATTTGCAAAGAAAATGGAGGTCAGGAGAGCGTGTGTAATATAAAACACGTTTTCTATAGACCACATTAGTTAGGTTAGGCGGGAAATTTGAATTACGATCCATCCGTGGATCCGAGCATTGAATTCCCCATGCATTTAGTATGGACCTAAAATTTACGCGAATTTCTCGCCTGTTTTTAGATACTTTGGCTAATTTCTTAAGGTTTATCTTGGTTGAAATAGATTCTGTGAACATTTCTCAACCATCTAGAATCAAGTTTTCATAACAAAATTGTATATTTCCAAAATAATTAATAAATATAAAAGTGTTCACCAAATTCGATTGACGTATGTCGTAGCTCACTCGAAATCAGTCAAAAATAATAACATAACCCTAAATCGGCATTGTAATGGTAATTGTAATTGTAATAAAGTCATCTACGATATACGGAAATCTTTCGAACTAGAATGGTTTCAATTTTGATTTAAGAATAAATAGAGGTAGATTTTAATGTGGAAATAACATGAAAACATGCCCTAATGATGAAGGTACTCAATACTTGTTGTCTCTGTACTAACAGTCTCTTTTAAATAGGGTGGTTTCATCTCAAAGTTGAAATTCCTTGTTAAAAAATTTGAATATGGATCTCCCGCCAAGCGAATGATTCTAACCTAACTAATATGGTCTATAAAAACTAAAGGTATCCCATCTCCATAAAGTTTATTGCAATACAGAGTTGTGTTCGAAAATTAACTCCACGGAGTAGAGTAGAGTTTTTGAAGGTTTGACAGATTTACTCTAGAGTTACTCTGACACTGACACTGACAGTGACAGAAGGTGCCAATATCGGAAAATAGGTTATGTTGGTTTAAGAAATATCCTATTATTATTGTTTTCTTCACATATATGTAACTCTAATCATAAATAGATATTGTGAGCAGTATAAAAACTATTAAATTACCTCACAAAACATTCATAAAACAGTTAGACAAAGATACTAGATTTTCCTTCCCATGAGGTATGTCAATTTTGACAGGAGTAAAATGAACTCCGAGTCGAATACTCCGACTTTTCGGACGACTGACACAGAGTAAAATTTACTCAACCTTTCAGTTTTCGAACGCAATGGAGTAAATATTACTCTACAGAGTTAATTTTCGAACGCAACTCAGGTTTCCACCCTAGACGATCTATCATTTCTTTCAGTTTTCGAACGCAATGGAGTAAATATTACTCTACAGAGTTAATTTTCGAACGCAACTCAGGTTTCCACCCTAGACGATCTATCATTCATTTTAAAATACCGCCACACTTCCAACCAATAAAATCGGCGCATAGATGGAACCAATCAAATCGTGGAACGCAACCGGGGATTTAGTCGCTTGTCTTCATGGGTAGTAAATCTGAAGGTCAAACCTACGTGCTTCCCGCCAACCACAGAGCCACAGAATAAATGTGTGTAATCTGTGGTTATACCATGGAGGTAGGAGGAAGTGGAGGGAGCATGTGCTATATTTTCCTTGTAACGAAAGTGTCACATAAAATCGGCCATATTGGTATGGACAAATCCTTTGTTATAAACATGAAATTGTGAGTTTTCTATGGTTGGAATTCCGGATTCCTATAGAAAATTGGGACACACTACAGTGACTATATTAGTCACTGTAGGACACACCAATATGGCGGAGTATGTGACAAGTTTCGATCTTTATGCCCCCTCCACTTCCTTCTACCTCCGTGGGTTATACAATATTTTGCCCTACATCAGCTGATTTCGATCATTACATTTCACTCTTATGTGGGAGTTAATAGAGGATTTCATTAATTCAATTCAATGTTGCCACTACTGGTTTCGGGACCAAAATGTCTGCATTTTGTAGGCCTTTATTTATATAATTCAGAGTCAAAACAGACATAATTTTCAATTTTAAGTACTTCTGAGTGCTTCCAAACCTATCAATCAGAATATTAATGTTGTTATGAAAAAAATACAATATCCTAGGGAATTTGACTATTGTACGTTCGACAACCTGTCATTTTATTATCATAAATGTCATTTATTTCGGCATGTTTTATGCAGAAAATGAGAAAACACGTTGTTTTGTTGGATTACCAGATAAAACAAATCAACAAATATTATATCTTGCATAAAACGATTGAATTAAACGTGCCGAATATATGACATATGACTATAAAATTGCAGATTTCGTAGATTTGATAAACGTACAAAAGCCAAATCCCCTAGGATATTGTATTTTGATCAACATCAACATTAATATTCTGTTTTATATGTTCGGGAACACTCAGAAATACTCAAAATTGAAAATTAGGTCCGTTTTGACTTTGAATTATATCAATAAAGGCCTACAAAATGTCAGACATTTTGAGCCCGAAGCTAGTAGTGGCAACATTGAATTGAATTAATGGAATCCTCTTTCCTCAAACTAAAAATTCTGTGACCAACAGCCCATGATTCAGTTTTCAGTGTTTTTCATAGACATAAAATAACATGGACTGGTTGTGAGAAAGAGACCATTGAAATCAGCATTGAAAAAAGACAGAATAGTTAAAGGCAAACCACGGTATATGAATATTTTCTTATGATTTGGCGTTTGGCAAAACCACAGAATACAAAACAATGGTTTCCTTTATTCTCTGACCTTTCTTGTTACTGTATTGTTTGGTTTCGTGTATTGTGTATGTGTTTTGGTGATTTGTAGACAGGATATTCAAAGGCAAAACATTTTCATTTAAATCCGACACTCGTTTCTGAATATTCTGATACTTATAATAAAACATCATTATTTTTATACCATTATTTGCCTTTAAGTATTCTATCCTTCATAACATCTCTCTCTCTCTCTAATGTATTCCGCAACGAACTGTGTGATAATGTTACGTGAGGGCCAGTCAGAACTATAATCTATGGGGCCAGTCCATGTTATTCTATGTCTATGGTGTTTATGGATTGGATATTAAGGTTATGTTTTCAAATTGTGTTGCTTTCATGAACATCATTCTTGAATTTATGAAAATGTTAGTTCGTATAAATTATCCTAGATTGTTTCTTATACTATGTTTTTACTGAGGAGTATCAGAAGATATAATGCAAGCTTTGAATGTACATATCTTATTAGACAATTTAAAAATGCCTCGGTAGAAGATGTACCCTCAGTTTCTACCTCGTCAATAAGAAAGGCTCTTAAATCTTCTAACATAAATTTTGAAGAAGGTCACACATGTTTTACAACAAGATGCCCTATCTGTAAATTGAACACAAAGCCAACACACTCCACATTGTATGTTAATAAAACAACAGGCGTTTTCATGTGCCCAAAATGTAAATATAGTGGGGATTGGGATTTTCTTGTATCTTATATATCTAATAGTGGAAAAAAACCACTCCCATTGAAATGGGAAGAAATGCTAATGAATTCTTCGAGAATAGAAGACTCCATTAAGTCTGCTCAAGATTCAACTACTCCAATAAGTGCGTTACCGGAGACTTTCGTTCATAGTCTATTGAAAAAAGTGAAACTTCCAATTGTGGCCAAAACTGCTTTACAGCTTCTGGACTTGAGAATTGATGGAAAATCAAATAGAATATTCTTTCCTTTACAAAATGCAGAGGAGGAAATTGTGGGATATAGAATTCTCGGAGATGAATTAACCACATTTCCAGATACTAAATGTGGGGGTCTTTTGAAAGGTATCAATAGTAATAATACTAAAGCTAAAGATATTGCAATATTAGTTGCAAATCTTGCAGATTTTATTGTTTTACATGCTGCTAATATTAATGCAACTATTGTATGCTTGCCAAATGGTATAAAAAATTTACCTCAGTATGTTTTACCAACTTTAGAAAAATATAAGAAAATAGTACTATGGTTAGGTTGTGAAACACAAGCTTGGGATGCGGCTAGACGATTTGGAAAAAAACTAGGTGAGAAGAGATGTTATTGTGTGAGACCCGACAACGCGAAAGTTTCCTTACCGCATTTAGATAAAGGCCAAGACTTTGAATCGTTAATAATTAATGCTCAAAGTTTGTGGCATAAATCAATTACAACTTTTGCCTCACTAAGACAAGATGTACTATCTGATCTTCAAAATATGGATCAAGTAGAGGGCATCAAGTGGAAAAGATTTCCTTCTCTTAACAAAATCCTCAAAGGACATCGATCTGGAGAGTTAACAGTACTGACAGGGCCAACTGGGAGTGGTAAAACAACATTTATGAGTGAATATTCTCTTGATTTGGCACTACAAGGTGTCAGTACATTATGGGGTAGTTTTGAAATTAGAAATGCAAGATTAGCACGGACACTGTTGCAACAAATGGTTGGAATGCCACTGGAGAAAAATTTGCATTTATTTGAAACATGGGCAGATAGATTTGAGCAGTTGCCTATTTATTACATGACCTTTCATGGTCAACAAAGTATAAAAGTAGTAATGGAAGCAGTTGAACATGCTGCTTATGTTCACGACATAAATCATGTTATAATAGATAATCTCCAATTTATGATGGGTGTTACAGAAGAAAGTAAACATATGGACAGGTTTTGGAAGCAAGATGCTATAGTAGCTGCATTTAGAACTTTTGCTACTAGAAAAAATTGTCATGTCACACTTGTAATTCATCCTAGAAAGGAGAGAGTAGATGAAGAATTGACTACTAGCTCAATTTTTGGAGGAGCTAAAGCATCTCAAGAAGCCGATAATGTGCTTCTCATTCAAGATAAAAGACTCACTGGACCTAGAGGTAAAAAATATCTTCAAATTGCTAAAAATAGATACAGTGGAGATTTAGGAGTTATGTCGCTTGATTTTGATAAAGAGTCATTGAGTTATGCATCTAAAAAAAAGAAAAAATCAGAGGTATCTTCTGAAGTATCACCTACAAATCTAGAAAACCCAGATATCTGTTAAGTAATAACAGGATTATTTTTATATGTGATATTTTGTAAATTTTCATTGATTAAATCTATATTTGATCAATGAGTACTTTGATTTTTGGCGCTCTTGTTCCTCGGAACAGAGTGCTTATCAATTTGCCCAAATGTCTGTAATTTTCTAATTTTTGGCTGAAAATGGTCTTGAACGATTTGGTTGGACTCACTGATCAAGAATCCGTGTTCGAAATCGATTCTGTCCGTCCGTCCGGCCGTTAACATGATAACTCTCGAACGGAATGAGCAAGACAGTTGAAATTTTCAGAGTAGGTTTGAGGGAAAAATATCTCGGTTAATGCAGTTTCATCATAACAATCCATTGTTATCATTTTCAACTCAAACGAGCTAATACTTTCGGAGATATGATGTTCCAAAGTTTTAATAATACATCATAAGTTCTATGTATTCACAGAATGTGAACACAGAATCTGTCCATGATCACTATTCATAACTGTCATCTTTTCTAGCTATAAGAGATTGTCAAATCATAGTTGTTATTTTCTCGATTCTTGAATTTGTGAATATATACAAGACTGTTTTGATGTAGTTTATGGAGGCAAAAAGAAAGAAGATCATAATGGAATCATCAAAAGAAATTACTGTTCATTGACCAATGGGGTTAATATTACCTTTTACTTCCTTAAGTAGTGAGACATGTTCCTATATACAGTATTTTCATAATGTTGCTAGCAAAAAAATACTGAAATATGGATCTACATTTTTGTGTATCAATCATTTTTTTTGCGCGTATGTTCTGGGGAACATCGCGTTATCATTTTGCCCAAATGTCTGTAACTTTCGAATTTTTTGACGAAAATGGTCTCAAACGATTAAGTTCGACTCCCCAATGAAGAATTCGAGGTCAAATTTGATTATGTCCGTCCAGCCGTCCTGCCACGATAACTTGAGAACGAAAAGAGCTAGCGACTTGAAATTTTCAGGGTGGATGGCGCATCCCAATACGACGGACAAGTTCGTTAATGGGCATAATCGGCCCAGTGGTTTCCGAGTAATAATTTTATTTTCAACCAATATAAATCCGATCGAATTGGAACTTGGTGAGTAGTTGTAGAATATGAACCTAAGCACGTTCGTGAAATTTTGTCCGAATCGTATGGCTAGAAAATTTTAAAAAAATCATTAAAAAATATTTTTGTTGTCACGATAACTTGAGAACGGAAAGAGATTGGGAACTTCCAAAACTCTGGCGGCGGGATTCGGCAACTAACCAAGCTAGTAATGAGCCACGTGTTCGAGTTTAATTGTTCAGTATTCGTCAATAAACTTTTGTTGAAAAGAAAAATTCAAGTTGAAATAATGAATATTATCCTGCCTAATATGTCTTCGACCAGAAACGACTATTGTTGTGTGCCTCAATTCAATTCATGGGCGAAAAAAATGCCAAAATGTATAGGTTTGAGTTTTCACTTCTTACCTCCGGAAAACCAAATATAAATGTTGGAAATGCGTTAGAAGGATAACTAATAGACCGAAGAGTACTTAACCTGGACCTACATCCAGATAATCTTTATTATACCTCAAACATTACACTTATTGTTAATAATTATTTTCACATAATATATGTATCATATTTTGAAAAAATCATTCCAATTATTGGTAACTGTTTTACAAAAGCTTTATCTGGTTCAATTTGACACTATATTCTCATAAATAAACTAGAACATCATGCACCTGAACTTTAATTAATACATCAGTAATATGTTTACACCTCCTCCGTGCTCCGACTTTACAAGAATATACCATACCTTCTATTTTAAGTTTACCATTCTCCACATTAATGGGCCATCAATTTTACGTGGTACTGAATTAAGGGCACTACTTTGTAAACATAAAGAACAAATATCTATAAAACTGGGACCACAATTTGTTTTGTCACACACGATTACATGATCTACATTTAGAACCTCTTCTCCTTCTACAAGGACTCTAGAATTAGAAGTTGAAGCTCCTATGTACTCCAGAAATTCTAATCAACTGAGTCCCTTCTTAATCATTCGCAAATAGTAACTGAAAGAACTTTTAAATATAATGTAAGTTTGACAAACATATATGAATATACTTACTGGTTGTAGTCTTTATATCAATCAAGTGCCATAAAATTAGTTATATAATGATCAATATTATAATCTATATCACAAAGTAATCCAACAATGATCTCAAGTCAATCATAATTTAAATTTTCCATGAAAATTTCGGTCAAACTTCGTCGACTGACCTGTCCAACACGAGATTGTTTACATTTATTACTAGCGTGGTTAGTTGCCGAATCCCGCCACCAGAGTTTTGGAAGTTCCCAATAGCGGCTTGCGGCTTCAAGTTTTCAGGTTAGGATGTGTACCAGAACGCGACATTTCGGATTTTTTATGGGCATAATAGGCCAAACGGTTTCAGAGTTATAGCCATCTGAAATTTGGTGGTTTTTTGTTCCTCATTAACTCGAAAAATACTGAACCGATTGAATTCAAACATGGTTATTAGTTGTAGAATGCCAACACGAAAATGTTTGCAAAATTTGGTGAGGATAGCATTTGTAGAAAATTTTTAATAAATCATTGAAAAAAAAAAATTCTATATATCAGTAACTATTCGTTTGAAATTGCTGAAATTTTGCAAGAGCCTTCATAACCTAACTCTACTGCCAAGTTTCAAGTTTTAATACGATCGGTTAAATATTGTTGGAGATTCGAGCACTCTTGTGTGAGTTCAGTAGATGGATGACTTTTGCCTCGATAACTTTCGAACGAAAGGAGATAGGGACTTGCAATTCTCAAAGTAGGTTGCGTATCCGAAAGGGAGAGTTGAGTTCGTTTTTGGGCATAATCGGTCTAACGGTTTCCGAGTTATACCCACCTGAAATATTATTTCCTTGATAACTCAAAAAATAAATATTCGATCGAATTGGTGCTTGGTAACTAGTAGTAGAAAATCAACATAAAGACGTGTTTAAAATTTTGTAAGAACCGTACCCCTAGAAAATTTGAAAAAAATGACGAAAAAAATTTTTTTAAGAACCGTACCCCTAAAAAATTTTAAAAAAAACACGAAAAAAAAAAATTGGTTCAAGCACTGACGTGAAGTCAGAAGCTTTTGCGCGTATGTTCTATTGTCCATTCTTCTGTCTCTGGGGCCAGTCCATGTTATTCTATGTCTATGACAGGATATCCTCTCTGTTATAATATATTCTGTGGCCACTTAATTTGAATTTCAAAATAAACAAAATAATGCCAGTGAATTTTACTGTATGAAGTGGTTAATTTTCAAACATAAATTATTGTATAATTGTCAACAACTTCAGTCAAATGAAAAAGTCACAAAATCAAAGCATGGACACAGCAAGTAATTGTGAAGCTTACATGTCTAGGTTATTTCGTAAAGAAAAATCCTCATTTTCAACATCTGGATTTAAAACAAACAATGTGAAACCGAAATCAAGTGTCAATAAATATGCATCTAAGACCAAACCTTCTGGACGATCTCAGAATACAAATCACATTTCCGGAAAAGCTTGCACTACTTGTACAGAGGGAAATATGAACATACACAAGGAGATATACACAGAGAATCCAGGAGTAGAAATACCAAATAAATCGAAACCTAGATCAAGGTCTAATGCTGCCGGAGATAGGGAGCCCTGGGGAAGATTATTACAAACTTCAAATAATGAAAATTCTTCTAAATTCAGTGGTTTTGACCCATTAAGAACCCTACATTTTTTAGCCAAGGAATTACAGTTTAAGTTACAAAATGATCTACCTGATGACAGTAATTTACAACAGATAATAATGGATATGCAAAATGCTTTGACCAGAGTTCCTCCTGAGATAGCATCTGCGATTAAATTACAACATTCCTCTGATACCATTCCTATACGAAAATCCTCCAGTTCTAACTCTGTTCTCCATAATAAAAGGGTAGAGGAGGAAAGTAGAAAACCTAAAGTGAACCGGAGTTGTCAAACAGTACATAAATTTGAAGATGCAGAATTAATTCAAAAAATTATGGAGGGAAGTACAATGAAACTTGAGGCGAGTTGTAGACAAATGGAGATGCTGTGTGGGAGACTAAAAAGTGAAAAAGATGACTTGGAAGAACAATTGAAAACTGAAAGAGAAAATGTGAAATTCTTGAAGAAGAGGGTAGGGGATCTAGAGGTACAAACTGATCAACTAGTGTCTGTAACTATTAGAAGGTATGCATTTGTTTGTAGTAAATTTTCTTTTATTCTACTATAGTCTTAATATTGTTGAAATCGTGATTAATTTTTTCAGGTTGGAAGAAGAGAAAAATGAGCTTCAACTTCAAGTAAACAAATTGACAGATGTAGTAGACTCCCAATCGGTTCAAACAAGTTATGAATTGAAAAGTGTAACTCAAGAATTGAAGCATGTTCAAATGAAGGCAGAACAAGAATGTACTAAACTGAAACATCAGCTAGCTCTTGCCAATATGGAAAAAGAAAAATATATAGCAATTCTCACAGTCCGTGATAAACAGATAAGTGAGATTAGGTCAGAAATGTCACAACTTCAAGATGTGGTCAATGAACAACTTCTCGATATACATAACAATGCTTTAACTGAGTTACCAAGCAGTAATTCATTAGAAACTGAGAATGCTTGGATGATGAGAGAAAACATCAACAATGATAGTGAGAATCGATCAAATTTATCTCTAGTTGTGAGTGAAAATCCTTTGAATTTTATCCAAAAAGATTCCCAATTATACCAAGAACTGCCTTCTGGCGAGCCAACAACTATATCAGAAGGAATTTTGAAGGGAAGTTATAACAACACCCAAAATATCCCGAAGAATAAACCCTCAATCCGAAATATGTTTGAAGAACTGAAAAAGCAAGCATTTGCAGTTACATCTCTCACGAGTAGTAAATCATGAGAATGATCTAGTGTTGAATGTGATCTGACAAAATTTTTATTAGTGATTGCTCAGAATATCTTTATATTTTTAGATAAATTTAACAAATTGTATGTATATATTTATGCGTGAGCATCATACTTTTTTTACGAAATGGCCCTGATATGACAGCAATTATTCCATTATACTCTATTTCAAGAAAAAAAAGCTCTCATATTTTTATGCAGGTATCAAAATAAATAATCGGGAAATTTTATGTGGTGGATTTAGGTTGAATTTCTTTAAGCTATTTGTTTCAAAGAATAAAGTTATATATTTTCAATGTGAATTGGGTAATCTCCGTATCCTTGATATAATTTAGATAAAATTCAATAACCTGCGTTCAATATTTTTAGTGAGACCTACTGTAAATGAAGCAGCAGATATTGCTGAAAAACTTTATGATGATTTGAAAAAATTCATAATACCTCCTGTAATGCAGAGGATTGAGTTGAATGAGCCTTTGGAATATCTAACAGAATTACGACAAGTAACTGTAATTATGATCAATATTGTACCCCATTCTATATCATTTGACTCCCTTATAAGTCTAGTCAAGAGAATTTATAGAATTATCACAATGTAAGCTTCCCCTGAGTAATATTTATACTTTCATTTATAAAAATGTCACCGAAACAGGAAGTTTGTATTTTTATTTATATATATATTTTTTTTCAGTCACATACAGAAATTCAGTGGATGTATAAATAAAGTATCATGTTTCGATAAAGATTTAATGTGTGTGATTATTTTTGGACTAAGAGGGTTAAAACAAGATCTAGAGTGCCGGAATGCTTTGAGGTGTGCAGGCTTAATTTATGAAGATATCAATGTCTTATCAAAAGTGAAAAGTATTTCCATTGGTGTTTCTACAGGTATTTTAGTACTGTAACAGTGACTTTCACGAAACTTTGATAGCTCCTAATTGCCAAATCAGTGAGATTCTATTTCTTTGTTGATTCCTAGTTCATTTTTAATGCAACCATATAATTCATTCTATAACCAAACTAAGCAAAGCTTTGTGAATACCACCGTTAATGTTTGTTTTTACTCAGATGCAAAATACGAGAATTTTCTTATTAAAATTAAATCTGCTTGAATGAAGAATAATTTGATGTCTTATGAACATCCACTTTTTTAAGGAAAGACTTATTGTGGAGTCTTTGGACATACTTTAAGAAGAGAGTACACAGTTATAGGACTGACGGTCAATAAGGCTGCTAGGTTGATGGTTGCATATTCTAATAAGGTGACTTGTTGTAATGAAACATTTATCAATTGCAAAATGAGAGAGTCTTACTTTGAACAACAAATATGCATTCACCTGAAGGGAATAAAGAATCCAGGCCCTGTATATGAATTTAAATATTCTATTTTGTGAGTAATTTTATTATCTTTTGTTTCCAATATTCACAATACATTCATAGTATTATTGTAAGTATTTCAATTTTTTTAGTCCGATAGTGTGAGTCAAAATTACGACTTATATTCAGATATTTATATGATTGGTATGCCAGAGTGCTGGGAATATTATAGATGTTCTTCTCACACTATTGAGGTATATTTACTGTCAAATATTTTGAAATAATATCATTTTTGCGTGCATGTTTTTGGGAACAGCGTGCTATCATTTTGCCCATCAAATGTATGTAATGTTATGTGGTTATTTAAATCACCACAACCTGTAATTAGTGTTGGGCATAATCGAATGATTTCAATAATCGATATATGGGTTCTCGAGAGATTTCAATAATCGAATGATCATTCGAGATAATGATCATTCGGTGTTCCTCTCAGTTCTCATCGCGTCAGTGGCTTTGATTATCCCTTATCTTCAATATAATTGCGGGCGCTTCCTACAATAGTATTAAGTTTCACATTTTATGGCTTTATTTTATTACGTTGCCGTTGGTCCCTTCCCCAGGTAACACAGGGACCTCCCAGAGATGTCTCGGCGAGCTCTTGCCGGGATATTGTGACGCCTATTGCGATATCGCTGGGAGGTCGCCAAGAGCTCCCTATCACCTCCAAATGTCCGCCACAGGGATTGAGCCCAGTAACATCTCTGAGATACACATGGGGAAGTTCCCAAACTGCTCACCCTGGGGAATATTTTGAGAGGTTTATTGCGATATCGCAGGGAGGTCGCCCAGACCTCCCTATCACCCCAAATGTCCACCACAGGGGATGAGCCCAGTAACATCTCAGAGATATCACATGGGGAAGTTCTCAAACTGCTCACCCTGGGGATTATTTCGAGAGGTTTATTGCGATATCGCAGGGAGGACACCCAGACCTCCCAATCACCTCCAAATGTCCGCCACAGGGGGTGAGCCCAGTAACATCTCAGAGACATCGCATGGGGAAGTTCTCAAACTGCTCACCCTGGGGAATATTTTGAGAGGTTTATTGCGATATCGCAGGGAGCTCGCCCAGACCTCCCTATCACCTCAAAATGTCCGCCACAGGGGATGAGCCCAGTAACATCTCAGAGATATCGCATGCGGAAGTTCTCAAACTGCTCACCCTGGGGAATATTTCGAGAGGTTTATTGCGATATCGCCGGGAGGTCGCCCTGACCTCCCTATCACCTCCAAATGTCCGCCACAGGGGATGAGCCCAGTAACATCTCAGAGACATCGCAAGGCGGAAGTTCTCAAACTGCTCACCCTGGGGAATATTTTGAGAGGTTTATTGCGATATCGCAAGGAGCTCACCCATACCTCTCTGTCACCTCCAAATGTCCGCCACAGGGGATGAGCCCAGTAACATCTCAGAGATATCGCATGGGGAAGTTCTCAAACTGCTCACCCTGAGGAATATTTCGAGAGATTTATTGCGATATCGCAGGGAGGTCGCCCAGACCTCCCTATCACCTCCAAATGTCCGCCACAGGGGATAAGCTCAGTAATATCTCAGAGATATCACATGGGGAAGTTCTCAAACTGCTCACCCTGGGGAATATTTTGAGATGTGTACTGCGATATCGCAGGGAGGTCGTCCTCGTCCAGACCTCTTTTTCACCTCCAAATGTACTCCACAGGGGATGATCCCAGTAATATCTCAGAGAAAGCACATGGGGAAGTCCTCAGGCTACTCAACCGGGGCAGAACTGAGAGAAGATGGCTGCGATATGGATCTGTATTCTATACAGGCTGTCCCGTAAAGACCACGTCAAACGAAAACGGAAAGTAGATCAGAATGTGCTCTACCTGATGTGAAAAAATCGTTCATATGAAAGTCTCACAGTTTTCGAGATATTTGATGTTTTATGAAAATGTTGAATTTTTTCACTTAAAATGCTTTCTGTCTTGCGGAAGCTACAATTAAATCTTTTTGAATCAGTTTTTTTTTCCGCAAATATTGTTGATTATGATTATGATTACTTCAATTCATGCAATGAAAAATAGCACAAAATATTATACAGGGATTCTGAAAAAAAAATTTTAAATTCATGTTCTGAAGGAAGTGATTTTTTGTACTCAATTCTATCTGACGTGGTATAAAAAAAAGACACTAGACCTTTTCTGCATATTACGTTGAAAAGTTGCCCATTTTGTGAGGATTCCGAAAAGGTTAAATACAGGTGATAACCTTCTTCACGAAAAAAGATATTTGAATGTTTATCGAAAATGGAGCATTTCTGTGAAAAACTGATTTTGTCACCTTTTCCACAAATCCTTTCATTTTGCATCAGATTCTGCTGTAACATATTGAATAATTCTCTTGAAAAATGTCAGTTAGTCCTTAAATTACTTATAAAGTGAAATTATTCATTAATTGCAATGATATAATGTAATAACGCACAGGACCATCAACATCAACAAATCTATTGTGAAGAAACTTTATAAAAATATCAATATTAAAAATTCAGGATTCTTATTAGAGCAAATGCTCAAAATGACCACCCCCTTCTCTAATACATGCCCTGCATCTATTGAGAAATGCCTTTTTCAAACCATACAAACTTCTCCCCGCTATTTTGGCTGCTGAAATACGAATGCGGCTCCTTAGTTGTGCTTCATCACTTATGGGATTCGAATAAATTAAATTTTTTTTTAAAACCTCAGTAAAAAAGTCTGGTGAACAAAATTTCACAAAATTTCACCGCCCATTCCGATCCACCGGTGAGGATATGTTTGGTTTAAATATTCCCTAACATGACGACTATAGTGTGCTGGGCACCCGTCGTGTTAAAACCATAGATTACGTCGCATTTCCAGTGGCATATCTTCTAAGAGTAAGGGTACACTGTTCATGAATCATGAACACTACAAAAGTAACTATACACTCGTGTCCACTGCAGTAAATAGTTAAAATATGAGTACTTGAAAATATTCGAACGGTACAATCGGTGAAAAAATAGTTAAGAACTCCAAAAGTGTGCGATCAAAAAATATAAAAAAAGTCGTGCGAAAGGCATAAAAAATATAGCACACAGAGCACCCCACGCTTTTCTCTAAATAATACTTACATTATTCGTCCATCATTTTGTTTAAATGCTCAGAAATTATTTTTTCGTCGACCTCTATGAAAAGTGACATTTTACGTACTAATTTGCGGCCGTAAAATCGACCATTATTGAAGGCAAGTACTTTGCGGACGAAGAAGTACTTTTTCGTCCGCAAAATTACTTTTTCGTCCGCAAAATTACTTTTTCGTCCGCTTTGGTCACTATGAATACGGCATGATACGGTTCAATACAAACATGAGTGTATGTCATTTGCTATTGTGAAACTATCTAAGAGGTCCGAAATTCATGAAAGTATGTAGAGGTCGACGAAAAAATTTAATATGTACCTCTGCGAAAAACTGTCTATTGTCTATTGTCCCTGCGATAGCAATTTGCAAACTCGACTATAAATAGACATGTTTTTCGTCCTTTGTACATTAATAACTATTATACGAGTTCGATTCAACATTAAGGCGTGTTTTTGCGCGTATGTTCTGGGGAACATCGCGTTATCATTTTGCCCAAAGGTCTGTAATTTTCTAATTTTTCGCTGAAAATGGTCTCAAACGATTGGGTTCGACTCCCTGATCAAGAATTCGAGGTCGAATTTGATTCTGTCCGGCCGTTGCCACGATAACTTGAGAACGGAAAGTGATATGCGACTTGAAATTTTCAGGGTAGGTGGCGCATCCCAATAGGACGGACAAGTTCGTTAATGGGCATAATCGGCCCAGTTTGTGGAATTTTGTGAGAATCGTATCGCTGAAAATTTTTTTAAAAATTATTAAAAAATATTATTTACGTCACGATAACCTAAGAACGGAAAGAGACAGTGAATTAAAAATTTCAGGTTAGGTTGAGAATCTGAATGCGCCATTTGAGTTTAATTGTTTATAGGCATAATCGGCAAAACGGTTCTGGAGTTATACCCGTCTGAAATCTGGTTGTTATATCCTCAATAACTCAAAAAATACAAAACCAATCCAATTCAAACATGGTTATTAGTTGAAGAATGCCAACGCGAAAGTTCTTGCAAAATTTTGTGAGGATCATATGACTAGAAAATTTTTAAAAAAATCATAGAAAATTATTGAAAAAAAAAATTGGTTCAAGCAGTGACGTGAAATCAGAAGCTTTTGCGGGTATATTCTCTTGTCCATTATCCTTTATTGGACACTCTCAATCGACTTTACCATGGTGAATTCTATTGTCGGTTCTCCGTATTGGACGCTCCGAATTTACCATGGTAAATTCGATTGAGAGTGTCCAATACAGGAGAATGGACAATAGAACATACGCGCAAAAGCTCCTGACTTCACGACAGTGCTTGTTTAAACTATTATTTATTAACTAACATAATAAAGTAACATGAGGAAAGTATCTCTTTCATTTGTAATAAAGTATCAGTGTAAAATTATAGTTACTGATGAAGTCATTTTCACATTTCTAGACTCCGCTGCACAAAAATCCTTGTTTCTTGAAAAGGAACTTGCCACGATCAGAGAATGAATGTTTGGTATGTTAGCACTACATACTTCCTTTAATGAATCCGGTCTCCATTGTGATAAAAAATGAACTCAAATTCATCTTTGAGTTGAACTCAATCGTTTGAGACCATTTTTGGCCAAACATTCGAAAATTACACACTGTGGGCAAAATAATAGCACGCTTTTCAAGAGCGCCAAAATATCTGCAAAATAAAAGAATTTTTCTGCATGAGAAATCAAGAAATCGAACTTGTACACTACTTCCCAGAAGCAATTTATGAACCTCCCAAAGTATCCTTTAATGATTTCTTAAGATAAACACTACCATCAATAAGTTGTTATTATTTAGTGATTCGCTTGTTCTCAGGAGAGGTTTGAAAACAATTGCTATTATTTTAGTGACGCTAGTAAGATGTTGACTGTTAATGTTTATCCGATTCTGGGAAGAGATGAAGAATTATTACTTTATAAACAACTATTAGATGATTTTTTGGAATCCTGCTTGTTTGTTAAGAAGTCTAAATCCAAGCCAATCATCAAAATGATCATGATAGAAGGTGAAGCGAAATCGGGTAAAACAAGATTGGTGGAGGAATACATGTATAAAACCCCCCCTGATATTTCTTTTCAAGTTATTCTAACAGAGGACACAACACATGTATGTACCCAACATTGGGTTAGTTGTTCTATGATTTCATTGAGCTTACTCAATTTATTTTATAGAATCCCTACAATGTACTCAAGCAAATGTTTTTCATCACTATGGGAATTGCTATTAAAGCTGCTCGACATGTAAAGCTGGAAACATTTCAATATTACTTAGAGGATTTCAAGAAAAAGAGTATCTTGTGTGCATTGAATGAAATATTTGAGATTAATTTTTCAGTCTCAGAAGAGTACCTCAACAAAACGGAAGAAGATAAAGTAATATATATTGCTGAAGTACTTCAGTATTTAGCTTCTGTGGTAAGATTTACAGTCATAAATTCACTTGTATATCATTTGTTTATTTTACCATGGATACGGTTCCTGTAAATCATAACGCCCTAGAGCGTAATGAGCGGGCGTTATGGCCGTAACGCATGCTCATTGTACGATGAGAAATGAAGCAAAAGCTAGAAAGAATCTTTTATTTATTTGAAACAATATTCGTGCTAGTTCAAACAACAACAAACTATGTCAAATATCAAAACGAGAATATAAGGAAAATGCGTGGAAATATTGGTAAATTTTTTGTCTCCAGGAAATTCTGACCAGTACCTATTTTTGTGGATTCAAGAAACTTAAAAAATTTACCAATTTTCCCGCGCATTTTTCTTTTATTTCCCTTTCATGAAAAGTAAAATCTTTTATGTTCCATGAGCGTTACTAGTTCCTGACACCCATCGGATAAAATATTCATCCCTCGGGCTGAATGTAACCCTCCGGGAATTAGGATCTATACATACATGTATTACGCAATTGATGCATAAATAACTGGGTGATTCCGTTCTAACTGTGATATTCAATGTCCTGTAATGTTTGTTCTCATAGGTCATCAATTAATAATCAATTTATGAAATTTTTGTGCTTACTGGAAAATTATGAACATATTTCAACATTATTTTCATATAATATAACTTGCCACTTACAGAAAACTTACAATTTATCACTTGAATGTCAGTACCATGTCCATTTCTAGAATTTATTTATTAAATGTCAGTACCGTGTCATGTCCATTTCTAGAATTTATTTATAAATTGTTAGTTTTTGCGCGTATGTTTTGGGGAACATCGCGTTATAGTTTTGCCCAAATGTCTGTAACTTTCGAATTTTTTGACGAAATTGGTCTCAAACGATCAAGTTTGACTCCCCGATGAAGAATCCGAGGTCAAATTTGATTCTGTCCGTCCGGCCGTCCAGCCGTACGGCCGTCCGTTGCCACGATAATTTGAGAACGAAAAGAGCTAGCGACATGAAATTTTCAGGGTGGGTAGCGCATCGCAATACGACGGACAAGTTCGTTAATGGGCATAATCGGCCCAGTGGTTTCCGAGTAATAATTTTGTTTTCAACCAATATAAATCCGATCGAATTGAAACTTAGTGAGTAGTTGTAGAATATGAACCTAAGCACGCTTGTGAAATTTTGGGTGAATCGTATGGCTAGAAAATTTTAAAAAAATTATTAAAAAATATTTTTTTTGTCACGATAACCTGAGAACGGAAAGAGATAGCGGCTTGAAAATTTCAGGTTATGTTGTGCATATGAATGCCACATTTGAGTTTGTTTATGAGCATAATCGACCAAACGGTTTCAGAGTTATAGCCATCTGAAATTTTCTGAAATTTGGTGGTTTTTTGTTCCTCATTAACTCGAAAAATACTGAACCGATTGAATTCAAACATGGTTATTAGATGAAGAATGCCAACGCGAAAATGTTTGCGAAATTTGGTGAGGATAGCATCTGTAGAAAATTTTTAATAAATCATTGAAAAAAAAAAAAAAAATTCTATATATCAGTAACTATACGTTTGAAATTGCTGAAATTTAACAAGAGCGTTCATTACCTAACTCTACTGCCAAGTTTCAAGTTTTAATGCGATCGGTTGAATATTGTTGGAGATTCGAGCATTCTTGTGTGAGTTCAGTAGATGGGTGACCGTTGCCTCGATAACTTTCGAACCAAAGGAGATAGGGACTTGCAATTTTCAGGGTAGGTTGCGTATCCGAAAGGGAGAGTTGAGTTCGTTTTTGGGCATAATCGGTTTAACGGTTTCCGAGTTATATCCACCTGGAATATTGTTTCCTTGATAACTCAAAAAATAAATATTCGATTGAATTGAAGCTTGGTAACTAGTAGTAGAAAATCAACACAAAGACGTGTTTGAAATTCTGTAAGAACCGTACTCCTAGAAAATTTGAAAAAAATGACGAAAAAAAAAATTATAAGAACCGCGCCTCCAGAAAATTAAAAAAAAATCACGAAAAAAAAATTGGTTCAAGCACTGACGTGAAGTCAGACACTTAATTCGAATTTACCGTGGTAAATGCGAAGTAAGAGTGTCCAATACAGGAGAATGGACAACATAATTTACCATGGTAAATTCGATTAAGGGTGTCCAATACAGAAGAATGGACAATAGAACATACGCGCAAAAGCTTCTGACTTCACGTCAGTGCTTGAACCAATTTTAAATGATTTAAACTAATTTCCTCATAAATTCTAATGTTTATGATCAAACTGAACAAAATTGACATATTTTCTGTTTAATGTATTAAGTTAACATTGAATTCCGGTTCAATAACTTTTGTCTTTAAAGCTTAAAAGCTTTACCTAATACATTAAATAAAAAATGTGTCAATTTTGTTCAGTTTGATCATAAACATTAGAATTTATGAGGTAATTAATTTAAATCATTTATTACGACAAAAAAAACTAACAATTTATAAATAAATTCTAGAAATGGACATGGTACTGACATTTAATTTATATATTGTAAGTTTTCTGTAAGTGGCAAGTTATATTATATGAAAACAATGTTGAAATATGTTCATAATTATCCAATAAGCACAAAAATTTCTTAAATTGATTATTAATTAATGACCTATGAGAACAAACAATACAGGACATTGAATATCACAGTTAGAACGGAATCACCCAACTATATTTGAGGACAAGAAGTTTCATTTTAACGCCCGCCGGCTTAAAAATACTGTAGTTGTTTGGATTTATTTTAATAAAATTAATAGTAAAAGGGCAGATTCTATTCTTCTATTCACTATTCTCATCATGAACAATAGCATGTAAAAGTGAAGAGAACATTATTATTCTATCTTAAGGAAAGGTTTCTTCATCGCCGAGGGTCAGAGTTCGTAAGGATTTCCATAGGTGCCGCTGGTGGGATTCTTTCCCTACCAGTTCGCGACCGATGGAATTAAGTTTCCTAGAACGCCTTCGGTGTCATTCAGTGTTGGCTAAGTCACACTGATGATTAGTAATAACTATGAAACCCTGGGTTTGTGTCTGCCCTTGAATGACAGTTTCCTCTTTGGAGAACGCTGAGTGATGAGGTAATCTAGCCCGGCCACGTGGAATATTTGTTGACAGTTAAAATCAATAAATATTTCACCGTGTGCAGGATAAGCGATACTGATAGATGAATACGCTCTTCCTAGTGAAATTAGGGGATTTTCGCTCCGATGGAAATACTTTTAGTTGTGATATCATAACAAACTCTATTGTAAAACGCGAAATTTCGTAAAAATTCTAGTTACAAGTAATTACCAAGTTTCAATTCTATCAGATCAGTCTTTTTTGAATTATTGGGGAATCAATATTTCACATGGGTATAACTCCAAAACCGTTTGGCCGATTGTTCCCATTTACGAACTTAGCCGTCGCATTTGGATGCGCAACCTTCCCTGAAAATTGTCGCTTTTGTTCGAAAGTTATCCTGGCAACGGCTGGCCGGCATTTGGCAAAATAAATAGTTTCTTAAAGCTTCTTGATGTCCCATGCAGATGTATTAGTTTTTGGCGCTCTAGTTCCTCGGAACTGAGTGCTTATCAATTTGCCCAAATGTCTGTAATTTTCGAATTTTTGGCTGAAAATGGTCTCAAACGATTTGGTTCGACTCACTGATCAAGAATCCGTTGTCGAAATTCATTCTGTCCGGCCGGCCGTAGGCACGATAACTCTCGAACGAAAGGAGTTAGAGGATTGAAATTTGCAAGGTGGGTTTGGAGCGTAAATATCTTGGTTAAATTCGTTAATGAGCAAAATCGATCAAGCGGTTTCGGAGTTATGGCCGATTTTAGTAAAACACACTCTTAATTCGAATTTACCAATGTAAATTCGAATTAAGTGTCCAATACAGGAGAATGGACAACATAATTTACCATGGTAAATTCTATTAAGGGTATCCAATACAGGAGAATTGACAATAGAACTTACACGCAAAAATGATGTTGAAATATGTTCATAATTATCCAATAAGCACAAAAATTTCATAAATTGATTATTAATTAATGACCTATGAGAACAAACAATACAGGACATTGAATATCACAGTTAGAACGGAATCACCCAACTATATTTGAGGACAAGAAGTTTCATTTTAACGCCCGCCGGCTTAAAAATACGCTTAATCGAATTTACAATGGTAAATTATGTTGTCCATTCTCCTGTATTGGACACTCTTAATTCGAATTTACCAATGTAAATTCGAATGGTAAATTCTATTAAGGGTATCCAATACAGGAGAATTGACAATAGAACTTACACGCAAAAGCTCCTGACTTCACGTCAGTGCTTGAACCAATTTTTTTTTTCGTAATTTTTTTGAAATTTTCTAGGAATACGGTTCTTAAAAAAATTTTTTTTCGTAATTTTTTTCAAATTTTCTAGGGGTACGGTTCTTAAAAAATTTTGAATACGTCTTTATGTTGATTTTCTACTAATAGTTACCAAGCTTCAATTCGATCGAATCTTAATTTTTTGAGTTATCGAGGAAATAATATTCCAGGTGGGTATAACTCGGAAACCGTTAAACCGATTATGCCCAAAGACGAATTTAGCTCTCCCATTCGGATACGCAACCTACCCTGAAAATTGCAAGTCCCTATCTCCTTTTGTTCGAAAGTTATCGAGGCAACGGTCACCCATGTACTGAACTCACACAAAGTTACTCGAATCTCCAACAATATTTAACCGATCGTGTTAAAACTTAAAACTTGGCAGTAGAGTTGGGTTCTAAAGGCTCTTGCAAAATTTCAGCAATTTCAGACGAATAGTTACTGATATATAGAATTTTTTTTTTAATTTTCAATGATTTCTTAGAAATTTTCTACAAATACTTTCCTCACGAAATTTTGCGAGAATTTTTGCGTTGGCATTCTACAACTAATAACCATGGTTCAATTCAATCGGTTTAGTATTTTTCGAGTTAATGAGAAAAAATCAACCAAATTTCAGATGGCTATAGGCACATCCTAACCTGAAAACTTCAAGGCGCTATCTCTTCCCGTTCTCAAGTTATCGTGACAACAAACATATTTTTAAATATTTTTTTAATAATTTTCTAGCCATACCATTCGCACAAAATTTCACAAACGTGCTTAGGTTCATATTCTACAACTACTCACCAAGTTTCAATTCGATCGGATTTATATTGATTGAAAACAAAATTATTACTCGGAAACTATTGGGCCGATTATGCCCATTAACGAACTTGTCCGTCGTATTGGGATGCGCCACCTAGCCTGAAAATTTCAAGTCGCTAGCTCTTTCCGTTCTCAAGTTATCGTGACAACGGCCGGCCGGACAGAATCAAATTTGACCTCGAATTCTTCATTGGGGAGTCGAACTAAATCGTTTGAGACCATTTTCGTCAAAAAATTCGAAAGTTACAGACATTTGTGCAAAATGATTACGCGATGTTCCCCAGAACATACGCGCAAAAAAATCTCGAAAAGGCGAAAAATCGCCGATTTTGGCAAAAGGAGCAAAATTGTGGAAAGGAATTCGGAGGAACGGTGGCGTTCGAAACGACGGTATTTGCGGGAACGCGAAGACGAGTTTTGAAATTAGTCCATAACGGAGTCCATTTTTCGATCCTCTCTTTCGTTTCCCCGGAAGAACTATAGGAAAATGTGACTTTTCCCGAAAATCAACAAAATTCTGACGTTTCACGTATTTCTGTGGCGAAGTTTAACGCGGCTCCTTCAAGGTCGACGTTTTCGGTCTGAACGAGCGACGATAAATGTCAAATCGAATTTGAATTTCGAACGGAATTACTCGAAAATCTTGGAATCGTCTAGAAAAACTGCGAGAAATATGAACGAGTGACCGATTTCGATCGATCGCTTTACAGGATTGGCGATATCCTGAAAATCGAAAGACGGAAATCATCCGAGTACTAAAAATCTTTATTTGGTACATAATAGGAGTTGATTCACATAGGCAACGTGGCCGAGTTAGCTGAGGCGTTGGATTGGGAATTTATAGCACCCGAGCGTTCCGAGCCTCGCGAGGCGGCGGGATCGAATCTCGGAGCGTCCGAAATAGCTTTCTGTTCATTAAAAAAAAAATTAACCAAAGAAAAACTTAAAGGAGCTATAATGAATATCCGTTCGATCGGATGGATTTCTGCATTAAAATTACTCAAAATATTCAAACATTAAGCAGAAGATTGACGGTCTAAAATGAAAAACCCCCAGCCGTTTGTTTATTCATGCTCAAAGTGCAAAAACGAAAAATATTGTTTTTCCAAATGTTTTGGATTAACTTTTAAAATAGCTAGCAATAAGACAATATTTTTTTGTTTCAATAAATTAATTTGATGTTCCAATTAATTTTTTTTTCACTCCATACGTAGCGAAGTAGGTACATACCGGGCCGCTAGTTCTATACAGGGTGTAACTAAATAAGTGTAAAATATTTAAGGAGGTGATTCCTCATCGAAAAAAATCCTATCTTTTTTTCGATGAGGAATCACCTTTCATATAAAGAAACTTCATTGGAGCATCCCTTGTTAAGATACAGCCCCTTAAAGGGGGTACATAAAATTTGTTTAATAATTTTTTTCCCAAGCACTAAAAAAGTCACAATATTGAAATTAACCTGATATTTTCTAATACCAAAAAGACACTTAGCCAGTAATTTATTTGGTTTATCCTATGGTTGTAAGGGGTGGAAAACGCAACCCCTAAAATTTATTTCCAATCTAACTATTTGTCTTATTATTTGTTTACCAATTTAAAATTTATTTCCGATAACCTGTTTCATTCTAAACAAAAAATGTTTCTTGAATTTTTTGCCCAAAATAAACCAGAACTCAGCAAAACATTATTTTACGAACAACTACAGAGATACATCGTCATTTTGTAGTTACTACCTGTATTAAATGATTGAAGGGGAATAAACAAAACTAATTTATTAATAACACTCATAGTAAATACTCACAGTAGTTAATAACAATCATAGTAATTAATAATAATCATATTATTAAACAAATTTTCTGTACCCCCTTTAAGGGGCTGTATCTTAACAAGGGATGCTCCAATGAAGTTTCTTTATATGAAAGATCCTATCTTTTTTTCGATGAGGAATCACCCCCTTAAATATTTTACACTTATTTAGTTACACCCTGTATATACTACTGATCACTTCCTTTATGACCGAGATGATACATAAGTAACTCTTATTGACTATTCAATGGATTAATCCATTTCAGGTATTTCACTCACCTAAAATATTCGTCATCGAAAGAATGATGATAATGGATGAAGTGACTTGGCAAGTATTGCCACTTCTTTTGAAGACCAGGAATATATTTGTGATAGGTTCTATGCGACCTCATTGGAAAAACCGATGTGAGACACGCAGATGGATATTAACTTCTAGGAGAGTGAGATATTTGAAAATGAAACCGATTGATAAAATGTACCATGCCGCACTGGCCTGCCAAATGATAGAGGTCGAGGCGATTCCTCCAGATTTGGAAAAGTATGCAACTCCCTAAACTAGTTTAGTTTGTTACTTTTCATGACCCATGCGTAGATTGAGTTAAATCAATATATATCACATAATAGATATTTATGTACCAAGGACGAAAAACTGTCTATTATAGTCGAGTGCTCAAATTGCTATCCTCCGCTTCGCCTCGGATAGCAAACAGACGAGACGATAGACAGTTTTTCGCCGAGTTGCATATTTCATTTTTTCTTCGACCTCTACATATTTTTATGAATTTTGGACCTCTTAAATAATTTCACAATAGCAAATGACAGATACAAAGCAATTACACATACTCTTATGTTTGTATTGAACCGTATCGTGCCGTATCCATAGTGACCACAGCACTGACAGTTATTCTTACAGACACTTATGTTTGGATTGAACCGTATCATGCCGTATGCATAGTGACCACAGCGGACGAGAAAGTAATTTAGCTGACGAGAATAGTTATTTATGTATCAAGAACGAAAGACTGTCTATTATAGTCCAGTCTGCAAATTGGTATCCGAAGCGCAGCCGAGGATAGCAAGCAGGCGAGACAATAGACAGTTTTTCGCCGAGGTGCATATTACATTTTTTCGTTGACCTCTACATATTTTAATGAATTTCTGACCTCTTAAATAATTTCACGATAGCAAATGATACATACACTTATGTTTGTATTGAACCGTATACATAGTGACCACAGCGCTGACAGTTAATCTTACGGACACTTATTTTTGTAATGAACCGTATCATGCCGCATTCATAGTGACCACTGCGGACGAGAAAGTAATTATGCGGACGGGAAAGTACTCTCTCGTCCGCGGAGTACCTGCCTTCAATAATGGTCGATTTTACTGCCGCAAATTAGTACCTACGTAAAATGTTACTTTTAATAGAGTCGAAAAAAAAGTAATTTTGCCGACGAAAAAGTAATTTTGCGGAACGAAAAAGTACTTTGTCAAAGAACTGGCCTTCAATAATCGTCGATTTTACGGCCGCAAATTAGTACGTAAAATATCACTTTTCGTAGAGGTCGACGAAAAAAACTATAACTTATATGTCTTGCTTTCAATTATTCGCATTCAATATTGTATTCGATTTATAGTGCAATACAGTCGAAAAGCAGTGGGAATGCTGGCTGGATAAAGAATTTCCTTATCTGCCTACAACAGGCAAAAGGCATACTCACAAAACCTATGACTTATAAAGAAATATATGATCATGGTTTGGTTGCTCCACCGTTGTACATGATGATGAGGCATGATAATATATGAATATACAAATATATGAGATTTTAATCTTAAAATTTTGCAGGTTGACTAAAAATCAGTTATCCATTTGGAGGAGGATGATGGAAGAACAATCTGATGCTGATAGTTTCCGTAATCCATGGTTTAAATACGTTGATAGTTGTAGAGTAAGGTTTTTACGTTATCAAATGTTATCTCGCATTTTATAAGCTCTTATTTTTTTCATAAACTAAAAAACTGTTGGATAAAACTGAGCAACTGGAGTGGAGGCATTGTGTGTGGACTGGACAGTCAAATATGACATGTGAGGCAGTTTCGTCTGCCTCTCCACGATCCCTACAAACATGGGTTTCTCGGAGAATCCCTATATTCTTCAAGTGCTTTCTCAAGGTACATGGTACATTGTCCGGTTAGTTCAGTGCCGAGTGTGCTGTGCAAGGATCCATTTTTCAATGACACCTTTCACAGCCGATTTGCTCACCCCTACTCCTGGCTCTGAACCGAAGAGGGGAATAGCTGAACCCCGTCATTGTGTGCCCCGTCACTTACCCGAGCTCAACTCGGTTTCTGACAGCCAAGGTTTCCATGTGCTTTTGGCATTCCAGCACAAGTCTGGAGTTAATTCTCCAGCTGGCTGTTGCCTTAAGTGCTGCCTGGCCTTCCGAGAGAATTCGTATGTTCCTTTTGGAATAGACCATACGAATATTCTCCACGACACATGTCGTGATGGCTACCACTTCCATCTGGAATATAGGGGTGCATTACCCAAGCGACATCGAAATGCTCACATTACACTCCAGCTCTAGAGCGTCTCAGCGTCCGCCCATCACTGATCCGTCCGTGAACCATGTCCGTTTCATTTCTTACTATAGATCTAGTTTCGAAATTTATGAAAACTGACCTAGATCTTGTTTGACTTCGAGTTCAACTTATTATATTCATCTGAGATATAATTGGGGAGCTTATTAGAATAATGTACGAAATAAAGCAAATTCAGACTTTTTCTTAATTCGTATTAATAATTACAAATTCAATCTTAAAATTGTTCTGTGTTTCATTTAAGGATGAATTCACTGATATCAGAATAAGGGAGGAAATAAAAAAACTTTTCGAATGCAGACAAAAAGTCAGAGCATGTATTACAACTGCAGATTTTCAAAATTTTGATAAACATAACGAACAATCTGAAGAGATCTATGTTATCAAAACATTCGATTCTCTTTTATATTCTGAACAACTAGTTGCTAAATGTGGATCTGTTCTTGGATGGCAGTTCCCAAGAACTATGTTAGAATACGTTGTAGGAGATTCATTTTCCAAGAGAGAAAAAGCGAAAGGTATCGAACTGAGGTGTTTTTTTCAACATTTTAGTTTAATAATATCATACTACTTTCAGCTGTCCAGAAGCTATTTGAGAATCAGATATTGGGTTGCTCTAGAGGTGATTTCACAGAAGCTGGGAATTATGTGCTAATAAGATCGAGAGATCGAACTGAATTCGAAATAAAGTCGATTGAATGTAAATGCCAAGGATTGAATATTCCAGGTAAGTTAGAAGAGTTGAAATCAAATTATTTTACCCAGTGAGATTAGAAGATTAGAATAATAATTTTCAACTTGATTTTATGGCAATTTGGTAGTTATTGAAAGGTTTTTTTTTTTTGGTAGTTACTTCAACTTCACAATCATTGCTAAAATACAAAACTGTTAGTGCTCAAATCCAGTACTCAGCCGTAAACGCTGTATAGCTACAGGTTGCTGACGATGGACCAATAAGTCCAAAATACGTGTCCAGCCTTGCTCTGACATTTCGATGATACCTTCTGTAGGTATTTTGAGTTGTGAAAAAACTATGCACTATGCTGGCTTGCTCAATTATTCGTGATATTGTAAGATATGTGGTTTTATAAAAACAGTATATTCTAAAACAAGTTGCAGAATGGGCTGATATTCATACACGAATGCGAAATTCGAAAACGAGCGACGAAGAAACGAGTTTTCGTATACGCATGAGAGTTGGAATTGCCTTCTGCAACGAGTATTAGACGATATTTTCTCTATTTCAGGCAAGTTTTGTAAAATACTGTTGCAATTTAATGAAATATTAGGATTATACATACTAGTGACTTTTATATTGTATCTTGGCAGTTTGGTGTGACTGTTACGAAAGTTGACAGATCACGGAATTTGAATTGTACGTAGAGCATGGAGTTCAGATTTAACAGTTTCCTAATATCATGAACTAGCTGACCCAGCGAACTCTGTTCCGCCTTAGAGGCAATAAATAAGCAGATTTTAGATTTTATTATACACGTTAGAAAAAAAACACCCTGTACAGTAATGATTTATTTTCAATGATGTATCCCTCTAAAGTTAATTTTTTAAAACAAATGAATGAAATTGTACGATCGTGGCATGAAAAACAGCAAGTTGCAATTGACGTTAAAAGAAGAACACCCTGTATGGAGATTTCGGACGAATACATTATGAGAATCCATCCAAGGTATCTATTTAGTGGTAATTATCTAGAACAGGACATAACTCGAAAATTGATATTTAAAAATCACTCACTTACTAATTTTGGGTCGTAGATTGCGAATCTGAAGTCAAAAAAGGTTGGTCGCATCTAGTTTTTTCGAAAAAAATTCCGAAAGTTTCCAATTTAACCTCCCTTTGTCACCATAATAACATCGTTATAAACCGTTTTATAGCTGAATATTCATCCTGAATGATATCTTATTGACTCCTTAATCATTTCTGAAGAATGATTTTCCTCATGATTCCCTTATTGCAATGAAATTTTCTTGTTTATGTGTAACATATTTTCATCCATTTTGAATCCTGAAATTGACATAACAGCTGATCATACCGGCAATGGGCGACGTTGCCATATTGTAACTATATTCAGAATATGGTAGTGTTTTTATTTCAATTAATTTTTGTGATGGATTCAATCGGCCATGAGAATACGTTTAAAGGCCGAGTCATCAAAATCCATTTCGGTTAATATGCAGTTTAACGCCCCCTCGTAATTATCGACTTTTTCAAGTTTTTCGAAGAAAATAAGCATTGTATAGTGATTTTTGATGATTTTCAATAGTGGCAAACTAGTTTTTTTGGAGATATCCTTCGGAATGGGGAGTGAATAGGGGTGCTGGGTGGGGTAATAAATTTTTTTCGTAATTTTTTTTTTAATTTTCAGGGGTACTGTACTAACCTAACCTAACCTAACCTACCATATTCACCTGAGATGTCGTAAAGATTAAGACTGTACCTATGGCGAAAATTCATAAAGGTACAGTCTTAATCATTACGACATCTCAGGTGAATATGGTAGGTTAGGTTAGGTTAGGTTAGGTTAGGTTAGTACAGTACCCCTGGAAATTAAAAAAAAATTACGAAAAAAAATTTATTACCCCACCCAGCACCCCTATTCACTCCCCATTCCGTTAGATATCTTCAAAAAAACTAGTTTGCCACTATTGAAAATCATCAAAAATCACTGTACAATGCATATTTTCTTCGAAAAACTTGAAAAAGTCGATAATTACGAGGGGGCGTTAAACTGCATATTAACCTAAAAACACTACCTAATACTTCTGAATATAGTTACAATATGGCAACGTCGCCCATTGCCGGTATGATCAGCTGTTATGTCAATTTCAGGATTCAAAATGGATGAAAATATGTTACACATAAACAAGAAAATTTCATTGCAATAAGGGAATCATGAGGAAAATCATTCTTCAGAAATGATTAAGGAGTCAATAAGATATCATTCAGGATGAATATTCAGCTATAAAACGGTTTATAACGATGTTATTATGGTGACAAAGGGAGGTTAAATTGGAAACTTTCGGAATTTTTTTCGAAAAAACTAGATGCGACCAACCTTTTTTGACTTCAGATTCGCAATCTACGACCCAAAATTAGTAAGTGAGTGATTTTTAAACATCAATTTTCGAGTTATGTCCGGTTCTAGATAATTACCCTATTTAGTTAATGCTTTGTTTGTGACACAAATCACTTCAATCACGTACAATTGTGCCATGAGAAAAAGGACACCTGTATAGTAATGCTTTATTTTCAATGGTGTATGCCTCGAAAGTTTATTTTTAAACACACATGACTAAAATTGTACGATTATGGCAGGAAAAACAGCAAGTTTTAATTGACGTTAAAAGATAAAACACCCTGTATAACACAAAAAAGTATCCTATGTCCGTCTCCTGGTTCTAAGCTACCTCCCCACCAATTTTGAGCCAAATCGGTATAGCCGTTCTTGAGTTATAAGTGGTGTAACTAACACGACTTTCTTTTATAAATATAGATGATTCAAAATTAGCAAGAAGGAAAACTCTAGTACCTTATTTTTTAATGGAAATAGAACTTTTCTTCGCAACAATTATTTCACCTTATCCAGATTATCTTATATTGACAATAATTGACGTGTGTTGAAATTTGATAGGATCGAATGTCAGTGCTGACTACCACAAAACGAAAAATATAACTACAAACAATGCGGGAATGAGTTCATTCCAGCACTGTTTTTAGTGCTGGAATTTACTCATTACGTTACTGAAATAGAGAATAGTATATTCTAAAACAAGTTGCAGAATGGCCTCCTATTAAAACACGAATGCGACATTCGAAAACGAGCGTCGAAGGAGGGAGTTTTCGAACGCATGAGTGTTGGAATTGCCTTCTGCAACGAGTATTAGACGATATTTTCTCTATTTAAGTCAAGTTTTGTAAAATAGGTACTGTTGAAATTTAATGAAAAATTCGGATTATTCATCCTAGTGAGTTTTGTATTGTATCTTGGTAGTTGGTGTGACTGTTACGAAAGTTGACAGATTACGGAGTTTGAATTTGAAACGTACGTAGGGCATGGACATCATATTTAAAACAGTTTCCTAATAGCATGAATGATTCAAAATTAGCAAGAAGGAAGTCTCTAGCACCATATTTTTTAATGAAATTAAAACTTTTCCTCAACAATTATTTCACTATATCCAGATTATATTGTATTGTCAATTAACGTGTGTTGTGTTGTTGTGGATTGATGTCAGTGCTGACTACCACAAAACGAAAAATATAACTAGAAACAATGCGGGAATGAGTTCATTCCAGCACTGTTTTTAGTGCTGGAATGAACTCATTACGATACTGAAGTAGAGAAATATATTTACAGAATGCTGCAATGATTTACCCAAGTATGCCTCATGTGGCTACTTGCATTTTATATCAAACAGTTTTCTTGAAGCAACATATAATTTGTTACCAGAAGCACAAAAAAATGAGTTTCATCTAAAAGCGGCAAGATTTTTAGAAAAGAATACAAGAAAGTGTAGATCATGTGGAAATGGCTTTTTCCAAGAATTTACTGGCAGTTCAGAAAAAGTAAGCTTCTCGACAATTTTCATTCAACAACCTTTCAATTAAACTGATTCCTTATCACTATGTGTAGTATGTCCATTTATTATTATGTGTATGTAATCGTTTTTCAGTCCATGCGAATCCGAAAATCCATTTTTTCAAGAGTATCTTCTAATGATGAAGATTTCGCATCACGTTCTTCGTATCATTCAGACCACGAAGGAAGTATCCCTGGATCGAATATACATTCTTCTGAAATGACAATATCTGATTATAATCCAGAGAATACATGTAAGTATCCAGTTTGATATTTGCAATGGATGGCTCTTTAGGTCTCTTGCATGTATTTTTTGCGCGTATGTTCCGGGGAACAATGCGTTATCATTTCTCCCAAATGTCTGTAATTTTCGAATTTTTTGCCGAAAATGGTCTCTAACGATTGAGTTCGACTACCTGTTGAAGAGTTCGAGGACAAATTGGATTCTGTCAAGCCGGCCGTCCGTTGCCACGATAACTCGTGAACGGAAAGAGATAGCGACATGAAATTTTCAGGGTAGATGGCGCATCCCAATACGGCGGACAAGTTCGTTAATGGGCATATTGGATATTGTTGTAGGGGGTAAGGTTGTCCTGCGACCTTAAGGTCTATTGTGTCCCCCCGTAAGAGCTGTCGATGTCATTACCATCTAAAGCTCGCCTTCCAGTTCCAGAGTTCTGATGAACTCCAGTATCTGGGAAGGCTTCAAGGAGGCTACGTCTTCCCTCCTGCAGATTTCTTGCCCAAAGCATCCCTTGCGTTGGTTTGAGATGGCAAGTTATTCCGTTATCACACTGAGAAAAAACTTTAATTACAACAAATGAAAATTGTGACTTGCTATAGGCACAAATAACTTTTTTTAGTTGCAACAAGTTCGCGTGTTATCTGATAAAAAGTAGCCTATCACAAGCTAGCAAAGTTAATTGTAGTAAGTATTTCATTTTTATTCAGAATAACTGACTTTATTGACTTGATCCAAGTAGCATGTGTTAAATGTGTGAAAATTCAGCTAAACACCAGAACTAAAAATGCTATTCGGTGTAAGTAACGTTTGAACGTACCCTTATCATAATGTTGTCATATCGCAAGTAATTTTGTTACTGCTGTTAGTAAGAACCTCTGTCTGTTACAAGTAACTTTTTCACTTAGATCAAATAAAAAGTTTGTGTTGGCAATTACATATTTTGTTTACGTTAAAGAGACACTCTTACTTAGCGCAAGTACACATTGTCAAAAATTTATAGGTAAGTCAAACCTTTCAGTTTTTTAGTAAAATGTTCATATATAAATGCATATTGAATGGTTTATTTCTGGGTTTTCTCTCCCAAACTCTGAAAAATATCTGTTAAATAAAAATTTATTATTTTGTGAATTGCTTCTGCGTAATAATGACAAGATATTTGTCAGAAGCAATAAATCGAACAATGTTGCCTAACAAACAATAACGACACAACATCAACGATGAAACAACTAAATTTCGTAACGTTTCGGAGTCTAAATCAGACTCCTTCGTCAGACACTTAACGAAAACCTTCAGAATTATTTTTTGTTGATGTAGCTATTCTGAAATTCGAGACGAAGAAGTCTGATTTAGACTTCGAATCGTTACGAAATTTGCTTGGACAATTCTCGAATTTCAGAATAGCTACATGAACAAAAAATAATACTGAAGATTTTCGTTAAGTACGTCTGACGAAAGAGTATGATTCAGAAATAGAGATAGATATAGACTCCGAAACGTTACGAAATTTAGTTGTTCTATCGTTGATAATGTGTCGTTATTGTTCGGTTAATTGCTTCTGACAAATATCTTGTGTTTATTACACAGAAGCAATTCACAAAATAATACATTTTTATTCAACAGATATTTTTCAGAGTTTGAGAGAGAAATCCCAGAAAGAAACCATTTAATTTGCATATATATTTGAAAATTGTACTAAAACACTGAAAGGTTTGACTTACCTCTAAATTTTCCACTTAATATTCGAACCCCCATTGCTGGAAGATATCTTCGTAATCCATTTTAGGAAAATACAATGAACATGCACAAGTAAAAGTGGAGAAATTTAACACTAAACGTATAAATATAACCGCAGACTCTGTTCGAAAGAATATCTCGATTAACTCTCGTAATCAATCAGTGAAACACAACTCGACGATACCGGCGGGGTGCGATTTCAACCATTCTTTATAGATGATGATTCCTTTGACCTTTACGCTCTGAATTCTGACCAGATGTAACATCTAACGATCTAACGGCTATCTTCAAAGGATCAACGAGATCGGGTGCTCTTCGGCTCAAATCGGTTACTTTACGAATATTTTTTACACTTATTATAATAAACACTGGTACCTTCCCCAAGTCGATGTTTGAATATGTCAAATAACTTTGTTATTCGCTGCTAATGAAAATGCGTAAGCGAAAAAGTAACTTGTGATAAGTGAATTGAATGCTTGGCTTGTAAACGCAGATTATTTATCATTAGCAAACAAAATTTAAATAACAGCGCTATTCGGATTCAATAACTTTTTAAGTGGTAGGTATTAAGAAAAACAGTTACTTCTAACAATTGTCAATTTTTAGGTGAACGTGTCTGTTTACGATAAATATATGATTATCTGCAGCAAATAGATGTTTGTTTATCGCTGATAAAAATTTATTTATCTCAAGTAAAACGTAGTCAAGTGAAAAAAGTTACTTGTAACTTTTTTCTCAGTGCAGGTGATCAGGAGTTTCATCCTCCTCCCAACAGAATCTGCACTCGTCAGTTTCTGCTAAGCCCTAATCTCATCATATGCTTCCTGAGTTAATAGGCATAATCGGCCCAATGATGTCCGAGTAATAATTTTGTTTTCAACCAATACTAATCCGATCGAATTGAAACTTGGCGAGTAGTTGTATAATACAAATCTAAGGACGTTTGTGAAATTTTGTGAGAATCGTATCGCTAGAGAGTTTTAAAAAAATTATTAAAAAATATTATGTCACGATAACCTAAGAACAAAAATTGGTTCAAGCACTGACGTGAAGTCAGAAGCTTTTGCGCGTATGTTCTATTGTCCATTCTTCTGTATTGGACACCCTTAATCGAATTTACCATGGTTAATTATGTCGTCCATTCTTCTGTATTGGACACTCTTAATTCGAATTTACCATGGTAAATTCGAATTAAGTGTCCAATACAGGAGAATGGACAACATAATTAACCATGTTAAATTCGATTAAGGGTGTCCAATACAGAAGAATGGACAATAGAACACACGCGCAAAAGCTTCTGACTTCACGTCAGTGCTTGAACCAATTTTTTTTTCGAAATTTTTTTTAAATTTTCTGGGGGTGCGGTTCTTAAAAATTTTTTTTTCGTCATTTTTTTCAAATTTTCTAGTGGTACGGTTTTTACAAAATTTTAAACACGTCTTTATGTTGATTTTCTACTACTAGTTACCAAGCTTCAATTCAATAGAATATTTATTTTTTGAGTTATCAAGGAAATAATATTCCAGGTGGATATAACTCGGAAACCGTTTTACCGATTATGCCCAAAAACGAACTCAACTCTCCCTTTCGGATACGCAACCTAACCTGAAAATTGCAAGTCTCTATCTCCTTTCGTTCGAAAGTTATCGAGGCAACGGTCACCCATCTACTGAACTCACACAAGAATGCTCGAATCTCCAACAATATTCAACCGATCGTGTTAAAACTTGAAACTTGGCAAAAGAGTTAGGTTATGAACGCTCTTGGAAAATTTCAGCAATTTCAAACAAATAGTTACTGATATATAGAATTTTTTTTTTTATTTTCAATGATTTATCAAAAATTTTCTATAAATGCTATCCTCACCAAATTTTGCAAACATTTTCGCGTTGGCATTCTACAACTAATAATCATGTTTGAATTCAATCGGTTCAGTATTTTTCGAGTTAATGAGGAACAAAAAATCACAAAATTTCAGAAAATTTCAGATCGCTATAACTCTAAAACCGTTTGGCCGATTATGCTCATAAGCAAACTCAAATGTCGCATCCAGATGCACAACCTAACCTGAAATTTTCAAGCCGCTATCTCTTTTCGTTCTCAGGTTATCGTGACAACAAAAATATTTTTTAATAATTTTTTTAAAATTTTCTAGCCATACGATTCGCCCAAAATTTCACAAACGTGCTAAGGTTCATATTCTTCATCTACTCACCAAGTTTCAGTTCGATCGGATTTATATTGGTTGAAAACAAAATTATTACTCGGAAACCACTGGGTCGATTATGCCCATTAACGAACTTGTCCGTCGTATTGCGATGCGCAACCCACCCTGAAAATTTCAAGTCGCTAGCTCTTTTCGTTCTCAAATTATCGTGGCAACGGACGGCCGGACGGCCGGACGGCCGGCCGGACAGAATCAAATTTGACCTCGAATTCTTCATTGGGGAGTCGAACTGAATCGTTTGAGACCAATTTCGTCAAAAAATTCGAAAGTTACAGACATTTGGGCAAAACTATAACGCGATGTTCCCCAGAACATACGCGCAAAAAGAGATAGCGACTTGAAATTTTTAGGTTAGGTTGTTAATCTGAATGCGACATTTGAGTTCATTTGTCGGCATAATCGGCAAAACGGTTTTGGAGTTATACCCACCTGAAATTTGGTTATTATTTCCTCAATAACTCGAAAAATACAGAACCGATCCAATTCAAAAATGGTTATTAGTTGTAGAATGCCAACGCGAAAATTCTTGCAAAATTTCGAGAGGATCGTATCTCTAGAAAATGTTTAAAAAATCATTGAATATCATTGAATTTTATATATCGGAAACACTTCGTCCGACAACTCTGTAATTTTGCGAGAGCCTTCAGAACCTAACTCTACTACCAAGTTCCAAGTTTGAACATGATCGGATCTATATTGTTGGAGATCCGAGCAGGCTTGTGTGAGTTCAGTAGCTGGAAGGGTGACCTTTGCCTCGATAACTCTGGAACGAAAGAAGATCGGGACTTGCAATTTTCAGTGTAGGTTGCACATCTGAATGGGAGAGTTAAGTTCGCTGTTGGCCATAATCGGCCCAACGGTTTCGGAGTTATACCCATCGGGAATATTATTTCCTCAATGAATCAAAAAATATAGACTCGATCAAATTTAAACTTGCCAACTTGTTGTAGAATATGGACCTTAAGACCTGTGTAAAATGTTGTGAGGACCGTATCACTAGAAAATGTTTAAAAAACTACGAAAAAATATTATGTATCTCACGATACCTTGAGAACGAAAAGAAATAGCGACTTGCAGTTTTCAGGGTACATTACGCATCTGAATGCGACATTTAAGTTCGTTAATTAGCACAATCGGCCAAATGGTTTTGGAGTTAGATCAATCTGAAATTTGGTTATTATTTCTTCAATAACCCAAAAAATACGATACCGATTCAATTCAAACATGGTTATCAGTTCTAGAATGGTGAAGCAAAAATTTTTACCTCATTTCGTAAAGATTGTATTGTAGGGTATTATACCAATTACCCAAAGGATTCTAACTAAGAAACACCAATTAACAATATCGTATATTTCCAACAATAGTAGAAATTTGTTCAAAACCAACACAACGAAGTATCTACATATATGACTTAACTATATACACTCTCGTCTTATTCTAATTAGTCCCTTAAGGGCTTGGCGTCCTTCTGCGCGTATGCGCACTGAAATGGCAGTCATCGCCTCACACTGCCTAACGTAGGCAACACATCGTGCGTCTTTTGCGTATGACTGAGTCTTTCTCGATATCCGACATACCCCCACCTTGAAATATATTTTCAACACAGATTATTTACAGTCCGATCTGGGGGATGGTAGTGGACACAATTTTGTTACTGGTCTTTTAAAAACACCATCTGCAGTCCGCACTGTCGCGACACGAACTTTAGAGTCGGGCCCCTCATACACTTTTACAACACGCCCTAGTCGCCACTTAAGTGGTGGAAGATTATTGTCCTTCACAATCACCAGCTGTCCTACCTACAAATTAGGTTGTCCTCTTGTCCACTTGCCCCTCGTCTGCAATTCAGGAAGATATTCCTTTGACCATCTCGACCAAAAACTTTGCCGCAGTTGTTGCAGATGTTGGTACCTTGAGAGCCTGTTCGTTGCAACATGTAGTAGATTTGGATCTGACAAGGAAGTGAGTGTGCGACCAATGAGGAAATGTGCAGGAGTAAGGGCCTCGAGATCACTAGGATCCGAGGAGAGAGGAGTAAGGGGTCGGGAATTAAGGACTACTTCAATCTGAGCTAACGCAGTGCTTAAATCTTCATAAGAGAGAACAGCATTTCCCACAACCCTTTTTAAGTGAAATTTACAAGCACGTACCCTGGCTTCCCATAGACCACCAAAATTGGGTGCATTTGCAGGAATAAATGACCAATCAACTCCCTCGTTATTAATTTTACCACTCAACGCAACAGAAATTTTCCGTATAAATTTTGATAATTCCTTCAGTTCTGTATTTGCTCCAATAAAGTTAGAACCATTATCCGAGAAGATTTTGGAAGGCTTTCCACGCCTAGATGTGAATCTTCTAAAACATGAAATGAATGCTTCAGTAGTTAGGTTGGAGACCACCTCTGAATGTATGGCCTTTGTTGTGCAACAGATGAAAACACAACTTTTATGTGTTTTTGCACCTCTACCATACCTATCCTTAATTAAAAGAGGACCAGCGTAATCCACTGATGTCAAATGGAGGTGCAGGATTGACTCTTTCCTTCGGCAAATTACCCATTATTTGCTCTAAGGCGATCGGTTTTGCCTTGAAACATTCAACACATTTATGAACACAAGACCGGACCAAGTTTCTACCCCCAATAATCCAATATTTAGCTCTTAAAGAATAGAGCACCAACTGAGGTCCAGCGTGTAGTAAGCGCTTGTGTTCCGTTTCCACCAACAACTTACACAAATGATGCTTTGAGCTCAAGAGAACGGGATGCTTTTTAGAGAAGCTTGCGTTTGCCAACTCAACTCTACCACCCACTCTGATCAGTCCCTTATCATCCAAAAATGGACTGAGTTTTTGTAGACCCTGATTTGTCAATGGCCTATTCCTTGAGAGCTCATCCAGCTCCTGGTTAAACATTTCTCTTTGTGCAATTTTAAGCAGCGTTATCATTGCATGTTCCAACTCTGTTGACGTAAGAACGTCTTGTTCCCTTGACTTATTATATTTCACCCTATCAACATACCTAAATATATGGCATAAAGCTCTTGGCAATCTAGTCAGGGAGCTAAATGACTCAAAATGAAATAGGGTTTTCCTTGGGGGAACCGCTTCAAGATTAACCTTTAGCTCAGGAACCGCCGTTAACATTATCGGTTTCGTTATTGGCCACTCTGCCCTTTCCAACTGTAACCAGTTAGGTCCATTCCACCAGGATGAATTTCCCATTAACTGGTTCGGGTACATTCCCCTTGACAGAATATCCGCAGGGTTCTCCTTGGATATAATGTACCTCCAATCACTAACATATGTTAAACCCTGTATTTGACTTACTCTATTACCAACAAAAATGTGCAAGTTATGTGGAGCATGATCTATCCAATTCAACACAACTTTTGAGTCACACCATAACCAGACACTATCAGCAGTTATTGTCAATGCATTCTTGACCTTATCTATCAGCTGAGACAATAGAAGTGCTCCACACAGTTCTAATCGTGGGATTGTCAGCTTCTTGAGAAGACTCACTCTCACCTTAGAACACAACAATTCAACATTAACAGTACCATCCACCATTGTACTCCTCACATAGACACATGCTCCATACGACTGCATAGATGCATCACAAAAACTATGCAATTCGATCCTGGCATTCACGTGACTTACAACCTTCCTTTTTATTATGAGATGATTTAAGGAAGCCATCTCATTTTTAAGTTTTACCCATTCTGTTTCCATATACACTGGCAAGGACTCATTCCAATCCAATTTTTCCTGCCATAGTTTCTGGATCAAGATTTTTGCCAACACTACAGTTGGACCAACTAGTCCTAGTGGGCAAAAGATCTTCGAGATTTCCGACAAAATAGACCGCTTGGAAGCTCTTTGTTTACTTGATGAAAATTCAACGCAAAACCTCATTGTATCATCCTTGAAATGCCACCACAAACCCAACGGTTTGTTTGTGTGTCTCTCACCAAACTTCCTTTTGGTCCCCTTCGATGCCATCACCACTCAATATTTTTTGCACAGATACGTCATTTGACACCCACTTTCGTAATACCATACCACCATCCCTCAACGTATCTGCCACCTGTTGACATATTGTCACAACTGTTTCAGGAGAACAATATCGTATATTTCCAACAATAGTAGAACTTTGTTCAAAACCAACACAACGAAGTATCTACATATATGACTTAACTATATACACTCTCGTCTTATTCTAATTAGTCCCTTAACTAAGCTCCCTTAAGGGCTTGGCGTCCTTCTGCGCGTATGCGCATTGCGCACTGAAATGGCAGTCATCGCCTCACCCTGCCTAACGTAGGCAACACATCGAGCGTCTTTTGCGTATGACTGAGTCTTTATCGATATCCGACACGTATTACTAGAAAATTTTTGAACATCATTGAAAAAAATGTATATATCAGAAAGCGTTTGTCCAATATCGCTGAAATTTTGCGAGAACTTTCAATACCATGAATGTCATGATGACATATTAAATTACAACATAAATTTTCGGGCCGATTTTTTCATAACACAATAGAGAGTGAAGCATTGTAACTATGGGAAATGATAGCCCTACATTAGGGTCCTGTAGCGTTCTTCGAACATTTGAAGTTATAAATAATCATCGTTTGGATTGGCCAGATTCGGTTTTGGAAGAGCCCCTCCTGTTGAATTTAGAATTAAGGACTTTTCGAAATTAGGTTAGCGAAATAAGAGAAGCACACACAAACACAGTCTAGATTTTTATTCACAACACAGAATCTATTTCACAATGGTTCTTACTCGTCTAGGTTACACTTCGCAGAGGGTCGAAAGAACTGCCCGAACTACCTTGAGAGCCACTTGAGAACTACGCGAGAACTGCCGAGACTACATGATAACTCACTGATAACTACCCTTTTCTGTCCAGTTCCGCCTTTTTAAAAAAATTACCGGCACCAGCCGAACCCCCGGAATCTAGAGGTTCGCAAAGTTGTCGATAGGGGAGACGTTGCCAGATTTAACACCTCCTGTCCTTATGGGCTTGCGACATTTTCCTTTTTGAAATCGAATATTGAAGGGATTTCTAAGAACAAGAGTGAATATATCTTTGAAAACTAGCGGAGACGATTCTTCTTCAAGAAATCCATGCGGCTACAGAGGAGTATATTTGTGAGAGGGGACTTTTGAAAGGTTATGTATTATTTTTTATATATTTTTTTTTAGCAAAATCTAACTCTACTGCCAAGTTCAAAGTTTGAACACGATCGGATCTATATAGTTGGAGATCCGTGCAGCCTTGTGTGAGTTCAGTAGCTGAATGAGTTATCGTTGCCTCGATAACTTTCGAACGAAAGGAGATAGGAACTTGCAATTGTCAGGGTAGGTTGCACATCCCTATGGAAGAGTTAAGTTCGTTTTTGGGTCCTTCGGTTTTGGAGGTATACTCACCTGGAATATTATTTCCTCGATAACTCAAAAAATATAGACTCGATCGAATTGAAGCTTGGTAACTAGTTGTAGAATATCGACATAAAGGCGTGTGTAACATTCTGTGAGAACCGTACCCCTAGAAAATTTATAAAAAATTACGAAAAAAAAATTGTTTCAAACACTGACATGAAGTCAGGAGCTTTTGCGCGTATGTTCTATTGTCCAATACGTGGTAAATTCGATATTAAGAGTGTCCACTACAGAATGGACAATAGAATATACGCCCAAAAGCTCCTGGCTTAACGTTAGTACTTGAACCAATTTTTTATTATTGGAATCGATTATATCCATAAGAATACTGAAAAAGTTCAACCACCGTAAAAAAATCCAATTTTCAACGAGAAAACGATCAATCAAATTTGGTTGCACATAATAGCTGTTCAAACGATCGAAACTTGGCGCCTATCCGTAACGTAACTCGTCATATCTAATCTCTCTCTCTTCTCGTGTCCGTTTCACTCTTTGTTTCGCTGTAACTAGCAGATGGACTCGCCGAGGGTAGATTTTGATTGCGTCTCTCTCTTCTCGTGTCCGTTTCACTCTCTGTTTTGCTATAACCAGAAGATAGACTCGCCAAGAGTAGATTTTGATTACGTCAGTCATTATAGCAACGATTCCACCAATCAGAGGGGTTTGACTCATTTGAATTTGCTTCTTGATTTTCCGATTTTCAATACCGAAAAATTCAAATTATATAAATTTCGATAGTGGATGGTGATGATTATCTGATATTGAGGTAGATTCAGAAAAACATAAACATTTGGTATTTCGTGTTACATGCAGGAGACCTATTAAAGTCACTGCAGTAATATCTTCCAAGATACTATTAATTGTCCTGACTCAAGTGCACCACCCAATATAAACAAACCTGAACAAGTGAATTCATTCATCATCAGAGATGAATTTGAAAAATATAAAGAAGAACTGACATGAAGTCAATACTGTCTCGCTTGTTCACGTTGGCTAATTTGAATTGAATGATGAGTATTTCAAGTTCAGTGGATAGAGCGAGCCGGAGATCTAGTCAGAGGCTAGTGGACACCATTCACTGTCGGGTCAAGAATTAACAATGCTGTGCCTAAGCTGGTGTAAGAATGGAGTAACAAAGTCGACAAAGAACACAACTGACTCTCCTTAGTCGCACAAGCTCCTAGGGGTTTCTGATGGATCTCCTTTGGGGAAGACATGGGTTAGTATAATCATAATCATGTATATGGCAAGCGCGTCAATGCAAATTTACTTTACTATGGAATAACTAAAAAAGTTAAAAAAAGCATTGAGGTGGGGCAAATCTCCTTTGGCGCGCTTGCTATAGACATTATTATGATTATACTGACCCTCTTAGGTCTTCCCCAAGGAGATCCATCAGAAGCTCCTAGGAGCTTGTGCGACTAAGGAGAGTCAGTTGTGGTCTTTGTCAAATTTCTTACTCTATTCTTACACCAGCTTAGGCAGAGCACTGTTAATTTTTGACCCGACAGTGAATGATGTCCACTACCCTCTGACTAGATCTCCGGCTCGCTCTATCCACCAATAACTCAAAAAATACAGCCGGCTAAGGACCGGTCTTTCCACCTAATAATAAAGTGGCCAATAGTTATTTGTTGAAATAATCGTCTTTCCAATAGCAACTATTTGACGAATAACGCTCTCTAATTTCTCTAGTTTATTTTTCGAATAAGTCAAGCTGCCAACAAATATCCATTGGCCGCTTTATTAGGGGGTGGAAAGACCGGCCCTAAATCCAATATTAATTTATTCATATCTGCATCAGAGTTGAAACAAATCGAACATTGTGAAAATTCTAAAGATATCTGAAACAAACTGGAAGAAATCTATCAGTCCAGAGGACCAGCGTGAATGGCACTCTGACTGAAACAATTGGTAGGTACTTCATCGAATGAGAGGTAGCTCTTTCCGTTCTCAAGTTATCGTGGCAACGGGCGGCCGGCTGGCCGGACGGACAGAATCAAATTTGACCTCGAATTCTTCATCAGGGAGTCGAACCCAATCGTTGGAGACCATTTTCGGCGAAAAATTCGAAAATTACAGACATTTGGGCAAAATGATAACGCGATGTTCCCCAGAACATATACGCGCGAAAAACGGCACAACCAATTCAACTTTTAGCCATATCGCCGAATAGGTAATCAAATTACCTTTCATTTGAAGTATCACAACCCATATATTCCCATTTAAAAAATAAGGTAATGGGTCAAATGATCAAATTCAAAAAAGCACAGGATAAGTTGCTTTTGAAATCAAAAATCGATGGGTGCGAGGATTTTCCTTAATAATTCTTCGTACAAAAATTATTGATGAGTTACGTTACTTTTTTGGCACGCTGTATAGAATATTTTCTAATGATTTTCGATGGTTTGTTTTAACTTTTCTAGTGATACGAACCTCAAGAAATTTTCGCGTTGGCATTCTAATTACCATGTTTGAATTGGATTGGATTCGATTTTTTTGAGTTGTTGTGGAAATAACAACCAATTTCTTGATGGGTACAACTCCAAAAGCGTTTCTCCGATTATGCCTATTAACAAACTCAAATTCATCATGAGATAAATAATATTTTTTTAAATTTTCTAGTGATACGATTCCCAAAAAATTTCTCAAACGTCTTTGTGTCAGTATTCTACAATTAGCTACCAAGTTTCAATTGATCGGATCTGTATTAGTTGAAGACAAAATTAGTGCTCGGAAAGCAGTGGGCCGATTATGCCCATTAACGAACTAGTCCGTCGTATTCGGACGCGCCACCTACCCCGAAAATTTCAAGACTCTATCTTTTTCCGTTCTCAAGTTGTCGTGGCAACGGACGTCCGGCAAGACAGAATCATATTTGAGTTTGGATTCTTCATCAGTCAGTCGAACCTAATCGCTTGAGAAAATTTTCGGCAACATATTCGAAAATTACAGACATTTGTGCATGCGTGCAAAAATTAAATGAAAAGGATGGATATTTAAGCTCCATTTTACTTGTATGTTATAGGGAACAGCATTCTATCATTTTGCCCAAATGTCTGTAATTTTCGATTTTTTTTCCGAAAATGGTCTCAAACGATTAGGTTCGGCTCACTGATGAAAATTTCGAGGTCAAATTAAATTCTGTCCGGCCGCCACGATAATATTCGAACGGAATGAAATAGGTAGTTGGCCAAACGGTTTCGAAGTTATATCCATCTGAAATGTTGTTGTTATTTCCTCAAAAACACAAAAACTATAGATCTGATCGAATTGAAACCTGGTTAAGTAGTTGTAGAATGCCAACGCACAAATGTTTGCGCGAAATTGTATCAAAAATAAATATTGTCCTCAAAAAATTTTTTTTTTCTTCAAAACTTTTATATTTCCCAAACTTTCTGTTAGATTCCACTGGAAATCTGCACAAACATTTAAGTCGCATTCTATTTTCCCAATATTTCCAAAAATATAGATGCGATCGAATTGAAGTAGTTCTCGGTTGAAAAAAATGTCTTGCAGGTTTATGCGATATTTTGTTAGGGTGTTTGAGGCATGCAGAGACGAAAAAACATGCGCTTAAATACTCCTGACATCACGTCACAATTTAAAAATTGTCAACATAGGTAGTGGTGCATTTCGAGTATTCATTAAATGGGAGTCAGAGTTACGAGTGGCTCTATGATAATAGTAATAATAAATAACTGTATTCAATCCCTTCAAAATAACAAACAGAAACAATAATCCTCTTTCACCATCACTTTAGGACAGAAATAAAGAGACAAAAGACATAACACTCCGAAATAAAATATACAATGAAAAAAAATAACACGATTTTCAATTTTTTACCAGTGAGGAATTCCTTCCTATTCACCTTCTTTGAAGAACAAGGTTTCTCCTATCGGAAATATAAATTATATAAATGAGTTGAGTTACAGATTTTGAGGCACTGGGAGTTATCAACCCTAAAAGACTGTATAAGATGAAAGAAAAGACTTCACTAACTAGAACGTTTTCAATGTTTGATTTCTCCAGCTGTCAATGTAAATTAATATTGAATTTTATGTTTGGAGAAGTTTCCAAACATTATAGAATTGCAGGTAAGAAATTCCTATGAATCCTTTTCTTTGAGAGTGTACACGACTTGTTTTCAACAATGATAACTAATCTTTAGGTCAATATAGTCAAATGGTGACAGCAATGATTGAATATTCAAAAAGTTGTTTGGATCTCGAGAATACACCTGAGACTTTCATAACATTAGAAATAGTTCATGAACATTTGAAAGTAGGTATTCATTTATTTTAATTCCATATTTACGGGATTTCATTTAATTGTTTAGCAGAATAAAGGAATTAGTGCCGATGAACCTTATTGGAAACTACGTTTGCTAGAAGGAAAAGTTTATTCATTGCGTGGAAGGGCCCTACTACAAACGAATCAAGTAAAATTGGCAGAACACAATCTCTTGAAGGCAATGGAACGATTTGGTAAACAATATCCTCACTTAAACAAATAAGTATACGGGTGTTTTTAGAGACGATTCTTAAGGTAGAATTAATAGAAGATAAACCTATTCGTTAAAAGTTGCAAAACATCGGAGCTCAAGAATCGATTAAATTGATCCTCATATGCGATAATGGGTTGGACAAAGTATCATTGTACTTTGGGTTTGTTCCTGCACGATCAATAAATTTCTCCCCCGATTTCAGGGGTTACAGGCGTTCTCTCATGTTCTGCTCGGTATGTATTCAAACAAATAATGCAGTTGAATTCAAACCTACCAGGCAACGCAGGAATCTCCCAAAGATATCTCGGCGAGCTCTTTCCAGGATATTGTGACGCCTTTTTTTGATATAGCTGGGAGGTCGCCAAGAGCTCTATATAACCTCCAAATGTCCGCCACAGGGGATGAGCCCAATAATAGCCTAGTAACATATCGGATATATCACAATTGGGAAGTTCTCGAACTGAACTCGCTGGGGAATATTTTGAGAAGTTCGCTGGGAGGTCGCCAAGATCTCTATATCTCCTCCAGTTGTCCGCCACAGGAAGTGAGCTCTGTAACATCTTAGATAAATCACATTAGGGAGTTCTCAAAGTGGTCTTCTTGGGGAATCTCATAAAAACCTCGCTGCGATGTCGCTGGGAGATCGCCAAGAGCTCTATATCTCCTCCAAATCTCCGGCACCGCGGATGAGGCCATTAAAATCTTTATCTTATGGTATATCATAGTGACAACGATATTTTACTCAATTTTTATGACATTAGGAAGCTCATTATGGTACCAAGTGCCAAGTGCAAAGTACCAATAGCGCCCATATGAACATTTTTAGGGGAGGGGGGCTAGACATAAAGCTATTCCATGAGTATAATTATTTGACAAAACAATTTTTCCACATAGGATGATTTTTTTTCTTTCCCTAAAATATAGGGGAGGAGGGCGGCCCCACCTTGCCCCCGAGTATGGGCGGCCATGCTAAGTACCATAATGAAATTCTATATGGAAAAAATGTGATGGAGAGATCAAAAAAGTGTGTTCAAAATGCATTTCTATGTACAAAACTATTTATTATGAATGGTAAAAGAGCATCAACTACTACAATTTGCAATATTAATTGAAATGGATTCTAGAGTTTTCACATCGGTAGTTGATGCTTTTTGGTGAACTTAGTAATCCTCTTTGGTTGTTGGCACCAAAAATTGCTTCTGATATTGTTTTCTTTTGCTCTTTCGAATTCTCGATGTAACCTTCAGCAACAGTATTGCTTTTCCATCCGCCATGTCGTTTCACGCTACACAGATCAGCTCCAGAATCGGCCAAAAATGAAAAAGATGATCGCCGAAAACAATGTCCGGTATATTCTTCAGGGTGAGATAAATTAAAAAAAGTGGCAATAACGTTTGGTATTTTACCAAAGCTTTGAACTCGAACGCTTTGTTTCATGCATTATTTTTATAAGTGACAAAAAAACGTCGATGGTTTGTGTTGCAAGGTCATATTTTCACATATTGTCTGACAAGTTCTACCATATTCAATCCTGAGATATTCCTCGATGTCACAAAAAATTCTCGCATTACCGCTGTTTTTGTATTTGGTGAAGTAATTCTTAAAACGGATCCTTCACACCTGAGAGAGAGAATACACCTTCACTGCGCTTCACTGGTTCCGTTCCGACTTCCGAGCCAGAGGCCTGAGACCAGTAACTCCTCGCTGGCGGGGGGGTATGCTTGCCAGCTGGTTACATACTTTGCACTTCAAACATCGCGTAAACTACTTCTGTTCCAGTTGAATTTTCCTTTTCTTGTGTATTAACTCACCTGTCCGTGGCCATCCTTCTGTTCTGGGTCTCTATTATTGGCCCAATAGAGTGAATTGTTATTTCCTTTCCCTTATCCTTGTATTCGTTCTTGGAGGGAGTGAATAAATGCACCTCATGCGCGGAATGTTTTCACACCGACTATCTGGGGCTCTCGTCGTCTGAATCCCATGCTTATCATGATGGCTGGTTATGCGATTACTGCCTGAAGGATAGGCGGGTTTTGCGTAGCGGGTCTTCAACTCCCGCATCTGGGGATAATTTGAATGGTTCTTCCGCCACATCATCGTATAAATCCAACCAATTCCAGATGATAATGAGCAAATTAAGTCAAATTTCCGACGACATCTCAGTGATTAAGTCCACCCAGCGTACCCTTCAGGAAGAAATATCTCAATGTCGGTCTATCCTTGAGAAACACACATCTTCTATCGACGAGCATTCGGCCGCCATCAGTCGTCAGGAATCTATTATATCGAAGCATGAATCTGATATTCATTCTTGCCTAACCAATCTCAAATCCATCATTCATGATCAATCAGAGTTTAAGGAGAGCATAGGTTCACTTGACACCAAAATAAATGAAATCAACACCAACACCAATGTCGATTCCGCCAACCATTCATCTCGTGTTTCTCTTGGTCATGACGAAGTACTTGACCGTGTACGACGATCTCACAATATTCTGATTAGAGGTGTTCCCGAGGGTTCCGAAGCCGAGGATGATGTTATTGTGGCTGGGTTGTTGGATCGTGTTGAGACCGGTGCAAATTTGTCCAAGATTAATTGCGTCCGAGTGGGAAGAAAAGGTCCTTCTAGACCTAGACCCATTAAGGTATCATGCGCCAACCCAATTGTGGTTTCCAGGATTCTTCGCAATAAGAAGGTATTGGCATCCAGCTCGGACTGGAGTGGTTACTCAATTTCCGACGATAAGACACCCCAGCAAACTTCTGAGTTGCATTGTCTGAGACGAGAGTTGAATTCCAGGAGGCGTGCCGATGAGGAGGGTATCGACATCAAATATGTCAGCGGCACTCCCAGAATAGTCGTACTTAGGCCACACAAAAAACTAGATGCTAAACGGGTAGATTGGAACATAGCATATTCCAACGTTCAATCTCTGCATTCAAAACTACTCGAGGTTTCTTTATACGCAGCAAACTCTAAGCCAACTTTTCTGCTGATGACTGAATCCTGGCTCCACCCGGGTATCCCGGACAGCGTTGTATCAATCCCGGGTTATTCCTTATTCAGGAGTGATAGTGAGACAACCGTTGGGTTCGGCGGTGTGTGTGCCTACTTGCTCGACAGTGTTGTTCGCGACTTCGTTCGTCTGCCAGGTATTGATAACCTATTTCTGAATATATCCTACCACAAAAACGAAATTTTAACTATCGTCTGTATTTACCGGCCTCGACCAAGCCCTGGAGACCTTCAGTTGTGCAGCCTCTTAGGAAGTCTATCTACCACAAAAGAAAATCTTTTTATTGTCGGTGAAAGGTCAAAGGATAAAGGAAACCAATGTTTTGCCAATTGCCATAGTATAAGAATATATTCTGAAAGAATAATAGTATTTGATATTCTTTCATAAATCACACAGGGTAAATACTTTCCATTCGAGAATATATTCTTATACCGTGGTGTTGCCTTCAACTATTCTGTCTTTTTTCAATGCTGATATCAATGGTCTCTTTCTCACAACCAGTCCATGTTATTCTATATCTATAGTTACAACCTGACGTTGTCAAGGAAATGGAAAAGCACGGCTCTCTAATCTTCTAATATTGGAAACTACCAAGATGCATAGAATAACAAGGTGTCGACACTCCCAGAGTTGCGTTCGAAAATTAACTCCGTAGAGTAATATTTACTCCATTGCGTCCGAAAACGGAAGAGTTGAGTAAATTTTACTCTGTGACTGTCGTCCGAAAAGTCGGAGTATTCGACTCGGAGTTCATTTTACTCCTGTCAAAATTGACATAACTCATGGGAAGGAAAATCAAGTATCTTTGTCTAACTGTTTTATGAATGTTTTGTGAGGTAATTATATAGTTTTTATACTGCTCACAATATATATTTATGATTAGAGTTACATATATGTGAAGAAAACAATAATAATAGGATCTTTCTTAAACCAACATAACCTATTTTCCGATATTGGCACCTTCTGTCACTGTCAGTGTCAGTGTCAGAGTAACTCTAGAGTAAATCTGTCAAACCTTCAAAAACTCTACTCTACTCCGTGGAGTTAATTTTCGAACACAACTCTGCTAATTCCTGTTAAAATTTTCGGCCGAAAAACGGATCTAGAACTGTCAAATCACGTACTTTATGTACTACTTCACTTTATTAACGATGGTGCCGCTAGAGTCGATTTCGAAGATTCTGACAAGCGAATAAATGAAAACTGACAAGCGACAAAGTTCACTTTCCACCGTTGCTAGTTCCTAAATCCAAATTAAAAGAATATAAAGAAGCAGTTTATTGAAAAATCAATTCACTTTTTGATTAATCAGACATCTGTTCGGACATTATATGTAAACCCCATTTGTTTGGAACAGAAATTTCATCTTGCCAAGAAGTAATGAGGTCAAATAAGGGATTTATCAGTAAATAAGTTTCTTTGGAACATTTTGAATGATTCTGTAAATGAAGAAATCTGTGAAATCATTATTTGTTCAAATGTATTAATTACCTTTATCATGTAAGGCTCATTTAAATTGAGCATTTTACTTATTATTTTCGATGTATAATTTGAAACTTCATCAAAACATTCTCATGTATACAGCATTTTTTCAGTCACCCAATACCCCTTGACAACTTTTTATGTTCTCAGCAATTAGATTGCTAAATATATTTGATTCGATAGCTATTATTCAGAACTAAGTATACTGATGAAATATCGAAAAATGATTCATTAAATTGATGAACTAACCAAATAGAGGGTAGTGTACTACGTTTCAATCTTTTATTCAATATATATTCGCTAGAAAAATATTTTGAACAAATGTTCTAATTTTCAATACCCTACCTCTACCACAAGCCAGTTGCCATTCTTGTCGTGTAACAATATCCTTGAAATAAATAATATTATAGTATAAGAGCGCCAAAAAAAATGAGGCTTTAGGAAAGCTTTTCAACTCTGATGAAATCACACTGTGTGGTTGCTCTGAACTTTGTTCACTGCTAGTCCTTTCATCGTTGACAAATAATATTGTTGGTTTTCATAACATGTCATTTCATTCCTTCTCAATATATAACTGAATTGTATAATGAATATAACTATTAATTAATACAGCTTAATGTTTCAACTGTTAAAACAGTTTATGTTCATCAACCGGCAAGATTATAGTAAATCAACAAGTCTTATCAGCGTTCTCCTATGTTGATTTATTAACAATTAACGTTATCAGCGATCTTTAAATATTATTAATATTATAATTAATACCTATCTTGATACTAGAAATCTGCCCCTGATCCGGCAAGAATAAACAATTGTTAAAAAAACTATATTCGCATAAAAACGAAGTATTTTCGAAATGAAAATAGTATTTGATTAAAGGTTCAAACATTTGGCATACTTTGGGCGCGGAAAACAAGAACGTTGAACAAAATACTCAAAATACTAAATTTCAGCAAACGGTACGACTTTCCACAAGAAACTAGAATAAACAAAGATTCAAATATTTCGAATTTAATTTGACATGTCGATAATTTTGTTTATAAAATTTCTACTGCCGGCATCTATCGACGAAAACCGAAGTAGAACAAAATCCTTGTATTTTGACAGTATTTGGACCGCAAATCGGCCGAAAATATGTCAAAGAGTGTCTTCACCATGGTATCTATGCATCTATGAAACTACACATATATTTACTCCTTTAAAAATCGTTGTCATTATGACATATCAACAATGCATTTTTTAATTTTTCGAAAATGTATTAATATAATACCATCAGATAAAATTTTGTATGTAAAGGTGCGTATTCACTTGCAACCGAACACTTCGAAGGAACCAGACACACCGCGCGCGCTGCAACAAACATTGTGCGGGCTGTTTGGAGAGTTTGCGGTATTCGCTGCGTTCACAGTGCAAATCGCATTTACCGACAAACCTCGGAAAAAATTTGGCGCGTTAGGTTCTGTTCTGCGCGACGTATTGTCTAGACAAATTTGTTACAGCGTGCTCGGCGCGTTTGGTTCGTTCGGAGCATTCTGTTGCAAGTGAATACACAGCATAATACGAATCATAAACAATCATTATGACACACGTAGTGTTATCGGACTCGGCTACGCCTCACTCGATAACATTCACGACTTGTACCATCATGATCGTCTTTATGATCCTTATTACATAAATAACTATTATGTGACAAGGATAAGTTCTCCAACTTCTCACCCTGGGCAGTACTCTGAGAAGATCGATGCAATATGGCGTTATATCTCCTCCATATGGGCTGCAAACGTGTGGGCCGGAGACTTCCCTTCGATCTGTGGCCCAGATCATGTTATGTATGGCCCAGATCGAGGTATGACTCGGATTATTGACGATGCGGTTGTTCTCCGGGTTATGGCGTAGACGATTACGCCATCTACCGAAGGAAAAATAGGTGGCTAGGCATGAAATATATTAACAACACCCCACCTAATTTCTTATTCTTGTTGAAGTTGCGATAACTTCAGGAGCTCGCATTAGGAATTTCTTATCTTGAGGAACTCCGCAATAGGAATGTCATATTCTGGTTACGTATGCAATATCTTGTGTATGTTCGCAATAGGAATGCCTTATTCTCGTTTCGCTTGCGATAACTTGAGGAGCTCGCAATGGGATATGTCCTGAAGGACTCCGCAATAGAAATTTGAGGCGATATCTGGAGCATCTCTCAATAGGAGCTCACATTACATCCTCTTTGTAACTTCTCAAAGATCCCACTGGGAGGTGTGTGTTGGAAGAACATGTCAATAAGTTGATTTTGATCGAAAACGTTCAGGGTTGTTCAACAATATCACATAAACGAAAATACGTTACTGGGACTACGCCGGGAACGTATTCATTTTAATATAGACTTACTGAAAACTACATAACTAAATAACTGCTTTATTTAGCAACTTTTATACAGCTCACTTATATGTGACATGCTTCAATCATTAGTTCTAGAGCATGTTTTAAAACATCACTTTTTTTAAATTGCAATTTTAACAGGAAATTACATATTGCGATGTCCATAAGTAGGTACTGGACATTCTGATATACAATTAAGTATTTGTTAGTCAGTATGTTCATTAGATTTAATTTACGTAGGAGCTCCATTTCCCAAATGGAATATAGCAAGACACATCAAAAGTTATAGTATGAAATTGAAACAGAAATTTGCGTTATACCTGTGTCCAGATACCATGGTCAAACAATTGAAACATTATGAAGCACAATATTTCAACGATGTAGCTGAATGTTTACATTGGTTGACTCAGTTATATTTAGTAAGTATTATGACAGTGATTATTAGTCGTATTTTGAACATAAGAATGTATAACGAAAGTATCATTAATTTATTTTAGGAGGAAAATGAACCGAAACAAGTTGAGCTGTCAGCAATATGGGGTCTTCATTTTGCACTAAAAGCGAATTACGAATTTTCAGTGATTTGTCAGAGTTTTACAAATATGCTGTTGGTGGCGCAACAAAATTGTAACACTTTCCACTGTCTAGCGCTTGAAATTCATTCTCTACGTTATTGTCATAAGAAAATTTCTGACATCGATTCTGATGATTTGAAGTATGTAGCAGAACTGTACCACGCTATAGGTGGATTGAGGTAGTTTTTCTATAATACTTATACAGTGAGCTAGTATGGAATATTGGATTTATTTTCAACCCTTTGTGACGACCTTTTCTGGGGTTTACTGTAACCTTCCTTTCCACTACTTGCTCGGGCGCCAGTTGCAATTGGTTAATCAAGATTGCAACTCCTTGATAGTCGGTCACTTGGTAGCCTTTACACAGTTGGAGAATGATTCGATTTAATCTGAAATGTTGCGATTAATGGATATGGGTCTCTTTCAGAGAACATACTCTGACACTGCAGGGCGATATCAGTAAAACTCAAAGAAATTATATACAGTAATCTACAGTGTTAGAGTAATCGGGTAGGAGTAAGAAATCAGATGAACAATGTACAACAATATAATGTATAATCAAATTATGCCTTGTGGACGGCGATATAATGTCCATCCTGTATATCAAAATTAATGTAATGTCCAGTTATGCGATGAATAAAGCAAAGTTTATTAGTACAGACTAGCTAATGCACAATAATGTTAAGTGAACTAAACTACTGGGCTTGCGAAACTATACATAGGCCTGCGAATCAAATGACGTCGGATTAATTTGCAGACTTTCGGTTTATACTACTAGTGAATGCAGGAGAAAGTGGAGGTGCGGAGATGGAGCGGTTAATATCGGACTACGAGAGCATACGCTGCATTACCAGTAAATGAAAATGAGAATGAGATGTGTTGACACGTGTATACGGATCCACACCGTAATTCCGTTCAGAAATAGCACAACCTAAATTAATACACTTGAATCAGGGTCCGTTAATCGGAAGTAGCGTCTCAGCAACGAAGTCAGGTAACAACCAGTTGGTATCCGAAAGGATGCTCACCCTGACTCAATTCACTGAAAGGCACTCAGGCTCGCACCTAACTGTGTTAAATGCTCACGAGGCCGCCCATCGATGCAAGCAGTTGAAAACAGAAATATAAGTTGTAATAGTACGATGGTGTTTTTTGATGTTCTTAGGTTTATTACAAAATAAAGATGTTAGGCCGCTGTCACCAGAGCAAACTTAGCATGGCTTTTATTCCTAAAATAAAGTGAAATCTCAGAAGAGTTCACTTTATTTATCGTCAGACAAACCGGTTAAGTTTACTCAAAATTTTGAGAACATACTTCGATCAAGGCTTTGGAAAAGACTATAGGTCCGTGCTCCTTGCACGAAGAAGGAGTCTATATGTTATATACTTCTCTGAGGGATATGATTAGGAAAGAATACTAGATTTCGAAACTTACTTAAATACTATATTGTCATAAAATTACAGTTACACACTTAGAGAAAAACAAATGGAAAATTTCGTGTCTCTGGGACACCGGACCAATACTCAGTTTCAACAGAGCAATATCTATACAAACAAAATTAATCCTTCAACATCTTTTACTATTCCTAGCTTCAATCGATATTAACACAAATATGGGGTTACCTCTTTCGTTTGTACGGGGGGTTCAATATTATATAACAACAAATCACAAATGTTACATCAAGTCAATTTACCTACGGGAGCTGTCAGTGATTATGGGAATATTTTCATAGAGAATCATAAACTTTGCATTACCTATGACTTACTACTTCTGTCTCGAAAACCATTAATCCAAAAGGGTGTATCAGTACCAAAATTCACCCACTTCACGAATCTACACCTTTTCTTAAATACAACTACTTGCTTCCAATTTACACCTCACATTTACCGCGACTTCGTTCCGTTACTCTACTTTACTTCTTCATTACAATTACCGGCCCGAACTGCCTAAGTCGCCTTTATTCAATATTTCATCTTCTTCACGAGCTACCGTCTCGGAGGCTAAAACGTAACTCCAATTACCGGCCCGAACTGCCTAAGTCGCCTTTACTCAATATTTCTTCATCTTCACGAGCTACCGTCTCGGAGGCTAAAACGTAACTCCAATTACCGGCCCGAACTGCCTAAGTCGCCTTTACTCAATATTTCTTCATCTTCACGAGCTACCGTCTCGGATGCTAAAACGTAACTAACTCTGTTTTTCCAAACCACCGCAAACGGGGGGGTCTGTCCCCTCTTCTTAAGTTTTTGCAAGCCGGAATTTTTCTGTTCTCATGCCGCCCACTCGAAAATATCCCACGGGTTTTTCAGGTCCACCGACTCTGCAATTTCGGCAGTTTTTAACGATCTACTACCAAGAATATCAATGCATATCTCGCTGTTTAAGGGGACCTTTTCGTCAACCTCAACTGACGCAACAAAGTAGCGTCTTATCGGTCTTGAAACCTATAAAGTCTACCTATCACAAAGGTTGGCCGCCGGATGGGGTACATATCCTTATCAGCCCACGTCTAGACGAAAACCATAAACACTCAATGACCCATTGTGCGATATATATGATACAATGTATGAGTTTACTGCCGATCGATTCTTTCCATATTCTCAACTTGAACCGTTTTTCCATATATTCCCATATATTACATCACTCTCCCCAACGAAAAAGTCTTGGCACCACAAGGCCAATACTTTTCAAACAACAACAGAAAATCAAGCTACTCCATGCATTACAAAACATTTCTTTCTAACCTTGTCTTCATATAATCAATACATCATCTACCTACTAGTGACCTGAACTCCTTATTCACGGGTAACCCTCGTATATTTATACATATCCACCGTAATAACAAATTCACAATCTACTGGTAACCTTTCAACTTACTGGTAACCCCTTGTACCTTTATATGTACGAATTTCATTACTATACGAGATTCTACCTACTGAGTGCATATGAAACTAAATCTAAAATACAATGATAAGAAAGCCATAAACATGTTATACATAACTACAATCGTTATCGGGACCACCTGTAATGTAACTTAACCTAAACATTTCGATAAGAAAACACGTAAACATATCGTTCACGTACTTCCGAGTTATCGCGACGACCTTCCTAACAATAACAAACCATTCATATCGATACCTCTAGTACGATGACGACCTTACTAACAATAACAAACAAAACCTTTTTCATGGGTGTCATCAATATCTTGTTACTAAACATCGGAAACGTTCAATCATTTCAAAGTACCTTCCGCTATAGGTTCACTATCACTTCTCGCATATAGCTTTTCCGATCACTTTACGTTTGATTCTTTTTCCACTTTCGCGAGTCTTGTCGTCACTCGCGCTTCACTCTTACACACGTTACATTTCTAGTGACCTTCTCTGGATGATGGCGTTGCATCTCGAAACCTTTCGACCAGGACGACCGGTGTCCTTGGGATTTTTCTCTCTTCTAGCGGGCAAGTCTTATGTTACGGGGGGCTGCGACCTCTCGCAGGGAACGAGGTAGCCTGTTATGGTGGGAAAATTTATTAGAAGAGGGAATAACCTTCTGGGGGAGTCCCTGACGCGCTCGATCATTCGGGATTCGCACTCACGTTTATTCATTCGTTTGATCGTTTCGTTTGACAGGAACCGCGCACGACGCAGTTCGAGGATTTTCCTTATAGTTTTGTCGTCACACGTCTTCTGCCGAATAACTTGTCTTTCGCGTCACTTTTCACTTTGCTTCTTCCGTCCAGTGGGGTGCACTGGAGGTTAGAGGGGGGTATATTCTAGACGTGGTCACTTCTTCAAGCGGTTCTGAATTCTGGTCGTCTGAATCAGTCTTCAGCCTGTCTTGCTTTGTTCTATGTTTATGCATTACCCACATAGTAAGTGTGTTCCATAGACTGGCTATGATCATAAATCCACATCCTAACGTCTGGTATAAGTGTATTCCATTCAATACCACTCCCAAGGCATATTTTACCATCCGGAAAATAGCATAAAATCCCATTAGTCCACTCATGAATAATCCTATATCGGTGAACCATCCCCATACTTGTTGCATTGTATGGTGGGCTAATTCTTTCATTTCATCTGGGTTAAATAAATTTACTGTGGAGAACCCTTGTCCGGTCGTGTCCAATCCGGCTACTTTTCTAGCGATTATATTTTCTACGGCTTTTCGTTCCGTGCCAAAACTGAGAATTCTCTGGGCCTTACTGATTTCTTCCTGTGTGTATATTCCTAATGCTCCTACAGGCTGTATTGGCGAAAACTTCAACTCTTTGCTTGTTTCTGGTGATAATTCTTCGGGTGTCTTTTTCATTGTGGGGTAAGGGCTCAGGCCCATCCATTGATCATCGATCTTATATAATGGGAGCATTAATCCGTTACAATCTACTTCTTCTGCATGGGTCTGGATGACCCTAGTGACCGGTGCCATAAATTTGGTTTGGTTATCTATTAATATAGGTAGTTCATTGTAGCAAGTCCATATATGTTCAAGTTTAATTTCGTCCCTCTGTACTACTTTCACTTTTACCGATTCACTTTTTTACGACGTTTCTAGTTCCGGACACTCCGCGACGTCTCGAATCGATACTGCTGTGATTTCCGCACTTTTGTCCTTACAGTCATAGGCTATTAAAGCCTGGGTACCGATAACGGAAACAACGATGATGAAGGTTATTCCCCACATAGTTATTGTCTCAGGCTTTTCCCACCTTTTCCTGTGGACCATGTTTCTATGAAAATAAAACAAAAATGTCACTTTAACATGGATAGATACAATGCTACTCGGACCACATCATCATAGATCAAAAATACACTGATTGTCGTTCAAAAATTATTATACAATTTACATACAATAACATCGATCAATTTTCCTAAAATTAAATCAGGTTCACAGAACCTAAGGGAATAAATCTCACCCAATCCTACTAGCGTTGTGCTCACCTATGCACTATCTCAGCGATCATAACGCTTCTTTTTAGGCAATTTTCAAACTTCCTACTATCTGAATTCCACTGAATATTTAAAACAACTTTAGTTTAGTTCAACAAAAAAAATCCTTTATTCATGCGTTATCTGGGGACCTACTTAAGCACAGAAAATTAAGCGAAGAGAATAGACTCTCAAAGCGGAGGGGAAAATTGTAAATTTGGCCTAGACCATACACTACGAAGATCTGGAGCGGAACCGCTGATGGTTTGGCCCCATATCAAGTGTTATTATTATTATTCTATATGTGAAGAACCCATTGGAGGAGATGAAAGCGACGAGGAAGAATTAGCCTGGTCAAGGTTGATTATAATGCTTATAAAGAATATGAAGCAGAGCCCAACAACTAAGCGAGATGGAGAGGCAGTAAAACCCATGAACATAACGGAAGAGTTCCGTAACGTAACGTAGCGAAGCAATCAATGATCAGACGGATAACGGTAGAAAAATTCTGGGACCAATTAACAAAATAGGGGAAAAGGAACAGGCACCATCAAATTCAGGAAAACCTAGAAAAGATGCGAGTACACAGGCGGAAGAGTTCCAGTTTATTTAGTACACAGGGAGATATTATGGCTTAGACGAGGCTGTCAAGTCAATGAAAATCACAGAGAAATCTCAGTTTATCATCTTGCCCAGAGTGGAAGATTTGCATCATAAATTATTAATTAATTATTATTAGTATTTATGAGAATTATGAGGATTATTAAGGTTATTAAGGTTATTAAGGTTATTAAGGTGTCCGTTTCCCAGGACAGGGTCCCTCTTCAGGTGGTGGCTCTCCGGGACAGTGAGCACCTGGAATCTACCATTCATGGGGCAGGAGGAGATTCACTTCTCCTGAGGGAGTGTCATTAAGACCCGCCCCTGGTTACCCCTTGTATATTTAGTAATAGTCCCATCTACCTAACCGATCGGGGGGATTCCTTGTCCGCATCGATCTCCTCAAGGGTACCACGGGACTGACAAATTCTTCCTCAGTTTCGTCACTCAGAGATTCCTCACTCGAATCTCGTTCCACAACCCTGTTCCACTGCGGCATCAGTATCGGGTGCAATCTACCCATGCCTTTCTGTTCCTCCTCGGATTCCATTTCGCTTTCTGATTCGGACTGTCGCCCCATTTCCTCGACTTTTCTTGATGGAGAGCACCTGCTCATTCTCCTTTCGACAAAATATTTCAGTCTGTTTACATGGACCGTTTGCTCTTCTCTTCCTCCACACCTTCTTATTTTACAGGTCACCGGTCCTATTATTTCAATGATCCTATATGGACCATCCCAACTCTTCACTAGCTTTTTAGACACCCCACGCTTCGTGTGCATTATTTTCAGATAGACTTGGTCTCCTAGAGTGAACTGATGATCTGCGGTTTTTAAATTATACCTTTTCACTCTGGCCGATTTTACTTCCTCTGTGTTCCGATCTACATCCTTATAGATGATACGTAGCCGTTCTAGTAGCTCCGATGCATAATTTTGATCGTAGTCATATCGAGCTCGCCCTGATTGTATAAAGCTGTCTATAGGGAGTACTTGGTCCCTTCCGTGAAGAAGAAAGTATGGACTATATCCTGTGGTGTTATGTATACTTCCTCTATAAGCCATTAGTACAAAAGGTATCCAATCATCCCAATCTCGCTGGTTATTGCTAATATACTGCGCTAACATGTCCTTCAACACCCTGTGCATCCTCTCAATTTGTCCGTTTGACGTGGGTGCGTAACTGGAAGTCTGTATTTTTTCTATTCTTAGCATCTTACAAACTTCCTTGAACAACGCTGACGTGAAGTTTGCTCCTCGATCCGTTAGCAGTTTCCTAGGAGTGCCATGTCTAGTGACTATATTTTCCACGAAAGCTCGAGCGATAGTGTCGGCTTTCTGGTCAGGGAGGGGTATTGCTTCAACATATTTTGTGAAGTAATCTTGGAACGTAAGTAAGTATCGGTTCCCACTCAGGGATGTTACTAAAGGTCCAACTATATCCATTGAGGTCAGTTCCCAAGGTTCCGTGGTGGCGGTGAATCGCTGCAAAGGGGCTTTTTTCTGATGAGGGGATGTTTTCCTCCTATTACAAGCATCACAACTGGCGCAATATTCGATGACATCAGTGCGCATGTTTGGCCAAAAGAATCTCCTTTTCAGACTGCTCAGCGTCTTTTGCTGACCTGGGTGTCCTGCCATGGGCGAATCGTGAAAATCCCCCATTACTTTCAATACGTAGGATTTAGGGACAATCAACTTGTCCCCATCTTGTTCCAATCGATACAGTATTCCATCCTTAGAAAAAGAGTAAGTGTCCTGTTGCTCACCAGCTTCGATACTTCTTTTTATTTCCTGACAGTACAGGTCCTTATCTTGCGCGGTTTTTAGCGTTTCCCGATCCCACTCGGGCTCTATACTTTCCATCTCCTGAAATGTAACCTTTGCGATCACCTCGCTACCAGAATATATACGTATTTCTATATTTGAATTATGAAATACGAATTTAATAATTTCCAAAATCCTCTCCCAATCGAGTTTATCCAAACCACATCCTATTTCTGGAATAGCCAAAAATCTATCCCCATTTTTCTCGCAACACGCCCTTAGACTTCGTACAGCGTTCCACATACCTCTATAGGATGGTTTTTCATAATAGTTGAACTTTGTTACCAAATAATATATATTTCTTTCCGGTAGGAGCAATTCCGCTGTTTCCCCAACTTGCTTATTCTGTTGACGCAGTTTATCGACAGAGCCAAAAATTTGTTTGAACTGAAGTGCTATTCCTGCACCCATAGCAAGGTCCTGTGAGACACAATGAGCCAAAGCCCAGTGTTCTGGGGCCGAAAAAAGGTTTCCTTGCTTTCGACTTAATTTCTCCATTTCCGGAATCTGATGGGTTTTCCGGTAATCCTCGAACTCCTCATATTCCATGTCAATAAACTGTTCCTCTTTACTGAACATACGGCTTAATGCATCCGCGTTTCCATGCAGACGCCCTTTTCGATGTATTACCTCGAAATCGTAATCGGCCAAGGTCATAGCCCATCTAGCAAGTCGAGATCCTGGGTCCTTGAGCGTTAACAGCCATTTAAGTGGACGATGGTCGGTAATGACCGTGAATTTTCTCCCATACAGATAGCACCTAAACGTTTGAATGCCGAATATAACCCCCAAAAGTTCCTTTTCCGTTGTAGAATAATTTAATTCGGCTTTCTTGAAATTTCGGCTAGCGTAAGCTATAGGTCGCTCGTGTCCGTCTCGAATTTGGCTGAGTACCGCTCCAATACCTAGGCCAGAGGCGTCCGTCGCCACTATAAAGGGCTGGTTGAAGTCGGGAAAGATTAGAACACTGTCTGAGGTCAGGACTTTCTTCAATTTCGATATTGACTCTAGCACTTCCGATGTAATTTCGAACTTTACCTCCTTTTTCGTTAAATTTGTCAATGGTAATGATAATTCTGCGGCATTTGGAATGAACCGCCGATACCAGTTGACTATCCCTAAAAATGAACGGACTCCTTTCTCATTTTTGGGAATGGGAAAGTTATGTATGGCCTCAATTTTTTCCGGATCTGGGAGCACTCCTTTTTGTGTGATCATATGTCCTAGATACTTGACTTTCTTCAATAAAAATTTACATTTTGTTGGTTTGAGTTTAATATTGGCGTCCCTAAGTCTGTCGAAAACTTTCCGCAATTTTTCTACGTGATCATCAATTCCTGCGGAGTTAAAGGTAATGATGTCATCTAAGTAAACCATACAAAGGTCTCCTGTAAGGCCAGCCAGCGTAATATTCATGAATCGTTGAAATGTTGATGGTGCATTTTTCAATCCAAACGGCATTTTCAAATATTCATAATGTCCCTGAAAGGTACTGAAACCAGTCAAGGGGATGTCCTTCTCCTCCATGTCAATCTGGTGATACGCTTCTGCTACGTCGATTACTGAGAAAAGAGCCTCACTTCCCGCGCCATATCCTTGAATGAGATCCGAAATATTTGGAAGTGGGTAATATTCCGTCTTTGTAACGTTATTCAGTCCTCTATAATCAATGCACATCCTGATCTTTTCTTCCCCATTCGGCGATTTTTTTGTAACTAAAACGACCGGAGCTGACCACGGGCTACATGACGGTCGAATAACCCCCATATCTAACAATCTATCTGTCTCTGTCTGCAATATTTCTCTCTGATGATACGGGATTCTATATGGTGCTTTACACACTGGTTGTGTTCCCGGTTCCAAGGTAATACCGTGTTTAACCTTCGTTGTGCTAGTTAATATATCGTCGTCCTCCAGAAAAAGATCCTGGTACTCCAGTATTAGTGACTTCAGCTTCTTCTGCGTGTTACCATCCAAATGGTCAAAATCGAATCCCTTTTGATTTCCTTCCTTGTTATCAAAATTTACTTTCCCAATCCTCTTAGTCGGCATATTTCCATCCATAATTTCACAGGTAACTGCTTTAGCGAGAGTTTGTCGCTTTACTAATCTGACCTCCTTGGCTGAAACGTTAACCACTCTAATCCAGACTCTGTTAGAATTCTTCGTTAAACAATTTGCGACGTGTATATGCCCATTTCCTAACTCCACTGGTTCGCATACCATAATATCTCCTTGTACATTTTTCTTCAATTTCCCTCTTACTAATGCTTCCGATCGCGCAGGTACTGTGACACCCGCTTCCAGAGTAATATCTGTTTCCCAAATGAGTTCGTCCTCCATGGAATATACTGAGTCATTTTCCTGATCCTTCGAACAGCTGTCGATATTCTCCCTGTCGTGCGCTGGTAAGATTTCGCCTGCTGATTTTTCCGACGTTTTCACCTTCGTTTTTCCATTCTCCGGCTTCGCTCGCTCTTCTGTGTTCCTACGTGCCTTCACTTCCTTCTGGACGTCGATTTCCTCCTGGTTTTTCTCCGTTTGCGTTTGTACGTCCACTGTCTTTGTGCTCCGCTCGGTTTTCCCAATCCCTTTAACATTTCCGCTGCATAAAAAGTCAAATGTTCTTCCCCACATTGAAACAGCTGGCGTACCCTTGTAATTTATAGTTGCTCGATTTGCATACAGAAAATCCCTTCCTAAAATCATCTGTACATCCCCTAACGTGTTGTCCTCACATACAACAGCCGTCCACGTAGTGCTTAATTCATCCCTTTCTGGCCCTATCGAAACATTTGCGGTGCCCCATGTCCGAAGACTGTGGCCTGTAACACTCGTCAATCTGTACCTGTCTATTCCATCCTTCCTGATTTGCTTATTTGGGACTGCTCCTTTTCTAACGAGTGTCACGGCTGCCCCTGTGTCCACTAAACAAAAGCTTGATCTTCCATTCACGTTTAATTTAATAATGTGCGGTGCGTCGGTAAGGTTATTGAAGTTTATTTCGGGAATAACCATAATTTGTTGTTGATTCCTCTTCCCGCGATACCTATGTCCCCGTGACATCCCCAATTTATTTATCCACCTTACATTTCTCTGGCCCCCGCCCTGGTGGTTGGACTTTGGCCACCGTTGTTTAAATTTCGCTGAAACCCCAACGATTGCCGCATTTGCCGTGGTCGTTCTGGAATCGCTCCCGTCGACCGGCCGTTTCCTCCGTACCTCGGGCGCTCCGATCCTTCAAACCTTGGTGTGAAGTTCTGAGGTTGATTCCTCCTGCTGATCCTTTGTCTACACTCCTGTGCCCAATGTCCTTTTTCGTGACAATAGTGACATGTGTCTCTATCCACGAACCGCCTTCCTCTATCTGCCCGACAATCTCGAGCAATATGTCCTATTTTACCGCAATTATAACATCCCTTGTTAACGGTATTCCTATTCATATCGTTCTGTCCATCTCCTCGGCTTCTGCAATCCATTGCCCTATGACCCTCTTTTCTACATAACTCACACCTTTCTCCCCCAGTATTTATTGACGAGATCCTCACGTTAGACATCCTTCCTTGTAGCATCATAATCGTTGTCTCCTGTAGTTTGACCAGTTCCTCAGCTTTTTCCAAATCTAATTTATCCTCTTTCAATAAAAGAATGCCGGTATTTTGCATTAGGTCTTTCCTTAATCCCATTTTGAATTGATTCAAAATGAGTTCCTTGTTTTTCTTTCGAATTCCCGCTTCCTCATCCTGACTCGCTCCGTCTAAGTCTTCGAGTAGTAAATTTGCACCAATCGTTCGCAACCTGGTACAGAACGATGATACGTCCTCCTTTTGATCTTGGAAGCACCTACTCAGATTCCAATGATTTTCGCCCGGTAATCTCATCGGCGTGAATTTATTTAATAATTTTCCTTTTAATTCTGGATAAGCAAGTTTATCCAATTCGGAATCAGATTTAAAGAAATTGTAAGCGTCTCCGCTTAATTTGTACTTCAATAATTTTAGCGTTTCGTCTGGCGTCCAACTATCCAGTTTGGCCCGTAATTCTAATTTGTCAAAATATCTGGCGGCGTCTTTTCCCGAGAAGCTGTCCACCGTGGTGGCTATCATCCCTAGCGTATACATCATCATGCTACTTTTACTTTCTGGTGAAGTATTTGCATTACTAGCAGAGGGAGTGGCAGGCAACATTATTTATTTTTTGAATAATAAAATAAAATTTAATGAATAAATTGAATGTGATTTTTTTCGAACAAAATTTGAAATACTTTCCAACTGACCATATAATTTTTTATTCCGTCGGAAAGATATCAACTTACTCAGATGTCGATAATATTAAGTCTTCACAATTAGTTAAACGTCAAATAAAATTCTTTTACAAAATACTAAAACGCCCTAGAACACTCAAAAAATCGAGATTATAAATGGATAAAACCGCCCTGAAACACACACACAAAAAAAATCAACGTTATAAAATTAATAGAACCGCCCTGAAACACACAAAAAATTTAACGTTACAGATTACACATTCGACTTCAATTGATGAACTACCTGAAACATAGATGATTATCAGTTAAAATTTTCACTTGATACTTTATTCTGCTGACAGTCCTTGTGCTTTAACTGACTTGATGTTCGACTAATATTGGAAGGGATGTTTCACTGCTATTCTTTGTTTTTTCAAAATATCGTTTCAATCACTAATTTCCTTTTTTTTTCCTACCTCTCTCCCGTTTATTCACCTCAGAAAAATTAACAATATCCCACCGCTGTCACCAAATGTAATAGTACGATGGTGTTTTTTGATGTTCTTAGGTTTATTACAAAATAAAGATGTTAGGCCGCTGTCACCAGAGCAAACTTAGCATGGCTTTTATTCCTAAAATAAAGTGAAATCTCAGAAGAGTTCACTTTATTTATCGTCAGACAAACCGGTTAAGTTTACTCAAAATTTTGAGAACATACTTCGATCAAGGCTTTGGAAAAGACTATAGGTCCGTGCTCCTTGCACGAAGAAGGAGTCTATATGTTATATACTTCTCTGAGGGATATGATTAGGAAAGAATACTAGATTTCGAAACTTACTTAAATACTATATTGTCATAAAATTACAGTTACACACTTAGAGAAAAACAAATGGAAAATTTCGTGTCTCTGGGACACCGGACCAATACTCAGTTTCAACAGAGCAATATCTATACAAACAAAATTAATCCTTCAACATCTTTTACTATTCCTAGCTTCAATCGATATTAACACAAATATGGGGTTACCTCTTTCGTTTGTACGGGGGGTTCAATATTATATAACAACAAATCACAAATGTTACATCAAGTCAATTTACCTACGGGAGCTGTCAGTGATTATGGGAATATTTTCATAGAGAATCATAAACTTTGCATTACCTATGACTTACTACTTCTGTCTCGAAAACCATTAATCCAAAAGGGTGTATCAGTACCAAAATTCACCCACTTCACGAATCTACACCTTTTCTTAAATACAACTACTTGCTTCCAATTTACACCTCACATTTACCGCGACTTCGTTCCGTTACTCTACTTTACTTCTTCATTACAATTACCGGCCCGAACTGCCTAAGTCGCCTTTATTCAATATTTCATCTTCTTCACGAGCTACCGTCTCGGAGGCTAAAACGTAACTCCAATTACCGGCCCGAACTGCCTAAGTCGCCTTTACTCAATATTTCTTCATCTTCACGAGCTACCGTCTCGGAGGCTAAAACGTAACTCCAATTACCGGCCCGAACTGCCTAAGTCGCCTTTACTCAATATTTCTTCATCTTCACGAGCTACCGTCTCGGATGCTAAAACGTAACTAACTCTGTTTTTCCAAACCACCGCAAACGGGGGGGTCTGTCCCCTCTTCTTAAGTTTTTGCAAGCCGGAATTTTTCTGTTCTCATGCCGCCCACTCGAAAATATCCCACGGGTTTTTCAGGTCCACCGACTCTGCAATTTCGGCAGTTTTTAACGATCTACTACCAAGAATATCAATGCATATCTCGCTGTTTAAGGGGACCTTTTCGTCAACCTCAACTGACGCAACAAAGTAGCGTCTTATCGGTCTTGAAACCTATAAAGTCTACCTATCACAAAGGTTGGCCGCCGGATGGGGTACATATCCTTATCAGCCCACGTCTAGACGAAAACCATAAACACTCAATGACCCATTGTGCGATATATATGATACAATGTATGAGTTTACTGCCGATCGATTCTTTCCATATTCTCAACTTGAACCGTTTTTCCATATATTCCCATATATTACAAAGTGACGTATCCGACGGAGACCACACGGTGACGGTGATCACACGCCACTGCGCACTACCCCAACGTTTCATTTGGGAGATGTGGATCGTTCAGAAAAAAACCGCCAACGCCAGAATCTGGTCAACCCGTAATAAATCCAAATATTTAAAACCTGTTAACGTTCCTAACAGTTACTGTCCATATACACTGCCGAGCATAAAATTCGGGTCACCTTGTAATTTTAAGTATTCATGAAAGTATTTAAATTTCTATTGAGAATATTCACCTGTAAAGAAGGTAAACAACTGTATGCAATGATTATATCGTGATTGATTGAAAGAAATAAAGTTTCCGATGTTTTGTTCAAAATTTATTGAAAGTGATGAAAACAAACAATTTTAATTTGAAAAGATGTTCGTTGAAACAAAAAATGTTGATGTGTCAGTAGAGTGTATTTTCTCCTCTGGCAGTTATAACAGCTTGCAAACGACGAGGCATGCTTTGAATAAGATTTTGGTTCAGATTCTGCGGAAGATTGTTCCATTCCTGCACCAGTATGTCGCGAAGCTCTCTAGACTTTCTGGGGGCTGGTACATGTCTCCGCAAACATTTTTCCATTTCATCCCAAACATGTAAACAATCGGATTAAAATCTGGACTGCGAGCAGGCTAATCAAATCGCGTGATTTCAACCTTGTCAAGAAACTCAGTATCTATCGGAGCAGTGTGGGGACGTGCATTATCATGCATAAAAGTGGCGTCGTCTCCAAGAATAACCATAAATGGTACAACATGGTCTTCTAGAACTTCAGTCAGGTAGCTATGCGCAGTCAGAGTACTAATCACAATGAGCACTAACTCTGTGCGAGCTTCGAAAGATATGCCTCACCACGCCATAACTGACCCTCTACCAAATGGATGTCGCTCGTCAATACACGCTTGGGCATATCTCTCTCCTTGTCGTCGCCATACTCTAACACGTCGGTCTTACCCTGTAAGACCGAATGCAATTAATCGGAGAACAATAAGCGACTCCAATTTGCCAGTATTCTCGTGCGAAATTCAATCTGGCAATTCGGTGTTCACGGGAAAATCGCCGTCAGGTAGATCTTGTTCGCCAAGATAATCCAGCCGCGACAACCATGCCTCAACAACAGGGTTTATGTTCATTGCAAGGCACTAACTATGGCAACACTACGTAAAGGATTTGAAATGGACAGATAAAGGCATACTATACAAACCGGAGAAGCAAAGCATTCGCTGAAAATGGTTTTTAGGAATATCGACGAGATGCCATTTTAGTGATATGTTTATCTTAACAACATATAAACATTTTTTTATTCAAGGAATCACGCAAAGATAATTATATACAGCTGCTTAACTTGGTAACAACAAAGAAAATTACGGAAAAATTAAATACTTCTAAGATAAAAAGGAATTACGAGGTGACCCTAATTTTATGCTCGGCATTGTATGTATATTAACTTTTTTAGAAATTGTGTATGTGCTCAGTTTGGATTGTGATCTGATCAATAGCGACTGTTTTGTCTGTTGACAGTTCCATTTAAATGAAATGTTTGTCACTAATTAAAATTCGAGGAGGAAACCCTTCATCGGCATTACAAAGGTCCATCATTTGTTCGGAAAACTAAGTTCTGCGGTCAGAATAATATCCATTCAGTTCGTGCCCTCAATTAATCTTGAAAGGCCATTTGCTATCTTCATTTTCTCAAAGCCGATTTATGCGATATATTGTAATTTGCCGTTCTCGAAGACAAATGAGGATTTTCCTCCAACTGTAATAAGATGTTCAATTCTACCTCCTCTGAAATTGTGAACCACTTTTTGAATCAGGGACGGGCCGAAGCCAAATTTTTGGATGCATAGAAAATTTTCCAACTGTGCATTGAAAGATTAAACAAATCCCAAGCTGGCCGAGGGGGGGTTCTTCCAACTGGTTTGAAAATTTGCCAACTCCGTTCAACATTGGGAGTTAATCCCCCCCCCTTTGGGCCGTCTCTTTATTCCGTCCGTAGAACTGTTTTCCGAAATTCAAATTATCTATTTCTATTATTAAAAGAAAGGAGCAAATTGCGTACTTACGTATTTACGTTGCTAAATGCAATAGAAATGAAAGCTTTTAAACAAATAGCGACTTGAAATTTTCAGGGTAGGTTCATGAACAAGTTCGTTAATGGACATAATCGGCCAAACGTTTCCCGAGTACAAATTTTGTGTTCAAACAATACAGATCTGATTGAATTGAAACTTGATAACTAGTTGTAGAATGCCGACGCAAAGATTCACTTCAAATTAATTATTGAAAAATATTATGTATGTCAGAAACTATCCGTCCGATATTGCTGAAATTTTGCAAAAGCCTTCAAATCCTAATTCTGAAGGTTTGAAATTTGATCGGCTCTATATATTGTAGGAGTCATTGAAGAAATACTGAAAACCAAGCAGCGTTGGACGAGTTCAATAACTGGATGGGTGACCGTTACCACGATAACTTGCGAACGGAAAGATTTATCGGCTTGCAATCTTCAGGGTAGGTTGCGCATCCGAATACGATATTCAAGTTCGTAAATAAGTATAATCGACCGAACAGTTTTGGAGTTATATACTCATCTTAAATTTGGTTGTTATTTCCTCAATAACTCCAAAAATACAGATCTGATCCTACTCAAACATGGTGCGTAATTAGTTGTAGAACGCAGATGCGAAATTTCGGATTGTATTACTAGAAATTAAAAAAAAATCATTGAAATTCTGTATCTCAAAACTATCCGTCTGATATTTGCGAGAGCCTTCAAAACCTACCTCCACAGCCAAGTTCCATAACGACTTGCAATTTTCAGGGTAGGTTACGCTTCCGAATGGGACAGTTGTGTTCGTTAGAGGGCATAATCGGCCAGACGGATTCGGGGTAATATCCATCTTAAATTTTGTAATTATTTTCTCAATAACTCAAAATATGCACAAATCCGATCCAATTAAAATTGATTATTACTTGTAGAATGCAGACGCGCTTATTTTTGCTAAATTTAGTGAATATCGTATCACTAAAAGAAACATTTTTTCTTCAAAAAGTTTTCAGAAACAATCCGCTCAAATTCCGCGCATACTTTCGAGCCAGCATTTTACAATCGAATACTGAATTTCAGTTGTATCAGCTTTGTAAGAGGCGAGAATAGACAAGCTCCTGACTTCAGTGCTTTTTGCGCGCGTGTTCCGCAAGGAACAGCGTGCTATCATTTTGCCACAATGTCTGTATTTTTCAAATTTTTTTTGCGAAATGGTCTTAAAAGACTGAGTTCGACTCACTGATGAATAATCCGAGGTCAAATTCAATTCGGTCCGGCCGGTCCGGCCGTTAGCACGATAACTCGCGAACGAAAGTCAATCTGCATTTGGCGCGCGTGCTATATACATGATTATGATTATACTGACCCTGCCAAGTCTTTCCCAAGGAGATCCCTCAGAATCTTCTAGAAGCTTGTGCGACTAAGGAGAGTCAGTTGTGTTCTTGTTCAACAGTGTTACTCTATCCTTACGGAAGGTTAGATACAGCACTGTTAATTTTCGAACCGACAGGGAATGGTGTCCACTATCCCTTGGGTAGATCTCCGGCTCGCTCAATTCACTGAGCTTGAAGTACTCATCACTCGATTCAAATTAGCCAACGTGAACACGCGCGCCAAATAGTACTGACTTCACGTCAGTGCCTTTTTTTTTCAAGTTCCTTTAACGTATATGGCTATCAATACAGTTTAGCTGTTAGCTTTACCGTAGATCGAAAAAAATTGCTGTTATGGGACCTCCTTTAGGAACGCAATTGCCTTTTCTCCAAATCCGAACGTAAATTAATATAGATCTACCGAATATAGTTATCTATAAATTCGCCCCAGGGCTACGATACATACATTTCAACTCGGAAACAACGCTCCCCGAAACTGACTTGTCTGTGCACAGAATTGCCATGAAATTTCTCTTAAAACCTTAAAATGACAGCTCAGCATCAAATCGATCACCGCTAGACGCAAACCACTCCCAGCATGAGCCATACAATCCAAACGTCTCCTCTGCGTATACGCAATCTACTCGTGGCTTGAAGTCCTCTGAAAATAACACTTCACACAATATTCTGATTCTGCAACACCATTGGTTCAGGGGATATCACTGCTCCAATCCACGCATGCGCAAACACTTCCAAGGGGATTCTATGGAGGAATAGCATTCTACACCTCAAATCCCAAGTCCTCTCAGACGAAAACTCCAGCAGTTAATTCACTTATGCTCATGCACATCACGAAAAATGCCCGTAAGGGGTAACATCAATTTCAAACAATATTAGCATCAGGGCCACGGTAGGCACACTTCAACTCGGAAACAACGCTATTTCCTCCAATCTGACTTGTGTCCGTGCACTGAATTGACATGAATATTCTTTTAAAACCTTACAATATCGGCTCATTACTCCCAACATAACCCATACAACTCATTGCGCATGCGCAATCTACTCGCGGCTGCAAGTCCTCACAAAATCACACACCTTACAAAAAACTCCAACAATTCTCCAACACTAGTGGTTCAGGAGATATCGCATATTGAATCCACGCATGCGCAGACCCTCACCAGGGGATTCTGTAGAGGAATAGCATCCGCCACCCCAAGACCCCAATCCTCTATGACGAAAACACCAGTAGTTCAATCACTGATGGTCTGCTCATGCGCATAACGAAAAATGCCCGTAAGGGGTAACATCAATTTCAAAATTAGCCCCAGGGCCACGGTAGGGACACTTCAACTCGGAGACAACGCTACATCCCCCATTCTGACTTGTCCTTGCACTGAATTACCATGAATACTCTTTTAAAACCTCACAATATCGGCTCAGAACTCCCAACATAACTCATACAAACCAAAAACAGTAACTTCTCTTCTGCGCATGAGCAATCTACTTGCGGCTGCAAGTCCTCCCAAAATTACACACCTTACAAAGACTCCGATTCTTCAACATTAGTGGTTCAGGAGATATTGCATCTTGAATCCACGCATGCGCAGACCCTCACCAGGAGATTCTATGAAGGAATAGCATCAGCCACCCCAAAATCCCAATCCTCTCTGACGAATAATGCCCGTAAGGGGTAACATCGATTTCAAAATTAGCCCCAGGGCCACGGTACGAACACTTCAATTCGGAAACAACGCTACATCCCCCAAACCGACTTGTCCGTGCACTGAATTGCCATGAATATTCTTTTAAAACCTCACAATATTGGCTCAGCACACCCGACATAACCCGTACAACCCAAAAACAGTCACTTCTCTTCTGCGCATGCGCAATCTACTTGCGGCTGCTACAAAACTACCCTGCAAATTTCAACGCTCTAAGTCGTTCCGTTCGAGAGTTATCGTGCTAACGGCCGGCCGGCTGGAACGGACGGACATAATTGAATTTGACCTCGAATTATTCATCAAGGAGTCGAAACCAATCGTTTGAGACCATTTTCGTAAAAAATTCGAAAAATACAGACATTGTGACGAAATGATAGCATGCTGTTCCTTGCGGAACACGCGCGCAAAAAGTGTGAAAAAGCATTGACGTGGGGTCAATCTGCTTTGGCGCGCGTGCTATAAACTTGTTATGACTATACTGACCCTCCCAAGTATTTCCCAAGGAGATCCCTCAGAATCTAGGAGCTTGTGTGACTAAGGAGAGTCAGTTGTGTTCTTTTTCAACTTTGTTACTCTATCCTTATGGCAGCTTAGATAGAGCACTGTTAATTTTTGAACCGACAGTGAATGGCGTCCACTATCGTTTGGGTAGATCTCTGGCTCGCTCTATCCACTGAGCTTGAAGTACCCATCCTTCAATTCAAATTAGTCACCGTGAACACGCGCCCTAAAGAGTACTGAGTTTTTTTTTTAGTAAAAGATTTTTAGTAAAATCATTTCGATCACTCGATCCACATGAAATTTAGCATCAAATTGCAAAAGTCTTGTATACTGATCGGATTGCCATAAAGTGGAAAAAAAATTCAAAAATTTTGTTTCCACAATAACTCGATAGAATTGGTGATGGTGTTGGTCCGCGCATGCGTGGATTCAAGATGCGATATCTCCTGAACCATGGTTTTCAAAAAATGGGTTCAAGCCCTGTGGACAGGAGCTTTCTGGTGCTCTAGTTCAAACAGACAAATTATATCTGGTATTGGTTTCTCAGAGTTGGGAATTATATCAATGTATTCATATGATAGAACTGCATCAAAAAGGAAATTCAATTCAAATAATAGTTTATTTATGAAGATTAAATGAGCAATCATGAGAATGAGAACTGCACCACATTTTAAAATTTTTTTTTTTACACTTTGCGGTAATCTGGTCAATACAAAACTTCACATGCGTATAAAGGTCATGATTCTACAATTTGGTGCTAAATTTCAGATAGATCGAGTGATCGGTTTCGGAAATATTCATAAAAAATATTTTTACTAAAATCGGTCATAACTCCGAAACCCCTTGATGGTTTTCGCCCATTAACGAACTTGTCCGAGATATTTACGCTCCAAAACCACCTTGCAATTTTCAATCCGCTAACTCCTTTCGTTCGAGAGTTATCGTGCCTACGGCCGGTCGGCCGGCCGGACAGAATCGATTTCGCACTCGGATTCTTGATCAGTGAGTCGAACCAAATCATTTGAGACCATTTTCAGCCAAAAATTCCAAAATAACAGACACTTGGGCAAATTGATAAGCAATCTGTTCCGAGGAACTAGAGCGCCAAAAAAACAAGTTTCGTATGACAATTGCCCAAAACAGGTTTAAAGTACCTACAAATAGTAGGTATTCCATAAAACTTGTATAAAATAATAAATTACCTTGTAATCGATCAAAAATTTCCTGATCTATGTTCACAAAATTTTCTCCTCTCTCGAACTTTGGAATTATGCTTTCAATATTTACGTAATATTTTCAAACATTTTCGGGTGAGGTCACCGTTGCATCGCTAAAATACGAGTATTTCAACCCCAATATTCTTGAAGTTACAATATTCCCTTCTGTCAAGTTGACTTTATGGCAATTCATACATAGAATATACATAGAATAATTATATCAATTATATATCAATCTGTGAAATACGATTTACATTGAAATTTTGAAAAATCATATCTCCGAAAGTATTAGCTTGTTAGAGTTAAAAATGATATGAATGGATTCTTATGATAAAACTGCTTATTAAAAAAAATTTAATTTGGAATTTGTTTTGTAAAAAAAAAATTTTTTTTTATTACTCCGAAACCTTCTGTCCGATTTTGCCCAGTAACGAACTTAGCCGAGATATTCATCCCCCAAACCTACTCTGAAAATTTCAACTCTCTAGCTCATTCCGTTCGAGAGTTATCGTGCCTACGGCCGGACCGGACGGCCGGACCGGTCGGACAGAATGAATTTCGACCACGGATTCTTGATCAGTGAGTCGAACCAAATCGTTTAAGACCATTTTCATCGAAATATTCGAAAATTACAGACATTTGGGCAAATTGATTAGCACTCAGTTCCGAGGAACTAGAGCGCCAAAAAATAAAATACTATGACCTATTAAACCATTTTTCTATATTCCTTAAAGGGGAGAAAATAGTAATTTACGTAACAAGTCCGGAAAATAGGGTTTTTTGGACGAATAGACAAAATTCTAGGACGAGCGTAAGCGAGTTCTAGAAGTCTATGAGTCCAAAAAAAACCTTTTTCGGGCGTGTTGCGTACAATATTTTTTCGACAACCGTGTAGAATAACAAATCAATGAAACGACACATTTCTTTTTTATATATTTTGATTCTTATTCAAATTAAACAGATCAGAACTTCATTTATCAAAAATATACCTACCAAGATTTTCATATTTACAATGACCAAAACGACGTGATTCTTCCGGCCTAGTCCGGGAAGTACGTACTTCCCGGACAAGGCCGGGAAATGCTTCTTTCTCAAAGAAAAAGCGTCCGGGAAGTGCCCACTTCCCGGACGGTTGCCGAAAAAATCCATTATTCCATACTCTTGACGCTCACGGTATTGCTTTTGTATGAGAAATAAAATTACGTTTTTTATGAGTTAACAATAAATTTATGTGTTGAAATATTTCAGACGTTCTCGTTCAGAATTAGAAAAATCGATCTATATTGGATATATAACGCTGAGACTTGCAATATCTGTGAACCATTTGAAATTAATTTTAAAAGTGATTCCTCGTCAAGTGCATTCGTTGATGTTAAAATCTTATCTACCAGAAGCTTGTTCAATGCTGAATGAATTGGATTATTATTCCAGTGAGGCAGATTGTGATAGTATTCAGTCAGGTAAGATAAAGCAAGAATGAAATACATATATTGCTAAAGCAGATTGACCCCACGTCTGTGGTTTGACATGATTATGACTTTATGACTATACTGACCCTCCTAGGTCTTCCCCAAAGAGACCCCTCAGATGCTCCTAGGAGCTTGCGCGAGTTAGGAGAGTCAGTTGTGTTCTGTGTAGGCTTTGTTACTGTATCCTTACACCAGCTCAGGCACAGAACTGTTGTTTTTGGACCAACAATGCATGGTGGCCACTACCGTCTGAGTGAATCTCCGGTTCGCTCTATCCACTGAGCTTGAAGCACTCATCATTCAATTCAAATTGGTTAACGTGAACAAGCGCGCCAAAGAGTACTGACTTTATGTTATTACATCCGAGATTCCGAGCACTAACAATCCCAAGTAACACCGAAATGTCAGCATGTCATTCAATGCAAAATTGACGCCATCAAATCGCCAAATTTTATTCCAAAGCGATGCCAAAACCATATGGAATTATATTTAGCGCAGAGATCGCAGCTACTGTTAAAATAAATGCTAAAATAAGGTCAAAGCCAAATGGATCTTTACTGAGCACTAAGATTCAAACCACTTCTGAAATAAATGAAATAATGAAAACTATTGAACCGATTTTGCTCAATAACGAACTTAGCCGAGATAATTATCCCTCAAACTTACTCTGAAAATTTCAACTGTCTAGCTCATTCTGTTCGAGAGCTATCGTGTTAACGGCCGGACAGAATCGATTTCGACCCCGGACTCTTGAACAGTGAGTCAAACCAAATCGTTCAAGACCATTTTCAGCCAAAAATTCGAAAATTACAGACATTTGGGCAAATTGATAAGTACTCTGTTCCGAGGAACAAGGGCACCAAAAAGCCTCAGCACTTTAGCATGTAAAATATACAATCATCTACCAACAAATATTAGACAGATCCAGAATCTAGTAAAATGTAGATCCTCTTTAAAGGGTTTTCTGAGGAAACAAGTTTTTGCGCGCATGTTCTGGGGAACATCGCGTTATCATTTTGCCCAAATGTCTGTAATTTTCGATTTTTTTGCCAAAAATGGTCTCAAATGATTTGCTTCGACTCTCTAATGAAGAATTCTAGGTCAAATTTGATTCTATCCGGCCGGCCGGCCGCCTTCGCCATGATTACTTGAGAACGGGAAGAGATAGCGCCTTAAATTTCAGGATAGGTGGTGCGTCCCAATATGAAGGACAAGTTTGTTAATGGGTATAATCGGCCCAATGGTTTCCGAGTAATAATTTTGTTTTCAAACAATACAAATCTGATCAAATTGAAACTTGGTGAGTAGTTCTAGAATACAGACCTAAGGACTATTCGTGAAATTCAGAATCACTAGAAAATAAAAAAAAAAATAAAAAAAAATATTATTTATGCCATATATAACCTGAGAAGGGAAAGAGATAGCGACTTGCAATTTTTATGTTAGGGTGTTCATCCCAATGCGACATCAAAGTTTGTTTAGAGGCATAATCGGCCAAAAGGTTGGAGTTATACTCATCTGACATATGGTAGTTATTTCCTTTATAACTCGAAAAATACAAAACTGATCCAATTCAAACTAGGTTATTAGTTGTAGAACGCCAACGCGAAAATTCTTGCGAAATTTCGTGATGATCATATCTCTAGAACCTTTTCAAGCAAGTGCTGTGGACAGGAGCTTTGGCGCCTCTTGTTCAAACTTTGACAAATTATTTCTCTGAAAGTATTGGTTTCTCAGAGTTGGGAATGATATCAATGGAATCTTATGTTAGAACTGCATCATAAAATAAAATAAATTAAACAAGAATCCATTGATATCATTTCCAACTGGGAAAAATCAATATTTTTGGAGTTATGATTTGTCAAAGTTTGAACAAGAACGCCAAAGCTCCTGTCCACAGGGCTTTCCCACTTTTTCAATTTGGCTTCTGTGCGTCAATTCTCAAGAATTTTCTTAATCAAATTCAAAACGTAGGTCTATGGCTCTTAGAGTATTCTATGAAATCATATAGAATTGAGAATAATTATTGAAATTTTGAAAAATCATATCTCCGAAAGTATTAGTTTGTTACAGTTGGTAATGACATCAATGGATTCTTATGATGAAACTGCAGCTCGAAAAAAACTTAATTTAAAATTTGTAATGTAAAAAAAATTTTTTTTTACTCCGAAACTACCTGGCCGATTTTGCCCAATAACAAACTTAACCGAGATAAATTTCAACTGTCTAGCTCATTCCGTTCGAGAGTTATCGTGTTAACGGCCGGACGGACGACCGGACGGACAGAATCGATTTTGACAATGGATTCTTGATCAGTGAGTCGAACCAAATCGTGTAAGTTCATTTTCAGCCAAAAATTCCAAAATTACGGACATTTGGGCAAATTGATAAGCACTCTGTTCCGAGGAACAATAAACAAAAATCATTGAAAAAAATTCTATATATCAGAAACTATTCGTCCGACATCGCTGAAATTTTGCGAGAGCCTTCAGAAGCGAACTCTACTACCAAGTTCCAAGGTTGAACACGATCGGACCTATATTGTTGCAGATCCGAGCAGCCTTGTGTGAGTTCAGTAGCTGGATGGGTGACCGTTGCCCCGATAATTTTCGAACGAAGGGAGATAGCGACTTGCCATTTTCAGGGTAAGTTTCGCATCCGAATGGGAGAGTTGAGTTCGTTTTTGGGCATAATCGGCCAAACGATTTCGGAATTATACCCACCTGGAATATTATTTCCTCGATAACTCAAAAAATGACTCGATCAATTGAAGCTTCGTAACTAGTTGTAGAATATCGACATATAGACGTGTGTGAAATTTAGTGAGAACTGTACTCCTAGAAAATTTGTCCAATGTCCAATACAGGAGAATGGACAATAGAACATGCACGCAAAAGCTCCTGACTTAACGTCAGTGCTTGGGGCACTTTGTTTTTCGTAATTTTTCAGAAATTTTCCAGGAGTACAGTTCTTACTAAATTTTACACACGTCTTTACTACTAGTTTTGCCGTTAGTTTCGGTTAGGGGACCCCATTCCAAATATACTTATTCATAAATTCGCCCCAAAAAGAAGGAGGACACAAAAGACACATATGTTGGCTCAGCACCAGAGCCCCATGACCACTCAACGGAATTCACTTGCATTCCAGCACAAACAACACCATAAACAGCCAGCTCACTGCATGCGCAGTTCATTCGTCACCGATGGAGCGTAGTGAATTTCGAAGTTGGCCCCAGGGCCACGGTACGGTCACTCCAACTCGGAAACAACGCTGTATCATCCAAATTGACTTGTCCGTGCACATACAACCCATAAACAGTCACTTCTCGTCTGCGCATGCCCCATACACTCGTGGCTGAAAGTCCTCTCATAATTACACCACACAAAAAACTTCGATTCTCCAACACCTGTGCTTTAGGAGATATCATATCTTGGAGGAATGGAGGAATAGCATCCTCCACCTCAAAACTCCGATCCTCTCAGACGAAAACTCCGGCTTCTCATCTGCGCATGCGCATAACGAAAAATGCCCGGAAGGGGCAGCATGAAATTTCAAAATTAGTAAAGGAATTCCAAGCATAATATTCCGCAAAATAGTAGTAATTTTTGCGCGTATGTTCTGATAACCATCACGTTATCGTTTTGCCCAAATGTTTGTAATTTCCAAGTTTTTTGCCGAAAATGGTCTCAAACGATTGAGTAGGACGACTACCTGATGAAGAATTCGAGGACAAATTTGATTATGTCTGACCGGCCGGCCGTCCGTTGCCACGATAACTTGAGAACGGAATGAGATAGCGACTTGAAATTTTCAGGGTAGGTGGCGCATCCCAATACGACGGACAACTTCGTTAATGGGCATAATCAGCCCAGTGATTTCCGAGTAGTAATTTTATTTTCAACCAATATGAATCCGAACGAATTGAAACTTGGTGAATAGTTGTAGAATATGAACTGAAGCACGTTTGTGAAAATTTGTGAGTATCGCATCAAAAGAAAATTTAATAATAATAATGAAAAATGGCGATACCGTTGTTGAAGGACCCGATTAGCAGGAACGCTCTTAACTTGTTGATTTTTAAATTTTTCATTATTATTTTTGAAAACGCTAAACAGCGTTCATGGCATTGAGAAGATACTGTCTGAGCTCTGTGGGACTCGTTCTTGATTTAATATCGAGTGAATGGTGGCATATGATTTCACGCTTCAAATATTCACTGGTGGGGAGAGGCTGATTTCCGTGTTTTGTTTCATAGGTGGCGTGGGCGATTATAATGATCGACCGAGCCGTCTCTGAAAGGCTTAACCCGGGTCAGTTTAGTTGAATTTGTCGGGAAAGCTACAGGGTACTGATGAAGGCCAAGAAGCCAGAAACGCGTCTGCTCTTGCTTTCTCGGCAGATCAATGAACCCTCTGGGGTCTATTTGATTTGTGAAATATATGCACAAGTATATTTATTATACGAAGCCATTCATGAAGGACCCGATTAGCAGGAACGCTCTTAACTTGTTGAAAAGAAAATTTGAAAAAAATTATTAAAAAATACGTTTTATGTCACGATAACCTGATAAAGGAAAGAGATAGCGATTTTCAGGTAAGGTTGTACATCTGAATGCAACATTTGAGTTTGTTTATAGGCATAATTGGTCAAACGATTTTGGAGTTAAAACCATCTGAAATTTGGTTGTTACTTCCTCAATAATTCGAAAAATACAAAATCGATTAAATTAAAATATGGTTATTAGTCGTATAATGCCAACGCGAAAATTCTTACAAAATTTCGTGGGGGTCGTAGTAAGTAATCATTAAAGGATACTGTGGGAGGTATACTCATTATTAAAAGGTTTCTTTCTGGGTTTTCTCTCACAAACTCTGAAAAATATCTATAAAATAAAAATTAATTATTTTGTGATTTGCTTCTGCGTAAGAACACAAGATATTTGTCAGAAGCAATCAATTGAACAATGTTGCCTATCAAACAACAACGAAACAACGAAGAAACAACTATATCGTTTCGGAATATATATCAGACTCGTTCGTCAGACGCTTTACGAAAATCTTTAGAATTATTTTGTTGATGGTTATTGTGAAATTCGAGAATTGTCACATTGACTAAAAAATTTTTAAAAAATGTTTGAAAATTCTTGAAAAAAATTTTATATATCAGTAACTATTCGTACGATATCGCTAAAATTTTGCGAGAGCCTTCCAAACCTAACTCTACTGCCAAGTTCCAAGTCTGAATATGATCGGATATATATTGTTGGAGATTCGAGCAGCCTTGTGTGAGTTTAATAGATGGATGGGTGACCGTTGCCTCGATAACTTTTGAACGAAAGGAGATAGGGAATTGCAATTTTCAGGGTATGTTGCGTATCCGAATGGGACTGTTGGGTTCGATTACGGGCATAATCGGTCCAACGGTTTCAGAGTTATACACACCTGGAATATTATTTCCTCGATAACTCAAAAAATATAGACTCGATCGAATTGAAACTTGGTATCTAGTTGTAGAATATCGACATAAAAACGTGTTTAAAATTTTATTGGACACTTAATTCGAATTTACCATGGTGAATTCGATTTAAGAGTGTCCAATGCAGGAGAATGGACAATATAATTTACAATGGTAAATTCGATTAAGAGTGTCCAATACTGGAGAATACGCGCAAAAGCTCCTGACTTCTCGTCAGTGCTTGAACCAATTTTTTTTTGAATTTTTTTTAGTCATGTAATTCTCACCAAATTTCGCACAAGTGTTTGCTGCGGTCTTTTGAATCTAACTTCTCAGTTTCAATTCAATCAGATCAGTATTTTTTCGAGTAATTGTCAAAACAAAGTTTTGAAATTTTTGTTTTTCCAGTTTATAGCCATCCGATCAATACGAAAGTTCGCATGCATACCTATAATGATTCTACAATTTGATGCTAAATTTCAGACAGATCGGGTGATCGGTTTCGGAATATCCATAAAAAATGTTTCAACTAAAAATTCCCATAACTCCGAAACCGCTTGGTGGATTTTGCCCATAACGAAACTTAACCGAGATATTTACGCTCCAAAACTACCCTGCAAATTTCAATTCTCTAACTCATTTCGTTCGAGAGTTGTCGTGCTAACGGCTGGCTGGATGGACGTATTTCAATTTCGATAGAATACACATGAAAGAATTAAAAATTCTGTGATCATAGAATCTCTCGTTACTGAAGTATGTCATTAAAATGGTATTAAATGTATTCATATATTATAAAAGCTGAGAAAACGGTATTTCTCGATGCTACCTTCGATAAAGAGTATCCAATAGAGGTAAGAAGATAATAGAACATGCGCGTAAAAGCTCCACGTCAGTGCTTGAACCAATTTTTCTATAGATCGTGTAACTTTTTACACTATCTATTGTGTACCAAAACTTGGAACTTTTTGTGCTCATGTTCTAGTTAACAGCATGTTATAATTTTGCCCAAATGTCTGCAATTTTTTTCCGAATGATGAAATTCAACTCACCGATGAAGACGAATGCGACGTTAGGTTCGTTTATAGCAATAATCGGCCTAACGCTTTCGGAGTTATACCCATCTGAAATTTCGTTGTTATTTCCTCAGTATCTCAAAAAATACAGATCTGATTGAATTGAAACTAAGTAATTAGTTGTAGAATGACACACAATTTTTTGCGGAAATCGTATCTATTAAAATAAATTCATATTTCTTCAAAAATTTCATATTTCATAAACGAATTCAATTTTCCAAATGTTTGCAAAAATGCAGATCCGTTCGAACTGAACTCTAGTACTCGGATGAAAATTGACGGCATTAAGGTTCATGCAATATTTCAAGACTGTGTGTGAGACTGTGAGACGTGAATAGACAAAAGAACATGCGCGCAAAAGGTTCTTAATTCTCGTCACTGCTCTTGAAGAATTTTTTCATTCTGTTGTCTATTTGCATTTTACAATATCTGTTCTCTTCTATGCACGTTTATTGATATTCACTTACCAATTCGTACAGACGTTTAAAAAATCAAAGTACTTCAATATCACCAAAAATACATATAATTATACCGGGTGTCCCAGTATACATGTTCCAATAGATTATCTCAGCCATTTTAGAAGATAAAAATTTTATGATTTTCAATTCGTTCAAGGAACCTTCAACTGAGAAAAACAAAATTTGAAAGCCACTTTCGGTTTGACCGGAAGTGACTCTGACTTTTGTATCTCAAATAGCACCCTATATTTTTTTGCAATTTTTCAATTCTACTCAAAATTACCTTTCTAACGAAGTATCACACTTTGTACTTTACATTTGATTTGAAGGAGAAAACGTCAATTGAAATTTCAAATTGAAAGAATTGCACTAGGCAACGATATTTTGTGTAATCTTGATTAATTTTGACAGTGTGTGCCGATCCATCTATCTTCAAAGGGACCAATAAGATGGCCTGCAAGATCTCCAGATTTAACACCGCTAGATTTCTTCCTTTGGGGATATTTGAAAGATCGTGTGTACCAGACTCCTCCTATTGATTTGGAAGATTTAAAAATCAAGATAAGGAATGCATATAGAGCCTTTAATGCTGAGGTGTTGAGAAGTTTTAGTTCGCGTGAACTAGTCCACTGAGCTGAAAGATCTTTTGGAACATCTTTTGGAACATATGCTTTAGTTACTATAGGTATTTTTTGCCACCTTTTTTGTTTTTTTTTTATTTTTTTATTATTCATTTTTTGTTTAACGTTTAACGTTCGGTAAAATACATACTGCCGTATTCACAAAGCATTGTTAAGTGTTCAAATCTCCGTTAAGTCCTAACTGAAGTCCTCAGTTAAGGATAAATTTGAATCGCAGCCTCAGTTAACGTATTTAACGGTGGTGAAACAGGCCTTTATCCATTAGCCCCTTATTATCCCCAATTTATCCTTAACTGAGGACCTCAGTTAGGACTTAACGGAGATTGAATGCTTTGTGAATAAGTCGGATAGTTGGTTTAAACTTAAGGAAGGTTTTTTTATTGGCTCTATTATTGAAGTCAAAATCAAGATGACACAAAATATCGAAGCCTACTGCAATTATTTCAATTTGAAATATCAATTGACGTTTTTTCCATCAAATCAAATGTAAAATACAAAGTGTGATACATCGTTGGAAAGGTTATTTTGAGTAGAATTGAAAAATTGCGAAATATATACAGGGTGCTATTTGAGATAAAAAAGTCAGAGTCACTTCCGGTCAAACCGAAAGACTCTTTCAATTTTTGTTTTTCTCAGTTGAAGGTTCCTTGAACGAATTGAAAATAATAAAATTTTCAAATTTTTATCTTTTGAAATGGCTGAGATAATCCATTGGAACATGTATACTGGGACACCCGGTATATCCCAGAGTAAACTGTTTGAAGTCCGCATTTGCTTGTTGCAGGTCATTTGCCAATATACAGATGTAATGAAATATAAGGGAGCACGAGTTGTTCAGTGTAGCAGATAGCGACAAAATGTACATCATAGCTACAACGCGACAGTTCCTTCGGCTTTTAGACGTTAAGGTGCGTATTCAATTGCAACAGAATACTCCGAACGAACCAAACGCACCGCGCGCGCTGTAACAAATTTTTCTAGTCAATATGTTGGGCCACGAACTTTTTCGCACAATATTTGTTGCAATGGGTTCCTTATTGCGTTCGGCGTGATTGGTTCGTTCGGAATGTTCTGTTGCAAGTGAATAGTCACCTTTAGACGAACGTTTCGTGTCGTGAAGACAAGCAGCACAGACAAACCAGATGTTCCCCTCCTGCATTTATTAATGAAATCGCTATTATCGTACCTTTGTTTTGACCTTCCAACCAATATCTGTTTATTAATGACTTCATTTCTTGGGGGTACCTCCCAATCAGATTGAAGATATGGGATATGACGTTAAAACTTTATTTCCACAAAAAAAATGAGTTCACAATTCACCCTTTTGAGGATTGAAATGTGATTTCAAGTATTAATCTAAAGAACACTAATACTTTATTTTATCCGAATTTTTTTTAATCCTAATTATGTTTTCTGCTTATAGGTAGATTATCATTTCATGTGGCATGTTTGAGATTTCAAATAGAAACAGGTTATACATTCCTACCATACAAAGAAAGCGAAAAATTCAATTATGCCGTTAATTTGCAACTGGCTGCTCTAAATGAACCTATTGCCAGAATCGAATTCGTCAGCTTGATGTGGTTGTGGTAAGTGAATGTGTTTTATTGAACTCTTTGTTTAACAAATAAATGTCATTCAAGAAACTTAAGTTTCTCTGATGTTTTTTTGTAAATATGCCCAATAATTTAATTAATGAATTTTAACATTTGGCTAGAACACACTGTATATTCTGAAAATAGACTATCGTCGACTATCAGCAGTGCCAAAATTACATGCATGATTTCTTATTCCTTTGGATAGGGATAAATAAGGACCAGCAGGGTTGAGAAATGTACGACCTGGCCCAGAGATTACACCAGGAGTTATAATAATTGCCTCCAAGATATTTTATTAAGATAATATGTTATCTGCTACACATGTTTAGAAAACCGAGGTGGTCGATGCCACATATCATTGCGAAAACAGAGACGCCACTACCATTGTAAAGGCCCCAATTAAATAAAGAAGGGGCACAACTGATTCTCCAACTCGCATAAGCTCTAGAGAACTGATGAGGGGTCTAATCGATATTGATATTATTATACTCACATCCCTAGGTCTTCCGACCCCTCATATACTCCTAAGAGCTTGTGCGACTCAGGAGAAGGAAGAAATTGTTTGATCTGACCTATCCATCCTATGATCTATGGTCATAGCCCCCATGGGTGCGGGATTGGGATACGCACGATCAGCGCGCTGCATCAGAGATGCTACTTCCAGCATGGCTTCGGTTCCCAAGTCCTACAGCCTCATTGACAGGAGGAGGCTCTATCTAACCTCTATTAACTCTGCAGGTTAGTTCTCGAGTTGGGGCTACGCAACTCACATGCCGATGGTATTAGAACCCTTCTAGCCCAGCCTGCGGGCCTTCAACCACTGCCATTGGGTGGGCAGGGATTCCTCTGCGGCACTGTCCTCCCGTGGTAGTAATCATAGCGTCATTGCTGGGACATGCTTCAGGAACGTAATCCCTCGCAAATTTTGGACCTTGGAATCCAGGTCCAGCTGAAGCCAGCTAGGGTAACGCGGGTTAGCAATTCCCGTCGGCACCTCAGGCAGCCCTCTGACCTGCCACCCATTGGCGTTCTGGACGATATCTCTTTCAACCAGATGTTATCTCCCATAGGGGCGTATTTGTACCCCTAGAGGAGAACACCTCCACCCACCTCCGACCAAATATCGGTGGACGAAGGAGAGCTCAGCGAGTCTATTTCTCCTTAGTATATGAGCTTTCACCTCACTCTACCTATCCCTCCGTGCGGGCATCCCAGGCAGAGCCAGAGATCGCCGCGGGAGGAAACAACTCAATTAGTCTATTTATTCTTCTCCTCGAGAATACGTCCCTGGAAAAGTTTCCCATCCTCTCGCACCTTTCACTGGTTTCAATCCTCCAGCTTACATCATACGCTCCTAAGTACCACCCCCTAAACATTTTCTCCAAAAAGATACTACGCTCATCCTACCCACGACATCCATCCTATCACATACGCGTCTGTCACTCTTACTAAGGCCTTTTGTATACAGGAACTCATTCGAATTACCATGACCCGTGAGGATAAACCACCAATATAGTTCAGGAGAGTACCACTCACTCTTGCTGACAATGTCGGCCATTGGAATGAACCTATGGGAGACTCTGCCAGTTGCACTACCACCACATCTCCTCTGCCACTCTGTTTGCAGAGGGGTGCTCAGTATATCCAAACCAACTCACGTAGTCGTTCTTCAACGACTCATACCAGATACCATAAATGGCACACGCATGAAACATGCCCCCATATATATCATTCATATCCTTCCGCTGGAGTCCCCAATTTCTCTTCAACATCCTTCCCAGACAACCAGACAAACGAACATCGCGCATCTGAGACCTGACTAGGAAAACTAAGTCCCTACTCCACAGTCAAACACAGATACTTTACTTCCCTAGCGTATTTCGCGGCCTTACCATTGGGACACACGTTAGGAGGCCTGATCTCAGACAACCTTCCTTTCACTAAACATACATACTGTCTTGCTTTCCATTGCTCACCATACTCATACGAACTTGTTCGTCGTATTGGGATGTGCCACCTACCCTGAAAATTTCAGCTAGCTCTTTCCGTTCTCAAGTTATCGTGGCAACGGCCGGCCGGCCGGACATAATTAAATTTTACCTCGAATTCTTCATCGGGGAGTCAAACCCAATCATTTGAGACCATTTAGGGAAAAAAAATTGGTAAACTACAGACATTCGATAACGCGATGTTCCCCAGAACATACGCGCAAAAATGGAATAGAATTAACATATAACACCCTGTATATCGCTAACGGTTTGAAATGGGAAAAAACGGTATTTGGAAATAAAATTTAGAATAGAATCATCTTTCGAATGGCATAATCAAAATTGGTTCAAGCACTGACGTGAAGTCAGAAGCTTTTGCGCGTATGTTCTATTGTCCATTCTTCTGTATCACCCTTAATGAATTTACCATGGTAAATTATGTTGTCCATTTTCCTGTATTGGACACTTAATTCGAATTTACCATGGTAAATTCGAATTAAGAGTGTCCATAGAAGATTTAGAGTGTCCATAGAACATACGCGCAAAAGCTTCTGACTTCACGTCAGTGCTTGAACCAATTTATTTTTTCGTGATTTTTTTGAAATTTTCTAGGGGTGCGGTTCTTAAAATTTTTTTTTTTCGTCATTTTTTTCAAATTTTCTAGGGGTACAGTTCTTACAAAATTTTAAACACGTCTTTATGTTGATTTTCTACTATTAGTTACCAAGCTTCGATTCGATCGAATATTTATTTTTTGAGTTATCATGGAAACAATATTCCAGGTGGGTATTTATTTATTTATTTGAACAGGAACCTCTACAGGAAATCCCAATTACAGAGGATTAACTAGGTATAACTCGGAAACCGTTAGACCGATTATTCTCAAAAACGAACTCAACTCTGCTATTCGGATACGCAACCTACCCTGAAAATTGCAAGTCCCTATCTCCTTTCGTTCGAAAATTATCGAGGCAACGGTCACCCATCTACTGAACTCACACAAGGCTGCTCGAATCTCCAACAATATTTAACCGATCGTATTAAAACTTGAAACTTGGCAGTAGAGTTAGGTTCTAAAGGCTCTTGCAAAATTTCAGCAATTTCAGACGAATAGTTACTGATATATAGAATTTTTTTCTTCAATCTTCAATGATTTTTTGAAAATTTTCTACAAATACTATCCTCACGAAATTTTGCAAGAATTTTCGTGTTGGCATTCTACAACTAATAACCATGTTAAAATTCAATCGGTTTAGTATTTTTCGAGTGAATGAGGAACAAAAAAGAACCAAATTTCAGATGACTATAACTCTAAAACCGTTTGGCCAATTATCCTCATAAACAAACTCAAATGTCGTATTCAGATGCACAACCTAACTTGAAATATTCAAGCCGCTATCTCTTTCCGTTCTCAGGTTATCGTGACAACAAAAATATTTTTTAATATTTTAATAATTTTCTAGCGATACGATTCTCACAAAATTTCACAAACGTGCTAAGGTTTATATTCTACAACTATTCACCAAGTTTCAATTCGATCGGAACTATATTAGTTGAAAACAAAATTATTACTCGGAAACCATTGGGCCGATTATGCCCATTATAACGAACTTGTCGTTCGTCGTATTGAGATGCGCCACCTACTCTGAAAATTTCAAGTGGCTAGCTCTTTCCGTTCTCAAGTTATCGTGGCAATGGCCGGACAGAATCAAATTTGACCTCGAATTCTTGATTGGGGAGTCAAACCAAATCGTTTGAGACCATTTTCGTAAAAAAAATCGAAAGTTACAAACATTTGGGAAAAATGATAACTCGATGTTCCCCAGAACATACGCGCAAAAAGGTATGTTCCTGGAAAAAATAATTGACGTCGCCGCGATGCCAGCCATCCTTATTTTTTTAGCCGACTTCTACACGCATCTCAAGTTAACGTTAACGATGACTTGTACAAAACGGCGTTTACAGAATTAAAATATATTAGGCCGTTTCCGAGAAAATTGGACTGACCAAGATAAGTGAATCACCCTGTACTTTCACCTCAATGAGTCGAAGACAACCTTGGAATCCACAAACACACAGAGAACAGATCTCCTTCCCCCACTTCATTTTAAGTTTTTCCATTGTTTTTAACAGGATCACTAGCTTCCAGTACAGGAAAATTTAGTTCTTGCCCTATCTTCATGATAAACATACAACTACATAGACAACATCTACTCTGGCACATTTCTCTGCGCACGTTTGGTAATTTCAGTGTATACGCCATCCAGACCCGGAGACTTACCATTCTTCATCCTACACACAGCCACACTCACTTCGTTCTTTCTGAAATCCTTGAAATCACATATACTCAATTCATTTTCATCAATTTCACATTCATCTTCACACAGGGAAAGAACCATTCATTAACGCACTTACCATCTCATTCCAAGTTCTCACTTAAGCGTCTCACTTATCCCCCCCCCCCCCATTACATCTTGAACACTATCCCCCCAGGGGTTAGTGTTGCCTTTGCCTACGACCTAGAGTGATTTACCGTTACGGTCACTCATACTGCATTCCGGCACTAGCGACATACTGACCTTCCATTCTCCCATTCATAAGGTTTACTTCAATATCCGATCCCCCCTGGGTACTCTGCTAAAAGTGTACCACTCAGACCAATAATTAACAACAAGCAGTTCTAAATAAATTCTTCCATACTTACTGCTCTTTCCACACTCTTCTCATTATTTCCCATCGCATTGTTATGCCACAAGGCCACCTAACTTTGTATCACTTTTTTATGTACTTTTGATATTCATACCTCTTAGATTATTTTCCTCAAGATGTTTGATTGGTCAAAAAGTTAGCCAATGTCACAATAGCCAGATATTCGTATACGAAATTTCAAGACGATTGGTTGGATGACTTTTAGTCGTAAAATGGTAAAACACGAACAATCATGACATTTGGATGTATTACAAAAGTAGTATGGAAACCTATAGAATGTGCCATGAATGAAATCCATGTAGCCTTTCTGTCTCAACTAACTGAACATTAAATATTTCAGGAATTGTAGAAACCTTCGTTGGGAATATACCGCAAAGTGGAAGGATTATATAGAGAGTTATGTGGAAGAAATATTTGAGAATCCTACTGATACTCCATATTCTATTATGTACGTTTTAGAGGGGTATCTTTTGAGTTTGGTTCACTCCAAAAATTGCCAAAATATATCATCACACAAGAACATAGATAAAATTATCTGCAAGTTGTTCAAACGTCTCGATAACTCTTCAACGTTCTCAAAATTTATACTGCCGAGGTAATTAATTACAATTATTTTAAAGAAATCAAAATATCCATTCCTTTGAATGTACTCTAATGTAGGATAATTGTTATACAACAATTATAATAATAATATTAACAGTAATACCTATTTCTTTATCTCAAATAGGACTTGAAGTAAAATGGTGTCAATAAAGTTTAAAAAATTTAGAACATTAAGAAGAAATTCTCTTATGGAGTATAGTCCAATATTTAATATATCTTTCAAAATACACTTCTCAAACTTTTTCAATTAGGATATGGTTCTCAGTTGTGGTGGTAAAGTTTTGACGAATTTCACTTATTTATACACGTGAACCTTTTCAGTGATGGCTTGCCTGTCCTTATAGTGTATCATAATTGTGTGTTTTCTGGTTTCATATGGACGAAGGGTTTTGCTCTCAAATAAATTTTTATTTTTGGACGAAAATGAGGCACGCCTGTATGTACACAGTTGGTGCAGTCACATCTGCATATTTGTGGAATTTATCAATGATTCTCTACTGTTGATTTTCAACATATTTCGAATGGCTCTCTTCTGTAAACGAAGAATTATGTCTACTTGTGCATATGATCCTTAGAACAGGATGCCATACCACCACAGCCCTGACTCAAATACAGCATGGTATATCATTTTCATGGATGCAAGATTCAAGTATGGACTGAACACACGCAAAGAGTAAGGATTGTTGCCCAAATATACCAGATATCTGTATTATGTTCGGGCCAATTCAATGTGTCATCTATCTGGAGTCCCAAGAAATGAATGTATAGGTATATTGTTAAGATTCAGACTTTCTGAGGTAGGTACCTATCTAATCTGCTTTGAGAGGTCTTAATTAGAATTGCAGTTGTACTGTACTTTGTGTGTACTTTCCAGTCACTGTCTGTGTCGCATTCTGTGTTTGTTTTGGTTTCTTCCCCTCTACTGTTCTGTTTTTTGGGAGTCACATTTTTGTTATTGGTGGCTTGTTTATTGTGGCGTACGTCTGTCCATGTTCGTTCAATGTCTTTGTCTGTCATATCAGTGTTTTTGTCTGCGATCATTCTGTCAATCGTATTTTTGGGCGTATGTTCTAGGGGAACATCGTCCTATCATTTCGTCCAAATGTCTGTAATTTTCGAATTTCGAGCTGAAAATTGGCTAATAGACTAATTCGGACTCCCTGATTACGAATCCGGTGTCAGATTTTTGGGTGCCGTATGGCCGGCCGGCCGGCTGGCCGGCCGTAGGCACGATTACAGGAGCACCGAAGGTCCTATCGACTTCAAACTTTCAGGGTAGGTTTCTGATCAAAATGCGACGGTTAAGTTCGTTAACGAGCAAAATCGGCCGGACGGTTTAGGAGTTATAGACATTTGAAATTTTGAGGTTATTTCCCTGATATTTCAGGAACTAAAGAAGATGTTGAATCGAAACTTGGTAGTCAGTTCGAGGATATAAACGCGCAACTTTTGGCAAAATTCTGTTATGATCAAAATGTTGGTAATTTTTAAAAAAATATTTCTTTTAATTTTTTCGAAAAAAAAATTTTTTTTTCGTGAACTATTCATCAGATTGCAACAAAAACTTGTACTAACGTCAATTGTAGTATTTTGCAACATTGTGCAAAATGTTGGCTCTATACGATTTCAATTTCTGGAGATATAAGACAAAATGTGTCAAATTTCCTGGGTCTCTCTCAGTATTTTCATCGATTATTCTATGAACTCTTTGAATTCCACCGAAAACAAATTCAAAGACATAAACATAAAGAATCAAGTCATAGTTTAGACGTCGAAAGAAGGACGATGTTGATCGACTTGAAAAGGTACCTATTTCAAGAAATGCAATAATGAAATGCTTAATTTTTTTTATGGTCACAGAAAATCGTCACAAAAATCTATTTACCTCATTTGACGGCTGTTTGTCAAATCAATTAATTCCAATAATTAATGTCAGATTTCCTACATACCAAGTTCAAACACATTTTATTATATGGAAAACACTTATTATGATCACGTTCTACAGGAATTGATACTAAATAGAAGCTAGATGAAGATTATTGTAATGGAAAATTTGTGTTCCAGAATAATATTAAGGTATTCAACATGATACTGCTTTTTTTCTTTACTGGTCAGTACGGGCCACAAGGAACATGCGCCCAAAAGCTCCTGTCCACAGGGCTTGAACCCATTTTTTATTTCAGTTATTTGTCTACTCATGTTGTTGATGTGTGCGTTCTGTTTATATATCTGGTCCTTCTGTATCTGTATTGTTACCTCCATCCCCTTGTGTTTTCCGATCTCATATGCCAATTTAATCATTATGTCACACATAACGTCGAGTTGTGTCTTGACTATCCCTTGTTCTTCCCTATTAAATTGTACCTTTCCCCCCGAGTATCTTGTCGTTGCCCTGTTTATGTTTTCCTTTGCTACCATCATGTCCTCTATGCAGTGGTCCCGGGGCCGTAGCTAGGGGGGGGCATAATGGGGCAATGCCCTACCTTTAATTTCCAATGCCCTACCTTAAAAAATAGCAACAATTTAAAAAATACGCTAAGGAAAATGTTTTTTCATAATGTGACGTGAGGAAAAAATTATTACTCGCAAAGCAATTCCGAATTAACCACACGCTACATTTTCAGAAGCACCTCATGTACTAATTCCTACCCTGAAAATTGCAAGTCCCTATCTCCTCTCGTTCGAATGTTATCGAGGCAACGGTCACCCATCCAGCTACTGAACTCACACAAGACTGCTCGGATCTCCAACAATATAGATCCGATCATGTTCAAACTTGGAACTTGGCAGTAGAGTTAGGTTCTGAGGCTCTCCAAAAATTTCAGCGATGTCGGACGAATAGTTTTTGATGTATAGAATTGTTTTCAATGATTTTTTAAAAATGTTGTTGTGATACGATCCTCACGAAATTTCGCAAGAATTTTTGCGCTGGCATTCTACAACTGAGAACCATGTGTGAATTGGATCGCTTTTGTATAGATGGGTATGACTCCAAAACCGTTTGGCCAATTATACCTATGAACAAACCTCAAATGTCCCATTTAGATGCACAACCTAACCCGAAAGTTTCAAGTCGCTATCTCTTTCTGTTCTCAGTTTATCCTGACATAAATAATATTTTTTAATATATTTCTTCAAATTTTTTAGTGATACGATTCTCAGAAAATTTCACAAGCGTCCGTAGGTTTGTATTCTACAACTACTCACCAAGTTTCATTTCGATCGGATTTGTATTGGTTGAAAACAAAATTATTACTCAGAAACCATTGGGACGATTATGCCCATTAACGAACTTGTCCGTCGTATTGGGATGCGCCACCTACCCTAAAAATTTCAAGTCGCTAGCTCTTTTCGTTCTCAAGTTATCGTGGCAACGGCCGGCCGGACGGCCGGCCGGACAGAATCAAATTTGACCTCGAATTCTTCATTGGGGAGTCGAACTTAATCGTTTGAGACCATTTTTTTCAAAAAATTCGAAAGTTACAGACATTTGGGCAAAACTATAACGCGATGTTCCCCAGAACATACGCGCAAAAATGTGGGAGCTTTGGCGCTCTTTTTCAAACTTTGACAAATCAAATTTCCGAAAGTATGGGTTTCTGAGAGTTGGGATTGATATCAATGAATTCTTTTGAGAGAACTGCATCATAAAGGAAATTGAATTCAACAAGAGTACCAAAAATTATTAATCCAAAACCACCAGATTGATTCTACCTAATAACGAACTTATCCGAGATATTCGTTCCTCTATAATAATTCTATTATATCAATTGAAACTTAGCCAATATTCCAGATTTGTTTTAAGTGGAGATATCCTGAACCTAATTTGATTAACTTACTAATGTATATATTTCTATCATCATATGGATTATTCAAGAGCTATATACTATAGCTGAGGTTATTTCATTGTTCGTCGTATTGGGATGCGCCACCTATACTGAAAATTTCAAGTCGCTATCTCTTTCCGTTCTCAAGTTACCAACGGACGGCCGGCCGGCCGGAGAGAATCAAATTTGAACTCGAATTCTTCATCAGGGAGTCGAACCCAATCGTTTCAGACCATTTTCAGCAAAAAATTCGAAAATTACAGACATTTGGGCAAAATGATAACGCGATGTTCCCCAGAACATACGCGCAAAAATAAGATTATCGTTAAGTGTCTGACGAAAGAGTCTGATATAGACTCCGAAATGTTACGAAATAGTTGTTTCATCGTTGTTGTTTTCGTTATTGTTTGTTAGGCAACCTGGTTCGATTGATTGCTTCTGACAAATATCTTGTGTTTCTTACGCAGAAGCATTTCACAAAATTATTTTTTTTTATTTTATGGATAGCTATTTTCAGAGTTTGGGAGAGAAAACCCAGAAAGAAACCATTTAATAATGAATATACCTCCCACAGTCTCATTTAATTATTATGGTATTTCTGGCCATTGAAAAGAGAAGAACTGATTCAGTTGATCTGAATGAAGTCCTTCGCATATTTAATAATATGGCAAATCGAAGGATTCAGGGGTTTTGAGGAAGATTTTTATGAACGTTATAATAATCACAATATGTTAAAAGAAATAAAATAAACCTGAAGAAATAAGTATTTTAATATTAACTACCTATTTCACACAAAAGTAGGTACGATGAGAATTGATTCTTCAGATCACATCAAGTAAATTTTTTTACTTCTGCCCTACCAATTACCTCCATTGCCCTACCTTAAATTCATCTCTAGCTACGGCCCTGAGTGGTCCACTTTACCTTTTTGTCCACGTTCGCTTTTGTCCTTATGTGCTTGTTCGTCTGTTTGTTGTTCAGTTTCTTGTTTTTTCCTCATATAATTGCACGATTTCCTTTAGTTTTTTATTTTCCCTTACCTGATTGTCCCCGTCCATCTCTATATCAGTGAAAGAGCGTTCTCTTTCATCCTCTTCACCATCCGCCGTTCTGCAGTTCTTTCTTTTCCTGGTCTCCGGTGACCTAGAAAGCGATTGTGTTCGGGGTATTTGGCCAGATTTTCTGGCTTCCAGTTCTATAATTTTCCACCGTTCTTCCATTTCCTTTTCCCTTTCCTGCTCCTGCTCCTTGTCCGTAGCCGTAATATCTTTCCTATTGACTTTATATTTATCGTTACTGTTCATGTTGAGTCCCACGAGATGGGTCGAAATAAAAAGTCACCTCTCAGCAGTGTGCCCGTACTGAGAGGAAGGCTAAATGTCCCATGGGTGCGCCAGGTGCCCAGTGGTGAGAAGGTTAGAGACCGGTCTGCTCTCCGGCCATGCATCCCATCAGCACTTATCTACATCTTGGGATTAGAGGTTTTCATAGAGGTTGCCTCCTCTTTGAACCAGGCGGTTAAGCCAAGCTCCCCGTCCACCCTAAGACATGACTAGGTCAGGACAGTGTATACAAGGTGGCTAGTCACCAGGTCTTCGGGTAACTCGGGTTTGGCGATCCCCGTACTTGCGGTTCTTCGCGTATGCGGTCAGCGATTTCAACGGTAGCTGTATTAAGGACTCTACAAACTGGAACGGCCGCGGCCGCGGTGGCGTTTGCGATAAGTCAGCGGCCAGAGACGTGATCAAAATTAACATACAGTATAAAGGACTCCACAAACTGGCGCGACCACGGCCGCGGTGGCGTTTGCGATAAGTCGGTGGCCAGAGACGCGATTAAAATCAACACACACTCATGCCACAGTATAGGCCGCGTCAGTTTGTGCACCCACATGAATATCCATGTGTTTATTAAAATGAGGTGTACTGTGGCTAATTGCCAAATAACTAAAACAAGACACACAGTGAAATTAGCCACAGTACACCTCATTTTAATTTTCACTGGTTTTTGATTTGTCTAACCAAACTGACCGGGCGTTTTCAGTCTGTAAAGGTCGCTATATGATAGATGGCGTTGCCATGTCTTGACCCTCTTACGGCAAAAGAATGAACGTCGCTGAACATCGCTCAAGGTTTCTTCATCGCAGAGGGTCGGAGTTCGTAAGGAATCTCCATAGGTGGCGCTGGTGGGGTCCCTTCCCCTACCGGTTCTCAACCGATGGAAATTTGTTTCCTAGAATCCCGTCTGTTTTCATTCGGTGTCTGGCTAAGTCACACTGATGATTGGTAATAACCATGAAACCCTAGGGTCTGTGTCTGCTCTTGAATGATACTTTCCTCTTTGGGGAACACTGAGCGATGATGTGTGTAGTCCGGCCACGCGGAATATTTGTTGATGATTAAAATCAATAAATATTTCACCGTGTGTCTTTTTTTTTATCCATGTGTTTGTTTTGATCGCGGTCTCTACCGCTCTCTGATCGCCACTGTGGCCGCGTCAGTTTGTGGAGTCCTTTATTAGTCTCAATAGAAACGCCCAAAACTCGCTGAATGTACATCGGTAAACGACTTTTACCCAGCGTCGGGGATTGCCGCGGTTACGAGCTTCCTCAGGTCTCTGAAAAGCTGCGAGGGCGTTCGGTCGCGAACTGTCTGATTCGGTCAGTCTCTTTTTGCGCGTATGTTCTGGGGAACATCGCGTTATAGTTTTGCCCAAATGTCTGTAACTTTCGAATTTTTTGACGAAAATGGTCTCAAACGATTAAGTTCGACTCCCCAATGAAGAATTCGAGGTCAAATTTGATTCTGTCCGTCCGGCCGTCCGGCCGTCCGGCCGTCTGGCCGTCCGGCCGTTGCCACGATAACTTGAGAACGAAAAGAGATAGCGACTTGAAATTTTCAGGGTAGGTGGCGCATCCCAATACGACGGACAAGTTCGTTAATGGGCATAATCGGCCCAGTGGTTTCCGAGTAATAATTTTGTTTTCAACCAATATAAATCCGATCGAATTGAAACTTGGTGGGTATTTGTAGAATATGAACTTAAGCACGTTTGTGAAATTTTGTGCGAATCGTATGGCTAGAAAATTTTAAAAAAATTATTAAAGAATATTTTTGTTGTCACGATAACTTGAGAACGGAATGAGATAGCGGCTTGAAATTTTCAGGTTAAGATGTGCACCAGAACGCGACATTTCAGTTTCTTTATGAGCATAAACGGCCAAACGGTTTTAGAGTTATAGCCATCTGAAATTTTCTGAAATTTGGTGGTTTTTGTTCCTCATTAACTCGATAAATACTGAACCGATTGAATTCAAACATGGTTATTAGTTGTAGAATGCCAACGCGAAAATGTTTGCAAAATTTGGTGAGGATAGCATTTGCAGAAAATTTTTAATAAATCATTGAAAATAAAAAAAAAATTCTATATATCAGTAACTATTCGTTTGAAATTGCTGAAATTTTGCAAGATCCTTCACAACCTAACTCTACTGCCAACTTTCAAGTTTTAATACGATCGGTTAAATATTGTTGGAGATTCGAGCATTCTTGTGTGAGTTCTGTAGATGGGTGACCGTTGCCTCGATAACTTTTGAACGAAAGGAGATAGGAACTTTCAATTTTCAGGGTAGGTTGCGTATCCGAAAGCGAGAGTTGAGTTCTTTTTTTGGGCATAATCGGTTGAACGGTTTCCGAGTTATACTCACCTGGAATATTATTTCCTTGATAACTCAAAAAATAAATATTCGATCGAATTGAAGCTTGGTAACTAGTAGTAGAAAATCATCATAAAGACGTGTTTAAAATTTTGTAAAAACCGTACCCCTAGAAAATTTGAAAAAATGAAGGAAAAAAAAATGTAAGAACCGTACCCCTAGAAAATTTCAAAAAAATCACGAAAAAAAAAATTGGTTCAAGCACTGACGCTTTTGCGCGTATGTTCTATGGTCCATTCTTCTGTATTGGACACCCTTAATCGAATTTACCATGGTAATTTATGTTGTCCATTCTCCTGTATTATACATTTAATTCGAATTTACCATGGTAAATTCGAATTTACCATGGTAAATTCGAATTAAGAGTGTCCAATACAAGAGAATGGAAAACATAATTTACCATGGTAAATTCGATTAAGGGTGTCCAATACAGAAGAATGGACCATAGAACATACGCGCAAAAGCTTCTGACTTCACGTCAGTGCTTGAACCAATTTTTATTCATACGGCTCTTCCTTCCTATTAGTGGATATAGTTGGCTCATTGCCGCCTTTGTTTTTTCAACTGTTGATTTTATGTGGCTTTTTCATGTAAGTCTTTTATCTAGTATCACCCCTAGATATTTGGCCTCTTTTTGCCATTTTACTTCTGCACCATCTATTATGAGGTTCCTTTCAACACTCATTTGTCTCTTCTGTAGTAGTATGGCCTGACTCTTTTGTCCGTTCTACTATTGTAGGAGGCTAATTGGACTGTAATTCTGTGGCCATTTTCTTTCTTTTCCAGTTTTATTGAAAACGATGACTTCGGCCGTTTTCCATCTCTTCGGGTAGTTTTCTTTTCGCATCACTCCATTCGTTATGTTTGTGAGCGCGACTATTCCCTTTCTGGGCAACTTCTTTAGCATGAAGTTTGTTATCTTATCTTTGCCCTGTGCTTTCCTTCATTTCAGATTTCCTATCTCTTTTATTTCGCTTGGTGTGGCTGGTTTTGGAATTGAGTTGCATTCAGGCGGTTCCATCATGAACTCTTAATTTTCTTCTACTTCTGCTTCGAGATCTTCATTATCATCTTCTGTTCTATAGTTTATGCTGGCATTCCTTTCTATTGTGTCAGCCAGTGCCTCGGCTTTCTCATATTTTTAATATGCTAGGCCATGTACTCCGTGTAGTGGGGGTATTTAGGTTTTCTCTCGTCGTAGGCTTTTTTGCATTTTCCATGCAGAGTGGTCCTTCGTATTTAGTTCACTTATTCTCTTGTTCCATCTATCTGTTCTGAATTCTCCTAGAGCATTTTTGAGAATTTGGCTGTGCTTGTTCAGCTCCTTCTTGTCTTCTTCACATTTGGAAATTCTGTATCGTTTCCTCAGTCTTCGGTTTGTTTGTATCAATTCCCTTATTTCCCTTGGTATTTCGCCGTGTGGATGTTTAGGTGGTGGCTTCTGTGTTCTTCGAGTACTTTCTTCGTATGTTTCTAGGATTTTACTTTCTAGTGTTTCGGCGACATTTTCTAAATCTTCAGGTGTGTTGATCTGTGGAATTTCAGTTATCTTGCTCTGGAGAATTTCGGTATATTTTTCCCAGTCGGACTGGTGACCACAGAACACAAATAATCTGGTCACTCTTCTCGGGTGATTCTGCTTTATACCTGCCCAATGATCTTATGGACCTGCGCCTGCTAAGGTTAAGGGAAAGTTAATCTTTAGGTTTCGATTCCAGGAATTTTCTGGTGCTAGAGAAAGTTAATGGTCCATGGAGCGAAGTGGAGTGAGATCAGGTGACCTGGCTGGCCTCTCAATATTTTCACCTAAATCCTAGGATACCTAAATTGACGCACAGGTTGTACGAAATGAGGCCGAGGGGTGCGCCATCTCGTTGAAAAATGATTGTATGATGGTCTTCTCCATTCTCCAATACTTGCACGATGGCATGCTCTAATAGTTCAAGATACATTTCGTTTTTAAGATTATCTGGTATAAAAAAGGAGCTGATTATGTGATTTACATAAATACCCGCCCAAACATCTAATTTTTGGGGATGCTGAATATGTACTCCATGAAATATTCTTGGATTTTCATATGTCCAGTAACGGCAGTTAAGCCTATTCACAATGCCGTTAAGGTAAAATGAACACTCATCCGAAAAACAGATATCGAACGAACATGGAGATTTGATTATTGTTAATCAAATCAAAAAATCATCATCGTTCAACTCTTGAACCAAACGTATCTTTAAAGGATGGAACTTATGTGGTTTAAGGATTTTTCTGCATGTTGTCCGTGATACACCTGATACGTTGGACAATTTCCTAGTACTAAGGGTCGGATCCAATGCTATAGGTATACATGACCTAAAACAGCCACTTGCCTCGCATCGTCTCTTTCATGCAACCTCTTTTTGACGCTCTTGTTTTATTTCTGACGGCACCATAGTTGCGTTAAATTTAGCAACCATCAGCTGCAAATCGTAAACAGCGGGCTCATTTTTTCAGGATAACGTTCATTAAATAAAGTGGCTGTAACTTGCCAATAGTCGTTGTTTTTAAAAAACTATTTTATAATTTTCACCCTTTCCTCCCCAGAATACACCATGTTAATTCTACCAAAAAGTTAACAATCGATTTGACACAGTTGTAACCAAGGGCGTAGCCAGGAATCAATTTCGGGGGGGGTTTTGAAATAAGAATTAATTTCGGGGGGGGTTTTGGGGGTGTAAGGGTCACTTTCTGCAGCAAAATTTTTTTTTTTAATAGAAAAATAACATTTCGGGGGGGGTTTGAACCCCCAAAACCCCCCCCCCTGGCTACGCCCTTGGTTGTAACGTTCTTAAAAATTCACAATGGACCGAGGTAGGTCGAACATATAGTGCGCAAACTTATTTTTGACAAAAAATAAAAAATAACTAAATACTTCTCAAATAGGTCAGTCTGATAAAATTGATAAAAAAAATTGTTTCAAGCACTGACGTGAAGTCAAGAGATTTTGCGCGCATGTTCTATTTTCCATTCTACTGTATTGGACAATAGAACTAAAATTCTCTAGGGGTACGGTTCTCACACAATTTTACATACGCCTTTATGTCGATTTTCTAGAACTAGTGACCAAGCTTAAATTCGAAACCGTTGGACCAATTAAGCCCAAAAACGAACTTAACTCTCCTATACTCCTATACCATTTTAAAGCTGAAAATCCTGCTGTGAAGTTTTCGTTGTCCCACCTTGCATATAAAGATGACACTAACATAGCAATTAAGCCATTACGTTAAATAAAGACAAGTTAGATTTTGTCTCCTTCTATATCAGCTCAGCAATGTAAGGGAAAGTCTACAAGAAGGCTGTTTAAAAACGCATCTAGATGACACCCAGCTAGTACCATGTTACCAAATATTTTGAAGATAATTTCACAGAATTTGCATACGAACATTTTTTGTGCGCCTGATCTAGGGAACAGCGAGCTATCTTTTTGCCCAAATATCTCTAAATTTCGATTTTTTCCCCAAACATAGTCTCAAACGATTAGGTTCGACCCTCTGATGAAGAATTTGAGGCTAAATTTGCTCCTGTCTGGCCTGCCGTCCGTTGCCACGATAACTTTCGAATGGGAAGAGATATCCACTTGAAATTTCCGGTGTAGATTGCGCATCCAAATACGACGTTTAAGTTCGTTATGGGCATCATCGACCAAATGGTTTCGGAGTTCTGACATTCCGCAGAAGCCTTCAAGCCGCCATTTTACAATCGAGTTCCAGATTTCAGCTCGGTCGGCTTTGTATTTTAGCAATAATTTTGAAAATAAAACTTCGAACTGAAATATTGTCTTCTCAATAACCCAAAAACTACAGATCCGGTTGAATTGAAACTTGGTAATTCGATGTAGAATTTCGTGAGGATCGTATAATTAGAAAAAAATGTATTTTCTTCGAAATTTTATATTTCAGAAACTATCAATAAGATTCTGCAAAAACCTTCCAGCCACCATTTTACAATCGAGTACCGGATTTCATCTCGAGCGGCTTTTCATTCTTGGAATTATTGTGAAAATACGCATGAGATTCGGGTCCGAATCTGCGCTGAGTAAGTTCACAATTTCATTTATTTTAAAATTTTAATTCAGCTGATGCCCAATGTATTTTTTCACGTGTTAACGCTAATAAGACACCTTGAAGGTTAATGCAGTATTTCGTGAGGGTGCCTAAGGCGCGAATAGAGAATAGAAAATGCGCGCAAAAGCACCTGACTTCACGTCAGTGAATGAACTAAAAAATCGATAAATTCCGCCTTGCTGTAATATTTTGTCGAGGCCCTTATTTTGCGATCATCGAAATTAATGAAATCCTGAACTAGACATGGGACCTCTCAAATGAAAATAGTCCTGTCGATTATTGAAACTTCTCGAGATATCTCGAGATATTCTGAAAAAATTGGTTCAAGCCCTGTGGACAGGAGCTATTGGGCGCATGTTCATCTTCCTTGTGGCCCGTACTGACCAGTAAAGAAAAAAAGCAGTATCATGTTGAATACCTTAATATTATTGATTATTATATAATAATCGATGAAAATACTGAGAGAGACCCAGGAAATTTGACACATTTTGTCTTATATCTCCAGAAATTGAAATCGTATAGAGCCAAAATTTTGCACAATGTTGCAAAATACTACAATTGACGTTAGTACAAGTTTTTGTTGCAATCTGATGAATAGTTCACGAAAAAAAATTTTTTTTTTCGAAAAAATTAAAAGAAATATTTTTTTAAAAATTACCAACATTTCGATCATAACAGAATTTTGCCAAAAGTTGCGCGTTTATATTCTCGAACTGACTACCAAGTTTCGATTCAACATCTTCTTTAGTTCCTGAAATATCAGGGAAATAACCTCAAAATTTGAAATGTCTATAACTTCTAAACCGTCCGGCCGATTTTGCCCGTTAACGAACTTAACCGTCGCATTTTGATCAGAAACCTACCCTGAAAGTTTGAAGTCGATAGGACCTTCGGTGCTCCTGTTATCGTGCCTACGGCCGGAAGGCCGGCCGGCCGGCCTGCCGGCCAGCCGGCCGGACGGCACCCAAAAATCTGACACCGGATTCGTGATCAGGGAGTCCGAATTAGTCTATTAGCCAATTTTCAGCTCGAAATTCGAAAATTACAGACATTTGGACGAAATGATAGGACGATGTTCCCCTAGAACATGCGCCCAAAAAGCGAGCGAATTAATTCGTATGATTTTCGGTCGTCTATTATGTGGCACCGAGAGAGATAACGCGACTCGAGTTACGAGAATGTCGAGATATTCGTCTACGTTTTGAATGTTTTGATATTTCGAATTACTATTGACGGTATGATATGAGAGGTTCGTTTAACGATCGATAGAATTTATGGGTGACATCTGGTGCGTATTGTTGTTCTCGAACTTATTCTTGGGAATTTTACGTTCATACTTTCATACTTCATTTCGAACAGCTGGAAATAAATATGGTATCGAGCCCTGCATTTTCTTTCAGTGGTGGGATGCAATTAAATAATACTGAATACTGCAGAAACGAGCTGGAGCAACCATATTGGAGATAAGGGCTAATGAAAGCAGCTGACGCGAAAAGGAGCGAGACGAGCACCGAGCGATTAATATCTCGAATGATCATTTGATTATTGAGACCTCTTGAGAACCTATATCTCGATTATTGAAATCATTCGATTATGCTCAATTCTATCCTGAACTATATCCCGCTGAAATAATATCAATTAATAGTGCTGGATATTATAGACTAGAGGATCTATAGAGACGTCTTAAAAAAGCTAGTTACAACTCGGATATTTTTCCAGATTGAAACATCTTCAGGCTTATTATGAATACATAAAAGGCAACGAGGAGAAAGCATTGAAAATGCTGGAGATTGCTATGATTTATGCCACGAAATGTGAGAATGCATTGGAGTTGGTCCATATCAATCATTCCAAACTGGTAAATTCCTAATGTTATGGAATGAATTTAATAATTTAATGAAAAATTATTTCAGGCATGGAGTCACCAATTGCCAGGTATCTCTAAAGACAAATGGACTATTCATTGTGAAGAGTACAATCTTTTAGATTATCGTGTTTTAGAAGGATATGATGATGAAATAATTTGTTTCACTCTACCTGAACCAATTTATGCCTAGATAAAATTGTGTCTGTTTAATTCATTACCTTAGGAAAGAATAATCCAACTAAGGGCCGGTTTCTGAGGAATATCACATGTGGTTCATCTTCAGTCTATCTGTCCAATTCAATATAATTCAGAAGATAAACTACATTCAATTGTCCTCAGAAACAGGCCCTCAGTCAGTTTGATGATACTCAGATATTGGTAGAAGTATTATAATAGTATGTGGTAGGTTCTGATACGTGTATGAGTCTTTAAATACTTGCAACGAGTTGCAAATGCTTCAAAGCGACATATGCACGTGTTTCATTTATTATACCTACATTGTAACTTCGATAACAATGCATCGAAGCCCTTTAAGCCATCTAGAGTTGCATAATACTTTTTTCTGAATAGAAAATCGCTAAGAACATACAAGTGTTAGTTGTCTCATACATTTTGGAGTAACACGTATCTTGCTTCTTGGTACTATATTGCCGCTTTACGGATCATTTCCGTGGAGCTCCATATATCACTGCAAAGTGTCGCAGGCAGATTATTTACAAATCAGCGGTGAACAACGATTGTGGTCATCATGGGGGTCCTTAGGAATCCGTTATACACTAAGAAAGTTGATTCCTGTGTAGACGTGTGAAAAAAAATTTTAGACTGTAGAGACTAGTGTAGTAAAACGGGCGGAGAAGAAGTTCAAGTATCAAGATTAAGGACCTCAGTAATCGACGATATTTCCTATATTCCTATTTGATTACGACGGATATAATTTGAAGATTGTGGAGTTTTGTAAATAAACCTGAACATATTAGCATACAGAACTGTATGCCATCCTTCGTTCTATTTATTGATCCAAAAGTATAAATGTAGAATCATTATCCCCTAGACAACGATTAAATCCTACATATATTTTTATTATTATACTGACCCCCTTATGTTTCCTCCAAGGAGACCCCTTAGAAGCTTATGCAAAATATGAGAATCAGTTGTGTTCATCATCACTGTTCATATTTGATCCGACAGTGATTGATGGCCGTTACCATGACTAGAAAATTTCTATCCTTGCCCCGGGATTGAATCCAAGTCGTTTGAGACCATTTTCAGCAAAAAATTCGAAAATTACAGGCATTTGGGTAAAATGATAAAGTGATGTTCCTCAGAACATGCGCGCAAAAAATAAAAAAGCAATGACGTGAAGTCAGTACTCTTTGGCGCGCGTGTTCACTATGGCTGATTTGAATTGAATGATGAGTCAATGAATGATATCAATGGATTCTTATGATAGAACCGCACCATGAAATAAATTAAATTAAAAAAAGTACTGACGTGAAGTCAGTACTCTTTGGCATGCGTGTTCAGCTTGGCGGATTTGAATTGAATGATGAGTGTCTCATGCCCAGTGGATAGTCGAGCCGGAGATCTTGTCACAGGGTAGTGCACAACATTCACTGTCGCACAAGCTCCTAGGAGCTTCTGAGGGATATCCTTGATAAAGACCTAGGAGGGTCAGTATAATCATAATAATATGTCTATAGCACGCGCGCCAAAACAGATTAACCCCATGTCAATGCTTTTTTTAGCCTGTTTCTTTCATAGTGAAGTCAATCTGCATTTACGCGTATGCTATAGACATGATTATGATTATACTGACCCTCCTAGATCTTTCTCAAGGAGATCCACCAGAAGCTCCCATAGGAGCTTGTGCGACTAAGGAGACTCGCAGTCGTGTTTTTTTTCGTCGACTTTGTTACCCTATCTTTACGCCAGCTTAGACACAGCACTGTCAATGTTTGATCTGACAGTGAATGTTGTCCACTACCCTCTGAGTAGATCTCCGGCTTGCTCTATCCACTGAGCTTGAAACACTCATCATTCAATTCAAATCAGCCAACGTGAACACGGGCGCCAAAGAGTACTGACTTTACGTCAGTTTTTTTAATATTTTTCCAAGTCCCTTTGACAATTCTGACTATTAATACAGGTTGGCTATTAGTTTTACCGTAGGTCGAGATGGAAAAAAATGCTGTTATGGGACCCCCGTTAGGAACGCAATTGCTTACGCCTATTCTTCAAATCCGAATCTAATTTAAAATAGATCTTCCGAATTTAGTTATTTATAAATTGGCCTTAGAGACACGGTACACACATTTCAATTCGGCAACGCTATTTCCTCGAATCCGACTTGTCCGTGCACAGAATTTCCATGAATTTTCTTTTAAAACCTCACAATATCGGCTCAGCACCAAATCCATGACCACTACAGACGTAAACCACTCCTAGCAATAAGCCAGACAACCCGAAAAGAGCTACTTCTCTACACATGCGTAATCTACTCGTGGCTGAAATTCCTGTCTAAATCACAAACCTCGCACAAAATTCCGATTCTTCATCATCAGTGGACCAGTGGTTCAGAAGATATCGCAGCTTCAATCCACGCATGCGTGGTCCCTCCCAAGGGGATTCTACGGAGGAGTAGCATCCTGTACCTCAGGGACACTCCGAATTTACTATGGTAAATTCGGAGTGTCCAATACAGGACAACAGACAAGGAGAATGGACAAGAGAACAAACGCGCAAAAGCTTCTTACTTCACGTCAGTGCTTGAACCAAATTTTTTTTCAATGATTTTTTAAAAATTTTCTAGTGCTACGATCCTCACGAAATTTTGCAAGAATTTTCGCGTTGGCATTCTACAACTAATAACTACATTTGAATTAGACCAGATTTGTATTTTTTGAGTTATTGAGGAAATAACAACCAAATTTCAGACGGATATAACTCCAAAACCATTCGGCCGATTATGCTAGCTAAGGAACTTAAATGTCGTATTCAGATGGGTAATCTACCCTGAAAACTGCAAGTCGCTATTTCTTTGCGTTCTCAAGGAATCATGAGATACATAATATTTTTTCGTAATTTTTTAAAAATTTTCTAGTGGTACGGTCCTGACAAAATTTTACACACGTCTTCATGTTGATATTCTACAACTAGTTACCAAGTTTCAATTCGATCGAGTCAATATTTTTTGAGTTATCGAGGAAATAATATTCCAGATGGCTATAACTCCGAAACCATTGGGCCGATTATGGCCAACAGCGAACTTAACTCTCCCATTCAGATGTCCAACCTATCCTGATAATTGCAAGTCCCTATCTCTTTTCGTTCGAGAGTTGTCGAGGCAACGCTCACCCATCCAGCTACTGAACTCACACAAGGCTGCACGGATCTCCAACAATATAGATCCGATCATGTTCAAACTTGGAACTTGGTAGTAGAGTTAGGTTGTGAAAGCTCTCGCAAAATTTCAGCGATATCGGACGAATAGTTTCTGATATATAGAATTTTTTTCAATAATTTTGTATGATTTTTTAAAAAATTTCTAGTTATATGATCCTCCCAAAATTTTGCAAGAATTTTTGCGTTGCCATTCTACAACTAATAACCATGTTTGGATTGTATTGTGTTCTGTATTTTTCGAGTTATTGAGGAAATAGCAACCAAATTTCAGATGGGTATAACTCCAAAACCGTTTTGCCGATTATGCCTAAAAACAAACTCAAATGGCGCATTCAGATTCTCAATCGTACCTGAAAATTTCAAAACGCTATCTCTTTCCGTTCTTAGGTTATCGTGACGTAAATAATATTTTTTTATTATTTTTTTTTTAATTTTCTAGCGATACGATGTTCACACAATTTCACAGACGTCCTTATTAGGCTTATATTATACAACTATGTACTTGGAAACAGCAGAAGAGCGACTTTTATCTGTCATTACCTACATCGCTCACACATCGTAGAATTATTAGCTTTCTCTTTAATTCAACCAGATATCCTACAGTAACGGCCTGAATTAAAGTCTTGGGTACATCAGAATCAATTGAAGTTTTTATGAAAAATTGGTTCGAAAATGGATTTCTCAGCAGAAAAAGTCCTAATTACTAGCATTTGTTATACCATTTTGGAATCCTCATTAAATGCGCCAACCTTATTTGCAGTTACTTGCCGAGCTAGCGTAAGTAGTACATTTTTTTTCAGTATAGGTATTATAGTTGAAATTGGACGAAATATGAGCTTTGAATGTTTAGTGGGGCAAAAAGTAACATTTTGTTCCAAACGGGGAAAAAGTCATGAAGTTTTGGGCAATATAATATACAGACGCATTATTCAGGATGACATAACAAATATAAAATTGGCAAAAAATTAAGATTTGTAGAAATGGGAATTGAATAACCATCACGAAGTATAGATTTTGCCGATTTTTTTTAAATGCCTATAATTTTGAAATTACATCACCTAATTTTTGCGCGAATGTTCTGGGGAACATCGCGTTATCATTTTGCCCAAATGTCTGTCATTTTCGCCGAAAATGCTCTCAAACGATTGGGTTCGACTCCCTGATGAAGAATTCGAGGTCAAATTTGATTCTGTCCATCCGGCCGGCAGTCCGTTCGTTGCCACGATAACTTGAGAACGGAAAGAGCTAGTGACTTTAAATTTTCAGGGTAGGTGGAGCATCCCAATACGAGGGACAAGTTCGTTAATGGGCATAATCGGCCCAATGATTTCCGAGTAATAATTTTGTTTTCAACCAATATAAATCCGATCGAATTGAAAATTGGTGAATAGTTGTAGAATATATACCTAAGCACGTTTGAGGAATTTTGTAAGAATCGTATCACTATAAAATTTTAAAAAAATTATTAAAAAATATTTTTTATGTCTCGATAACCTGAGAACGAAAAGAGATAGCGATTTGAAATTTTCAGATTAGGTTGTGCATCTGAATGTGACATTTGAGTTTGTCTATATAAGCATAATCGGCCAAACGGTTTTGGAGTTATCCCCATCTGAAATTTGGTTGTTATTAACTCAAAAACTCGAAAAATACCAAACTGATCCAATTTAAACATGGTTATTAGTTGAATAATGCCAACACGGAAATTCTTGCAAAATCTTGTGAGGATCGTATCACTAGAAATTTTTTTAAGGAACACTAATTCTGCAGCTGCTGCAGCCTTCGGACTGAATGGAATTTGCGTATGTACAGGGGCCATTGGATAAGTGGACTAAACGTTAGATGAAATGTCATGTTATGTAATATGACATGATTACATTGACAGTAGGAAATATAATATCATGTGAATTTTTCGGATTATACTTTTTGCTCGTATGTTCTGGGGAATATCGCGTTATCATTTTGCCCAAATGTCTATATTTTCAAATTTTTTGACGAGAGTGGTCTCAAACGACTAAGTTCAATAACTCACTGATGAAGAATTTGAGGCCGGCCGTTGCCACGATAACTTGAGAACGAAAAGAGATAGCGAATTTTCAGGGTAGGTGGCGCATCCGAATACGACGGACAAGTTCGTTTATGGGCATAATCGGCCCAACGGTTTCCGAGTAATATTTTTGTCATCAACCAATACCGATCCGATCGAATTGAAACTTGGTAGCAAGTTGTAGAATACAAATACGAAGACGTTCGTGAAATTTTGTGTGAGAAAAGTGTCGCTAGAAAATTTTTAAAAAATTATTAAAAAATATTATTTACGACTCGATAACCCAATAAAGGAAAGGGATAGCGACTTGCAATTTTCAATAAATACAAATTTCGCATGCAGATTCACAACCTACCCTGAAAATTGCGATAATTCCGATACCGTGTTTAGCCTATTATAATCGGCTTAACGGTATCGGGATTATATAACCATCTGAAATTTTGTTTTTAGTTCAAACTTGGTAAGGTAACTATAGTTGTAAAATGCAAAATTTCGCGAGAATCGTATCAATAGAAAATTAAAGAAAAATAATTGAAAATCATTGAAAAAAATTCTATATATCGATTAAGAGTGTCCAATACAGGAGAACAGACAATAGAATTCACCATGGTAAATGGTAAATGAGTATTTCCATATAAAATCGTCTAAAAATAAAAGAAATTGTTGCCGACCCATTTTAGAATTTTGTTTAACTTTGAGGAACTCTTCCTTAGGGTCCCAAAGAACAAAATTTACACGAGTTTGATTTTTACTAGCGCTTTTGTTTCCGCCTATTTAAATAAAAACTTCCCAAAATCGATATTTTTAAGCTTTATCAACTTTAGCTTTAAAATTTTTCTGTTTGAAGATATCTATATAATAAAAGCGGAATTCTTCGGGGAAAAGATAGTAGTTTAAGTGTAGGTAACGATAATTGGCTCAATCAATACCTTTGTCATCAAGGTCAAAACAATCCGCCGCGACGTTGCCAATTTCCACTCTCAACATAATCATAACTTAATCTTCAATCTTAGACAGACCATTATCTTCGAATATAATAAAGAACTCTTGCAATCTGCAATAGGTAAACTTCATTCTGACATGTTGAACCCTCAAATGAAATGACTATTTTCATCACTATATTTTATTAAGGTATAAAGAATGACTCGGGTTTCGTAGTACTTCTAATTTCGAAACTGGTGTATTTCAAGTTGTGCAACAAGGTATTTAAATGTCTTCTGTAGGCTTATTTCTTGAGAATTTCGAAAAGTGGGGAATTCCATAGGTACAATTGTTCGTTTAGAAGTTTTCCTTCCGGGTTATTCAGGTACTTTCATTATTTTTTCAAATGAACTATCACAAAAGTAACGGACTACTCTATCCATTATTTTTCAATACAATTCCAACACTTGATTCTTGATTTCCATACAAGAAAATAGCATAATTGAATCTTCCAACCAGTTTATATACGTGAAATATTTCCAGTAACAACAGAGGAAAAGTTTTCTTCTACAGTCGCCAGGACTGTGGAATTATTGAATTCACATGATATATTCTCAAATTCATTATTTTTCCGAAGTAAATTCACATTGTGAAAATACGTAATTAATAATTATACTAGGACTTCTATGTAGAGAGGACAACGTTGCGTAGTTATCTGACAGGAAAATGACTATAACCTAACATTTTCAAAATATACATGGTGAAATGTGTCAAATTTTCATGGCCAACCGGGAGACTTTATAAATGTGAATGGAGTATATTTTCATGTCTTTACATAATATATAGGTCGCATATTTTTGTTGGAAATGTAGTTAGTTTTAACATAGTCTTGATTTCTGGGATATATTTAAATAAATTTGTATTATTATTAAGAGGATACTGTATATGGGCTTTGCCTGTGAGTATCCATAGTTTGATCCAAATAAATGAAAAAAAAAATAGCAAGCGCGCCAAAGTAGAATGACTTCACTATGAAAAAATTTAAATAGCACTGATGTGAGGTGAGTCTGCTTTGGCACGCATGACATGATTATGAGTACACTGAACCTCCTAAGTCTTTCCCAAGGATACCCCACAGAAGCTCCTAGGGGCTTGTACAAGATCATATGGGTTCTGTGTAGGATTTGATACTGTGTCTTTACGCCACTTTGGGCACAGCACTGTTAATTTCTGCCCCAACAGTGAATGGTGGTTACTAATACCGTCAGACTAGAAAATTTCATTCCGAGTCTCAATTCTCAAGAGTTTTACTGTTAATTTCTGTCCCAACAGTGAATGGTGGTTACTAATACCGTCAGACTAGAAAATTTCATTCCGAGTCTCAATTCTCAAGAGTTTTACTGTTAATTTCTGTCCCAACAGTGAATGGTGGTTACTAATACCGTCAGACTAGAAAATTTCATTCCGAGTCTCAATTCTCAAGAGTTTTAGTATCACTTTTCATTGAGAATAACTTGTCCAAATATGTGTGGAGAGTATTGAATTGTCAGAAAAATTGTATTTCCTCATTAACAAATCATGTAGAATACATGAACATGAACAGAAATGATGTGAGAAAGCAAAATAGTTTTGAAATGTTACATGAAAACGGAATATATGCACAGTGGTGTAGACAATAACTATCAAGGTTGAATGATGATATATCCATTTAGAGAAAATAAAATTTATTCATATAATATTGAAATGCAATTGAAAAATAAAATAATGTTTCGTCAAATAGGACAAAAATAATCACAGAGAATACAAGTAAATATCACTTTCAGATAATATCTGAAATTATTTCTCAGAGTTATCAACTGAATAGCTATTTTGTACAATTGAATAAATAATGCAAAATGCAACTCGAATACAAATTTTTATTCTTCTTCTTGACTTTGGCTAATCTATTCTGAACGATTAATTCAACAGTTTATGAAAGTATTGAATCCATCCCAATATCATTACATATAATAATAAATATGACTTATACCTATATCTCGTTCTTCCAAGTTAAATGAATGAAGCCTGATGTAATTCATTGATATTTCATTATAATAATCCGAGAACCTAATAAGATTATATTCCTAAAGACTTCATGAACAGCTGATTGATGCATTATTAGTTATGCAGATAGACAATAAGAAATTATTGACTAGAATCAAGTTTCTAATTCTTTGCACTTTATTTGAAATTTGGCCCCGTATGAAACTTATATATTTGGCCATCTTCAATTCAGTTTGTACATTCCTAAATTTAAATCAATTTTACATGTTTCAAAAACCTCAGCCTCCTTCAAATTTCTCAAGGCAGCAGTGAGAATTTACATATTTTTATCTTATCAACAACTTATTCTATATTTAATATATTCTGTCAGATTATTTTCTTGAATGGGCTGCATTCAGTAACCCTTTAAAGCCATACACTTTGATAACACAGATGTTTTAATATTGTCACACTTTTAAAATACCTAGATTCTTATTTAGCTTGATCATATGGAAAAAAATAAATTCAATAGGTTTGTTTAGGATGAGTTATGAACAGTCCAGAACTGGACGAAGCATGCTCAATCGAGGATTTATGACGAAAATCCGATCTGCTTAAGGATTTATGACGAGAATCCTCAACTGAGCATGCTTCGGTTCAGGATTGATGCCATGCTAAAACAAACTTATTGTATACTTTGCTTCACCTTAATCAATTATTGACAAAACTCTTTGTACCACTTGTTTCAAATATGTGTTGTTGAAAACATAAATTCAAAATTCTGTTAGAAAACTATCTGAGCCCTTAAAGATCATAAGAAGTATTTTTAACTCTACCAGAACCTGACCTGGGACAACATCGAATAGTTTGAGACCATATTACTCATACAGAAAAAAGTATTCATGATGTTTGCTCAAAACAATATTGATGTAATATGTAGCTCGTAGTCTATAAATCATAGTCAAGTTTTGATTAGGAAAGAAGACTCTTCTCCACAAATGTGAAACATTGAGTTGACCACAAATTAGCAGCAAAAGAGCAAACAAGCACACTTCTAGAAATTCTACTACAAAACTCATAAACTCAATTTGTCAGTGTTTTAGCAGGAATTGTGCATATATTAGATGGAAATTACATGGTCAATCTGGTATCAGTCTCGCATTACATCAATCATGAATTGATGTCAGATTGACGGGAAATTGGTTCTCTATGCGTAGAGTGATGGTATGATGATCCGGATTGATACCAGACTGACCGTGTAACCTCCGTCTTAGGAAAACATCCAATCTCAACCAGACAAATGCATTGGAAATCTTTAATATGTTCAAAAATAAATGCCTAGCAATTTATGTGTCAGAAAGATTGGAAAACACTAATGCCATATTTCTTCCTTTCTCATAGGAATGCCTACTTCCTCCGAATCAATTAATAAAACTTTTCTGATATAATCATCAGGTTTCCACCAGGGCATGAAGAAAGTAATTCTGTCAGAATTTGTCATTGAATTTAAATAGAAAATCAAATGGGCAATTTGTCTACCCAGCAGTAGTATTGGAATCTTATTTCCAGGCTTGCATTGCAGAGGTTTGCTCATCGGGGCTATCCTTATCTCAGAAACTGGAGCACTGTAAAGCTCTACTTATGAAAAGCACTGCAGATTTCAAAGCTAGGTTATATGATATGAGCCCTTGTTCTTCACTTCTTTCTATAATTTTATCACATAGAAGATTCACATTTCAAAAGCCTTTAGTTTTTGTTTGCATATTTTTTAGAGGATAAAATATCCAAAATCTCAGCATGCATCTAAGATCTCAGCTAAAGGCCAGACATTCAATAATCCAGGTATAGGAGTAGTCTATAGAACAGATCCCAAGATAGGTATATTTGTGTAGTCTCCAGTTGTTCTCTCACATACAAGGATTTTTCTGGAACTCTATATAACATGCAGCCAACTATAAAATGGTTTTACAGCACCTAGACGTCCAGGATTCCTATTGATAAAAAGGAGGGGCGTGTTAGATGAAAATCTCCCCCATTTTATCAAAGAGATAATTCTCCATTGCATGTAAGTGAATAGAAAGCTTAAATTGCCAGCTAAAAAAAAATTGTAGAGCACCTAGATGGGTCCACGATATCTACTGATGTTGATAAAGAGCACAGGTGACTCAATGACATCATTCTCCTTTGCATATACATGAAAATTCAACAGAAAAGAATGCATACATGCAGACCTGTATATCACTCATAAATATCTGTATAAATAAATTGTTAGTTTTGAACTCTCATGCGGGATATAACCTAACCCACTAATATATAACAAACTTATAAATTCAAATCGTTGTGAAGTAGAATATACATTTTTCTGAATTCTTAATCAATGTATATAAATAAGTTATAAATAATATATAGGTAAGTATTGCTATACATTCTTTCATTTGATATTCCATCCAAATATGAGGCAGTGTCCTAAATATTTGAAGAATGTTGGGAATACATATAAAGATCATAATATATGGCATTATAAATTTTAACAAGACTTACTATGCTATAACAATTTTCATATTATGGTTGAGTTCATTGCTTAGTAGTTCATCATCACCTGATAACAAAATATCACTTTCAGAGTTCTTTCTAAACTTGTTTTTGATAGAACGATACTTCAGCCTACTTCGTTGTAGAAAGCTATCTAAACTTGTTCTTCTAGCAAACCTATGATCTTTATACATCAGGAAATTGTCAGTAACCCAGAACATTAAAATCTGAAAAGAAAAATCCATAATCAACAACCAAAACCAATAAATTCTAAAAATGATTTTATGTTGGAATTAGAGAAATTTAAAATTGATACAAAGAAACTCTTCTTACATTAACAAAAAATGGGATGACAAGCATAACTAAGGTCACTTCTAAATTCTGATTATTTATTGGATATAACATGAAATCCTTAACATTCTCCCAAAAATCCATTTGCATAAAGAGAGTGATTGATACTTTCACTACCATCATCAGTCCAACATATAAACAGCATTGTACAAACCAGTATTTGGTAGATGGAGGTTTACCTAAAACATTTCATCATGATTTAAACTAAAAAAATGTATATTGAAATAATTACTTTGTTGATACCTATTTATTTATTCAATTGCTGTGAAATATGATTAAATAATTCTAAGATATATTCCAGAAATTTTTTTCAGCATCATAATAACTTACCATATTCACCAAAATTGATTGATTCCCAACCTTTTCTCCTAGACAGATTCTGGGCTGTTCGTATACCAATAAAAATGATGAATAACCCTAAGGACGAATCCAATAGGAAGTTGATAAAATACCTACAAATATGCATACATTATTTTGAAGTTAATAGATAAACATTAGGATTAGTTCAGTAAAACGGAGTATTTACCAAGTACAGGGATCTCCTTGATATTGACCAGCCAACCAGACATTACTTAGATGAATAGCCATCGCACCCATACCTTGTTTAGAAGTATCATAAAACCAGATTAACCATGATCTCCGCCTGTGAGGAGGTTCACAAAATCTTTTCGCTAAATTTAATATAAATATATTCAATTATAAACTGTCCAGAGTTTTACAAACAAGAAACAAAATATATCTGATACTTACCAACTAAACAGGAGAATGCTAAACAGGCCAAAAGCACTTGTAACATCCAACCAAAAAAGTCTGTAAGAGCATCTTTCCTACAGTGATATTGACTTAGTGATGGATTATCACTAAATTCAAGTGAAAGTATCGTAATTGGTTGAGTAGTCATCTTATGTTTTCATGATTAACTTAACAGTAATATATATTTCGAATTATTGATTATCCATTTAGGAGAGTATTACTTTCAATTTAGAAGATTCGTGTATCATATACTTATGCTTATGCTGAAAGAAATAGAAAACATATAATTTATTCAATACGGAATAATGGAAATCAAAAAATTGTTGAAAGTTTCGAACAATTCGAACACTGACTAATTTACACAGCGTTCAGCTGTCAGTGCTGTCAGCCTGTCACAAGTGTCACAACATAATTAAAATTCATCTTCTTCTTATTTATGTGACACCTATGAGGTCTAGGACCCAAAATGATCAGATTATCCCTCTATTTCTTGGGGAAGACCTAGGAGGATCTGTATAATGTATAATCAATATACAATATATCCACGGATCACATAAGCCATTTTTCCTCGAACTTAACCATACAAACCAGGTTAGAAATAAGTTAACCACCCAATATTCCTCGGAGTGTATTCCAAACTATGACGTAAGAGTTAACCAACCACATAAACCAACTCACGGAGGTAGTTTGGCCGGGTTATCTTTTTGGATCTTGTCTATGGTATCAAGGGAGGAAAATGAAGAAATCAGAGGTACAATGGATTCGTACGAAGTTTACGTGAATGAAGTAAAATAGCAGATTGTTGATAAAAAAGATGTAATCGACTTGCCGAAAATAGGTAAGTGGCTAATTCATCTAATTTTTTCGTATCTGAAGTAGAACTTTTCTGTTACAGATGAAGAATACCTAATTGAATATAATTTTTATAAAATGAAACAGGATACTGGCCCGACAGTGGACTCTGCCGATAAAGAGGGCCGTATTCGCATTAGGAGAGCACCAGAAATAGAAGATAAAGTACAGTTGAGAGACATTTCAGATACCTACCATATCTAGAACCCCAAAACCAACAGTAATTGTTGATGCAGGTTAGATTGATGCTCCCATATATGAGACATCAACAACATGTATACCAAATTCATCTGGTCTTGAGAAAAAAAGGACGAAGGTACAAACAAAAACTGATATTATAAATAAAATTACAGAATGTAATGAAAAAATAATGCTATTCAGCAAGGAACTACTAATAAAATTTGTTCAGCTATTCATGAGCAAACTTATTTTATGGAAAAACAACTGGAACAAAAAAAAGACTATTGAAGATCTTGAAAGAATAAAATAAATAAAATTTCTAGGTCTAGGAAACGAAAAAGACCTATTTCATCAGAACCTGACTGACTTCTCATCACGGAGATATTTTAAATACCACATCGTTTTTATATGGAGTTTATTTAAATTTATAATTTGTTGTGCATTTCATAGAATATAACTTTGCGTTGTTTGTTATATGTAACAATAAAAAACACCGAAAACATAAATGAGTTTATTTCAATTCATAATTTTTATCTTTTTGTTGCTCCATTAACATCTACATATTCCGCATGTTGGAAATGATCAAAAGTGCTTGGTTCTTGGAATTGTTCTTCAGTCACATCATTATTGTCCAAACAAAAATTAAACAATAAGCAACTACAATATCCACTACTCTTTTGATGGTATACATCTATCATCATCTACAATGGGCATTCTGAAATGTTCATCATCTACCAGAATTTGCAATCGAGATGTTGAAAAAATTTATTCGCCTTGAATTGATGGCCGCTAAAGAAGATTGCAGTACAATCTGAATCCTCCATGCATTCTAGAACCAATAAATTTGTCACATCTATTCTCACTGTATGTTCAAGAACTAGAAAATAGCTAGATAATAAGCGCGATATTCAAATGTTTCAAACACTTCAAACGAACATCTGTCAACATTCAAAAGTCAACCGAAGTATACCGTGACGTCATAGGAAAGTTAACCTGGTTTGCGTGGTTAAGTTCGAGGAAAAATGACTATTATCTCTGATCCTGACACGATCAATGTGGCCTGTCAGTTGCTTGTTAGTTTCCTTAGAACCTCATATTTGTATTCTGTGCTCAGTCAGAACCTCGGAATACAAATATTGTTTCTGCTGGCATAGTAATTAAGAAGTTAGCAAATTTCCGTTTGGTCCAATGAACCCTATATAAATTAGTATATACTTCAATGATTTGGTCATTGCCGTTTGGCAACCTTTTTCCACTTTTTGTTACTCCTCTTCTTCTTTCAGTATATAATATGGTCTCAACCATTTTTCTCTTGTCATTTGTCTATCTGTTGTGCATTCTGTGTCTATGGTTATGATTAATGATTAATCTAGATCTGTGATCTGTGATGTTCAATGCAAAATACGGAATTCCAATATGTTGAATGTTGATATAATATTTTAGTTGGTTTTAGTGTAATGAGAATTTCTTCTAAATTCTAAGTGGTAATTTTTTTAATTCCCTGGATTTATTTGAATTTCAAATGATAAGCAGCTATTTTTTCAAGTTTTTAATAATTGTAAGTTACATGACGTTTCTGATTAGATTTTCTAACGGTACTAATAATTTCTTATTTCGATGGAAAAATAGTAATAACTTGATTCAGAGGGATGCGTAATAAATATTGTTATTCATAAATATTTACTAACTAACTTCTATTAAATGTCCAGCCAAAAAATGTTGCATTAATTCAAAAAGTATTCACCTATAAATTATGATTTTCGTCTTGTTAGTTTTGTAAATTCTGAATTATTTATTACTTTCCTCTAATTCTCGCATATAAATATTCAAAAAAATTTAAATGTTTCAGATTAAAACATAGCTGAAAATGGATCATGATCCTGAAGTAACTTTTTTATTTCAATTTGGATTAATTAGAGATGCTGTGATTGTCCCACAATCTTCCCTCAATTTGAAAACACTCAAAGATCTTGCTTGTAATTTCCTAAATTCTAAGGCAAGTATGGTATTCCTGATTCAATATGTGAATGTTGAATATTGGAGGCTATAATTAATGGAAATTTTTCCATAACATTTTGATTTTATGGAGTTCCACTTAATATTTTGGGTATACTATATTTTGAATATTTCAGGTACCTGATCATGGTATCAACAGGCTAGAAGATCGAGTTTTACTTTTTAGACATGAGTATAATACAAATAATATTTTACAGTTCATTAACTCTGCATCAGATGTGGTTGATGAAAGTTTAATTGAGATTGTTCTAACAGGCAAAGGTATGTTATTAAAATGACTAACAGATTTAGAATTAATTATATTTTTCTTTTAAAGGGTTATCAAATAGGGGTTCTTCCATTGTGGCAATCTATATTTCTCTGTTTTTGCACACTCGTACCAGAGCAATATCATTTTGCGTAAATATCTCTAATTTTCATATTTTGGCCCAAAATGGTATCAAATTATTAAATTTGACTACTGATGAAGTAAACTTAGTTCTAAACCATTCAGGGACAGAATTTTTAATAGATATTTGGGGTGCAGGCTAGGGGAAGAAATATTTTGTGAGGAAGAATCAAAATATAATTTTTATTTGTGGGTTGGTTTAAATTTTTTTCGTGGTTAAATGAGCAATCTATTTAAAAAGAAATCATACATTTCACGAAGAATATCTTTTATGGAAGAAAGCAGGAAGTTTCAAAGTATAAAGTGTCTAGACGAACAAAGTTAAGGGGACAAATTTCGATACAATCTGAAGGACAAAGTTGCGAATTGTTCTTCAGGCATCTTTATTTTTCAAAAAGATATTCCATTTCATCAGAAAAGGATTGAAAAAAGTGAAATTTTTTATGGAATTTGAGGAATCACAGAGTTTCTTTGAGACAATGTTGCTATTATTGCTTATTAGCTGAACCCAGCATACATAGTACACATAACAGTAGACCAGTAGACGATATTCTCTCAAACCAGGCGGAACTGGGTGAGCGCATCCGCCATTTTCGAACGGATAAACAAAACATTATTTTTTGGCGCTCTTGTTTCTCGGAACACAGTGCTTATCAATTTGCCCAAATGTCTGTAATTTTCGAATTTTTGGTGTTAAATGTTTTGGTTTGGATTCTGTCCGACCGGCCGTAACCACGATAACTCTGGAACGGAATTAGCTAGCCAGTTGACATTTTCAGAGTAGGTTCGAGAGATAAATAACTCGATTGAGTTCGTTATTGGGCAAAATCGCCCAATGGTTTCGGAATAACGAAAAAAAAAATAATTTTTTTTACATAATATATTTCAAATTCAATTTTTTTTGAGATGTAGTTTCATCTTAAGTATCCATTGAAACTCTAACAAACTAATACTTTGGTGGATATGATTTTTCAAAATTTCAATAATTAATCGTAATTTTATAATTTTTCGAATTTATTTTCTTTTATGATGCAGTTCTATCATAAGAATCCATTGATATCATTACAAAATCTGAGAAACCAATACTTTAGGAGATATGATTTGTCAAAGTTTGAACAAGAGCGCCACACACTTTTTTCTTGATCGGATTGCTACCAAACATCCCTAAATACCCACATACATACATATCGATTATGATAGATGTAGATCAGATATCGTTGACGTTAGAAGATATTAATCATTAAAGGATACTGTGGGAGGTGGTTTCTTTCTGGGATTTCTCTCCCAAACTCTGAAAAAAATCTATAAAATAAAAAATTAACTATTTTGTGATTTGCTTGTGCGTAAGAAACACAAGATATTTGTCAGAAGCAATCAATCGAACAATGTTGCCTAACAAATAACAACGAAACAACATCAACGAAGAAACAACTATATCGTAACGTTTCGGAGTCTATATCAGACTCCTTCTTCAGACGCTTAACGAAAAAATCTTCAGAATTATTTTGTTGATTGTTATTCTGAGATTCGAGAATTGTCACATTCACAGTATTTGAAAATCATAGCTAACATAGTTTTACTTTGTATAGAAATTTCCAAGTTCCACCTCCTTTTTCAATAAATTCAGTCAAATATGGGCAATACCAATTGAGCAATTTGCAAAATTGCATTCTCTGTTCAATAAAATACAAGTTGACTCCTTAAGTTTCCTTTTAATATAATCAGTTTCTGTCATTAGAATCTTTGTATTACTCCAATCCATCATTTGATCTCCTTGGATTGTACATACATGTTCTGCTATTTTTGATTTCTGTATGTCTCTATTTCACAAGTTATTGTTATGCTCTGGCTTTCTTACTTCTAGTGGTCTTGATGTTTCTCCTGTGTATGATTTACCACAAATACAAGGAATATTATATACAGAGTTTTTTGATTTTTGTTTTTCATTAATGGGTTTTGTCTTCGTTAATAAAGACCTGAGATCATTTTGTGTTTTCAAGACGGTTCTTATATTGAACTTAGAACCGATTCTTCTGATTTTTTCAGAAAGGCCACAAACATAAGGGATCACAGTCGGCATATTGAGTTGCTGTTCTTGTTGATTATTCTGTTGTACTTGATTATTTGGTCTTCTATCTAAATTCATGATTGATGTATTTATGTCTAGGATATCCATTATCTTCAAGAAATTTTTTGATGAATAATAATAATAATAATCAACAAGAACAGCAACCCAATATGCTGAGTGTGATCCCTTATGTTCGTGGCCTTTCTGAAAAAATCAGAAGAATCGGCTCTAAGTTCAATATTAGAACTGTCTTCAAAACACAAAATGATCTCAGGTCTTTATTAACGAAGACAAAACCCATTAATGAAAAACAAAAATCAAAAAACTCTGTATATAATATTCCTTGTATTTGTGGTAAATCATACACAGGAGAAACATCAAGACCACTAGAAGTAAGAAAGTCAGAGCATAAGAATAACTTGAGAAATAGAGACATACAGAAATCAAAAATAGCAGAACATGTATGTACAATCCAAGGAGATCACGTGATGGATTGGAGTAATACAAAGATTCTAATGACAGAAACTGATTATATTAAAAGGAAACTTAAGGAGTCAATTTGTATTTTATTGAACAGAGAATGCAATTTTGCAAATTGCTCAATTGGTATTGCCCATATTTGGCTGAATTTATTGAAAAAGGAGGTGGAACTTGGGAATTTCTATACAAAGTAAAACTATGTTAGCTATGATTTTCAAATACTGTCAATGTGACAATTCTCGAATCTCAGAATAACAATCCACAAAATAATTCTGAAGACTTTTTCGTTAAGCGTATGAAGGAGGAGTCTGATATGGACTCCGAAACGTTCCGATATAGTTGTTTCTTCGTTGATGTTGTTTCGTTGTTATTTGTTAGGCAACATTGTTCGATTGATTACTTCTGACAAATATCTTGTGTTTTTTACGCAGAAGCAAATCACAAAATAATTAATTTTTTATTTTATAGATATTTTTCAGAGTTTGGGGGAGAAAACCCAGAAAGAAACCATTCAATGTTATAAGATACTGTCGAATCATGGTTTTATTCAAGAGTTATTAGGACATATATGCAGAAATCCCTTAAAAAATGTGTGTATTATTCTTGATATTCGATAATTTTTCTCGTTCATTATATTTTCCTTCTAGATATGGTACAATTTGAAGTTCTTTGAATGTTTCATGGCCCATTTGAAATTTTGCTTTCTTCGTATGATGGAATTCTAATATCCATAAATATCAATAGGGTACGGTGTTAAAAATCAGTGAAATATATTGATTAATTCGTGAATGAGTGCGCTAATTCTCTTGACCTCACGTCAGTGCTTTTATGATTATTTATTCCAATTTTGAAAGGAGCTCTTATCTGATGTTCTTCTTTAAATGACTTAGTAAATATACATTTTTTCTATGATAATTTTTTTAGTGCCAACTTCGAACTTTGATGCAGTCAAAGTGAGACCACATGCACTCTCTGTACATTCATATAAAACACCAACATTTTGTGATTTCTGTGGTGAAATGTTATTTGGTCTAGTACGACAGGGTTTGAAATGCGATGGTAAGTTTTCACATCACTAATTTGATTTTTTTTTTTAATCAATTTTGTCCATTACATAACGACAAGAGTAAATTTTTCCACTTTGTTTTTTTGTCCTATTATTTCATGCATTATGAAATCCACAAAATGGTTCTAAATCTAAACAAATGTGATTATTATCAAAATAGCTGTTACTTGCATGAAGGGCTCTATCATTTTATCCAAATGTCTGTATTTTGGGAATTTTTAGCCCATATATTCTTGAAATATTACATTGGACATACTGATGAAAAATACGTAGTCAAATTCGAATCTATCTGTACTTCAGGCTATCTAAGCAAAATAAGTAGTATAGGTAGTTAAAGTTTTAGTTATTTTTAGGCGAGTAACCATTTATTACCTGGTTAAGTGTTGGTCATAGCCTTTCAATTCTATGGTCATAGCCCTATTGTCAAATGTCCCTTAATCAAATTTAACATGGCAAATTCGATTAAGGGTGTCCAATACAGGAGAATGGACCATAGAACATGCGCGCAAAAGCTCTTGACTTCACGTCAGTGCTTGAACCAATTTTTTAATTACTCTAATAACCATTCTGTATCACAGGAACTATTGAAGTCAATGATCTAATCTTTCTAACCTTGGATGTATAGCGAAAGTCTAGAGAATTGGTAGGACTACTTACTTACGATATGTAGGCAACCCAAGTTACACTCAATAAAACAAGGAAAATGGCGGGAAGTTTAAAGATTCAAACAAGGTTGTGCGTTTAGATACAATACAGGGTGTCCCAAGTTCGAGTGCCTATTAAACGTTTCTGGAGAACTGGACATATTTGAAATCTGAAAATTGGGACTATGATATTGCTTGATATTCTCTACAAAGCTAAAATATTTTCGAAGCCCAAGCACTTACGGTTAGACAGGGAGTGAAAATAAATTTGATGAAAAAAAATTTGTTTCAAGTTTTGCATTCCTGGTATGATCGAGTATTCAATGCTGAATACATTTCTGTTGAAACCATTGTATTTATTCGAGTAGTTTGCAAAATATCGAAAAAAAAACCGGAAAAATAGTCAAATATGTTTAGTCAGTATTATGTTCATTATTCTTATTTTAAACATCCTGAACGTAAACCGTTTTTACAACATCGAAGAGGAAGAATGTGGAAAGGTCATGCATCTTTTGAAATTCAGAAATGTTATCACAGGGTGTTCCAAATTTTGTGTCGAAAATTGTGATAAAAAATTGGCCATAACTTCTGTTTTTCAAATTAGAACCCTATTTTTTTATGATTGCGTTGGATTCTGCGGTGAAAAATAATGATTTCAGCAAGCTAGAACCAGCTAACTATAAGCCTATATCAAATACTTCGATATTTGCTAAAAGAATAGAAACATTAATGAAAAAAAGATTAGTGAAATTTTTAGAAATATCCAAACATCAATATTGATTTCAAGAAAAAAGTTCGACAGAGGGTGCTGCAATCGATGTAATCGAACACATATTACAAAAACTAGAGAAGAAAAAGAAAGTCGTGGGTGTATTTGTTGATCTTCATAAAGCATTTGATACAATCAACATAACCATATTGCTGAGGAAGTTGAAAAGGATGGGAATTCGAGGAAATGCCCTTAAATTATTTCAGTCTTTCCTTACTGGTAGAACGCAATATGTGGTTGTTGAAGGCAAAAAAAGTAAACATAGGAGAATCAAAACTGGAGTTTCCCAGGGCACAGTGCTCGGAACACTTCTCTACCTAATGTATGTTGAAAATCTTGTCAAATCAGGATTGCTGGGGGAACTCTTCATGTTTGCGGATGATACAGTCATCATATATAGTGCAGACAGTATAAGATCTCTGGAGGAAATGGTCAATAGGGATATGCAGAAATACAGTGAATGGTTAGACTCGAATAAACTTGTCATAAATGAAGAGAAAACTGTATACATTCTGTTTAAAAATAAAACAACCAAAACCAATATACATCCTCATCTCTTTATCAATGGTAAGGAACTAAAGCAAGTGAAAAGGACCAAATACTTGGGATTGACCATAGAAGAAACATTGAAATGGAATGCACATGTGGACATGATTGTGGACAAACTTTTACCATTAGTATCAAAACTTGTCATCTGGGGCCATACCTTGATGAGAGGACAAGTAGGAGTATATATTATGCCTATTTCCAGTCAGATCTCATTTATTGCGCGTATGTTCCGGGGAACATCGCGTTATAGTTTTGCCCAAATGTCTGTAACTTTCGAATTTTTTGACGAAAATGGTCTCGAACGATTAAGTTCGACTCCCCAATGAAGAATTCGAGGTCAAATTTGATTCTGTCCGTCCGGCCGTCCGGCCGTTGCCACGATAACTTGAGAACGAAAAGAGCTAGCGACTTGAAATTTTCAAGGTAGGTGGCGCATCCCAATACGACGGACAAGTTCGTTAATGGGCATAATCGGCCCAGTGGTTTCCGAGTAATAATTTTGTTTTCAACCAAGATGAATCCGATCGAATCGAAACTTGGTGGGTAGTTGTAGAATATGAACCTTAGAACGGTTGTGAAATTTTGTGCGAATCGTATGGCTAGAAAATTTTAAAAAAATTATTAAAAAATATTTTTGTTGTCACGATAACTTGAGAACGGAATGAGATAGCGGGTTGATATTTTCAGGTTAGGGTATGCACTAGAACGCGACATTTCAGCTTGATTATGAGCATAATCGGCTTAACGGTTTCAGAGTTATAGCTATCTGAAATTTTCTGAAATTTGGTGGTTTTTTGTACCTCATTAACTCGAAAAATACTGAACCGATTGAATTCAAACATGGTTATTAGCTGAAGAATGCCAACGCGAAAATGTTTGCAAAATTTGGTGAGGATAGCATTTGTAGAAAATTTTTAATAAATCATTGAAAATAAAAAAAAAAAATTCTATATATCAGTAACTAATAGTTTGAAATTGCTGAAATTTTGCAAGAGCCTTCATAACCTAACTATACTGCCAAGTTTCAAGTTTTAATACGATCGGTTAAATATTGTTGGAGATTCGAGCATTCTTGTGTGAGTTCAGTAGATGGGTGACCGTTGCCTCGATAACTTTCGAACGAAAGGAGATAGGGAGAGTTGAGTTCGACTTTGGGCATAATCGGCTTAACGGTTTCCGAGTTATACCCACCTGGAATATTATTTCCTTGATAACTCAAAAAAAAAATTGGTTCAAGCACTGACGTGAAGTCAGAAGCTTTTGCGCGTATGTTCTATTGTTCATTCTTCTGTATTGGACACCCTTAATCGAATTTACCATGGTAAATTATGTCGTCCATTCTCCTGTATTGGACACTTAATTCGAATTTACCGTGGTAAATTCGAAGTAATAGTGTCCAATACAGGAGAATGGACAACATAATTTACCATGGTAAATTCGATTAAGGGTGTCCAATACAGAAGAATGAACAATAGAACATACGCGCAAAAGCTTCTGACTTCACGTCAGTGCTTGAACCATTTTTTATCGGTAGTATGGTCAAATACGACGAAATTTAATATGGAAAGATTGCAGATATTACAAAATAGAGTGATAAAAAGGCTCCACCATCTTCCATATGAATATCCAACTGAAGCCTTGTATAAAAATGATCAATACACGAAATTAGACAAATTGATCAAGTTACAACAGTGTAAACTCATATACAAGCTAGAAAACAAACATATAAAGAGCCAAAATCTAGTGAAAAGAGTCCAAAATATAACAAATCGAGAAACAAGACAAAAAAACTCATACTACATATTTAGAGCAAATACAGAATGTCGAAGAAGGAGTCCCATATATGCCAGTTTGACTACTTTTAACGGAATGCCCAGCCATATAAGAAGTTCTTTAAAATGCAAAATGAATAATTTCAAAAATTTTATTTTAAGTCAACTATAGTAACAACAAATTGTTGAATGATAGTTCAAATAAATAAATAAATAAAATAAATATTGTTGGAGAAAGCATTATCTAAACTATGTCGAATTCATATGAAAAATGAAGAAAATATTTTTCAAAAGACAGGTGGAGCGTTGTCTTACACATCTTTCAAAAACGTTTTGGGAAAGAATGGTAGATTAGAAGAACATGACCATTCACCTGCTCACACTACCAGTATTGAAATGGAAAAACTCAGAAAAGAGGCATTGAAGAGACCAATTCATGCCCAAATTTTGTCAGAGACCGATAGTCAAAAGGATTCGAATAGAAAAGGCTTAAACATTCTTCTAAGAGGATTGTACTTTTTAGTAAAAGAAGAAATTGTTCATACCACAAAATATGAGAGTTTGATCGAAAATATTTGGGTGAATTTAAATGAGCACTTCAAGCAATGGACAGAGACCCTGAGTAACAGAGCCAATTATAGAAGTAAGGATACAGCTTGTGAATTACTCACATGTATGGGTGAAGTTTTGAAAGATTGGCTCAGGGATTACCTAAAAAATAAGATGTATTCCGTTTTAGCAGATGAAAGCTCTTCTTTGAAGAATGAAATGGAATTGAGTATAATGTTCAGAGTTGTCGAAAAAAAGTGCCAATCGTAATGTTTCTGGTAATAGTAAAAATCCCCAATGGCAAGGTTATCGACGAAGAAATGAAATCTCTCGGTCTTGTTTATGATAACATTATAGCATTTGGTTTAGATGAAGCATATAATAGATCTGGAAATGTAGGTGGAGTAAGAAGAAAACTATCTGAAAAAGCCAAAAAATATGTGCTCTATATACAAGTCCGTGCGCATATATTGGCATTAGCTGCAGCTTCCAGCAGGAATAAAAATAAAACATTGGTTCAAGCACTGACGTGAAGTTAGGAGCTTTTGCGCGTATGTTCTATTGTCCATTCTCCTGTATTGGACACCCTTCATCGAATTTACCATGGTGAATTCTATTGTCTGTTCTCCTGTATTGGACACTCTTAATCGAATTTACCATGATAAATTCGATTCAGAGTGTCCAATACAGGAGACAAGACAATAGAATTCACCATGGTAAATTCGATCCCAGAATGCATTGAAGTTAGATGGTTGTCGCACCATAAAATAGTGAATGCTGTTTTCAGAAGTCTGAAGTCCATTTTGGTGACTTGCAAAACATACAAATGAAAAGTGCAGATCTGGCATTGTTTGCAGGAGGCATTTTGCTTGGAATCAGAAGGGCACTCTCTTATCTCATCAATGCTTTTCAAAGGAAATACTTGTGTCTGACCAAAGTGGATCCCTTAATTACGACAACAAAATTGCATCTTAAAGACATTGTAAAGCAGTGTGGAGATGAGAGAAGTCCCTTACATAAAACCATAAATAAAAAAGTTGATTAAATCAAAGATGATGTCGAAATCATTCAAGATGAGAAAGTTATTGAAACGGTCTCGAAAACCTATTTTGACAGCGTAGTCAATGAAATAGATGACTGGTTCAATGATAAATCGATTGAAGTAATGACTTTTTCAAGCAAATTTGAAACCTTCCAGTCATTTATAACTCTCACAGAAGATGAAATCGAGAAATTCTGTATCAAATTCCCTTTTAATGCAGATTGACTATCTTTTCATTATTTTTCCCAATTACTTCCTTTAATCGTTTGGAAAATTTCGTCTAGTCAATATTTTCCCAAAATGTTTGGATAATTTGCCCCCCGGAACTTTGAATTGCCCCCTTGGGGAAAATTTTCTGAAAGAAACACTGGAAGCCTTTGCGCGTATGCTATAGTGTCCATTCTTCTTTATTGGACACTCTTAATCGAATTTACCATGGTGAATTCTATTGTCTGTTCTCCTGTATTGGACACTCCGAATTCACCATGGTAAATTCGATTACGAGTGTCCAATACAGTAGAACAGACAATAGAATTCACCATGGTAAATTCGATTAAGAGTGTCCAATACAGGAGAATGGACAATAGAACATACGCGCAAAAGCTCCTGACTTCACGAAAAAAAATTGGTTCAAGCACTGACGTGAAGTCAGGAGCTTTTGCGCGTATGTTTTATTGTCCATTCTCCTGTATTGGACACTCTTAATCGAATTTACCATGGTGAATTCTATTGTCTGTTCTCCTGTATTGGACACTCCGAATTTACAATGGTAAATTCGAATACAGGAGAACAGACAATAGAATTCGATTAAGAGAGTCCTATACAGGAGAATGGACAATAGAACATACGCGCAAAAGCTTCTGACTTCACGTCAGTGCTTGAACCAATTTTTATGTATAAATATTAGGCATTCTAATAAATATAATGCAATGACTTTCAAAATTTGTTTTTCTTTGAATAGACCTCTACAAGTTTGTCTAAATGGCATTTTATACATAGTTCTCAACACTCTTTTTTGTGCAATTAATTTTTTTTGTAGATTATGCTCAATTCCCCAGAACATGATCCCATATCTCATCACTGACTCAAAATTTGCATGGTAAAGACTTTTTACCGTTTTCTAATTAATGTATTTCGATGTCGTCCTAATTGCATATATGACCTTGTTCAGTTTTTGATACACATGATCAGTCTGCCTATTCCACTTCAAAAAATTATCTATATATACTCCTAGAAATTTTGTGTGTTCATTGATTTTCGTTTACTCGCCTTGCCAATTTATACTTGATGGTTTCTCCCTTCTACTTCTGTCGGTACTGAAAATCATTAAGTTTGTTTTATTTGCATTTAACAGTAATTTATTCTTATCAAACCAATTCTTTGCTCTTAAGAAAAAACATTTTCCCTGGTTCATAAGTTCATCACTTTATTCTGTACCTATTAGTAGATTTGTGTCATCTGCATAATTTACAACTCTTTCTTCTACCTTCTGAGCAATGCTGAGTTAACACAGGCATCAGCAATTCGACTAGGCAAAGGGTTCCATCTATTGAAAAACCTGTTGCAAAGGAAGTGCTGTCTTTGTGCCATGGGAAATACTTCATGATACAGCTTGAAACGATGGCCACTCAGGTTATTGTCATTCAAGGTGAACAAATTTTACTGATCACATCCATAAAGATCATGGAGAGCCCTTTAGGTACTTGATCGATACCGTTGAATTAATCTATCACAAACCAGTGAAGGCGCACATATTTTGCTTATTCATCTGTCAGTGGAAATGAAGAAAAGAATTTCAAATAATCAAAGATCTCCGCGCCTTTGTGACGAAAATATTTAATATTTTCTATATTAAATCGTTTCTTTCTCGGTTTTCTCTCCCAAACTCTGAAAAATATCTATAAAATAAAAAAAATATTATATTGCGATTTGCTTCTGTGTAAAAACACAGCAGTCTCACTTTCATCAGAAGCAAATCACAAAATAATACATTTTTTATTTTATAGCTATTTTTCAGAGTTTGGGAGAGAAAACCCAGAAAGTAACCATTTAATAATGAATATACCTCCCACAGTATCCTTTAATGATTACTTATTATTCTCTAGGTTGTGCCCAAAACTATCACAAGAGATGTGTGGTTAAAGTACCAAATAATTGTTCACATGCATTATTAGATGAGAAACGGAAGAGATCCACCACACTACAGATCCCATTAGTCCCTTCAGGGGGTTCAAATTCATCTTTAGCTTCTGCTAATTCCGCTCAAAACGAAGAGAGTAGCTTGGTAAGATTGTCAAACTTTTTCAGTAATGTAACCAATCTGAAGGAGAACAAACCAAAATGAGATTTGCTAAGAATTGTATTGAACTAAAAGGGTGATAAGGATCCGTCCATTTTTACTTAAGAAAAACTAATATTCCGTTACTTTTCTGAAGAACCTTGAATTTGAATGAAACATATAGGGTGGTTTTAAAGTTGAGTTATTTTTTTAACATGTTGAACTCATCAGCAAAATAAAATTCCAAAGGGGAATCGCCTATATAAAATTTAAAAACTCACTTACTAAAATGGTCCTATGGCTTGACCCTATTATAGAAACTTCAAAAAATTTCGGGTGAAATTGGCACATAACACAATAAAATGAGCATGAAGAAAGTGAACAATCAACATCTCGCATTGATAAGATAACTTAATATTATAATTCTGAGAGGCAATGTGGCCAGTCCACGAATGATCAGGTCCAGATGTTTTTTTATCATTGATTAAGGGTGCACTGTTAATTATATGTTATTTGGAAGCTTTTGTAAAAGGAATTTTGGGACATGTTTAATACTGATGAGTTTACCATCCTTTAATAAATATGACACATGTTTGAAAACACCCTATATATTATCAATATACTATGGTGATGTACGTCTGTCAGTAGTGAAGAATGTTACCTTTAGTAATGATATAAATTATTTAAATTTTGTTCATTTAGATATTTCTTTTACTTTCGATAATTTGAAATTTTCATCTGTTGAGGAAATTAAAATAGCTTGTGAATCATGAAAAAAATGTTAAACATAATAATGTTAAATTAATTTATTCTTCATTTACTTTTTCGGAGGAGATAAAGTTCTAATCAGGACAGAGTAGTATCTATGGAATTTTTGTTCAAGCACAGTATTTGTATACAAATTTGCTATATATGGTGAAGGTTTTCGAATATTCTTCAAAGGAATAGATTTTGTATTATATTTAATTTTATGATTGTTCACTAAAATTTTGTAATTCAGTTCTATTTTTATTATTTTGATATTATTTATATTTTTGGAATAAATTATTTCAATCTTTCCTTTTTTGTTTTATTCGAAATCCTTTTGTATATAAAAAAATTGACATTTACTTTCCTTTTTTGATTTATTCGAAATCGTCTTGTATATAAAAAAAAATAACATTTTGTTTGATGTCGTAGTTGAAATGATGGCTAAGCGCAGGTTCACATTGCGCGCTATGCTATGCGACATAATGCTATGGAAACAAACATTCAAGTATACAGAGTGTTCTACAAGCTCTGTCACAAACTTTGGTAGATGATGGCCATGCTAATTCTAAACATATTTTTCCTATAAACATAGGTCCGATTTGTTTTCATTCAGATGATACAAGGGTTTGAAAAAATGTATTTTCATGTATAATTTAAAATTAGACTGATATAGCAAAATACCGGATGATCTGGCAACTTGTGTTATTTTAATTGTGCATTTGATACTAGTTGTACGTTCTGAATAAACAATACATTCTTTTTTAATGCAGGAGTATGCACACATTGTTTGTGTATATCCAAGATGCAGCTAACCGGATAAGAAACTACCCAAATCTCATCTGTCGAGTAACAGCATCTTTAGTTTGTGTATGTGACATTCAAGCCGGAAGTGGACATTTCGAACAATTTATATAATATCAAAATTGACTGTTTCCATTAATCATAATATTTATAGTCCAATGTTAAAGAAGGTTTATACAATACAACATAGACAACTTAAACAATTTATTTTTCGGAATGCTTGTATCTTCAAAACAAAAACGAATCGGACCTATGTTCATAGGGAAACAAATGTTTAGAATAAGCGCAGCTATCATCTGCTAGAGTTTGTCATAGAGCTCATAGAACACCCTGTATATTGGAATGTGATGCTATGCGAGTAATGGCGAGATAGCATAATCCTTACATAGCGCACAGTATGAACCTGCACTAATATACTTTGTGTATTTATTTTACTGTTTTCATTGAAAATGGACTTAATTTGAATTTAAATTGAACTCAAGTATATTGTATGAAACCATTTGTGATTAGAGCTTTTCAGGTGTCAAAAGTTATCAAGTGTTTTGTATTATGTAAAAGTCAGATAATCTAATAATTGGATTTTCATGATACACAGTTTAACTTTGAAAATTCCAATTGAGTTTAATTTGATTTTATATAGGGCCGGTTGTATAAACCTTTTGATCTGTGAATCAACCTAAATCTGCGGATCATAACTAAAAAAAAACAGTTCCAATTAGTAGTCCCGTTCAACGCTCTGAATCGTCGGTTCAAGACATCGATGTCTTGATTGATTACAGCTCCACTTACCGGCTGCAATTGTGAATCCACTATCCACACTCAAATACATACCTCCTTAGTTTGCGAAAAATCTCCTTAAATAAACCTAATTGAGGACCCAATCGAGATAAAAACTATCCTATATATTGAACTCAAGTTGGACCAAATTTAACACGTGTGCAAAAAGTTCGGTTAAGCAATTCATTCGGGACAAACACCATGTAACATATTACATAAAGGCGGGTTTATACAGCAAATAAAATAAGAAACATATCAAAATAAAATAAGAAAATTGAACATGTACATTTCTATGAGAGCGTTTATACACGAAATAAGATAAAATAAGAAATAAGAATAAGAACTAAAGTTGGCCAACTCTCATCTTTATTTCTTATTTAATATTATTTTGTTTGGAAAATGACAATGCGCATGCTCAAAGAGTGAAATTCATAGAACTTGCATATAATTGTCAAAAAGCTGCGATTTGATTGGTTGATTCTTATTTCTTATTTTGTTTTAGATCATCTGTATAAACCCATCCTTTTAACCCTTAATTCTTATTTTATTTTAATTTGTTTCTTATTTGCTGTATAAACCCGCCTTAACCTAACAGGTAGTTTAAAGGAGTTTTAATGATTAAACAATAAAATAGTGAAGTTAATGACAGGAAATAAAATACCTGTGTGGGGAAAATTATAAGAAAATAATATTTGATAGCTACAGAAAAACTTACGACTCTGAAAAGAACTTTTTATGCAGAAATTATAGTAACTATACATGATGATAGGGCTGCTATCATCGAAGTAACATTCGATTCCAAGGTCGCATACAAATTAGCAATGCTTATATGTGCAGAAATCTAACGTTATACATCCAGGAACAGGTGTTACTGTTCCCATGATCTTTCTAGGTCCTTTATGGAATCGCTTGCGACTTCGGGGGTGGATAGCAGCCCTATCAGCCATATTTTGTATATGCCATTTTTGGTGAAATGATTTATTTCGATGAGTTCTACCTTCTGTTAAATAAAAAGACTCCGCGCCCCGCCTACCATTCTCGAACGGCGATCTGCGGCGACACCGCAATTGCTTATTGTTTTTATTTCGCACCATCTTCTGACCAACTCCATCCATTAACATGCTGTAAAAAGTAAACTTTATCTCCATGATATTTCCATTTTGTATTTAGCTGTTTGTTTTCATAAAATTTTGTATAGTATACGCGAAACCCGTATCCAAACTTAATCAAAACATAAAAACCATCTTTTTGCCTGAGATATTAAACTTAGATATATGGTGTCCCGGACTTTTTTGTAAAGCTAAAAGTAATGAATATTTTTGCTAATGATTTTATTCCTTTATTTCAAACCGCTCAGGCATCGAACGCTATTTTATACATTTTTTGCCGACTTCAATAACATTTATTGTGATTAATTATTGAAAATATATATTTACCAGAATGAAAAGTAGTCTATAGTACCTTTCTAACAGTGTAGGAATTTTCAAAATCGGGTCAGTTGTACCGGAGATTACCAGAAACATGCAAACTCACAAACTTTAGAAACTGAGTTTTTATTTTCTACAGATAAACCGCAGTAGATCACCTTCAGTTGGTAGTGGGACATTGTGGCTTGACAAAGATACTCAAAATCATGTTAGGATTCCACATACTTTCGTACTACATTCGTATACGAGACCTACAGTGTGTCAGCACTGTAAAAAATTATTGAAAGGTCTGTTCAAACAGGGATTACAATGTAAAGACTGTAATTATAATGCTCATAAGAAATGTTTAGATAAAGTACCAAAGGATTGTATAGGAGAATTGTCAAGAGATAATACAGGTATGTAAAGTCTGTTGTCTGTTATAAAGCTAACGTTGATGTGGGTAGTGAATCACAAACGTGAGGCAAAGCTAAGAATTATGCCACAAAAATGTCTCACGTTCGTGACTATCCACTTAAACGCAGCTTATAATGGATGTTTCAATTACTATAGTTCCCTCAATAACTATCATTGATGTTTTTGTATTATAAAATGAATATTGATAAAAATATGAGTCAGTCTTTTGGGATCCGCATAGGACGGTCCCAATATTCACCAGACTTATGGTGGGTTTCACAAAGCTTCGATCAGCTTTATTATAGATTGAATTCGATGGTTGCATTGCAAATTTATTGAAAGTTATTTTCTTTCAGGAAACTTTGAATATGCTGAAAGTTCCGCCAGTAATGAAAGCCATTGTAACTCTACAATTACTGAAGATGAATTTGAATCAGTTATCACTAGTTACAATAAAGAAAATGGGGCCAGTGGTATGGATAGCCTTCCTGTGAGAGATTGTGATTCAGATACACCGCCACTGTATGTTAATCTATCGAATGAAATTTCTTGTTGTAATTTTTTATTTTTTAGAAGTACAACTTCCTCTTCACCCAGTGCCAATATTCCATTACAACGAATTGTACAGTCTGTGAAACATACTAAAAGAAGAGGGTCCAAGGTTATTAAAGAAGGTTGGTTAGTTCACTTTACCAACAAAGATAGAATGGTTAGTAATTATTACCTAATTTATTATTAATATTCCTGAAAAAAACATTTGTTTTTAGGTTAGGAGACATTTTTGGAGGTTAGATACCAAGTCATTAGTTTTGTTCCAATCTGAACAAGGTAGTAAATACTATAAGGAAATTCCACTCGGGGATGTTCTAGCTATAGAAACAGCAAGAATGAAAAACGGAGGTATGAAATCTTGTATATGAAAAAAAAACAACAAGAATTGACACTTATATTTTAGAGGTTATGCATTGTTTCGAGATCAGGACTGCCAACATCGATTATTTTGTTGGTCAGGATCCTCTGTATGAAATTCCAGATGTGAGTAAAATCAATTTACCTCCCTCAGATAGTGGAATCGGAGCATATTTAGCCAAAAGTTGGGAAACTACAATACGACAAGCCATATTACCTGTTACTTCAAATGCAAGTAAGTTAGGTGATTGGGTGTATTTTGATTTGGTTTATTATATCTAACATATCTAACTCTTAACAATATACAGGGTGTTTGGTAATTCGACGTGATCCTTTAAAGGAGATATACTAGATGTCATTTGCAATAAATTGAGTCGAGTGATCCATTGTCCCAAAATCTATGGTTACGAAGATATGGCGATTTTTCTACTTTTTGGAAATTTTCTGCTTTGTTATCGAGAATTATTAATTTTGTAAAAACTACTTGACTCTAAATATTCAACGAATATTTTATTTAAAGCTGAAGAGATGGTTATCATTTTGTGCAAAAGAGCCGTATTTTATTCCAGGGACACAACCCATAACACAATAAAATACCAGCATTTTTTCTTTTTGAAACTAACTATCCTCAAACTGAAGGAGCAGATACGGGGGATCACAGAGTATCAAAAAGTCTGCTACTTGCTCGGATTTCCGGCTATATTTTTTGATCTCGTGGGAGAATTTATTAAATAATATATACCTTTTTGGAAAATTTATCAACCAAGGAAGTTTTTTCACTTATTTGTACGCAAAGTTAATTATAATTTTTTCGAGAAATACGCAATTGTTTCATGACAATATAATGACAAAAACAATTGATGCCACACTCTTTATTTTTCAGGTTATTGGAATTAACTTCAATGGCTGAAGGACTTCGGTCGATGGCCCTTTGTAAAATTTTTTACAATAAATTTCTCTCTCTCTCGAATTATTGGTTAATGATTTTTTCTGGAAATGATCCTCATCTCATCAGCTTTCAAAATAAACTTATTTCTATATTCAGTGTTGAGTAGTTTCCACAAAATTAATTGTTTTCAAAGGTAAGTCGAACAACTTTCAAAAAGTCGAAATATCAATATATCTCAGTAACCATAGACTTTTGGACCATGGTTCACTGGACTCAAATCCTTGCAAATGATGTCTAGTATAATCCCGTTAAAGGATCACGTCGGCTTATCAAACACCCTGTATACAATAATTATATTCTGTATTTGTAATATGTTTGTTATCAGTATAATAATATACAATACAATTCCATGAGGGATATGTCAGTATTAATTGTTATATAAACAGAGACGTACTTGATGTAAATGCCATTTACGTAACGATCAATCGTTCGATTTTAAATAAGACACTGAATTGAAGCATCTATGCCGACTACATTGTACTGTACGATTTCTTGGCTTGCACAAGCCAAAGAATCGGAATTAAAAGTCCATTCCGATGGCCTTGCACAGATGTGTCTACACAGCGATCAAATAAGACAACAAGGTTGTGTTCGAATATTAACTCCAGGGAGTAGAGTTTTTGAAGGTTTGACAGATTTACTCTGGAGTTTACTCTGACAGTGACAAGGTGTCAATATCGGAATATAGGCTATGTTTGTTTAAGAAAGAACCTATTATTATTGTTTTCTTCACATATATGTAACTAATCATAAATATATATTTTGAGCAGTATTAAAACTATTAAATTACCTCACAGGGCATTCATAACACAGTGGGACAAAGATACGAGATTTTCCGTCCCATGAGTTATGTCAATTTTGACAGGAGTAAAATTAACTCGGAGTCGAATACTCTGACATTTCGAACGACAGTCATGGAGTAAAATATACCCAACCTTTCAGTTTTCGAACGCAATTTAGTGAATATTACTCTACAGAGTTAATATAAGATTCGAACGCAACGTCAGATGAATTGACATGTCTGTTTAGGGCAAACTCATATAAATGAATTTCGGAAATTGAAATCTAGTTTTCAGCTGTAGGCTAGTTATACAGGGTGAATCTTTGACCACTGCATTAATTTTAAACAAAGATTCCTCTCATCAAATGAAACACTTTTTAATTTAACATTTTTCCAAATTCAGCTCAGGTAAAAAGATACAGGCTGTTGAAATTTTGAAAAAAAAAACAGTTTTTATTTTGTAACTTTGACATCCTTTTTTTGATTAAAATAAATGTTGGCGTAAAGTTTCCTATAACTATGATACATATTTTCCAAATATTAGTTATTTTCTACTTCTTCTTGTTTTCTAGTTATGGACTCGTGGATTCATAAATCTAAACGAAATTAGCATAAAGAAAGCATATAAAGTTTTTCTTGATTCATTTCAAGAATATTCCATCGTTTTAGAACATTATATTATTCTTCATCATTTCTCCTTAAGCGCACCGTTTTCGAGATATTCTTCATTGAATGTTTTAAAATGGAAAACTCCAGAAATTTCACTACTTTTATGGATCCGTCCCTGAGCGTTGGAATCCCGAATCAAGCTGTAAACCACGTTACCATGTCTTATTCTCGTCCGCCAACAATGTCATACATAATTTATATGCGGGAGTGTATTAGCACATTGTGAAATCTTTAAACGCTTGTAAGTTTTTACCTGAGCCGAATCTGGAAAAATGGTAAATGAAAAATGGGTTCAAGCCCTGTGGACAGGAGCTTTCTGGCGCTCTAGTTCAAACAGACAAATTATATCTCCGAAAGTATTGGTTTCTCAGAGTTGGGAATTATATCAATGTATTCATATAATAACTGCATCCTAAAGGAAATTCAATTCAAATAATAGTTTATTTATCAAGATTAAATGAGCAATCATGAGAATGAGAAAAGCACCATGGAAGAAATCAAATATAATCTGGCCAATTTTGCCCAATAACGAACTTAACCGAGATATTCATCTCCCTAAACTACTCTGAAAATTTCAACTACCTACCTCATTCCGTTCGAGAGTTATATCTATGTCTATGGATGAAAAGCAGTCTCACTACTCTCAGATCTCTTACTTCATGTTCAGTTCCGAAATGTAAGAATTTTCTGAGAAAAACTAATTTCGGAGCAAACAACTGAGATTTTTCTCACTTCGCTCACAATCTTCGATTGATTAGATAATGTCTCAGGAACATCATTTGACATTGTGACAATTCATATTCATACATAGAATAATATCATTCTGTGACAACGTTGAAATACGATTTATTATTGAAATTTTGTAAAATCATATCTCCGAAAGTATTTGCTTGTTAGAGTTAAAAATGATATGAGTGGATTCTTATGATGAAACTTTTTATTAAAAAAATTTTAATTTGGAATTTGTTTCGTAAAAAAAAAACTTTTTTTTTGTTACTCCGAAACCATCTGTCCGATTTTGCCCAATAACGAACTTAGCCGAGATATTTATCCCCCAAACCTACTCTAAAAATTTCAACTCTCTAGCTCATTCCGTTCGAGAGTTATCGTGCCTACGGCCGGCCGGACCGGCCGGACAGAATGAATTTCGACCACGGATTCTTGATCAGTGAGTCGAACCGAATCGTTTAAGACCATTTTCATCGAAATATTCGAAAATTACAGACATTTGGGCAAATTGATAAGCACTCAGTTCCGAGGAACTAGAGCGCCAAAAAGTGTTTCATTTGATGAGAGGAATCTTTGGTTAAAATTAATGCAGTGGTCTAAGACTCACCCTGTATATACTTTATAGAACTAGTATACTTGTTCAAAGTTTCATGATTTTGTATAGATTTGGTTATGATTATTTTTCATTTTTCTCCCCCAGTTTATCAACCCTTACTACATGAAGAGCATACAGGATTAATTTCAGATAATACTTCATTTTTGGCGCTCTTGTTACTGGTAATAGAGTGTTTATCAATTTGCACAAATGTCTGTAATTTTCGAATTTTTGGCTGAAATGGTCTCAAACGATTCTGTCCGTCCGTCCGTTAACACGATAACTCTCGAACGGAATGAGCTAGACAGTTGAAATTTTCAGAGTAGGTTTGGGAGATAGATATCTCGGCTAAGTTCGTTATTGGGCAAAATCGGCCTGATGGTTTCGGAGTAACGAAAACATTTTTTTTTTACACTACAAATTCATTTTTTTTAAGATGGAGTTTCTTCATAAGAATCCATTCATACATTTTCAACTCTAACAAGCTTATACTTTCGGAGATATGATTTTTCAAAATTTCAATAACACATAGTACTTTTATGTTATCACAGAATGCGAATTATTTTTGTCTGTGTTCTATCTGTGTTCACTGTATCATACATATGTATATGCCTTGTTCACATATTCCTGAACAGTACTGAGCAGTAAATTGAAACGTCAGATATTACTGAAATTCATTGGCGAAGCTTACTGTCACTAAAGAGCGTTCCGAAATTACTTACTGCGGCCAGTAATGCCAGCAATATCGGAACACAAGGATAATCTTATCTACCTATGATAGATATGTCAAATATATTGATTTCTGTTCTAACAAAGTATGATTGAATGCAAAATGAACAATTATAGGATGTTATAATTACCCCTATCCTATAGACCACATTAGTTAGGTTAGGCGGGAAATTTGAATTACGATCCATCCGTGGATCCGAGCACTGAATTCCCCATGCATTTAGTATGGACCTAAAATTTATGCGAATTTCTCGCCTGTTTTTAGATACTTTGGCTAATTTCTTAAGGTTTATTTTGGTTGAAATAGATTCTGTGAACCTTTCTCAACCATCTAGAATCAAGTTTTCATAACAAAATTGTATATTTCCAAAATAATTAATAAATATAAAAGTGTTCACCAAATTCGATTGACGTATGTCTTAGCTCACTCGAAATCAGTCAAAAATAATAACATAACCCTAAATCGGCCTTGTAATGACGCACAACAGAAGTCATCTACGACATACGGAAATCTTTCGAACTAGAATGGTTTCAATTTTGATTTAAGAATAAATAGAAGTAGATTTTAATGTAGAAATAACATGAAAACATGCACTAATGATGAAGGTACCCAATACTTGTTGTCTCTGTACTAACAGTCTCTTTTAAATAGGGTGGTTTCATCTCAAAGTTGAAATTCCTTGTTAAAAAATTTGAATATGGATCTCCCGCCAAGCGAATGATTCTAACCTAACTAATGTGGTCTATATGCCCTTGGATAATCCATATGATGATGAAAATATATTCAGAATATCTTCAGTGAAAACAAAACCGGAATATTGGCTAAGTTTCAATTGATAGAATATAATTTTCAGAGGAGTTTGAGAAATGAATATCTCGGATAAGTTCGTTATTTAGTTTTAATTTCAGTTCTATTATAAGAATCCATTGATATCATTCCTAACTCTGAGAAACCAATAATTTTGAAGATGAATTGTCAAAGTTTGAATAAGAGGGCCAAAGCTCCTGTCCACAGGGCATTCCCACATTTTTCTACCAATAAGTTTCATTAATTTCCCTATGGCACATCACCTTAAATTTTCAGTTTATTTTTCCAGTATGTATATTTCACTAATACGATAAATAGAGCATTTCTGTGAAACTACTGGAGTAAAATTCAAGGGTGATCCTCCTAGCTTTCATCCTATGGTTTAAAATTGTGGATTAAATACAAAATCAAAAGCTAATTGAGTGATTTATATGGAAGTTGAAATATGTCTCTGTTTTGATTTTTTTCACCGCAATGTTTTACGATTAATACTTAGCAGTACATGTAGACAGAAATACAGAAAATCTTTATAATTGATATCATTTTTCCCTGAAGAGCCTGAGAAATTTAATGATGACGAAAACCAAGTGACTGATATGAACCAAATTTATCAAATCTATCCAGATGAAGTTCTGGGATCTGGACAATTTGGCATAGTCTATGGAGGTGTTCATAGAAAAACAGCCCGATCTGTAGCTATTAAGGTAAGTTCGATGTTTTTGTACTTATTCATCAATGAACATAAATCAACTTTCAAGTTTTAACTTTATTTTCTTTCAAATATCTTTAGGATCTCAATTACCAGCTTTTGAATCAGAACTAAAATTTACTTTGAAGGGAAGTCAGCTTCTCCTTATATCAAAGTAATTCTACCATATTGAAATAGGTCCTTATTTTATAGGTGATAGACAAACTTAGATTTCCTACTAAGCAAGAGGCTCAGTTGAAGAATGAAGTATCGATATTGCAAAACTTATCACACCCAGGAGTTGTAAATTTAGAGAGAATGTTCGAAACTCCAGAGAGAATATTTGTGGTTATGGAGAAATTGAAAGGCGATATGCTGGAAATGATTTTGTCACATGAAAATGGAAGATTGACAGAGAGAGTCACAAAGTTTTTAATCACTCAGGTGAAGTAAAAATTCGATGGATGACTATTAACGTTTTCAATTTCTTTTTTATGTATTGTTTCTTGATAATCCCACAATCTCTAGTGCTTGTACGAGAGCATTATCATTTCATCCAAATATCTGTAGTTTGCGAGTTTTCCGCCAAAAATGGTCTCAAACAATAACATTAGACTTAGAGCGTATACTCCATTCACTTTTATAAAGTCTCCCGGTTGGCCATGAAAGTTTGACACATCTGTGATATACGTTGTGATGCTCAAGTTCAAAAGAATATATATATATTAAGATGGCTGTGAACACCTGGTCTAATTCCCACAATCTAACAATTGTTAAATGCAGTTACATCGGCATAGGCCGCTTACTTTTAATGATAAATAATGGATAGGGTAGTCCGTTGCTTTATGATAGTTCATTTGAAAAATGAATAAAAGTACCTGAATAACCCAGCAGGAAAACTTCTAAACGAACTGACGTATTCATGGAATTCACCACTTTTCGAAATTCTCAAGAAATAAGCCTACAGTAGGCATTTAAATACCTTGTTGCACAACTTGAAATACACCAGTTTCAAAATGTAGTAGTACTACGAACCTGAATCACTGTTAAACCTTAATGAAATATAGTGATAGGATAGGAAACTGAGTAATTTCATTCGAGAGTTCAACATGTCCTGAGACAGAATGAAGTTTTCCTGTTGCAGATTTTAGTTCTGTATAGCACTTCCTGATACTTTGTCTCTGCTTCTTCAAAACTGCTTTCGGCATTTTCAATTTCAAAGCGAAGAGTTCGTTATTATTCGAAGATAATAGTCTGTGATAATATTTTTATCTTGTCTGAAATGGAACATTATAGTCGAATTTAAGCGATTAACCGGAGCAGAGCGGTTAAGAACAATCTCTTGCTAAACATAACCGATCGGTTATAATAGCAAAAGATTGGTCTTAATCGCTCTGTTCCGGTTACTCGCTTAAATTCGACTTATGTTTAGAGCAGAAATTTGTCAATGCCTCAGAGAATTGTTTTGACATTGACGATATTTCAGGAGTGCCAACCTGCCTCAGTTTTAGTTACAAAAACGTGATAGACCTAAATCATGGCCAACCGGGAGACTATAAGAGTGAATGGAGTATACGCACACGAGCATATCAAATCGACGCGATTCCAATAACCTATTTCCTTTTCCTAGACTGGGTTTCGATGGCAATAATGGGCGCACGATTACAATGAAAATTCCAGCGTCCCCGTCGCTACGCTCGTAATGGAGGCTAAACCTCCACGACTTTAGCGACATTCGAACGACTCGATCATTCTACTTCCATGCCAGTCGTGTGAATCGTGTAGACTGGCAACGCTGAAATTACATTTGTATTAATCGATGTGCATGATTCCCATGGCAACCGAGTGTAAGCGCAGTCTACTATATCTATCTAGCCTGGAACATGATAAAAATGGCAACACCGCTTTGACTCGTACGCCAGGCGATTCAGTCGAACGTTTGTTATTGTAAATGGACGATTACTTCTGATTCTGGATTTAACCAGTATTGTTTTTCGCGGGTACTTCCTGGCATTTTTGTGTACAACGGTGTGAAATGTGAATTAATGCAATGCAGTGATAAATATGGTCGTATATTTATGTTCTGTGATTAAACTGCACTGTGTAAATTTCCTTTGGATTATTTCTACTTGGAGATGAGTACAGTGCCGGAAACCGAAAAGTGAACTACTCTATAGAGCATATTTGGCTATTTTTATTGATTAAATGAGGCTTTGACACAGAATAGCTCTATTATGTGGTTTCGCATTGCTAGTCCATGAAAGTGTCTAACCCAAATGATTCGCAGTTTCATTTAAACCAGGGGTCGGCAAGTAATTAGAAGTGGAGTTCAAATACTTTGGTTAAATTGCTGCGACGTCCAGGCCTACACCATAATAACAATTACGTATCTAGACTAAGTTTCGGTCGCTGTATTTCTTGTAAAATACTATAGAAACATTGACAAACATGGCATATATTCATATGTAGTATTTCTTTTCAATTATTTTATGTTTTCAAATTTTTGTAGGAACAGGTTTCCATTTCTTGCGGTCCGCCAGTTGCCGACACTTGATTTAAACTCTGAATGAAAACGAGTCAACGAGATTGAACATTTTATATGTATTGATACAACATAATCAATATTTTATAGCAGCACCATTGGCTGCTATAATAGCTTCCAGGTGACGCCTCATTGATAAAACTAATGATCTCGTATCATACGTATCAGATATAATATGTACTCAAACATTTTTTATGGATTCCCATAATTCTTGGGCATGTGCTGGTCTGAATTTTCGATTATACATTAATTTTATCATATGCCCCCAAATATTTTCCATAGGGTTCATGTCAGGACTTCTTGCAGGACAAGGTAATACGATTATTTTTTTTTTTAATGCTTGTGGCTTTTACTTGATGCAAATCCATATTAACTCAATGAAAAATAATATACGATTTACACTTATTTATTCAATATTGTGACGCGTTTCGTCGACACAGCGACTTCATCAGACTACATCATACTAAATTCTTAACAAGTTATTATCTCCCTATACCTAGATGACATGGACACAGAATCATTTAAAACTAATTACAGGAGAAACTTATTTAAAACAAATTACATAATAGACTTATTTAAAACTAATTACATGAGATTTCACTGCTGGTTTCTCTGTACACATTAACAATAATTCATTCCTAATGCTTTTATTTATAAATTGATTCTCTATTTGAATAGATTGAGTAACGGTGAAAAATTTAGATCTAATTGTTCATTATAACTAAATTTTTCACCGTTACTCAATCTATTCAAATAGAGAATCAATTTATAAATAAAAGCATTAGGAATGAATTATTGTTAATGTGTACAAAGAAACCAGCAGTGAAATCTCATGTAATTAGTTTTAAATAAGTCTATTATGTAATTTGTTTTAAATAAGTTTCTCCTGTAATTAGTTTTAAATGATTCTGTGTCCATGTCATCTAGGTATAGGGAGATAATAACTTGTTAAGAATTTAGTATGATGTAGTCTGATGAAGTCGCTGTGTCGACGAAACGCGTCACAATATTGAATAAATAAGTGTAAATCGTATATAATTTTTCATTGAGTAATACGATTATATTTTTTTCCTGCATCCATTGTCTTACTATTTTCGAAGTGCGAATAGGAGAATTATCATGCTGAAATATAAAGTTTTCAGGGAACACGTGTGTTACCGAATTTATCATTATATTTTCCAATATTTCTTTGTAATGTTCGCCTGTTAAGCTCCCATCTATTTTCCAGCAGATACCTGTTCAATAGATGCTCATCCAAGCCCACGCTCTCACTGAAAAGCGACCACTATTTCTTACAGAGTGGACGTAATCCTTGTCACACCTTCGGTTTCGAGGTCTACAAACCCGAAGTTGTCCACTGCTGCACGATTGAAAAGGTTTTTCATTAGAAAAAACTACGGTGCTTCAAAAATATTTAAATATTCATTTGCGAACTGCAATCTCTTAATTTTATGGTCTTCTATTAAGAATGCCTTTTATCTGCAGAATAGTTTTTAAGTTACCTTCCTTGATTCTAATTCGTGCTGTTTTCACGGATCCGGTGAAATCAGTGAATGGATGCTCCTTAATATAATTGTTAAGCGCATAGTCTTCATTTTGATCAGATATTCTTCTAATTCCAACTCGGATCGGACATTGAATGCCCCCTTCCTGCCATCGTCGCTTCAAGTTGAAAATACAAGTTTTACTGACATTTAAGGCTTCTGCTGTCGCATTTAGCGATCAATTCTCCTCCAGTTTAGCAATTGCCCACATTTTCTCACCATCGTTCGAATGTCGGGGCATTTTATAATTATTTCCGTTGATTTGAAATTACCTCCATGAATTCTGACGTAATAGGAAAAAAAAATCGTTCCCATTTCGGTTTCCGCCACTGTACATTTCAGTTGAGACTATAGACAACAAGATGGACTAGAAATATGAGTAAAATAGAACTTTCATTTCTTCCGATTTTATAAAAGATAATTTTTCAACAAAAATTGATACATCTGGACGGGAGATCAAGAAGCTCAAAGAATCTATTTATTTTTAAATATGTATTTAATGTCGAAGAGTCTTTATCTTTAGAAGCTTCAGATGAAATCAATAAGAACCTTATTCAGCTTAAATTATTCACTAATAATGTTCAGATTTCCTTCAGTGATTTGAAATGGATTCTTACTTTCGATCTAACCCTGAGCAGATGGTCTCAACTTACTAATCTGCTTTCCCGCTATAAAAATATAATTAATGGGGATTCAGATTCAGAATTTATCAATTTGTTTTATCAACATTTTTGTTCAGATCAAAAATTAATTCTATATGAAGTTGCTCTTTGTAGCATTGAATTGTTATTCAGAATTCACAGAGACTTGTAGTTGTGGTTTACATTCGTGAATCATTCTATATTCACTTTTTTCTGTTGTCGCAAATTTACTTTTGGAAAATTTTGTAGAAAATACGAATAACAATGTTAATGTCCACCGAATGGAAAATAAACAGAAACATTTGTAGATAGCAGAAACTCACCATTATAGTACGAACCAAAACATGACAAACTCTAACGATGGGTTTCACAAAGCTTTGACAGCTCTTAATTGCCGAATTAGTGCGATTCTATGTTGATTTTCAGTTCATTTTTGTTACAACCATCGAATTAAATCAACAATTAAGCTAATCAAAGCTTCGTGAAACCCACCATAAGAGTATCAGTATTATCACAATCTTCATTAGCCTACCTCATTAGGCATATAATAGTTATGTTTGGGAATATATATTTATTTTGAGAAATTCTTTCAAGTTTATAATTTTTTTGGCAATAGTTGACCCTACACCTTCTCGTGGTTCTTGCTGAACAATGAATTGAACAACAACTACCTAGGTTTCTATTTCAACTTGTTCTCAATAATATTCTGCTAAATGAAATGTCGTTATTTAATTTATTGAAAAAGTAGGGTCTCATATTGTTTATTCATCTAGGGCAGGGGTCACCAATTAGTTTCATTGGAGGTCCGTTCACAAAATCTGTGTATCTATCGCGGTCCGTTTGATAGCATTATGATGGCATAAGAATTTGACTAGCAGTTAATCTAAATCCAATATAAATAATTAGTAAATAAAACGAAAAGTTATCTGAATTATTTCTATTAAGAGTACATGTTTTCTGGAAACAGGGTCCGCAAAAAAAAGGTTCGCGGTCCGCATCCGGACCGCGGTTCGCCATTTGGTGACCCCTGATCTAGGGATTCCAAGCAAGAAAACCTATTCAATGAGTTCACTAGAGTTTTAAATTGCAAATATACGAGTATGTCTGTAATAGAAGATAAATTGGGGAGTTCTCAGACTGTGTTCCAGGCTATCTCTATAGAGAGGATGGTGTAAGACGGGCTCAGGAGATTAGATCGCTGCGATTCAGTATGCCCGTAGGCGTAGGATCTTAATGATGAATAATTCAAGATTCATTGGCTATCCACAGGTAGCCTTGGAAAAACATATTTCGCATTGACCATTTAAAATTTGGTTGACCTAATATCTAAAAAAATCGAGACATTAGAGTAAAATAGCTATGTTTATGCAGATTTCGCGATTACATAATTTCTGAAATAGATATCTTATTCAATACTGCAATTCATATTTTCACGATTTAAAGAGATATCTATGTCTTGTGTTGGAGGGACGAACCACGCCCTGCCACTGCTACCACCCGGCACACCTGTTCTATAACCACAAGCTTAAGCCTTCTGATAAGGGAGATGATCCTAGTGGGTGAGCACTTGTCCAGTTTCTTCAGTCTCAGCTTGTGGACTCCTAGTTCCACAAATCTAATCCAGGCCTTGGCGGGGCAATTACATATAATGTGCTTGATAGATTTGTCATCCTCCAGGCATAGTCCTCAACCAACCCTAACTTACTTAGGTGTTTTCTGAGGCCACAGTGTCCCATATAAGCAGCTGTTAAAACTCGCAGATCTGACCTGGAGAATTTGAGCCATCGTCTGGCTCTTTCTGCTGAGGAACAGAATTGTTGAGTGAGCATGTCTGAGGTCAGGAGGACCAGGACAGTAGGGAACCCTGGATGTGTGATTCCAGGTCTCTCAGTGTGGCCTGGCTGTCCGTTATAATATAGATGTGTGCCCCTTGAGGTACCTTTTCAGATACTATTGAGCACAAATGTAGACAGCTTCTGTCTCTGCCTGTAAGATAAAGGGTTCATGTCCCATGGGCACAGAGAACCTCAATTTCCTATCATACACCCAATACCTGCAACCTTATCTGATTTTGATCCATCCGTATACCAAATGGATTACTTGTATCCAATCGATTAATGAGGTCCACCACAATCTGACGGTCTCTTATGAGCATTGCAAAGGGTTTTTCGATATCGAAAATGGTAGACATTACATCTGAGGGCTTTGCCAAGATGTTTAAGAGAGGTTTGAGTACAGTTGGTCCACTAATCTCATGTCTCCTAGGTAGGAGTTTGCCACTTCAAAAAATTCCATCCAGCAGGCTACATTTCCTTGCATGCAAGTGCAAGGAGTGGCAGATGATGATCTCAAGCGCTCTGTGGGAGTAGTATAGGTAACTCCTGTAACCGACTGCGTGTGGTGGCCTCATCAGTTTTGTCCATCATGCTAAGGATGCGTAGGTACTACTACTGAGTATAGCCATATTGCCATTTCCGGTTTCAGCCCCCAAGTCTCCCCAAATAGCCTTTTGCAGGCCCACATGGCCGCTGTGGTTTTGGAAAGAATTTTGTCTATCTGTATTCTCCTGTTGAGTTTACTAGTAGTATTACTACTAGATTTTTGCACTAACTGGGGAAGTTCAGAGTCTGGTCATTTAGGACCGGGGCTCTGAGATTCAGATTAGTCCTCTCCACCTCTACAATAAGATGGTGAAGTGCATCTACCGTCGGTTTGCTTGATCAGTAGCCAAATTGTTTTTTATTAGGCTTTATAATTCCTCTCACCTGATTATCTATTATTTTATCCATGGTTTTAAGGAGAAAGGAGGTAAGACATATGGGCCGATAGGATTTCGGTTCTGAGGAGTCTTTCGATCCCACATTGGGTATGAAAACGATCCTTGCTTCTCTCCATTATTTAGGAATGTATCCCCACGTGTAACTAGCTCCAAAGAGCTCAGTAAGTAGAGATATAATATATTCAGCACCTCTTCGAAGCATAGCAGAGATATACAGTCCATGCTTGCCGATTTGAAGGGCTGGAAGCTTTTCATCGCCCATTCAATTCTGTTTGGTGTGAATAAACTGCCAGATTTTTTATAGTTCCACTTGAATCCCCTAATTAATAACCATACTTCCTTAAGAAATAAAATTATGAAAAGGATTCTTACAGAAAACTAAATTAGAATGAATTAAGAAATTAAGCTGAAGAAGTTGAAATAGGATTGTTAGCTCTTAAAGTATGGTTTATTTCATGTTGATAAAGTTATTTATTGTGGAAACTTTTCAGATTCTCATAGCTTTAAAGCATTTACATAGTAAGAATATAGTTCACTGTGATTTGAAACCAGAGAACGTGCTTTTGAGCTCCAATGCGGAGTTTCCTCAAGTCAAGTTGTGTGATTTCGGATTCGCTAGAATTATTGGTGAAAAATCTTTTCGTAGATCTGTTGTAGGAACTCCAGCTTATCTTGGTAATAATATCTTTCTTCTATGTTTAATAATTTATAATCATACATATTTTCTAGCTCCGGAAGTTCTGAGAAATAAAGGTTATAATAGATCTTTGGATATGTGGAGTGTAGGTGTTATAGTTTATGTCAGTTTGAGTGGTACTTTTCCATTCAATGAGGATGAAGATATTAATGAGCAAATACAGAATGCTGCTTTCATGTATCCCCCAAATCCTTGGAAAGAAATATCTTCGGATGGTAAGCAATATATATTGTATTAAAAGAAAGTGGATATAAAACAGTTGAACATATATGTTTCAAATGAAATTCACCGCCATAAACCGTCTATTATACTGAGGATAGGGATGTTAGAAGCGAAAATTTTACTAATAATAGTTCACTCATATATGCAATAATAATCCTATATTGCTAGTTCATATATCAGAGGAAGATCCCCCCTTGTGTTCCAAAATATAAAATGTTGGGAATACAGTAGTGTTCCTATGAACTTTGAACACATGCCCTACTAAGTTGGGTAAACAACCTAAACAATAACTAAATTTTATATAATTTTTTATATAATAATAATAATATAATATTTTTCGTAGAATATTATAACCGAACAATATTCAGCACTGCCAGACACTTCCTGCCGACCTTAACTTCCGTCAGACGCTTTAAAGCTCCCAAAAAAATAATTAAAATAATTATATTGTAACGCTTGATTTTATATTTGTAACTTAGGGGACTATTTCAAAACAATATGTGATCAGCAACAGAAATCGTAGGGGCCAAATATCCCCTGGACGCAAAAGACGCAGATATCTATGTGTACATCGGTTTATTGAATTCAAATTGCGTTTGATGTAAATGAAAATCTTCGATAATAGAAGAATATTTAAATATTCTCACATTCCCAGGAATATCCTCAAGAAGCTAGACCTTCGGATACATCTGAATACATAATAATGTATAATAAAGATTTAGAACTTCTTTCTACAAAACTCTTGTTTCCAATAAAGGACTACACCTCCTTATCATCTTTACTCAAAATGTACAATGCAAGAGGAAAGGACACCATTACTCCGCAGCACTATTTATGGATATTCCGAAAGCCTTTGACACTCTGGACTAGTATTCAAACTCTGCAAACTTGGTTGTTCAACATATTTGCTAGGACTAATCAATGATTACCTCAGAGGGAGGGCCAAACAAGTAAAAATTAAAAACACTTTCCGATGAATTACTTATAAAACATTTACTGCCCAGGCATTGAAGGCAAAAAAAACTTAGAATGCAGAACATAAATGGAGTAATATCTATTGCAGTTTGCTGTGGATACCACCTTAATCGCACATCAAGCGTTACTCAGCAAGATAAAAGGAAAGGTCCCTAGATACATCAATTTACTAAAATCGTACATAAGCGACGGGCAGTTCATAGTAAAAATCAAAGAGAAAACCGCCGGTCGATTTCCAATCCAGTCAGGAGTACAGGAAGGTAGCATCCTAGGTCCTTTTTTATATGTGCTTTATACACACGACATACCGATGTGCCCAAACACTACAATTGGAACCTTTGCATATGACAAAGCAATTATTAAGTAGGTGGAATTAGCGACTACCTTCTAAGTTGAATTTCAAAAGTTGTTTCGGGAAAATTAGTCTCAACAATCGGCTATTAATCTCTTTATTGTATCATAACCAAGCTTTCGGAAATCATCGTTTCCTTCATCAGGGTGCTAAAAAATACATTGTAATACAGTAAAACTAACAAAAAAATGGCCGCACACAACTGTGAAAATCCAATACTTACAACAAAGTGAGAAAAACTTCGTCAAAATCATAAAAAACTTTTCAACAGGATACAATCCAATGGCCAACCACATCAACAACTCAAATTGCAACATTAATGCAGAAAATCTCCTGAAGAAAAATCTTGTTCTAAAGCTTCCAAACGACTACAATGGACACACTCCATAAAATTAAAACGTGGAGTAATGTCGTAATGTTAACGGAAACCGGAAACAACAATCAACGGAAATATACATAAAGGATTCCGGAAGGGTTAAGTTGACATTTGACATGACCAATATTATGTCAAAACAATTGATTTAAAACAGAGATCTTCAATCAATACCCTGGTTGGTAGGAGGAACCTGAATCCTTTTCTTAGGACGGTCATTTGCTAATTTAATAAGATTACAATAGATGGCGCTGATGCCTCTACAATCTGTGTTAATATTTAAATTATTCTCATTGCTAAGAATTTCAACCGTCTCAAGGAAATACCTTTTATATCTGTCATTCTGAGCTCTGACAACTTTAGAATCACTAAAATTCATAGTATGATCAGTATCAAAAACATGTTTGGACAAACCAGTAGTACATTTCACTTTAGCAATTATTGCTGTACATTAAAACCCAATCGAAGCCTCAGCACAACTTCAGGAACACTTACATCATATTGAATAAGGCTGACGAAATGGAAGATCAAAGTGAACGAAAATAAATCAACACACATAACATTCACCCTAAGAACAGAAATCTGTATCATGTCACTCATTTCAAAAACGTGAAAATAAATACAATGTCTATATAAACTGTGGCCAGGAACTTTGGCGCGGTTGTCAAATTTATAGCCAGAGCGGCCACCCATACAGGAACTGAACTCGCCCAAACTTGCTTAGCCCCAGGAAAGAAAATAATATTGAAAACATTTCCAAGAATATAAATTCAACTGTTAAAACAAGCTTAAAAAAAACTGGTCCACACTGGTTGCAAACGATTATAGTTTTGACTCAAATACATACATTCACTGTTGGTTCGAAAATAAACAGAGCTATGTCAGTGGTGGCGTAAGTTCCCATTCGAATACATACATTCACTGTTGGTTCGAAAATGAGCATTGCTGTGTTTGTGGTGGGTGGCGTAAGGTCTCTGTTCAAATACATACTTTCACTGTTGGGTCGAAAATAAACAGTGCTTTGTTTGTGGTGGCGTAAGGACACAAATCAGTTCAATCCTACAATTGGGCCACGAGATAAAAACACCCAGAATTGAAATTTGTAAAATAACTAATAATATACGAAATTATTCACGTAATGTTATTGAAAGATCGACTTAAATTCAGTAGATATACCATTCATCGAAGTTATTATTTCGATAGAAATGAAAAAAAAAACAAAAAAGAGCAATTTCGGCTATGGGAATCGATACTAGTATCTACGTACTATGAATCCCAAGCTCTAACCAATATCGCTACGCATGGTCTGTACAGATCTAATGTGAAAGCCGGGACTTGAATGAATGTCATTAGTCCTCTTTCGATATTATGTTGTTAAAATTTTCTAACTTCATGAAATTATCATCATGTTATATATTCGACGGTTTTTTCCCTCATCTTCACATTTTGGCATGTTACCCGTTCGAAAACGGTCCGAATCGGCATATTTCGCGATCTGAGCAAACACGTCATGATTCTTTAAATTCTCTGCAGGCACATCGAAAATCAAAAGCTGTTGACAACTTTGTTTGTCGGGTTTAAAAAAATTTGCCAGTACACCTCGATAGTTGGATTATTTCGATATTTCGGCAATATCAAGTTTTCGTGTCGGTATTTTTCAACTAACTACCTCGCTTTAATTCGATCAGATCAGCATTTTTCGAGTTATTGGGGAAAAAAAAGGTGGATTTTGCCCATTAACGAACGTAGCCGGCTCATTTGGACTCCAAACCTACTCTGAAAATTTCCACTGTCTAGCTCATTGCGGTCGAGCTTAATCGTGCTGACGGCCAGCCGACCGGCCGGAGAGATGTTTGACCTCGGATTCTTGATCAGTGAGTAGAAACCAAATCGTTTGAGACCATTCGCTGCCAAAAATTCGAATATTACAGATATTTGGACGCATTGATAGGCGCTCTGTTCAGTTGAACAGCGAGCCAAAAATACAAACAAACAGAAATATGAAAAATATCAATATGTCAAAATAAAATATCGGAGTTATACGATACTTTCATTACATTTCATCCAAATTCATTTACCACCAATAAGTTTTTCGTGAGTTATAAAACAGTGGTAGGGGAAGTGTGAAAGAATGAATAAATAAGGTTTAGAGGATGTGGATGGAAAAATAATTAACCTTAATGGGAAATTTGGAGCGATTCTTACATTGTGAATAGGCATTACCAATGAAATGATAATATTAATTATAGTAATATTAAGTTTTAATGATTGTGAAATTTTTCAGCTATTGATTTAATAAATAATCTGCTGCAAGTGAAACAACGTAAAAGATACACAGTTGACAAATCCTTATCCCATATTTGGTTACAAGTAAGAATTGCAATTGAGTTAATTGTATTGTGTATTTATTTTCTAATTTTATTTTAAGGATTATCAAACTTGGTGTGATTTGAGAGCCTTAGAAAATCAAATTGGTGTTCGTTATATCACCCATGAATCGGATGATGCTAGATGGGAGAGGCATAGATCGGACCTTCTTTGACCAGAGAAAGGATGGTTGCATAGTGTGAAAAAGTGCCTCAAAGGGTTGAAGACTTGAGAGTTATTGCCGATTAGTTGTGTTATCCAAGATTAACTATAGTCGCCGTTTGATATGTATAAAGTAAGTTTAAAGTTTCCAAGTTTGAACTTTATGGGCCTGTACTCGGTTATGCCATAAAACATGAATATTTGGTACATGTAATTGATCTACTGTGAGTTCTCAGTTATTAAGATGTTTTCTCGCCTAACTGAATGAAAATAAAAAGATTTCTAGTAGAAAGTTCTTGGGAAGGAAAAAATGTGAATATTGTGAAAATAATGAATAGTAGCATGAAAATAATTGCTCCTCAGTTGTGATTTCAATGTCTACGTCTACATGTTAGGATTGGTTGATATATAATATGTGTTTTCTAAAATGTGAGCAAAGTGAGAAAAACCTCAGAAGCTTCTTCCGTAATTGGTTTCTCTCACCAATTTTTCAGAAGATTCTTATATTTCGGTACAGAACACGAAGTAAGAGATCTGAGAGAAGTGAGACTGCTTTGCATCAGGCTTACTTGCCTCACTTAATGGTGGGAGGAAAATTATAACCTATAAAATTTTAAATTGAGCTGTATTTTGGCGTGCACATCTTTCAAAAATATTTCATAGGTGTTACATATACTTATATGAACTGCTTGAGAATTTCAATCAATCATTTATTAATCCTGTGGAACTTACAGAGTTATAGGACAAGTCAAGTAGGAGAATTTAAAACATCTCCCAGCAGTTGTAAATAAATAGTAAGCAATCAAAATATCAAACTTGTATCATAATAGATCATACAAAGTTCCCATAAACAACAACACCAAACATGGAAAGCACATAAATATGACTCAACTGTCCATGACAAGAGGCTTATTGGCCAGTAGTGTTCTAGTTCTGCTATATCTCCCTTTTTGTGAAGTAGGATTACAATGGGATTATGCCAGTTTTTGGGGACTGTACTATTGAATAGACAGAGGTTAAAAAGATCTTACATTTTTAGCAGCAGATGTTGGCCTCCTGTTTTTATTGCGCCTGTAACTATGTTGTGTTTTTTAATGCCAACTCTATTTCCTCCATGGTGATATCAGGGAGCTCTTCTGATCCTTGGTTGACAATTTCCCCCTTCGATGTCAGGATTTCGGGTTCAGGATTTGCTTCGTCACTATTATCATATAGAATTCCTCCACCACATTTAGGATTTCCTTCCGATTGCTCGTAAGTTCTCCATCTTTCTTTTTCATTTTGTATATTTCCTTTCTTCCGTTTGCAAGTCTTCTTTGGAGTACCTTCATGCTTTTGTTATTCTCTATGGTTCGTTCAATTTCTCTCGCTTTGCATCTCCTTGTGTCCCTCCTCATTGGTTTGGAGATCTGTCTGTTTATCTCCCTTAGCTCTTCCTCTGTGGTTGCTTCTTCACTTCTTTTGTTTCTCCTTTCCTGCATTACTTCTCTAGTTTCTTTGCTTATCTGTTCGTCCTTTTTGGTTGCTGGGGAATGTTTACCTTGGCTTTTTGTCAGGGCCGTCACTATACTATCGTTCAAGGTGTTTATCGTTTCCTCCTCATTCATGTTCATATGCATTTCAGGTTCTCTCAATAGGTTGTCAATGCATTGTTGGAATTTATTAGTATCAGTCGGCGGATGCCAAGGTTTTTTATTTGGCGTCTTGATCATTTTGTGTCGCTCCTTTCTAAGTTTAAGATTGACTTTTGCTCTTACCATGCGTTGGTCACTGCCGGTGGTAAATTTATTTAGTACTGATACGTCTTTGATGATATGTTTATTGTCGGTTGTTACAAAGTCGATCTCATTTTTTGTCATACCGTTTGGACTTTTCCAAGTCCTCCTTCGCTTGGGCCTTTTGTGATAGAAGCTGTTCTTGAGGAATAGGTTGTTTTGTAGTAGAAACCCCATAAGTGTCTCGCCGCGATCGTTTCTGCCCTCCGAACCAAAACATCCATGCGAGGTCTCGGCAAGATGAGCCTTTAGACCCACTTTAGCGTTAAAGTCACCACACAGGATTGTGAAATGACTCTTCCGGTCCTCCCAGGCTAGTATTACATCCTCATAAAAGAGATCTATTTCCTCGTCGCTGTGGGTACTAGTTGGTGCATATACTTGGATGATCTTGAGTCTATATCTTCCATTCAATCTAATAATTACATAAATGACTCTAGTTAAAATTTAATTGAATGACTCGATGTAGGGGTCGTAACGCTTGTGAATAAGAAACCCAGTGCCGCCGATGGAACCGTCTTCCTCTCCCGCGTAATAAAAGGTATTTCCTGACTTTCAATAGCTGTTCTCCGTTCCGCCTAACTTCACAGCCCACACCTCAAAATGTAGTGAGCAGAATTTAAGATGACCATGTTCCTTTTTATCAGTGAGAGGTGAACTGAGTAGTCAATTTCTCACTTCGTGAGGTTGATCAAATTTCGGGATACACATTTAACAAAAGTTTACAATGTCTGAATTTTTTATGTCTAATGACAAGTTGAACTAGATTGAAAGGAATTCATTGCTATTCTCTATTCACCTTGAACATGGAAGTTTCAAGATTCGGTAATCAGAATGTATTTCATGTGAAACAAAAGTTTTGCTAAAACACATAATTTTCATTCATGATAAAATAATACTCATTCTCCTGAAACATAACTGTGGGACGTGGTTGATTAATTGGATTGTTGTGAGTGGGCGATGTTTTTCAATCGCGTCCTTTCCTACTCTTGTGGCTCTCATAGGTCCTTTAGTTCAACTAGTGTGGTTGGCTCAGTGGTTAGAGCGTTTGACTTGGGAGCGGAAGTCCCAAGTTCAATCCCGAGGTCACGGCAATCGCCACCATTCACTGTTGGGTAAAACATTAACAGCGCTGTGCCTAAGGTGGCGTAAGGATACAGTAATAAAGCCTACAAGAACACAACCGATTGTGCTTACTCGCTCAAGCTCTTCAAGCTTCTCAAGCACTTCGAGATCTTATGAGGGGTCCTTGGGGAAGATCTAGGAGGATCAGTAAAATAATATAATATAATAATTTGATTTAGAGTGACCCAGCCAAAGGTCTTGAACCTGAGTCTATTCACTGCTGGGCAATCTTAGGCACAGCCTGAATTCATCATTTTCGGCAAAGCTTTCAACCTGCAGTGATCAGTCGAAATGCTGACAATACATTTCATTCTTGCTTTGCCAAATTATGGTTCGATTTGCCGTTAATGAAAGCAATGAAATGTTTCAAGCCAAGGTGACTCAACCGGAATGAATTTAATTTAACGAACTGGGATGTGGCATTCATATATAAAAAAGCATTCATCGCACACGGTTGGAAAATAAACATAGTTGCCCTAATCATAATTAGGCACCCTATTATTTGTATTCAATTACAGTTCATACCGACCTACATTACTCATTTTACCAGCAATCAGGACAACAACCAAGCAAAATCACTTCTTCTAATTGTTTGAATTTGATAGTATATTTTCACTCATTCATACATTGATGAAAAAAAAATCGAAAAATTAATATTTTATTTGTGAATCCAATAGACCACATTAGTTAGGTTAGGCGGGAAATTTGAATTACGATCCATCCGTGGATCTGAGCACTGAATTCCCCATGCATTTCTTATGGACCTAAATTTTACGCGAATTTCTCGCCTGTTTTTAGATACTTTGGCTAATTTCTTAAGGTTTATTTCGGTTGAAATAGATTCTGTGAACCCTTCTCAACCATCTAGAATCAAGTTTTCATAACAAAATTGTATATTTCCAAAATAATTAATAAATATAAAAGTGTTCACCAAATTCGATTGATGTATGTCTTAGCTCACGCGAAATCAGTCAAAAATAATAACATAATCCTAAATCGGCCTTGTAATGACGCACAACAGAAGTCATCTACGACATACGGAAATCTTTCGAACTACACTGGTTTCAATTTTGATTTAAGAATAAATAGAAGTAGATTTTAATGTGGAAATAACATGAAAACATGTACTAATGATGAAGGTACCCAATACTTGTTGTCTCTGCACTAACATTCTCTTTTAAATAGGGTGGTTTCATCTCAAAGTTGAAATTCCTTGTTAAAAAATTTGAATATGGATCTCCCGCCAAGCGAATAATTCTAACCTAACTAATGTAAAGACTCATGCAACTAACTAGTTTGGTACACACATCTCATTGTTTTAGGATAAAAATAAAAACCAATTTTTATTTATCCAAATTCTTTGTGGCCTCTTCGTTTTGGCTTCTATAATAATATAAATATAGAAGGAAGAATATTAGTCCAAACAACTTTCATTCATTCAACCTCATCCTCCACAACAGGCCACCTGTACACCACTGCTGTGGAGACTTAGGCTCAGAAATTGTGCTATGTGCCCAAAATCCAGTAGTAAAATTTTCCAAGCAAAAAAAGTGTATCCTTGGTATCCCTGAGACTGCGAGATTCTCGGATAAACTGATTACTGATAATAGTCACGTGCACACAACATAATTTCTATTTATCCCTTAAATCCTCTACAATTAATAAGTTTCATTCGAAAGTTTTGCTTCGTCCTTAATATGTATTTTAAAACTTAATGTATTTGATCGTAAAGTAATATTACGTATTCTTGAAGTTTTTCTCATTATTACTGGTGCATCATTTACAGTGCATTCAACGATATTATTATGGATAAATGTTCAGTTTCTATGGCATTGCTGCTCCCAGTCAAACTTATCTATTGGCCTAATTTTTTGGTTATTTCTTAGGAAAGTGCCAATTGTAAATACATAATCTTATTGAATGAAACATGGCTATTAAATGCATATGAGATAATTAGCTTAAGAAATTATGTAATCTAAAACAGCAAGTTTGTCCAATAACTCACTGGTTTATCTTGAATAGGGTTGACTACCTATTTGAGGCAATGCAAGCAAATATTTTGAAAAAAAGATTGCAAATGATCACAAGAAAGGTGCGAATTGTGGCCTTGAGTAGATGCAGCTGTAGGATTTAGATAGAGAATGATCTGAATAATATCTATCTACCGCTATATTCATTTCAGTGGTGAATGTACCAACTTTCTTGTCTTGCCTCTTATTGAGTGGTCAATGAAAAGTTTGTTGAGTCACTTAATTTGAATCCATCTTTGAAGAAAAAGCTTCTACTCATTTCTTATGTAGAAATTAACAAAGGTGTCCCTCAATTGAAAAAACATGATCATACATTTTATAAATCTTGTTTTACGAAACAAGAACTTGCAATACTGCTTCTGTTTGATTATATTTCATGATGGTACAAAGCATCTTACTGTTACTTATTGATACCCTTATAGAATATATTCTTGAGTAGAAAACCTTTGATGGTCTCTATATAATGAAACATTTTTCATAATGAATGCTCCAAACAAATACAATGGATTAACTCTCCATAGTAATATTCATTAAAAATTTTGAAAGAAACATTACGATTCCATACCATTGGGTACTGCAAGATTTTTTCTGGATTAATCTTAAATTCTAAAAATTATAAGAACATTGTGCTTCCATAAGAGCTCTTCAAAAATACTTATTTTAATAACAAGAATTCGCAAATTTAGAAATTTGCTGTTTATTAACAGGATAGGACACACAGTATTACAAATTCGTTTTCATAAATGAAAAGTATCCATTTAACAAAAAAATTTAATCATTTTTGAAATTCATTAAACAAATTAATTTTGACAATTCGTAGTTCTTTCAGTTTTTACGCATCACCTAATATATTTATTATTTAATGGAAGACTCCCGTCTCTTATATTTTGAGATCATTTATTTTTTATATTTTATAGTTTGATAGTGTTGAAAACAGAGTTTATTTATTTGTTATACTTTAGAATTATACTTTAGATATTGTTTATAGAAATTGGTTCTATTATACGATTATTCTCTGTACAGAATGTACAGTGGAAATTATTCAAATACTCTCATTGATATTAACTGCTTATATATTATAATTTAAAAGAAATAAGAGAAACATAACATTCCATTTTTGGAAAATATTATTTTATTTACCTTTCTTCCCCGCATCTTTCTCGACTTTTATTCAACAAGGTATATCCATAGCATGCTATGGTTGTTCTTGTGTTCAAACCTATTTATATCTTTAACAAAATGAGAACATTTTTTACACTCTGGAGTTTAAATGATTTCATTCAATATAGTGATGGAGGTTAGATTGAATTTTATGAAATTCAATACAACTATTGGAAATATTGAAATGCAATAGGCCCAATGATGAATGGAGAAGAAATACTATAGAATGAGGTAACTTCTCAGTTTAGGCAACAAAAATCACAAAATCCTTAGCATATCAACAGTGCGAACAAAGAAGAGTGAGTTCTGATCTGTAAATACCACTCTTGTGTACTACGGCGATTTAGCGAACTGAATTCTGGTTTACACATGATTTTTGCGCGTATGTTCTGGGGAACATCGCGTTATCATTTTGTCCAAATGTCTGCATCTTTCGAATTTTTTTACGAAAATGGTCTCAAACGATTTGGTTCGACTCCCCAATGAAGAATTCTAGGTCAAATTTGATTCTGTCCGTCCGGCAGTCTGGCCGTTGCCACGATAACTTGAGAACGGAAAGAGCTAGCGACTTGAAATTTTCAGGGTAGGTGGCGCATCCCAATACGACGGACAAGTTCGTTAATGGGCATAATCGACCCAATGGTTTCCGCGTAAAAATTTTGTTTTCAACCAATATAAATCCGATCGAATTGAAACTTGGTGAGTAGTTGTATAATATGAACCTAAGCACGTTTGTGAAATTTTGTGAGAATCGTATCGCTAGAAAATTATTAAAAAATTATTGAAAAATATTTTTGTTGTCACGATAACCTGAGAACGGATAGAGATAGCGGCTTGAATAGACTACTGGCCCATGCTGAAAAAATTATGGGTCATTTGAACCACCAGGTGACCTATCTAGAACGATATAAGAGCATAAAATAATAAGATTCAGCACTATGCCGTCACTTGTAAGCTGTCCAACTGAGTGCAGGTGAGAATTCGAAAGTACAGGTAGAGTGAGTACATTTTGGTCACATATTTTTGTACGGCATTCTTACCACCGATAGATCCATGAAAAATAATAAGAAAACGCGCAGTGCCGTACAAAAATGGTGGTCCACAAAGTCTTATTTTTTTTTTTATTTTCTGACAATTACCAGGGTAAATTGGGTCATTTGATCTTGTACGGCATCTGTGTCATACTATTTCAATACTGCTTCTAATCCATTATTCCGCAACGCCGTACAAAAATCATGCGACAAGGGGAAAAAATCGAGGGTTGTAATCCCCTCTCTTTCCGTAGTCCAGGGGGTGATTTGAAAAAGTACGGCTTCGGTTCCAAAACATTATCTAGCACTCAAAAGTACTATTAAAAATAATGCCGTCAAAAATTGATTGTTCATTTGAATGTAAATCAATAATTACCTTAATTGCATCATATCCTTGATTTTTAGAGCTGTAAAGTCATTTGATCCTGTACGGGAACTTTTTTTTTAACATGATATTGTAAAATACAATTGTTATATAGTATTGCCGTTCAAAAAAAACCGTTCTAAAAAAAATTATACAGAAATACAAAAACTGAAATTTTGCGAATTATTGTAAAAGTTTAAATATCATAGATTAATGAAATATAGCAGTTTTCTACATTTTATCCCTTGTTTTAAATAGTATTAACATATATAAATTAGGAAAAAATGATGCCGTACATTTTTATGCACACCATATCTTTTAGGCTGATGAAAGTACGTGACGCTACAATTTTGAGGGTACTTTATGGCCATCTGATACAGTACGGTATCAACATAATTTTGAAGAGAACAATTGATAATATGATAAAATCACTATGACGTCTAACTGAACTGAAACGGTGTGTATATTATGTCCAAGAATTGAAACTGTCAATCCCAGTATCAACAGTTTTGTATACTTTTTGGTTCAATATACAGGGTGTTTCCTAAACATGCGGCAAAAATTCAGGGGGTTGTTCCTTGGATTATTTTAAGCATGTTTTGTCCTTGGATGATTTTTGAAAAACCTCTTTGTTTCGAAGATACAGGGCGAACAACATTTTTCATATTTTTAAAATTAATAATAGTTTAAATAAAAATGCGTACCGCACTGTGTTTACTAAGTAGGTACAATTTATTTTTAAATTTGTTTAACAACATTCCAATTACTAAAAACGGCCAGTTTTTTGACTAAAAATTGATAAGTGCAGATGGTAAAGGAATACAGATTAAACACGGTTTTCATTTGAATTCGTTTTGTGATGTATTAGCAATGAACATTTTATCTTTGACTATTATGAATCGCTATACAAACGCCGAGATGACTGACATGCATTTCATTTATGGACTTGCTGATGGAAATTCATTAAAAGCTAGGAGGTTGTACATTGAACGATTTCCTGGGCGTAATATTCCTGACAGAAAATTGTTTCAAAATATTCATCAACGTCTGCATGAAACAGGCGCATTGAAAAAAATGGGGGGACCAGGAAAACCAAACACAGTAAGAACGGTGGAACTGGAAGAGAATGTGCTGGACATGATCGAAGAAGACCCTAGTACTTCTACTCGAAAAATTTCCAATACTTTGAATGTGAGTAATAAGACTGTTTGGAAAATTCTTAAAGACAATTTGTTATACCCATACCATATGCAACGCGTTCAGGCACTTATTCCTACTGATTTTCCCCCACGTATTGCATTTTGTCAATGGCTTTTAACCACATTAGTTCAAATTCCTCAATTACTGACGCTGATTCTTTTTACCGATGAAGCGAATTTCTCAAGAAATGCAATAAGAAATTTTCATAACAACCATGTATGGGCCGACGAAAATCCACATGAGGTAATTGAAGATCGTTTTCAACATCAGTTCTCATTGAATGTTTGGGTTGGTATTGTGGGTGACTGCCTAATAGGGCCGATATTTTTACCAGAAAGACTTACCGGGGACGTGTATCGCAACTTTTTAGAACAAACGTTACCTCTGTTTTTGGAGGATGTACCATTATTGGCAATAAGACATGCAATGTGGTTTATGCACGATGGTGCACCAGCGCATTTTAGTTTGGTTGCTCGTGAGTTTTTAACATTAACATACGGAGATCGCTGGATTGGAAGAGGTGGACCTCATTTATGGCCTGCTCGTTCCCCGGACTTAAACCCCTTAGATTATTTCCTATGGGGCCATCTAAAATCATTAGTTTATACCACTCCAGTAGAAAATGTGGGAGACTTGCGAAATCGGATCATTGCTGGGTGTAACTTAATAAGAAATGATCCTGGTGTTTTTGAAAGGGTTCGGCAGTCAATGAGGAGAAGATTGGATGCTTGTATGCTGGGTAGAGGTGGTCATTTTCAACAGTTTTTGTAGGTTGAGTTGAATTTTCATGTAATTTTTCATAATAAAATGTTATTATCCAAAATTTTGTTTCCCCTTTATCTTCGAAACAAATAGGTTTTTCAAAAATCATCAAAGGACAAAATATTCTTAGAATAGTCCAAACAACCCCCTGAATTTTTGCCGCATGTTTAGGAAACACCCTGTATACTTCAAACCTTATTGATACATACATATAATTGATTTGTTTCATTGTAATGATGTGAATAAATAAAACAATCATGTTTTAGAAAAATTCGAAATATTTAATGATAATAATAAAAAAAATGGTCATTTCATAAAAAAAAATTCATAAATTTAATGATGATAATAAGAAATATGGTTTTTGTTTGAATTATCCTGTATCGGAATCCGTTGCTGAGTTGTTATCAGAATCAATAACGTCTTCATCGACGTCCGAATTATCTTCTCTCGGGTCCAAGCCGAGTACATCCGAATAAAATACGATATTCCCTACAAATGGTAAACGTCGTAACAGAACGTCGCTCCAAAAATGTGCGAGTACTTATGATACTGAAATTAGCAGAATTATTTTTGAAAAATTAAAAATAAAATTGCACATCTACATAATTCAAGTATAAATCGATAGTAAACAAACCCATATATGACATAGTTTCTAACTAGGAACCTAGAATCACGAAAAGACAGAAAATTTGTACAAATAAACTATCTAAATGCCGTATAAAATAAATTTCACCTTACATTTTGTTTTATATAGATTTTTTTTTTTGATTTTTTCTATTTAATTTTTTTTTCCCTTTGAACCAACGAAAATGTACGGCATATAAAAAAATATTATCTATGCATAAAATACTTTCAAAATAAATTGTTTTCATGTTGTATCAAATCACCTGCTGGACTACCGAAAGAGAGGGGATTACAACCCTCGATTTTTTCCCCTTGTCGCATGATTTTTGTACGGCGTTGCGGAATAATGGATTAGAAGCAGTATTGAAATAGTATGACACAGATGCCGTACAAGATCAAATGACCAAATTTACCCTGGTAATTGTCAGAAAATAAAAAAAAAAAATTCGACTTTGTGGACCACCATTTTTGTACGGCACTGCGCGTTTTCTTATTATTTTTCATGGATCTATCGGTGGTAAGAATGCCGTACAAAAATATGTGACCAAAATGTACTCACTCTACCTGTACTTTCGAATTCTCACCTGCACTCAGTTGGACAGCTTACAAGTGACGGCATAGTGCTGAATCTTATTATTGTATGCTCTTATATCGTTCTAGATAGGTCACCTGGTGGTTCAAATGACCCATAATTTTTTCAGCATGGGCCAGTAGTCTAGAAGTTTTGAGGTTAGGTTGTGCATCTGAACGCGCAATTTGAGTTTGTTTATAAGCATAATTGACCAAACGGTTTTAGAGTTATAGCCATCTGAAATTTGGTTGTTTTTTTCTCCTCATTAACTCGAAAAATACTAAACCTATCAAATTGAAACATGGTTATTAGTTGTAGAATGCCAACGCGAAAATTCTTGCAAAATTTCGTGAGGATACTATTTGTGAAAATTTCTGAGAAATCATTGAAAATTAAAAAAAAAATTCTATATATCAGTAACTATTCGTCTGAAATTGCTGAAATTTTTCAAGAGACTTTAGAACCTAACTTTACTGCCAAGTTTTAAGTTTTAACACGATCGGTTAAATATTGTTGGAGATTCGAGCAGCCTTGTGTGAGTTCAGTAGATGGGTGACCGTTGCCTCGATAACTTTCGAACGAAAGGAGATAGCAGGGTCTAGCAATTTTCAGAGTAGGTTGCGTATCCGAATGGGAGAATCAAGTTCGTTTTTGGGCATAATCGATTTAACGGTTTCCGAGTTATACCCACCTGGAATAATTTCCTCGATAACTCAAGAAATAAAGATTCGATCGAATTGAAGCTCTTTAACTAGTAGTAGAAAATCAACATAAAGACGAGTTTAGAATTTTGTAAGAACCGTACCCCTTGAAAATTTGAAAAAAATGACGAAAAAAAAATTTTTTGTAAGAACCGTGCCCCTACAATATTTCAAAAAAATTACGAAAAAAAAAATTGGTTCAAGCACTGACGTGAAGTCAGGAGCTTGTGCGCGTATGTCCTATTGTCCATTCTCCTGTATTGGACACTCTTAATCGAATTTACCATGGTGAATTATATTGTCGGTTCTCCTGTATTGGACACTCGTAATCGAATTTACCATGGTAAATTCGGAGTGTCCAATACATCAGGAGAACAGACAATAGAATTCACCATGGTACATTCGATTAAGAGTGTCCAATAAAGGAGAATGGACAATAGAACATACGCGCAAAAGCTTCTGACTTCATGTCAGTGCTTGAACCAATTTTTTTATACTATATATTATACTATATATATATACATACACACACATATACATACATATATGTTATACTATATGTTACGAATTTACCATGGTAAATTCGAATTAAGATTGTCCAATACAGGAGAATGGACAATAGAACATACGCGCAAAAGCTCCTGACTTCACGTCAGTGCTTGAACCAATTTTATTCTGCAAAAAGAGAAATACTTCGAAATTTTTGCCTACATCTCAATGAAAAATAGATAATAATAATACTTTTTATTTCAGAAAAGGCTTGTGTTACAAGTATTTCATAACATTTGGTGTGGAAATAGTGTGAAATATTCTTGTCTAAACAGTACAGTCCTGTAGAAGAAATTCACCAATATTGTATGGTTCCATGTCCAGTAATAGTTTGTAGATCCTTTTTTTGTATCTTATGAGGTTGGTTTCAGTCTGTACTTTCAAATTCATAAATATTTTCGTACCCTTTCCGATATAGTAAGTCTATCGACAGGATATAACATTTAAGTTGTTCTCGTTGAATACAGTTTTGGTTGATCTTCTGTGTAGTACTGCCTGTTTTCAAAGAGACAGAGGAGACTTTCCTGTATATCAAATTAAATTTATTCATCCATATGAGTACAAAAGCTTCTATAGTTTATTTATATTAATTAGTTTAAGCCAGACAACTTAAAAAATTTCCCTCCCCGGTAAAACAGGAAGTGATAGGCAACTGAATGCCCGTTATCCCCTCCCTATCGCCCCAGAGAAAGAAAAACAAGATAATCGCCTCGACACACAAAAATTGTTGATGTGCTGAATTGAATTTTCGATTCAGACATTGAATATTCAGGAGATTCAAAACTGGTTTTGAAGACTAGGATATTGGTTTTATTGACATGGATATAGCACAATTCGTTTTTTGTAAACCAGTTCAAAGAACTTTTGAGTGATGGTTCAATACTTGTTATCTCAAGAAAGGTATCAGCTTTATCAAAATATATAGTAGTGCGGTTGGCTCAGTGGGAGCTGAGTATTTGACTTGGGAGCGGAAACCCCAAGTTCAATTCCGAGGCTACGAAAGAAAATTTCTAGTCACGGTAATCTGCACCATTCACTGTTGGGTCAAAAATTAACAGTGCTGTGCATAAGGACACAGTAACAGAGCCTATACAGAACACAACTGGTTCTCCTTATTCGCTCAAGCTCTTCGAGAGCTTATGAGGGGTCTCCTTGGGGAAGACCTAGGAGGATCAGTATAATAATTAGTGACCGACCGAAAGTTCGGTTTCGGTTAAGACTGAGAATTCACTTCAATGATTATTAATTAGATTACATGGGTTGATTCCAAATAAGACGTGAAACTTGGAGTATGACTCATTAGCTGTTGTTTAATCCATATTTATTAATAACCGAAAATCAACGGTTTTTGGAGTTCGGGTGATTTTTAAGAGATTTCTGAACTTATAGTACATATTTCGTCAATTTTTTCTACGTTGACCAATTTTGGTGATAATTTTGGTTTATTCTCATCAGAAAAGAATATGATATGTACGAAAAAAGCAAAACTATGCTGTATAAGAGGTTGAAAAAGAATTAGTATGATTTGAAATGTGGTATATGAATAAAGGAAAAATCAATTTCTAATATCAATTTGTCTGCCACTTTCAAATTTCACAATTTTGTATGCCAAAATTATTTTAAAAACTTGCCAAATTCCTTCTTCATTCTCTAAAAGATTTCGTTAGATTGCCTAGCTAGTTTCGTTTCAGCAGATTTTTTATAAGCAACCTTTTGAATGTCCGGCATATTTAAAATAGTGAATGTGTATCAAAAGACACCGTGAGTAAATTTCAGGCGGAAAATAACAACTGGAGACATCAGAAAGACGGCATGTGCTAGCCTATGGAATAGTGGAACATAATTTATGAATACATTTTCTAATGTAATCTCGAGCTTAGTTGCAACAAAACAATATTGAATTCGTTATTTTCCTCTATTTGCTTCTTATATCCCTTTTCAAATCATACTAATCCTTTATTTACAGAACCAGTACTCAAATATCTCGGAAACCGTTGATTTTTGGTCCTCAATAAAAATGGCAAAAACCACAGCAAATGATTCATACTAACGCCTCCTCTAAGGTTCACGTCTGATTTGAAATCACCCTGCTTCGACTGATTATTTTGATAACTTGGTAATACCAAAATAATAAATAAAGATCTCAAAAAAATTGTCTTTTTATTTTATTTAACACTCCTTAACTATTTTTAGTGTATCCGAATAAAATTGTAAAAAATACAGTAGATTTCAGTATGAAATATAAAGTTTCGGTTTCGGCCGAAACTGAGACCCTGGCCGAAATTTCGGTTTCGGTTTTGGCTGAAATACCAGGTTCGGTCGGACACTAATAATAATCTACAATAAAATTTGTATGATTGGTATAATTTAAATTTTTTATTTTATCACCCCGATGCACGCTGTTGTTTGGATGGTTTATGGAAAGGGTAAAAATAATGGTCCCGAGTATACTTCATTGTGGTATCCGAGATTTATTACTGGTTCAGATAAACATTCTTCAGTGCCATCTATTAGGAATGTTCTTTGGGTTTTTTCTGTGAGGGATGATTGTATAAGTTTCAATGCTATGCTTTGCATTCCCATTTTATCTAGGATATATTTTATTATTTAGCCTGTCAAAGGCCTTTGAGGCCATGCTGGTTTTGCGTGTAGATTTTACAGTTGCTGAGAAGAAGGTGAAATTGTCGATGTGACAGGCTCGTTGCATTGCATGGGAGACACTCCCTCAGTAATCACTTAATTTCTAAACTATTTTTATTTAAGGACATTGAACATCAATTAAATTTTATTTCTTCAAACAATTGTTTCGAATGTTTCCCTTACAAATGCTGTATTACTTGCCGACCTATTATTTTCTATTGATTTTTTGCCCCACAGGCGGGAAAAATATGGTATTTGCTCCACAACAAAAGGATACTGATGTAGTTTTGGATATAAATGATAGAGCTCTCTGTGAACATCCCAGGTTAGGTTGATGGATGTGCATTAGTGTAACTTTTGCTTCAATTCATAATATGCTATATTAACAATGAAGAATTATTAGTTAACAAGAATTCATTTTGTGGAAGAACAAACAAGACCTCACAAGTGTGAATGACTTAAGACAGCAGGAAAATGGAATGTTCCAATCTTGCTTGATACATTGCCTGCCTTCCCACTATTTGTTACAATCTATTTTTTTACATTACTCTGTCGCAGCTCCACTATGCATTAAGCCTTAGAAACAGAATACCTGGCCACTGGAATCCAATGCAAACTGTGCTTGGGCCATGAAATCTTAAGTGATGAATATATATGCCTGCTATAGCTCTGGAAGTACATTAGTCGGCTTTAGAAAGGGAGCAGGCACAATAGATCATTAGGTCATTGTGCACTAATACCCCTAATCTGTATACGTAATAAAAAATAAGTGTATTTCTGTTTTGATACTGGGTTCCTACACGACCTTAGAGACAAAAAGGTTCATTTTTGACCTAATAGTGAATGGTGACTAATATAGTCTGATGCAGCCCATACACGCTCAATATTATTGTACAATATAATTGATGGTGTGTATTGATAGGTTGCACAATATAATAAATATCGCCTTCATTCGATACAATCATTTTCAGCAACCAACATATTATTGTACAATATATTGACCGTCTAGGGGCCACCGTCAATATATTGTGTAACCCACATTGTGCAATAATATTGAGCGTGTAAAGGCCGCTTAACCAGTAAATTTCTTTCGTAACCACAGTGAATAGTTGCTTGTGTCAAATTTATTCAAAAATGAAAATCTTTTAAATGACATTGAATTATTATATTCACATCTATGAAACAATTTAATATAAAAAATGTATTCTGACAAATTATATTTCCGTTAATTTTTTAAGTATCACAGTAACTAAGATGTCTGAAATTACTGATTATTCACTGATCCTATTATGGAGGGTAGAGGGAAGGAGAATAATCTCATATGGCGGATCTCTTGAAACAGTGTCCATCGTCAAGACTGCCAACTATGGAGCGGCAGTGAGCTCTACCCTCCATATTTTTTATGCTTTCTTCAATATTCATCCTCTGGCTACACTAACGCCACCTTAAATTGAGTAAACAGACACTGGTTGATACACAGAGATTATTCTTCTTCTGTCCACCATCCATAGATTGTACATATATTAATTAAACTTTGTAGTGGCACCATTGCTGGATTACAAATAGAAACATACATAAAATATCTCTAATGTCTTAAAAATTAGAAACTGGTAATCTTTCATTATCAAGTACGAAGGTGACGCCTAATTTGTCCTAAACTTCTTCAGGTATCAGTAAGTACACCAGTTCTAATTATCCAGTAACAAATTTCTTTTAACTGAATTCAGTTAGTCGGTAAATTCTTCTTTTTCTTGCTCCCAGGTGGAGTTATCCAATATATAATCCTCAAATTGATACTATTCCCAATAATATTGACTTCATCAAACTTCATTGACTTTTCATTTCAATAATGTGGTATCCCTCTGAACGATCCTTCAAATTCACCAATCGTCTTGTTTTAACCGGAAAGTGAAGTTATTGAATGTTACAACTTGTACAGTAGGTCCATAATAAGGAGTAATGTAGGCAGAGCCATCTGCTGGACCAACTACTTGTGTTGATATTAGTATTATGTCTATTAATTGACCTAGAAACATGAATCCTAGGGTGCATAATTTAGCTAAACCAATAGCTGGATAACCAAGGTAGAATCTATCTAATCCAAACATACCGAAAAATATCGATAGTAAGAGGGCAGTATCAAAGTAGTAACCATTCCTAAAAAAGGTGAAATTTCAATATCGATAAAAACGGGCCATAACTGCCTGCACTTACGTCCATTTACAAGGTAATTCCTTGAAGAATGTAGACTTATTTGTTTCTGTACAACTAATTTCTTCAATGGCCAAACATTGCACTGAAAATTAAGAACACTTAAATAACTACACAAGATCAAAGTTATCCAGAATCGCCCAGTCTTTAACAGAAAGAACACGTTCATAATGCAAATATTGTTGGATATCAAAATATAAATGTATTAACTACTTTCTTGTCTTAGCGTATTGGGTTTGGTGAAATTCGTGTTTTTGAGGCATTTATGGCAACTAATGTAGTATGGGGCAGAGCCTTATCCTATATAAACAGCAAAGTATCCCCAAAGCTATATTATGAGATTCCACAGTCATCAGATGTGTGAAGTTGTTTTGTCCAAAAATATGATATTTTACCATTTATCAATTGTCCTATTTTGGCTCCACAACACCAAACTAATCAATCAATTTTTATTTGTCTAGATTAATGTAGAACCCTCAATTGTCTTCCTTTGGACAATAAGTCGTTTCCGAATAATTTTTACCTATAACCTTATTCTTGTTGTTTGTAGAATTTTTTTTTATTCTGGATGAGGTATCATTGGATTTCTTCTAGTTATTTGAGCTAAACGGTCCTGCTGCTGAGTAATAACCCCTTAGGTAACTTATTCATCTGTGTTCCAGATTTCCTAATTCTTTGAATATTTTATTAGTTTTAGAAACCACTTACAGTACGGGAATGGATCTTTGAGACTTACCCTGCGTTACTAAGGCAAGTATTCTTCCCTTCTGCACATCTGACAACAGGCTTTGACCCTTAAATTATTTGAAAACAATACAATACTTTTTAAACTATAAAAACAACACTACCGGAATGAATGGTATAATTTTTTTTGGACCAAACAATACTTATCGCTAAAAACAACATGCTTTCATGAGCTTGTGAATAAATGGATATTATGTAGAATACTGGGCGGTTCCATATAAGCTTTGTTATGTGTATTTGAAACAGAATACCTTTAGCCTTGTTATCCTGTCGACAACCACGAATTTGCTGCGTTTTGGGATCAATAAGGTCATAATTAGGATCAGGACACATGTACTGTCCCAATCTAAGGGTATTACAATCAACAGAAACTTGAATTACACATTGTCCAAATGTGAATACTGTGAACAGTATGAAAATTATTCTACACATCTTTGTTATTATAAATTTATATTTTCATGAACATTAATTTCTTCCTCACATAACAGAATATGATAATATGATTTCTTCAGATTCTAGATAAAGATAACCACAGAACATATAATATAGATAACCAACGGCAACAAACCAACAAAGAACACTAGACCATAGACCATGTTATATATGACATAGAGCATAGATCAGATATACATTTGTTGAAGTTAACTTTTTTTTTAACGTTAATCTGTGCTTTAACAGTGATCTGAGATCTGAGAATCTGTTTCAATAATTTTCTATGATTTTATAAACATTTTCTAGTTATACGATTCGCACAAAATTTTACAAGAATTTTCGCGTTGCCATTCTACAACTAATAACCATGTTTGAATTGGATCGGTTTTGTATTTTTCGAGTTATTGAGGAAATAAAAACCAAATTTCAGATGGGTATAACTCCGAAATCGTTTCGCCGATTATGCCTATAGACCACATTAGTTAGGTTAGGCGGGAAATTTGAATTACGATCCATCCGTGGATCCGAGCACTGAATTCCCCATGCATTTCTTATGGACCTAAAATTTACGCGAATTTCTCGCCTCTTTTTAGATACTTTGGCTAATTTCTTAAGGTTTATTTTGGTTGAAATAGATTGAGGTGTCATTCGATTCGGAATGGCATGTAGATAGTTTTTGAGAATATGCTAAGGCCACTCGCAAAAATTGCAATAGTTATAAACAATTAAGTGAAAAAAAATTGGTTCAAGCCCTGTGGACAGAAGCTTTCTGGCGCTCTTGTTCAAACAGACAAATATTATATCTCCGAAAGTATTGGTTTCTCAGAGTTGAGAATTATATCAAAGTATTCTTATGATAGAACTGCATCATGAATTCAACTTGGGAGCGGAAGCCCCAAGTTCAATTCCGAGGCTAGGAAAGAAATTTTCTAGTCACGGTATTCGCCACCATTCGCTGTTGGGTCAAAAAATTAACAGTGCTGTGCCTAAGGTGGCGTAAGGACACAGTAACAAAGCCTACACAGAACACAACTGGTTCTCCTAACTCAGGGCAAGCTCTTAGAGCTTATGAGGGGTCTCCTTGTGGAAGACCCAGGAGGATCAGTATAATAATAATAATAATAATAATAATAATAATAGTTTATTTATCAAGATTAAATGAGCAATCTGAGAATGAGAACTGCACCATGGAAGAAATCAAATTAAAATAGCTCTCTTATAGAACAGGATGACATGTACGAGTATGAACATAGATCATATAATAAATCAGAGATAGAATAATTATAGCATTCTGTGAAAACATAGAAGTACGATTCATTATTGAAATTTCGAAAAATCATATCTCCGAAAGTATTAGCTTGTTGGAGTTGAAAATGATATCAATGGATTTTTATGGTGAAACTTCATCTTAAAAAAAAATTATTTTGAAATTTGTAAGTTAAAAAAAAATTTTTTTTCGTTACTCCGAAACAATCTGGCCTATTTTGCCCTATAGCGAACTCAACCGAGAAATGTATCTCCTTAACCTACTATTTCAACTGCCTAGCTCATTCAGTTCGAGAGTTATTGTAGAAACAAAATTTAGAAATTTTCAATTTTTTTTTTGACACTTTACGGTAACCTGATCAATACAAAACTTCACATGCGTCTAAAGGTAATGATTCTACAATTTTATGCTAAATTTCAGATAGATCGAGTGATCAGTTTCGGAAATATCCATATAAAAAATATTTTTACTAAAAACGTCCATAACTCCGAAACCGTTTGATGGATTTCGGCCGTTAACGAACTCGTCCGAGATATTTACGCTCCAAAGCTACCCTGCAATTTTCAATCCGCTAACTCCTTTCGTTCGAGAGTTATCGTGCCTACGGCCGGTCGGCCGGCCGGACAGAATCGATTTCGCACTCGGATTCTTGATCAGTGAGTCGAACCAAATCGTTTGAGACCATTTTCAGCCAAAAATTCCAAAATTGGGCAAATTGATAAGCACTGTGTTCCGAGGAACAAGAGTGCCAAAAAGAAGTAGGTTTAGGTTTTCGCCAATATCTCAAAAACTATTTCAGATAATTCAAATTCGAAAACATATCCAAGAAGAGGAAGAAATTTCATAAAAATAGTCACAACTCCTAGAACAAGGACCAATATTTATAATTTTCCCAGAGGTTTGAAAATACTCCCGAAAACGGGTACTCCAGTTTGCCTAAGCCTCGCCCCCTTCGGGGCGAAATATTATTTAAACTAATTAAATATGATAATAAAAAATCGAAAAAAATCAGGCGCCTGCAAGATAAATCAATGAACAATAATTCGTGGTCCAAAAATGTTTATCGCGATTTTTCAATTAGTTATCCATTAGTTAATTAACAATTTTTGTAGCACGAACAATAACATTGCAAGTACGATAATTGTTAAACCATTAATCTGAGAATTTATTGCTTTCGTTTAGTTATTTTCCAAAGGTCTTAGAATGGATTCCTAGTGGAAAATTTTAAAAATTATCAATTTTCGTTTTGTTATGAACAATTTACTTAAGTGAAAAATTATAAAGCTTCAATTGATAATATAACCATTGATCCGTTTTATCATGATCAGAAACTACCTCAAAATGATTTTTAATAATTATTATCTCCTTTTGTTTAAAAAATTGTTATAAACCAATGGACTTTCATGAGATAATTTAAAATTTTCTTTTAATATATAATTGAAGCCTTATAATTTTTCACTTCAGTAAATTGTGAATAACAAAAGGAGAATTAACAATTTTTCAAATTTTCTAACGGCAGTCTATTCCAAGACCTTTGAAAAATAGTTCTACGAAAGGAAACATTCTCAGATTAATAGTTTAACAATTATCGTACTTGCAATGTTCATGTTCGTGCTACAAAAAATTGTTAATGAACTAATGGATAACTAATTGAAAAGTAGCAATAAACATTTTTGGACTACGGATTATTGTTCATTGATTTATCCTGCAGTTGCCTGAATTTTTTCAATTTTTTATTTTCATACAATCATATTTAATAAGTTTAAATAATATTTATTCATGAAAGGTTCGAAGGGGTCGAAGCTTACGCAAGCCGGAGTACCCGTTTTCAGGGAATTGGTCCCAGTTCCGGGAGTTGGGTCTTTTTTTAGGAAATTTCCTCCTCTTCTTGAAACTTTTATCAAATTTGAATTATCTCAGACATTTTTTGCGATATTGGCGAAAAAACAAACCCCCTTCTTTTTTTCCACTCAATTGTTTATAACTATGGCAATTTTTACGATCGGCATTTTCTCAAAAACTATCTACATGCCATTCCGAATCGAATGACACCTCAATGATAATTTTCGGAGAATACGCAAAAATTTTGACCTAAAAAGCACTTGTTGACTAGACTATATTGTGATGAGATCCTCCTGAAAATCATCCAAGAGTATTTAAAAAGATGTTTTATATTTTTAAAATTCGAACTCACGATATGCCTCGCTTCACTCTCCCATCAATTGAATATCCACTGAAAGGTAAATCAAATAATCGGGTGTGCTGCTAGTAAAATACAATTTATGGTGCTATTCTGCTTTTTATCTGTAAGCTATGAATCTTTAGGTAACGATTGCTCTGTAAGAGGCCACCTTATGAAATCGTAAATAATGCAATTCTGGAATTGTTCCTGTAACTATCTCATTTACTGTGCTACATTTGAACTACTCTGATGAATTTCTTGGAAAACATAACCTAAGACCGTTGAAGGTAGATTGGCTTATAGATGAAAGCAGACTAGCACCATTAGTTTCAAAAAATATTCTAACAACTAAAAAATCCCAAAAATGAAAAAAACATAAAAAAATATTTGAATATTCTCATGGGCAAAAGATTGGGTTAGATTTCTGTTTCAAAGATACTGCGTATTTCCTCAATACATTTTCTTGTTCTGAGTGTTAATTGATTGACATATTTTCTGATCATTTTGGGATACTTACTTATCACATTACAACTCTGTTCTATTCTTTCAGTCAGATGTTATTTACTGTGTATTTCCTCCGCACTTCTGCTTCAAGCAGCCCCCAACAAAATAATCCATACATGTTGAGTCAGGCGACCGCGGCGGCCAATTATGAGGTCCTCCTATGCCAAACTAATGGAACGGGTACGCAATATTCAAATGCTGTTTTCCTCCACTATGTTTAAAATTTGTTCTGCATTGTTTTGTATCAGTGGTCTCTCCTTCTGGTTAGATGGAAATTTTCGTGTTTCTCTCAAAGAACGGGCGATATTCTCAAATGTCTGATGGTTGGGAACTCCTCTATCAGGATATCTCACCTGATATTCTCCCACCGCCGCACGTCCATTAGAATTGCAAAAACCATAAACAACTTAAACAAGTATCATATCATAATACTCATTCGAAAAACGAGGCATATTTCAGAAGAAAAATTTTTAGAATTCAAGAACCAGCAAAACCAAATTGTAATGAACACCAGAACTGTCAAATAAAATATTTATTTGGTACCTGTGATTCAAGCCTGAAAAAATTATTGATAAGTGTACCTATGCTGAATAGTGGAACTTGAATTTTTCAAATTTTAAAAACGTCAGAGCAATAAATTATATTTATGGAAGGCGTTATCACAATATTCATGGCCGTATAGGTTCTCAAAAATTTAAGTCGTCCATTAATTTTTAGGAATTTTTTTTTTAATCATTGATAATCATTGAAAAAAATTATATATATCAGAAACTATTCATCCAACATCGCTGAAGGCGAGAGCCTTCAGAACCTAACTCTACTGCCAAGTTCCAAGTTTGAACACGATCGGATCTATATTGTTGGAGATCCGAGCTCACACAAGGCATGTGAGTTCTGTAGCTGGATGAGTGACCATTGCCTCGATAACTCTCGAACGAAAGGAGATAGGGACTTGCAATTTACCATGGTAAATTCGATTAACAGTGTCCATTAAGGAGAACGGACAAGAGAATTCACCATGGTAAATTCTATTGACAGTGTCTGACACAGGAGAATGCGCAAAAGCTCCTGACTTCACGTCAGGGCTTGAACCAATTTGTTGTTTCTCAATTTTTTTGAAATGTTCTAGCGATACGATGCTTACAAAATTTCACAAACGTGCTTAAGTTTATTCTACAACTATGCACCCAGTTTCAATTCGATCGAATTTATATTGGTTGAAAACAAAATGATTATTCGGAAACCATTGGGCCGATTATGCCCATTAACGAACTTGTCCGTCCTATAGGGATGCGCCACCTACCCTGAAAATTTCAAGTTGCTAGCTCTTTCCGTTCTCAAGGTTATCGTGGCAACAGCCGGACGGCCGGCCGGACAGAATCAAATTTGACCTTGAATTCTTCATCGAGGAGTCAAACGCAATCGATTGAGACCATTTTCGGCGAAAAAAAATCGAAAATTACAGATATTTGCGCAAAATGATAACGCGATGTTCCCCAGAACATACGGGCAAAAATGAACGGTTTGTGTGCCGTTCTAGTGAAAATCTGTATTCGAAGTTCTAATCTATGGAAAATCAGATTATATTAGCGATTAATTGATATTTCATGTACAGGGTGTTTTATTAGACCGTAAAGTAAAAATCAAAATATCTGAGTACTAGTCTGCACTCTTTTAGATTAGTTCTTATGCAGAGTTTGTTGGCCTGAAATGACACTAAGTGCCAAATTTGAAAATAATTCGTTGAACGGTTTGGGACTTATAACTAACCAAAAATTTTGCTCAAATCGATAAACCACCCTGTACCTCAGAAATCACGAGCCTCAGCCCATTTTTGCGCGTATGTTCTGGGGAACATCGCGTTATAGTTTTGCCCAAATGTCTGTGACTTTCGAATTTTTTGACGAAATTGGTCTCAAACGATTCAGTTCGACTCCCCAATGAAGAATTCGAGGTCAAATTTGATTCTGTCCGGCCGGCCGTCCGGCCGTCCGGCCGTCCGTTGCCACGATAATTTGAGAACGAAAAGAGCTAGCGACTTGAAATTTTCAGGGTGGATGGCGCATTGCAATACGACGGACAAGTTCGTTAATGGGCATAATCGGCCCAGTGGTTTCCGAGTAATAATTTTGTTTTCAACCAATATAGATCCGATTGAATTGGAACTTGGTGAGTAGTTGTAGAATATGAACCTTAGCACGTTTGTGAAATTTTGGGAGAATCGTGAGGCTAGAAAATTTTAAAAAAATCATTAAAAAATATTTTTGTTGTTACGATAACCTGAGAACTTTTGATTGTTGTTCTCTGGCTTCCCTGGTTATCATCTTTTCACCATGTTACTGCGTACAGTTATTCGTGGACCACCATGTAGATCTGATCAGCAATATAGGATGGATAGCTTCTGAGATACCTACATATCATTTTTTAAGATTTTTTCCAAAAATCACAAAATTTCGCACAAGTCTTTGTTTCTGCATAATACAAATAGATACCAAGTTTAAATTCGATAGGATCTATATTGTTTGAAAGCAAAATTTCAACTCCGAATTCGTTTGGCCGATTATGCCCATTAACGAAATTATCCGTCGCATTCGGATGCGCAACCTACCCAGATAATTTCAAGTCGCTATCTGTTTCCATTCGAAAGTTATCGTGACGACGGCTGGCCGGACAGGATCAAATTTGATCTCGAATTCTTCATCAGTCGAACACCTAATCGATTTAGACCATTTTCGGCAAAAAATTCGACAATTACGTATCTACAGACATTTAAGCAAAATGATAGCACCCTGTTCCCTAGAAAATGCGCGCTAAATGTTTCATCGGGTAAAGCGATGGGTGCAGGACCAGCTCTTTTCGGATCTGTACTAACATTTCGCAGTAGAGATTCATATAAGAATGTTCCAGTTTCTGCGTGGGTCGTCTCTCACGATCATGATGAAAATTCCCGAGAACCATTAATGTAAAAAAATCTAAATCCCTCTAGATAAAACTGTCAGTGACATACATTTTTTAAATACCAGAGGTGGGAATCTGCCGTATCAGCGACCTGTCGATCTTCTGATAAACTCGAACTATGACAAAACATACCTCATTGAAAACCAAACAATTTAAAATTAAAAATTGATTCACTCGATTCCTCACGGCTCTAAAAATACATTTTAGAGGAGGCGCAGTTTCGTAGACTAGATTCTGGCTTTAAATCTCGAAAATTGGGACCACCATTCAGTCCAGTTCAAAACCCAGGTTGATCAAGTCGCCACCGTCCAATCTCCATTGATCCCTTAGAAACAATCGACACAATGGTTTACGAGTCCGATTTTTATACGACCAGAAGGCCGTACCGCTACACGCCTTCTTATTCGACGTACACTACTTCGGTAAGTTTATATTGCATGTTATTTTTGTGTTTTTTCGGAGAACTGAATCAAAAGAAGGATCTTAATTCTTCAGAAATGGTTTGAATGGTGATTGCGGATTTCCAGTTTCCAGTTCCAATTTGATAATATAAATGAGTTATTTTGATTAAATATACAGGTTGGTTCTAAATTGATGCAGAAGATTTTGAGAGATGGTTCTTCAGCAAAAATGATTGAGCGTCTTTCATTATAAATTTTTCTTCTACACCCCCTTTCCTTCCAAAATACTACTCTTTGAAATAAGGGGAAATTTTTGTTTTTATTGAATATCTCCTCTGTGAAACAACCCAGAAGAATAACTTGGCAACTCTCTAACACTAATTCAATGTCACTTTTTGAGAGTTATTGCAATTCTGAAATGTTAACACAAAGGGTTTAGCAAATCAATCCTTACAATATTTTGAATCAGAACATTGCGATACTCCAACATTTTGGAAAATAAAAAATTGATTTGAAAAGAAAAAATGTCAATACGAACCTTTCTTGTATCTTGACTTTTTGTCCTAAAATTGTTAGTTCAGTTTCAAAAACACATTAATATTCATCGAAAAAATTGATATGGCTGCTGCAAAATGTTGTCATGTTAACTAATATCGAGTAAGTTGGTGTCTAATGAAGTCTAAATGACAAATATTTTAATATCTGATATTCAATAAAAACAAATTTCAAAGGGCAGTAACTTGAAGGGGAAGGGGCATAGAACAAAAAATTACATGAAAGAACCCCATCAATTTTTGGTTAAGAACCACCTCTTCAATTTTTGTTCATCAAATTAGTAACAACCTGATGTATAAATCATGTCAGTGTACTTACAACCCATTTCGACACTAAAATACAAATAAACTTTCATTTTGAGGAAACTATTTTGAAGTGGTGATTTATGGATTTTCTTCTTTTTCTCATTCGAGGTTCATATTTCAATTCCATCAGAATTAGGTCACTAATATTCCTTCGATATTTATAGTTTAATTATGATAAATGCAGAAAAAGGGAAAACACCACTTCAATGATAGGATTTCAATGTATACTGTTGTTTTGAAAACAATATTACAATTTTTTATTTTTAAATTTGGATTGCACATTCAATGATAACTATTTTCTGAGGTAATCTTCTGCAAATTTGTTTGAATCCAAGTTATTTTAGGATATTTTTTTGATTCAGTAGAAAACTAATATGCCCACTTTTTTTGCATGCAGCAGTGACCAGTACCTGATTTTGTGTGTATTTAACTTCATGCGATGATATCCTTTTATACATACTCGTACTTTATTGATATAAAATACGACGATATAAAATACAACCAACATGGTAATTATTCATTTCGAAAGTAAAGTATGGCAAGCCAAGATTAAACGTACTCAATTTAGATCTGATTACAAAACTGCCAGCTTTATGTATTGAGATTAAACTTTAAAATCCGTTCAAATCCACCTGTCCTATTATGGAAATTACAGGGGAAATCTGTGAATGTTTCAAATAATGTGGAATTGGATCAATTCCTGGTGGAACGTCTGTTAACTAAAGTGATATGCTTGATAATTGTTTTCTATCGAATATATCATCTAGGCATGGAAAAATATATCTTTTGAATACGCAAATTTAGAAGATATTGATAAATTCGTTCAAACAGTTTTACTTTTCCCTTTCTCTCCACCGGAGGGAAAATAGTTGCAATGAAAACAATAAATTATTTACCCATCTTCATTGGCCAGAACCGTAATTTATATTTGTCAACAGTTTTTTTGGCGCTCTAGTTCCTCGGAACTGAGTGCTTATCAATTTGCCCAAATGTCTGTAATTTTCGAATATTTCGATGAAAATGGTCTTAAACGATATGGTTCGACTCACTGATCAAGAATCCGTGGTCGAAATTCATTCTGTCCGGCCGGTCCGGCCGGCCGGCCGTCCGGCCGTAGGAACGATAACTCTCGAACGGAATGAGCTAGAGAGTTGAAATTTTCAGAGTAGGTTTGGGGGATAAGTATCTCGGCTAAGTTCGTTATTGGGCAAAATCGGACAGATGGTTTCGGAGTAACAAAAAAAAAAATTTTTTTTACGAAACAAATTCCAAATAAAATTTTTTTTAATAAGAAGTTTTATCATAAGAATCCATTCATATCATTCTTAACTCTAACAAGCTAATACTTTCGGAGATATGATTCTTCAAAATTTCAATGTAAATCGTATTTCACACATTGATATAATTATTCTATGTATGAATTGTCATAATGTCAACTTGACAGAAGGGAATATTGTAACTTCAAAAATATTGGGGTTGAAATACTCGTATTTTAGCGATGCAACGGGGAGCTCACCCGAAAATGTTTGAAAATATTACGTAAATATTGAAAGCATAATTCTGTAGTTCGAGAGAGGAGAAAATTTGGTGAACGTAGATCAGGAAATTTTTGATCGATTACAAGGAATTTTATTTATTACTCATCTTCTTTCATATTATTACTCATCTTCTTTCATACATGTTTTATGGAATACCTACTATTTGTAGATACTTTAAACCTGGTTTGGGCAATTGTCATACGAAACGAGATATAATTTGTCTGTTTGAACTAGAGCGCCAGAAAGCTCCTGTCCACAGGGCTTGAACCCATTTTATTTTCATAACTACCGTAACTAGATACATTTTTCATGAATCACATTAATATCAAGATATGTAATATACTTATAATTATTTTGAAACGTTTGCAAAGGAAATAGCATAGGTACCAGGTGTCAATTTGAAAACTTGCCAGGCCAATTATGTCACGACGGGGATGTTTTGAGTCGGAACAGATCAATTTTTATTCGGAGGGGGAGATACAAACATTTGAGATGGGTTTCTTGGGACTGTATTATTGTTTGGCTAGAAATGGAAATCATTTCGAGCATCTCATTTGATTAGTAGGTACATTAAGTATGAACACCCTGTAACTACTTCAAGAACTCAATAAAACATTGCGAACTGTAGTATTTATGTAGAGGGATAAGTTGTTTTTCAATTGAGGTACAGCTCACCCTCTACACCCTATTAAGAATTTAGTGGTGACAACCCCTAGATTTTGGCTTTTGGAAAATTGACCTGTTCCGGCATTTTCTCTCAAAACATCCTTGTCGTGAAATAATTGGCCTGGCAAGTTTACCAATTGACACTTTGTATTCATTTGGGGGGATGAATTCAGGAGCGCCCGGAATAGTCAGACAGCATTAAAATAATATACTCTTCTGATTTATTTTTACGCGCTCGTACCAGGGCATTATTATATATTATATTATATATTATCGTTCGATTGTTTCAATTTCACGATTTGTTCTGAAACAGTTTCACTTTGAAACGATTATATGGTCGCGCATTGGTGAAATATTTGTGGCAAAATTCAAATCTCTATCATCTTGCCTAAATGATATTCGGTAACTTAGAGACGTTGCGGGGTAGGTTGAAGGCTTATGAATACGCCCAATGGTTTCGGAAATACAGGATGAGTCTTTAGGTTGTATATTAATTCATTGGTGGATATACCAGCAGGCTGAGTAGGCTGGAGCCTAGGGCGGCTAATTTCAAGGGGGGGGCATATTGGCAAATTTAGTTCATAAATTTTTTATCTCGACTTATATATTGAAAAAAAAAATATTACACACACACACAATACGAATTTCCAAAATTAAAGAGAAATTGGTATATGTTGTGTTGGATAGCCTACGGGCGGCAAATCTGTAAATCCGCCACTACATTAATTCTAACTATATATTCGTCCCATCGAATAAAACACTTTTTGGCGCTCTTGTGCCTCGGAACAGAGTGCTTATCAATTTGCCCAAATGTCTGTAATTTTCGAATTTTTCGATGAAAATGGTCTTAAACGATTTGGTTCGACTCACTGATCAAGAATCCGTGGTCGAAATTCATTATGTCCGGCCGTAGGCATGATAACTCTCGAACGGAATGAGCTAGAAAGTTCAAATTTTCTGAGTAGGTTTGGAAGATAAATATCTCGGCTAAGTTCGTTATTGGGCAAAATCGGACAGATGGTTTCGGAGTAACAAAACAAAAATTTTTTTTTACATAACAAATTCCAAATTAAATTTTTTTCAATATGCAGGTTTACCATAAGATTACATTGATATCATTTTTAACTCTAACAAGCTAATACTTTCGGAGATGATTTTTCAAAATTTCAATAATAAATCGTATTTCTATGTTTTCACAGAATGATATAATTACTCTTTCTATGAATTGTTATAATGTCAACTTATTTTCCTGAGACATGACATTGTCTAATTCATCTCAGCAATCGTAGAATTATGAGAATTATAATATGATATCATACTTTCTGTTGGTTGATATTTTCATGCCGATGGTCAGTCCATATGATGATGAGAATGGTAATGGTAAGTTAATAATATTGAGTTCAGAATATCTCCAGTAAAAACAAAACTGGAATATTGGTGTATTGGAGTATTATTATATTATCGTTCATCATAGAATTGAGGAATGAATATCTCGGATGAGTTCGTTGTTGGGTAGAATTCGTTTTGGATTGATAATTTTTGGCACTCTTGTTGCATTCAAATTCTTCTATGATGTTTGAATTCAATTTCTGCTAAGATGAAGTTCTTTCATAAGAATCCATTGATATATTTCCCAACTCTTACCAATACCTTCGAAGATATGATTTGTCAAAGTTTGAACAAGAGCGCCAAAGCTCCTGTCCACAGGGCTTGAACCAATTTTTTCATTTATCATTTTTCCAGATTCTGCTCAGACTAAAAGTAACAAGCCTTTATAGATTTCAGAAAGTGCTAGTACACTCCTGCATATAAATTATCTATTACTTTGATGGTGAAAGAGCAACATGTATGACAACGTGATTCACAGGTTGAGTGGAACACTACAAAGCTTTCAGATTTTATAACATTCAATAAACAATATCTTGACTAGGGAGAGAAATGCTGAAGAATAATTTATTTTTCTGATATTATTGAATACTTGTTATGACTCAAGATAAACTTAATCTGCTTTCTTTATGCATATTTCATTTAGTTTTATGAATCCGCTAGTCTATAATGTGGAAACAAGTGATTGGAAAAAAATGATAATTGGAGAATGTGTCATAGTTATAGGAAACTGCACACCAACGTACAGTCCATTCGGAAAAACCATGAAAACTGATGATTTTTCGAAATTTCAACAGCCCGAGCCAAATTTGGAAGGAGCTTTTGCGCGTATGTTCTATTGTCCATTCTTCTGTATTGGACACTCTTAATCAAATTTACCATGGTAAATTCGGTCAGTGTTTGAACCAATTTTTTTTTCGTAATATTTTTGAAATTTTCTTGCGTTACGGTTCTTACAAAATTTTAAACACTTCTTTATGTCGATATTCATCAACTAGTTACCAAGCTTGAATTCGATCAAGTCTATATTTGTTGAGTTATCGAGAAAATAATATTCCAGGTGGGTATAACTCCGAAACCTTTGGACCGATTATGCCCGTAAACGAATTTACTCTCCCATTCGGATACGCAACATACCCCGAAAAATGCAAGTTCCTATCTCCTTTCTTCCGAAAATTATCGAGGCAACGGTTACCCATCCATCTACTGTACTCACACAAGGCTGCTCGAATCTCCAACAATATATATCTGATCGTGTTCAAACTTGGAACTTTGCAGTAGAGTTAGGTTCTGAAGGCTCTCGCAAAGTTTCAGCGATGTCGGACGACTAGTTACTGATATGTATATGGAATTTTTTTCAATAATTTTAAAAATTTTCTAGTAATATGATCCTCACGAAATTTTGCAAGAATTTTGCATTGGCATTCTACAACTAATAACCATATTTGAATTAAATCGGTATTGAATTTTTCGAGTTATTGAAGAAATATCAACCAAATTTCAGATGGGTATAAATCCAAAACCGTTAAGCCGATTATATCTATAAACTCAAATGTCGCATTCAGATGCACAACTTATACTGAAATTTTCAAGTCGCTCTCTGTTTCCGTTCTCGGGCTATCGTGACATAAAAAATATTTTTTAATGATTTTTTCAAATTTTCTAGTGATACGATTCTCACCAAGTTTCACAACCGTGCTCAGGTTTATATTCTACAACTATTCACCAAGTTCCAATTCGATCAGATTTGTATTGGTTGAAAAAAAATTATTACTCGGAAAAAAATAGGCCGATTATGCCTATTAACGAACTTGTTCGTCGTATTGGGACGCGCCACCTAGCCTGAAAATTTCAAGTTGCTAGCTCTTTCCTTTCTCAAGTTATCGTGGCAACGGCAGGCCGGACAGAATCAAATTTGACCTCGAATTCTTCATCGGGGAGTCGAACCCAATCGTTTGAGGCCATTTTCGTAAAAAAATTCGAAAATTACAGACATTTGGGCAAAATGATTAAGCGATGTTCCCCAGAACATTCACGCAAAATGTGTTTCTGTTGACGAGAGGAATCTATAGTTAAAATTAATGTACAACTTAAAGAAAGACTCAGCCTGTATGTCCATTTGAAATTTTTTGTTCTCCAATATTTCCAAAATGACAGATCTGATAAAAGGGATTCGTGCTTAGGTACAATAATGTCTCATAGGTTCGTACGAAATTACATGATACTAGCTGGCCCGGCAGACTTCGTACTGCCCTCCAACTCCAACTCCAACTCCAACTCCAACTCCAACTCCAACTCCAACTCCAACTCCAACTCCAACTCCAACTCCAACTCCAACTCCAACTCCAACTCCAACTCCAACTCCAACTCCAACTCCAACTCCAACTCCAACTCCAACTCCAACTCCAACTCCAACTCCAACTCCAACTCCAACTCCAACTCCAACTCCAACTCCAACTCCAACTCCAACTCCAACTCCAACTCCAACTCCAACTCCAACTCCAACTCCAACTCCAACTCCAACTCCAACTCCAACTCCAACTCCAACTCCAACTCCAACTCCAACTCCAACTCCAACGTGAACTCCAACTCCAACGTCAATGCAAACCTCAACGCCAACGACAACTCCAACCCTAACGCCAACTCCAATTCAAATTGATCGTAGCACTATCTGTCGTGACAAACTAAAATTAAAATAGAATAATATTGAATGCGATGATAGCGCCATCCGTCGAATCTGATGTAAAACATTCCAAAATCAAAAACTCCTTACAAAAAAAAAACATCTGAATTCACAAAATTATTTATACACACTTCAAAACTCTTTAAAAAATAATTACATTTAATATTTTAATCAGCACATGAATTGAATAACAAATTAATCGTAGCACCATCTGTCGGGACAAACTAAAATTGAATGCGATGACAGCGCCGTCCGCCGGATCTAATGTAAAACATTCCAAAATCAACAACTCCTTATAAATAAGAAATTAATTGAAAAACATTTTCCAGTAGACCAAATTGTAAATCTAAACCATTCTCGAATCTCCACGAACACACACAAAAAATTTCATCAAAATCGGTCTAGTCGAAGTTACACTTCGCGTTGCAAATTGGCGGAGGTGCCAGGTATACCATCAAAGAAAGGATAATTATGGTGAGCAATGAAAACTTTGGTTCTCCCCGTCATTTTTAGTAAATCTAAACCATTCTCGAATCTCCACGAACACACACAAAAAATTTCATCAAAATCGGTCCAGTCGTTTAGGAGGAGTTCAGTCACATACACACGCACACAAGAAATATATATATTAAGATTATTATCACAAGAAGCGACGAAAATATCTTGGAAACTAATCGACAGCATCCTCTGAAATGTTGATATTGCTCAGAAACTGGCCCTTACAGAGCTACCCGCTATGGGACAACACAATATTATTTTTTGCCGGCCACACTCATTGTGCCAAAAACTATTGAATATTGAATTTACGGAATGTGCACAAGGGTACATGGTGTTATTCCATGTTATCCTGTCCCTATTATCTGCGTGCTTTGCATTTATCCGGTCAGGTGGTCAAATTCCTGCACATTTTATAACAATTTTTTCGGAAATATTCCAACTCCATTGAAATTTTTCTAACTGTTTCGAAATATTTTCCAACTCCTTCGAAATTTTTCGCAACTCCTTCGAAATTTTTTCCAACTCCTTCGCAAATTTTCCAACTGTGTTCAAAATTTGCCAACTCCATCGACAAAATTTCTAGTCGTTGTGGGACATCTCCAGCTATGAAATAGATGAAACATTTCTGGCGATGCAAAATTCCGGGATAAATGAAAACTAGTAGCTACACGCCGAAAACTAATTGAAGAGTTGCCAAGAACTGCCTCAATCTCATTTTCTACATCTATTTGGATACTTCCTACAAACACAATATCTGCTTAGTCATGAGTTGAGAAAGAATGCATTGTTCATTCAGAACGTACGACAAGTATCAAATGAACAATTAAAATGATACAAGTTGCCATATCAACCAGTATTTTCGTTTATCAGCCTACTTATAATTTGAACATGAAATTATACTTTATCAGATTCTTGTATCTTCTGAACGAAAGCGAATAGCTGTCATCTGCCAAATTTTGTCATAGAGCACCCTGTATATGTCGTAGAACACCCTGTATATGTATAGCTTTCTCATCATAACATAGAATATGATTTTTCTGCAAACTGCTTATCTAAAATATGGCTTCTAAGTGAACGATTTATTCATTCCTATGAATTTGATGTCCCATTAATACTATTTTGGATCACTGAAAAATATAAATAGACGACGCTCCTTTGCATCAAACACAGACGTTCAGTGAATATTAAATAGATCTACATATTTATTTGAATGCATATTTTAAACAATTTCCAGAATATGCCTATTTTTATCTCTTTTTTGGCGCTCTTGTTCCTCGGAACAGAGTGCTTATCAATTTGTCGAAATGTCTGTATTTTTCGAATTTTTGGCTGAAAATGGTCTTAAACGATTTGGTTCGACTCACCGATCAAGAATCCGGGGACGAAATCGATTCTGTCCGACCGGCCGGCCCTTAACACGATAACTCTCGAACGAAAGGAGTTAGAGGATTGAAATTTGCAGGGTACGTTTGGAGCGTAAATATCTCGGACGAGTTCGTTAACGGGCGAAATCCACCAAGCGGTTTCAGAGTTGTGGCCGTTTTTAGTAAAAACATTTTTTATGAATATTTTTCCGAAACCGATCACTCGATCTGTCCGAAATTTACCACCAAATTGTAGAATAATGACCTTTATATGCATGCGAAAATTTTGTATATATCGGGTTGCCGTAAAGTGTAAAAAAAATTTCAAAAATTTTTAAATTTTGTTTCAACAATAACTCTCGAACAGAATGAGCTAGGCAGTTGAAATTTTTAAAGTAGGTTAGGGAGATAAATATCTCAGTCAAGTTCGTTATTGGGCAAAATCGGCCTGATGGTTTCGGAGTAACGGAAACAAAAATTTCTTTTTCATTACAAATTTCAAATTCAATATTTTTCCAATGGGAGTTTCACCATAAAAATCCATTGATATAATTATTTAACTCTAACAAGCTAATACTTTCGGAGATATGATTTTTCGAGATTTCAATAATGAATCTTACTTCTATGAACAGGGTGATTCACTTATCTTGGTAACCCCAATTTTCTCGGAAACGGCCGAATATATTTTAATTCTGTGAACGCCGTTTTGTACAAGTCATCGTTAACTCGAGCTGCGTGTAGAAGTCGGCGTAAAAAAATAAAGATGGCTGGCGTCGCGGCGGCGTCAAATTTTTTTTTCCAGGAACATACCTTTCTTATCATGCCATTCGAAAGATGATTCAATTCTAAATTTTATTTCCAAATACCGTTTTTTCCCATTTTAAACCGTGAGTGATCTACAGGGTGTTATATGTTAATTATATTCCATTTTTGCGCGTATGTTCTGGGGAAAATCGCGTTATCATTTTGCCCAAATGTCTGTAATTATCGAATTTTTTGCCGTAAATGGTCTCAAACGATTGGGTTCGACCCCCCGATGAAGAATTCGGGGTCAAATTTGATTCTGTCCGACCAGACGGCCGTTGCCACGATAACTTGAGAACGGAAAGAGCTAGCTGAAATTTTCAGGGTAGGTGACACATCCCAATAATAGGACAGACAAGTCAATGGGCATAATCGGCCCAATGGTTTCCGAGTAATAATTTTGTTTTCTACCAATACAAATCCGATCGAATTGATGCTTGGTGATTAGTTGTAGAATACAAACCTAAGGACGTTTGTGAAATTTGCCATTTTCAGCAAAAAATTCGAAAATTACAGACATTTGCGCAAAATGATAACGCGATGTTACTCAGAACATCGTGCAAAAATGGAATAGAATTAACATAAAACGCCCTGTAGATCGCTAACGGTTTAAAATGGGAAAAAATGGTTTTCGGATATAAAATTTAGAATATAATCATCTTTCGAATGGCATAACAAAAAAGGTATTTTCCTGGGAAAAAAAAATTAACAGCGCCGCGACGCCGCCAGCCATCTTTATTTTTTACGCCGACTTCTACACGCATCCCAAGTCAACATTGACTTGTACAAAACGGCGTTTACAGAATTAAAATATATTCGGCCGTTTCGGAGGAAATTGGGGTGACCAAGATAAGTGAATCGGTCTTTCAGAATTTAATCTCTTTCATGATGCAGTTCTATCGTAAAAATCCATTTATATAATTCCCAGAGACCAATGATTTCGGAGATAATATGATCTGTCAAAGTTTGAGCAAGAGCGCCAAAGCTCCTGTCCACAGGGCTTGAACGAATTTTTTGTTATTTTCTCGATGTGCAAATACACATATACACGGAACCCTAATAACCCTAAATTATTGTAGTGCAACATATTGATCATTGAATGAACGATTGCGCTGAATCTCCCGACGTCAAGTGGAAGCATTTAAAAGTGTTCTAATAAATCTTTGATATTACTTATGGGTTCCGCAAAACATGTATTGCTTTATATTGTCAAAACCCAAACAATTCCATGTCCAATCCCAGGTAATTTTTTTTGGAACCATAGAAAATCGATCTAAAATCAGAGAAATTATGGGTGAATCAAAGTTTTGTGAATCCTATCGCAAATATTCTAGGATAAAAAAATTGGTTCAAGCCCTGTGGACAGGAGCTTTGGCACTCTTGTTCAAACTTCGACAAATCATATCTCCGAAATTATTGGTCTCTGGGAATGATATAAATGGATTCTTGCGATAGAACTGCATCATGAAAGAAATTAAATTCAAACAGACTTATTCTCCCCAATAACGAACTGATCAGAGATATTCAATCCTCAAAACTACTCTAAAAATTATATTATATCAATTAAAACTTAGATAATATTGCAGTTTTGTTTTTACTGGAGATATTCTGAACCAAATTTGATTATGTATCTTACCAAAGAATATATTTCCATCATCATATGGATTATCCAAGGGCATTATATTATTACCTTAAAAGTATAATATCATATCATCCTCATAATTATACGAATGCTGAGGTTATTTCATTGGTCATTTTGCATTCAATCATACTTTGTTTTCTACAACAGGAGGTTTATTTTATATCAAGAATAACGAACCAGAAATAATCTTGATATTTATATCTCAAAGGAAAATAAGATGACATGTAAGAACACAGATCATATAATAATGCATAGAATGAGCTAGGCAGCTGAAATTTTCAGAGTAGGTTTGGGAGACAAATATCTCGGTTAAATTCGTTATTGTGCAAAATGGGCCTGATGTTTTCGGAGTAACAAAAAAAAGAATTTTTATCTTTACATCATAAAATGCAATTTCACCTTAAAATCCATTGATATAATTTTCAACTCTAACAAGCTAATACTTTCGAAGATATGATTTTTCGAAATTTCAATAATGAATTGTTCTTCTGTTTTCACAGAATACTGTACAGAATTCAACCAAAATATTTATCTCCCAAACATACTCTGATAATTTCAACTGTCTAGCTCATTGTGTTCAAGAGTTATTATAGAAACAAAATATAAAAATTTTTTAATTTTTTTTTTGGCACTTTATGGCAACCCGATCAATACAAAACTTCGTGTGCATATGAAGGTCATTATTCCACAACTTGATGCTAAATTTCAGATAGATCGAGTGATCGGTTCCGGAAATATTCATGAAAAATGTTTTTACTAAAAATTATCATAACTCCGAAACCGCTTGATGGATTTCACCCATTAACGAACTCGTCCGAGATATTTACGCTCCAAACCTACCCTGCAAATTTCAATACTCTAACTCCTTTTGTTCGAGAGTTATCGTGTTAACGGACGACCGGACAGATTCGATTTCGACCACGGATTCTTAATCAGCGAGTCGAAGCAAATCGTTCAAGACCATTTTCAGCCAAAAATTCGAAAATTACAAACATTCGGGCAAATTGATAAGCACTCTGTTCCGAGGAACAAGAGCGCCAAAAATGTGAGAAAGCCCTGAGGAGTGACATGGGCTTTGGCACTCTTGTTCAAACTTTGACAAATCATATCTCTGAAAATATTGGTTTCTTAGAGTTGGGAATGATCAATGGATTCTTATGATAGAACTGAATCATTGAAGAAATTACAAAAAAAGTGTAATTTGAAAATTATATTATATAAATTGAAACTTAGCCAATTTATTTTAGTTTTGTTTTACTGGAGCTATTCGGAACCCAATTTGATTAACTTACCAAAGTATATATTTCCATCATCATATGGATTATCTAAGTGCTCTTAGATAACTCTATAATCTTAGATAACTCTATAATATACCATAAAACCTCATAATTCTACGATAGCTGATGTTATTTCATCGGTCATTTTGCATTCAATCATTCTTTGTTATCTAGAACAGGAGGTATTTTATATCATGAGGAATAGAACTAGAAATAAATATGACATGTCTCTTATCTATAGATAATATGAAATGTATGAACACAGATCATGAAATTCCTACATATAAATACGGACGTTAATTTTCGATTTCAGCATTCTGTGAATTCATAGAATTAAGATTGATTATTGAAATTTTGAAAAATCATATCTCCGAAAGTAATAGCTTGTTATAGTTGAAAATGATATCAATGGGTTCTTATGATAATACTCCATCTTAAAAATATTGAATTTGAAATTTGTAATGTAAAACAAATTTTTTTTTCGTTACATCGGAACCATTTTGCTCAATAACTAACATAAGCGAGATATGTATCTACCAAACCTACTCTGAAAATTTCAACTGTCTAGCTCATTCCGTTCGAGAGTTAATCGTGTTAATGGACGGACGGACGGCTGGACAGTGAGTCGAACCAAAACGTTTGAGATCATTTTCAACCAAAAATTCGAAAATTACAGACATTTGGGCAAATTGATGAGCACTCTGTTCCAAGCGCCAAAAAGGGTGCAATTGTTTAATTACCTCCAAGTGGTAATGTGTATCTATCCTCCATGTCTTGTGTCTCAAACAAAAGATCTTTCCACTTTTTTATTAAACGCCCAGAAATATTACCCTAATAAAATCTACTAGATATTTAGGTATATGTGGAGGTCGTAATGAGGGCAAAGACGCTATTTCTCTAATAATTTACATTTGGAATCGTGCAGCTTCAAAAAGTAAACTACGGTAAAAACTAAGTAAACTACGGTAAAAATTTTCTACGGTAATTTCTTACTTTTAGTCGTATTGGTATTATATGTTTTGTCGCAAACGCCATGAAGCGTTTCTCTACAATTCCATTAAGCTTCTGGACTTCGCGCACCATCCTATGCGTGGCTATCTATTTTGAAAAACTGAAAGCTATCTGACCAATGTTATTCAACCAGTTTTTTGAAGGTATATTAATTTTAGTACAATATGATATTACTGATATCACATTCCATGTTTTCAGCGTGTCGCGCACCGAAAATATTATTATATCTAGGTAAAGTCGATTTTATAGTGACCTAATAAAATCGGAATGAGCTCAAGAATGTGGAAATTCTTTAAATTTTGGCGCGAAATAACGATGTGAAAGATACATGATTCGAAATTCAGCAATATACTTATTTTAGGAGCAGGCGGGCGATATTGGTTCTCGGCCTGCTAGCCGCTCTCCAAATATTTATAAAAGTTTATTTTCATTATTCTGTAACAACATGTTTACGGTTTCTGAATGAATACGCCATTTCGTTATTTTATGAATTATTGGAAAATTATCATATGGTTCCTTTTTCCCCGAGAAATCGATACATGTTGATGAAACATGACAGTTGGCTTCCCTTGTTAACTAAGATACGATTTTGAAAAAAAATGGGTTCAAACCCTGTGGACAGGAGCTTTCTGTCGCTCTAGTTCAAACAGACAAATTATATCTCCGAAAGTATTGGTTGCTCAGAGTTGAGAATTATATCAATGTATTCTTATGATAGAACTGCATCATAAAGGAAATTCAATTCAAATAATAGTTTATTTATCAAGATTAAATGAGCAATCTGAGAATGAGAACTGCCATGGAAGAAATCAAATTAAAATAGCTTAAATGAATTTGACTCTGTCTTATAGAACAGGATGACATGTACGAGTATGAACACAGATCATATAGGTAATAAAGATTAGATAGAATAATTATAGCATTCTGTGAAAACATAGAAGTACGATTCATTATTGAAATTTAGAACTTCATCTTAGCAGAAATTGAATTCAAACATCATAGAAGAATTTAAGTTCAACAAGGGTGCCAAAAATTATCAATCCAAAACCAATAGACGAATTCTACCCAACAACGAACTCATCCGAGATATTCATTCCTCAATTCTATGATGAACGATAATATATATCTTTCCTCAAATCTACTCCAATACACCAATATTCCAGTTTTGTTTTTAGTGGAGATATTCTGAACTCAATATTATCAACTTACCATTACCATTCCCATCATCATATGGATTGACCATCGGCATGAAAATATCAACCAACAAAAAGTATGATAAGTATCATTATTATAATTCTCATATTGATACCATTACTGGAATGAATGACAATGAGACAACGTCAAAATTGACATTATAACAATTCATAGAATAGCCACAGAATAATTCTATCATTGAAATTTTGAAAAATCATATCTCCGAAAGTATTAGTTTGTTAGAGTTAAAAATGGTATGAATGGATTCTTATGGTAAAACTGCTTATTGATAAAAATTTAATTAGGAATTTGTTCTGTAAAAAAAAAAATTTTTTTTTGTTACTCCGAAACCATCTGTCCGATTTTGCCCAATAACGAACTTAGCCGAGATATTTATCCCCCAAACCTACTCTGAAAATTTCAACTGTCTAGCTCATTCCGTTCGAGAGTTATCGTGCCTACGGCCGGACGGCCGGACCGGCCGGACGGCCAGACCGGCCGGACAGAATGAATTTCGACCACGGATTCTTGATCAGTGATTCGAACCAAATCGTTTAAGACCATTTTCATCGAAAAAATTCGAAAATTACAGACATTTGGGCAAATTGATAAGCACTCAGTTCCGAGGAACTAGAGCGCCAAAAACGATATCTTTTCATAGTTTGCAAACTAATAGATAAATATCATAAAATAATATATTATGTATATGATTGAATCTAAATTACTATGATTTAATATAAATTACGCCGGAACATTACCGTCATCAGTGTGAACGACGTTTTCAACCATTCATTTATTATTTTCTGATATATTTTCAGTGGAGGAATATTTTTTCGTTAAGTTTGAACATATTTCAATTAGGTGTTCTCAATAAATAGTTTTCGATAAAAAGAAACTAGTGTATAGCTATTGGGAGTCTTCCAAAAATGGATTCAGTTCAGTGCTTTAATTGCATCAAAAGAAAAGTCGACCAAAAATACAAAAATACATTAACGAATTACGATTCGTGATTTTTTTTTTGTTATATTATGTTGAATAGAAGTAGATGTATCATTGATTTTTCGTGATATATGTTATTCTTTTGTTGATAATTGCTGATAATCTTGTATGGCTTATTATTAAAATAATCCCTAATCAATTGTTTATCAAATATTTGTACCAAATGTTCACCCCAAATGAAATTTGAAATTTTTTTGACGAAAACATAGCCAATTAATTTTACATTAAATGAGGGGCTATATACTTTATAAATAGTTCTGATTACAATATATTTCAACATGATTGTTAGAGGAGTAGAGTAGTATTGGAATTGATTGGAAATATATATTCATTTGAATTAAAAGCATAACATTTTGAAGATTAAACAATAAACTGTTATCAGAGGTCAGTGTAACGGCGTGTCATAGATTTGGATGTGTGGCACTAGAACTAAGGAAAAAAACCTCAGCAAAAAAAACTGTCTCTCCCTTAGTATTGTGATTTGTGACAATTGAAATTGTTAACGCAATAAGCTTAAATATTAAATATTCGGTTGGAAGTCCGAGAAGTAATTGAGAACAAGTTTATCATTCATATTTATATTATATTATTTATTATTTGGCTGATTCGATCTTTACTTGATGGAAATTCATCTTCAATAAATACTCATCATTATTTATTGTTTATTAATCATGAAATATTATTAACTCAAGAGACTTTGTATTAGCACATACGGAGCTAGTCTTCGAATTCTAGTAGGATGCATTTCTCGATATTTAAGAATTACTAATGTTTCCCAAGGTGAATTTCCTTGTAGATTTTATAATACTAGATGAATTAGCATCCATTGTAAATTTAAGACCTGTCCCGATTTCAGGAAGCATTCCTTAGTGTGGACCCAGAAATTTCTCGATATAATAAATTGTGAGCGACTGAAACAATACATTATCCAAAAATACTTTCTCGAACTCAGGTGTTGAGTTTCGCTTATGAAAATGCTTTGCGAGCATTAGTATCGAATAAAACGTTAAAAATACTCCTAGCGTCGCTTTCGTGTGAGGAAATAGAAAACGACATTTATTCGACGAAAATCGTGGAGAGTGTGTGAACCAGGCGAAAATAATTCTCGAATCCAGCCAAGCTAAATTTGGTTTGCGTCCGATTATCTCTGACTTTATTCCTGTGTTGATGAAATGAAACGTGTGCAAAATTGAATACTAATACTCAGAAAAATGCAGTCTATCTGTTCTATGCGCTTATTGTTATGCCTCTCCTGGACGAAATATGGGAGTTTTTGTTTCTTCGAAGATTTATCGATTTCGTACCCTCATATTTTTTAAATGGTAGTAATAACAGGAAATTTTTGAATGTTCAATCTTCGGGGTGGTCCCTGAATTACTATACACAGTTTGATGGTAAAAAGATAGTGGAGAGCCAGAAAACAACAATTAAATATGGGCTAAGGTTCTTAGTTTCTGAGATACAGGGTGATTTATTTATTCGAATGGAACCTTTGGTAGCCCATAACTCCCGAAGCGTTGAACAAATTCCTTCCATATTTGGCAGGCATTATCATCTCAGGCCATTGAAAACATACGTCGTAGAAATAGGTTGTCGTGTCCTCATCACAGATTCATCAGTACTTCTTTTAGAAGAAGTTTCAGTTACAATATTTACAAGCTGTACAACAGTGTTCCTAATGAATATATAAGCTGATAAATCAAAATAGGTTCAAGAAAAAAAACAGAGCGTATCTCCTGATTCATCATCAGCATGATTTCTTGATTGTCTCTGTGAGTAATTTCTGTTAATGAGCACATATGTTTTTTCTTAATTCAATTCCTGTATATTTTTATTTTTGATTAAGTTATGTTCTAATGTACTTTTTGTAGACTGCCAGGGTTAAGTGGTAGAGCATCTTTATGGATGAACTTTCCCTTGAGATTTCTAGTGAAATAAATACATTTAAATACAGACAACCTCACGAAATACTGCATGAACGTCTTTTTGGCGCTCTTGTTCCTTGGAACAGAGTGCTTATCAATTTGCCCAAATGTCTGTAATTTTAAAATTTTTGGATGCAAATGGTCTTAAACAGAATGAACTAGGCGGTTGAAAATTTCAGATTAGGTTGGGGAGATAAATATCTCGGTTAAGTTAGTTATTGGGGAAAATCGGCTTGATGGTTTCGGACAAACGAAAAAATTCTTTTTGCATTGCAAATTTCAAATTAGACTTTTTTGAGATGCAGTTTCATCATAAGAATTCATTGATAAAATTATCAACTCTACCAAGCTAATACTTTCGGGGATATGATTTTTCAAAATTTCAATAATAAATCCTAATTCTTTTAATAATAACAATAATAATGAGTTTATTAAACCATAAAAAATTAACGTCCGTATTTTCATCTATATATTTCATAATCTGTGTTCAGACATGCCATCTTATCTACCGGTGGGTTTCACGAAGCTTCGATTAGCTAAATTGTGGATTTAATTCGGTGGTCGTATCAATAACTTTCGAACGAAAGGTGATAGGGACTTGCAATTTTCAGGGTAGTTTGCGTATCCGAAAGGGAGAGTTGAGTTCGTTTTTGGGCATAATCGGTCTAACGGATTCCGAGTTATACCCACCTGGAATATTATTTCCTTAATAACTCAAAAAATAAATATTCGATCGAAATGGCGCTTTGTAACTAGTAGTAGAAAATCAACATAATGACGTGTTTAAAATTTTGTAAGAACCGTACCCCTAGAAAAAAAAAAATTACGAAAAAAAAATTGGTTCAAGCACTGACGTGAAGTCAGAAGCTTTTGCGCGTATGTTCTATTGTCCATTCTTCTGTATTGGACACCCTTAATCGAATTTACCATGGTAAATTATGTTGTCCATTCTCCTGTATTGGACACTCTCAATTCGAATTTACTATAGTTATTAAGGAAATAATATTCCAGGTGGGTATAACTCGGAAACCGTTAGACCGATTATGCCCAAAAACGAACTCAACTCTCCCTTTCGGATAAGCAACCTACCCTGAAAATTGCAAGTCCCTATCTCCTTTCGTTCGAAAGTTATCGAGGCAACGGCCACCCATCTACTGAACTCACACAAGAATGCTCGAATCTCCAACAATATTTAACCGATCGTATTAAAACTTGAAACTTGGCAGTAGAGTTAGGTTATGTAGGCTCTTGCAAAATTTCAGCAATTTCGAACGAATAGTTACTGATATATAAAATTTTTTTTTTAATATTCTATGATTTATTAAAAATTTTCTACAAATGCTATCCTCACCAAATGTTGCAAACATTTTCGCGTTGGCATTCTACAACTAATAAACATGTTTGAATTCAATCGGTTCAGTATTTTTCGAATTAATGAGGAACAAAAAACCACCAAATTTCAGAAAATTTCAGATGGCTGTAACTCTAAAGCCGTTTGGCCGATTATGCTCATAAACAAACTGAAATGTCGCGTTCTGGTGCACATCCTAACCTGAAAATTTCAAGCCGCTATCTCATTCCGTTCTCAAGTTATCGTGACAACAAAAATATTTTTAATAATTTTTTTAAAATTTTCTAGCCATACGATTCGCACAAACTTTCACAAACGTGCTTAGGTTCATATTCTACAACTACCCGCCAAGTTTCAATTCGATCGGATTTATATTGGTTGAAAACAAAATTATTACTCGGAAACCACTGGGCCGATTATGCCCATTAACGAACTTGTCCGTCGTATTGGGATGCGCAACCCACCCTGAAAATTTCAAGTTGCTGGCTTTTTTCGTTCTCAAGTTATCGTGGCAACGGCCGGACGGCCGGCCGGACAGAATCAAATTTGACCTCAAATTCTTCATTGGGGAGTCGAACTTAATCGTTTGAGACCATTTTTTTCAAAAAATTCGAAAGTTACAGACATTTGGGCAAAACTATAACGCGATGTTCCCCAGAACATACGCGCAAAAATGAACTGGAAATTGACATAGAATCACACTGATTTGGCAATTAAGAGCTGTCAAAGCTTTGATAAGACTATATAAAGTCTACCAATAAATGAGACATGTCGTATTTATTTCTGGTTCAATTAAAAATTCGTTACTCATGATATGAAATACCTATACTGTTCTAGAAAACAAAGTATGATTTAATTCAAACTGAACAATGCAATAACCTCATATGGTGAAGGAAACATACACTTTGGTAAGTTAATCAAATTGTTTCCGAATATCTCCAGTAAAAATAAACCTGGAATATTAGCTAAGTTTCAATTGATAAAATATAATTTTCAGAGTAGATTGGAGGAATTAACATCTCGGATAAGTTCGTTATTGGGTAGAATCGGTCTGGTGGTTTCGTATTAATAATTTTTGGCACTTTTTTTAAATAACACTTTTTGAATTTAATTTCTTTTATGATGCATTATGATATAGAATTCCACAAAATTATGAAGGAATCCGGTTGGAATAATGATCCATGCGCGCACAATGGCAAACCACATACCTAATCTTTCACAAGTAGGTACTTCATCAAACTGAACCAGCATACGCAATGTTCATTTTCATCCGTGTTTTGTTTCTATCATGTATCATAGATGGCATTGTATACGGGTTTGATTTTTTTGGCGCTCTAGTTCCTCGGCACAGAGCGCTTATCAATTTGCCCAAATGTCTGTAAATTTCGATCAAGAATGCGAGGTCGAAATCGATTCTGTCCGGCCGGCCGGCCGTAGGCACGATAACTCTCGAACGAGTTAGGATTGAAATTTGCAAGGTGGGTTTGCAGCGTAAATATCTCGGACGAGTTCGTTAATGGGTGAAATCCATCAAGCGGTTTCGGAGTTATGAGCGATTTTCGTAAAAGCATCAATTTGTAGAATCATGGTGTCAAAAAAATTGAAAATTTAAAAAAAAAATTCTACAATAACTGTCGAACAGAATGAGCTAGGCAGTTGAAATTTTCAGAGTAGTTTAGGGAGATGAATGTCTCGGTTATGTTCGTTATTGGGCAAAATAGGACAGATGGTTTCGGAGTAACGAAAAAAAGAGTAACAAATTTCAAATTTAATTTTTATTTAAGATGCAGTTTCACCATAAAAATCCATTGATATCATTTTCAACTCCAACAAGCTAATACTTTCGGAGATATGATTTTTCGAAATTTCAATAATGAATCGTAGTTCTATGTTTTCACAGAATGCTATAATTATTCTATCTAAGCTTTATTATTTGATCTGTGTTCATACTCGTACATGTCATCCTGTTCTATAAGAGAAAGTCAAATTCATTTCAGCTATTTCAACTTGATTTCTTCCATGTTGCAGTTCTCATTCTCAGATTGCTCATTTAATCTTGATAAATAAACTATTATTTGAATTGAATTTCCTTTATGATGCAGTTCTATCATAAGAATACATTGATATAATTCCCAAATCTGAGAAACCAATACTTTCGGAGATATAATTTGTCTGTTTGAACAAGAGCGCCAGAAAGCTTCTGTCCACAGGGCCTGAACCAATTTTTTTCATAAATATATATCTTCCGATAATTTAATATCTATTCGGGGCAGAGACAAATTCAAAACGTATTTTTCATTTCTTCAATAAATCATTTATGCCTTTTCAAGTTCAATTTCGGAAAAAGTAAATCCAATTTCGGACAAAATATCGTCTGCGACACCGCAAAACCAAGTAACTGCAAAAACCAACATTTTCAGAAAGCACTAAAAACTTCATAATTTTGCATTGATGAATTAGTTTAAATTCAAAATAGTTACAAACCACTTGATATTGATTATCTCAGTGTCTGTTTACTCTTTGAAAAGAATTTGCACACCTGTCCTTACAAATACAATTAAATAATTACCGCCGAAATCTCATTTTTGAATTTTCATCAGTTACTTGGTTTTGCGGTGTCGCCGACGATATTCAGATTTACTCAGTACAATTTTATCTCCAACAGATTCATTTTCGAGATGTTCCTGATCCATATCTTCTTTCTTATGATCTTAACTCGTACGTAGACTGATTTGAGAAAAACTAATCTCCAGTAAAAAAATATTTATGGAACTATTGCAACCTACCTACTCGGAGTGGTTAAGTCATTTGGGTCTGGTGGTTCTGTATTTTTGAGTTAGTATGTCGTAAATGTCGATGTAGTTTTTTGGGGAAATGACATGGTGAACGTGAAGAAATGGCACGGATGCATTTCTGTATTGTACTGGAGTCAATATTGCAATATACAGGGTGTTAATGAAAAGTTACTCCCTTGAATGCCAAACTTGATTTCTGAAATAATATGAATTCATCCTGAAGATTTCTTTACTATCTGGTTTTACTTTTTCCGAAATTGGTTTCGCCTTTTCCGAAATTGGTTTTACTTTTTCCGAAATTGTTTTTACTTCTTCCGAAATTGGTTTTACTTTTACCGAAATTGAACTTGAAAAGCTATAATAGCCACGCTAGTAGGCTACTGCCAACTTTCTGTTAAGTACGAAGATTTTAACGAATTGCACCAAATTACATTTGTATATGTCAACCGTTTGTGGCACTTATTCAGAAACGCCCTGTGTAATGTTTACCCTTTCTCATGCCTACACCCTACACCTAAGTTTTGCCACAATGTCAAATCTCATATTCTGTAAAAGAGTAGCCCCCGCATTTTATGAGTTCATATATACTAATTAAATTGTCACTCTAGCTTCTATTTCCTTTCTCATAGGCAGCTTACGAGTAGGTTCCGCTTTAAGCAGTTTTCAGTGGACTTGCCGTGGAATGAATGGCATCTAATAGTTGGATTCTTGCAGAAACGCGATATTCCATGGGAAAAAGTGCCCTTCGTTCCACGGCCAGGACTCGTGCCCGATCCAGTGACCGCCTTCGGGAAGAGAAATACGCACGAAGAAAAACCGGAGAGAAAATCGATTTTACTACCTAGCGAGAAAGCGAAAATTCGTCCGAAAATCCTCATTCAGCCTCCAAAACCTTACGTATCAGCTCGCGATCAAACGAGGGAAAACGTTTTGATGGCTATCAGAAGGAATGAGAGCTCAATTTCGAATTCTGACTCCATGGACACGGTTTTGCCACGTCTACACAAAGTTGCTGAACAACCGGATCTGCCCTATAAGAGGAGGATAATAAGAAACTCTGATTTAACTTTACCAATTTAAGAAATATATATTGATTTGAAGAAATGAACATTCAATTCCACTAACAATAAAGCAATCACTTTGTTCTTGTCAAAATTAATTTTAGCCTTGAAAATTAGTATTCCTTCATTAACCTTGAAGATGAATACAATTCCAGAAATTCACTTAGTGCTCGCAAGACAAAATACCTGCTATAATAGATATATACTCAAAAATAATCAAGAAAAACAAAATCCACTCAGTTCTTGCCAAAATCATATTTTCAGTCTGGGAACCGAATTGTTATTAATATTTAGATATACATACTCTACGTTGGCTATCCAGTAATGAGCTCGCATTTATGTTTTGTGTGTTTAATTTTTTATTCTTGTTGTTCTTCTCCATAGTGTAATAAAATCTTCACTTATTTTATCTGTTTTTCATACACCAATTTCCCAAATGTGACTGAACGATGATCTAACATATCCTTTTGTCCCAATTCACACCTGCTTTGTTGACCCGAATGATAAGTTGATAGAGGTTTGCGTAGAGAATATTGTTTAAGAAATTGAATAATTTTTATGATTCTAACTTGGTGATTTGATGCATAACTGGAAACCTCCAGATATTCGTTCAAATCAGTAATATAAATATATATATAATATAAATATATATATATATATAAATAATAATAATCAAGTAATTCGCAGATTATCTTCTAGTACACAGGATATTATAAACAGAATGTTTCTGAAATTCAGATTAAAAATTATTCAGTGAAAGTTTTCTAGAGATAAATATTTTACTATAACTCTGATTTTGAACGCTTTTAAGCTCATATTCGAAGATCCTGTGTGTGACAATGCACCTTCTCTTTCTACAGAGCCCAAGACATTACGTGGTACGTGATTCTCCTGACAGAAGCCGTAGAGCTGCCGAAGAGGTATATTCTTACTCATACGCCTCTAATACTGACAGAAACCGTTCTGGGGATTCCTACTCCAGGCCTACTTCCAGGTCATACTCTTCTACTGAATCGGTTTCTCGCTCAACAGGAGGCCCTGGTGGATACTCCTACAATGTAGAAAGGTCAAGCCGTACTAGAGGAGATGGACCTGGTGGTTACTCTTCTAGTTATAGTTCTACCACTAGTGGCAGACTACCTGGAGGAACTTCATATCGTCATTATTCATACAGAGTGTAACCCCAAGCATTAACTCATATCATTATCGAAACCTTTATTTTGTTATATATTTTTGGAAGGAAATGTATCACGGTAGTATATTGGAAAAATTTAACACAAGCTAGTTCAAGTGTTCTCGTAGATACTTTTCTTTTATGCTTCAAATAGATGAAATGTTAATTTATTTTTGGATATCTGAAATTATATTTTAATATAATCGTAAAATCTATTCAGAGCATAATTTCTAGACCAATAGAACTTCCTGGCATATTTTTCCAATCCGTTTCCATCTACTCCTTCAACTAACAAATTCTACCTTCAGAACACATTATTTAGGATTGTATATATCATCTTCAGAATTCCCGAAGATTCATTCTATTACCTACAACTGCTGATTGTGAATTGGAACTTCTGCTGGAATGTTTTACGCACTAATGTGTTCAACTTTCTTTACTAACAATTCCATCTCGTCCAAAATTGTAATCTTGTTTTTCTAATCGTTTAGACTGTACCATCCCGTCAAGTTCGAGTGCTGCCAGGTCTTGGAAAGGTAAGTGAAACTGGTGAAAGTTTCGAGTAGGTATAAAAGGGATTATACAAGGTGTCTCAAAGGGAGGTTTATATTTTGCGAGTCGATAAAATCAAAACTAAGATGTTTATCCGAAAAATGTTTATTAATTATCAAAGCACAGTATTTGGGAATTTATTTCTTAAAAATAATACCGTCTAAATGTAAACTTTCGCGTTCTCGGCATTGATTGAGGGCCGGTTTCTAACGCATTTGAAAGGAGTTCATCTTCAGTTTATCTACTGAATTCTATTGAATTGGACAGATAAACAGAAGATAAACCACATGTTATATTCCCCAGAAACCTGCTCTTAGTTGAACGGTAAAATTTCCAATGACGGCTCGGCGTGTCAACTCCGTGACAGCTGCGATTTCGTAGCGAATATTTTCTTTCAAATGCACCTGAAAGGTCGGTTTATTGTTATAAACTTTAGACTTGGGCTAACCCCACAGGAAAAAGTCCATGGGAGTTAAATTAGGATTGCGTGGAGGCCAGTTTATGTCGCCTCCCCTGGAGATCAATTTGTTAGGGAAAATTCCACGTTATCTTGGCAGAGACCTATTGGACGTACATCCATCTTTCTGGAACCATGTTCTTTTGTTATAGCCGGAGAAACTTTGCAGTTCTGGTACCAAGAAATTGTCTAACTTTTCCTCATAACGCTCTTAATTCTGAAAGATTCGGATCCTCACGAACCGACTGATTTACACTCTCCACGTTTTTTGATGTTCTTGATGACCTTGACCACCCAGATTTTGGTTTTTCTAGTGCCGAACCGTGTCTTCAAATAGTTTGACCCATTTTCTAATGAGAGGGATGCTTGGCACATCATTTAAATGACGAAAACCCCGAATACTGCAGTATCTTCTACGCGCTAAGGTAGCCGAATTAACGTTTTTGTAAAACTCTAGGACGCACAGCGCGCGGTCCGATCGCGACTAAATTCAATACCGACTAAATTCCCAAGGGCCAGGCTACCTATTGGTATACCCCCAGCGCCCCCACGATTCAATGCGATCAGGCAGTCAGCTAAACAGATGTAAACTTTATTTTGAGACACCCTGTACTTCCTTTCGACTTTAAAGAACCTTTTTATCGTTGATTCACACTATAGGAACGATGAAAGATAAAATATATTCGGAAAAAAAAAATAATAACTGACCATTCTCGAATATTATACTAGTACTATTGGATACTCTACGAAAAGTCCAAATTGGTAATGCAAACTGTTTTTTATCTTAATGCTTGGATATTGTATGTCGAAGAAGCAAAAATGTCAATTTTAAATTGTTAGTATCTTCGGAAAATATGAAGTTAGGGTATAACAAACCAAAGCTGGATTACAGATGCAATACAAGCATTGTTTACATACTTAGGTCGCTTCCAGGAATATTCATTTTTCGTTTGTCGGTGTAGAAATGAAACACCCTGTATAAGATGTCTTGGATTTATATAACAATTAAAATGTTGGAAAATATGTAGGGTATTCCATTCCATATAATGTAAGTTAATTTTTGTGCGGTTTTTGGAACCTCCAGTATCATATTTCTATTATGTACATATATCTTAAACTATCAGGAAGTGTAACTATTTTTTATTATCTTCAAAAATGAAAATGATAAAGAGGGTTACATTTCTACTAATAAACCTACCCACCAGCTCATTCCAAGCTATATTTCATGTTACTTTCAGTTCAATACACCAAAAACAAGAGTCTTTTTTGCGCGTATGTTCTGGGCAACATCGCGTTGTCATTGCCCAAATGTCTGTAATCTTCGAATTTTTTGCCGAAAATGGTCTCAAACGATTAGGTTCAACTAACTGATGAAGAATTCGAGGTCAAATTTGATTATGTCCGTCCGGCTGTTGCCAAGATAATTCGAGAACGAAAAGAAATAGCGACTTGAAAGGCACGGGCCTAAGGGGGGGAAAAAGGGGGGTGGGGGAAGATCTCGAAGATCCCCCCCTAATGTTGAACGGAGTTGGCAAATTTTCAACATAGTTGGAAAATATTTCGAAGCTGTTTGAAAAATTTCAATGCAGTTGGAATATTTCCGAAAAAATTGTCATAAAATGTGAAGGGATTTGACCACCTGGCCAGATAAATGCAAAGCACGCAGATAATAGGGGCAGGATAACATGGAATAAGACAATGTACCCTTGTACATCTTTCCAGTTGCCGTAAACTCAATATTCAATTGTTTTCGGCACAATGTGTGTAGCCGGCAAAAAATAATATTTATTTTTGCGTTATCGCAAAGTATCTATAGTACCAATTTGAGCCGTTTCTCACTGACTGGCGGCATTTTTAAAAGCTTTTATTTCTATTGAATTTAGCAACGTAAATATGTAAGTACGCAGTGCTCCTTTCTTTTAATAAATAAAAGAAAGCACTGACGGTGGCTACTTTGAATTGAATGATGAGTACTTCAAGCTCAGTGGATAGAGCGAGCCGGAAATCTACCCAAAGGATAGTGGACACCATTCACTGTCAGTTCAAAAATTAGCAGTACTGTATCTAAGCTACCATAAGGATAGAGTAACAAAGTTGAAAAAGAACACAACTGACTATCCTTAGTCGCACAAGCTCCTAGAAGATTCTGAGGGATCTCCTTGGGAAAGACTTGGGAGGGTCAGTATAATCATAATCATGTTTATAGCACGCTCGCCAAAGCAGATTGACCCCACGTCAATGCTTTTTTACATTTTTTCTTTCATTGTTAAGTCAATCTGCATTTGGCGCGCGTGATATGAACATGATTATGATAATACTGACCCTCCAAAGTCTTTCCCAAGGAGATCCCTCAGAATCTTCTAGGACCTTGTGTGACTAAGGATAGTCAGTTGTGTTCTTTTTCAACTTTGTTACTCTATCCTTATGGCAGCTTAGATACAGCACTGCTAATTTTTGAATCGACAGTGAATGGTGTCCACTATCCTTTGGATAGATCTCCGGCTCGCTCTATCCACTGAGCTTGAAGTACTCATCATTCAATTCAAATTAGCCACCGTGAATACGCGCGCCAAAGAGTACTGACTTGACGTCAGTGCTTTTTTTTATTTTTTCAAGTTCCTTTAACAAATGGCTATCAATACAGTTTGACTGTTAGCTTTACCGTAGATCGAAAAAAATTGCGGTTATGGGACCTCCGTCAGGAACGCCTCTTCTCCAAATACGAACGTGATTTAATATAGATCTACTGAATATAGTTATTTATAAATTCGCCCCAGGGCCACGATACAGACATTTCAACTCGGAAACAACGCTATTTCCCCGAAACTGACTTGTCCGTGCACATAATTGCCATGAAATTTCTCTTAAAACCTCAAAATGACGGCTCACCACCAAATCCATCCCCGCTAGACGCAAACCACTCCCAACATGAGCCATACAATCCAAACGTCTCCTCTGAGCATATGCAATCTACTCGTGGCTTAAAGTCCCCTGAAAATAACACTTATTCACACAAAATTCTGATTCTTCAGCACCCTTGGTGCACGGTGGGTGGATGATATTCGGAAGCTAGCTGGTAAAAGGTGGATAAACGTGGCACAGAATAGGGAGACATGGAAGAGGTTGACAGAGACCTTTGTCCAGGAGTGGACGAATGCAGGTTGAAAAAGAGAAAAGAGATTGGTTCAGGAGATATCACTACTCCAATCCACGCATGCGCAGACACTTCCAAGGGAATTCTATGGAGGAATAGCATCCAGCACCTGAAAACTCCAAGCCTCTCAGACGAAAACTCCAACAGTTAAATCACTTGTTGTCTGTTCATGCGTGAAACGAAAAATCTTCGAATCAGGAACGCAATTTCTTCGCCTATTCTCCAAATCTGAAAGTAATTTAAAATTGATCATCCAAATATAGTTATTTATAAATTGGCCCCAGGGCCACGACGCGGACATATCAACTCGAAAACAACGCTATTTCCTCGAAACTGACTTGTTCGTTCATAGAATTGTCTTGAATTTTCTTTTAAAACCTCACAATATATAATAATAAGCACAAAATCCATGACCGTTAGACGTAAACCGCACCCAACATAAGCCATACAACCCAAAAAGAGCCACACCACCTCTGCGCATGCGCAATCTACTCAGGTCTGAAAGTCCTCTCAAAATCACACACTGTACACAAAACTCTGATTCTTCAAAACCATTGGTTCAGGAGAGATCGCACCTTCAATCCACGCATGCGGGGACAATCCCAAGGGGGTTCTCTTAAATAATAGCATCCTGCACCTCAAAGCCCCAATCCTCTCAGACGAAAACACCAGCAGTTAATTCACTTATCGTCTGCTCATGCTCATAAGGAAAAATGCCCGTAAGGGGTAACATTAATTTCAAAAGTAGCCCCAGGGCCACGGTACGCACACTTCAACTGGGAAACAACGCTATTTCTCCTAAACTGACTTGTGTCCGTGCACTGAATTGACATGAATATTCTTTTTAAACCTCATAATATCGGCTCAGCTCAGTACTCCCAACATAACCCATACAACCCAAAAACAGTCACTTCTCTTCTGCGCATGTGCAATCTACTCGCGTCTGAGTCCTTCCAAAATCACACACCCTACAAAAATCTCCGATTCTCCAACACTAGTGGTTCAGGAGATATCGCAACTGTAATCCACGCATGCACAGACCCTCACCAGGTGGTTCTATGGAAGAATAGCATCCGCCACCCCAAAACCCCAATCCTCTCTGACGAAAACACCAGCAGTCAAATCACTGATGGTCTGCTAATGCGCATAACGAAAAATGCCCGTAAGGGATAACATCAATTTCGAAATTAGCCCCAGGGCCACGGTACGGACACTTCAACTCGGAAACAACGATACATCCCCCAAACTGACTTATCCTTGCACTGAATTGCCATAAATATTATTTTAAAACCTCACAATATCGATTAGCACTCCCAACATAACCCATACAACCCAAAAACAGTAATTTCTCTTCTGCGCATGCGCAATCACCTCGCGTCCTCTCAAAATCACACACCTTACAAAAAATTCTCCAGCACTAGTGATTCAGGAGATATCGCATCTTTAATCAACGCATGCGCAGACCCTCACCAGAGGATTCTATGGAGTAATAGCATCCGCCACCCCAATCCTCTCTTACGAAAACTACAGCAGTTAAATGACTTCCCATCTGTGCATGCGCATAACGAAAAATGCCCGGAAAGGGCAGCATGAACTTAAAAAAAATAGGTTTCTGAATTTCAAGCAAAATATTCCACAAAATAGTAGCAATTTTTTTAATTTTTATATATCACGTGATCTTCACGAAATTTTGCAAAAGTGTTTGTTTTTGCCTTTTGCATCTAACTATTGGGTTTTCATTCAATCAGATTAGTATTTTTCGAGTTATCGTGAAAACTAAATTTTAAAATTTTTGAAATTTTTTTTTTTACTTTATGGCCAACCGGTCAGTCACAAAAAACTCCGATTCACCAACACTAGTGGTTCAGGAGATAACGCATCTTGAATCCACGCATGCGCAGACCCGCACCAGGTGATTCTATGGAGGAATAGCATTCTCCACCCCAAAACCCCAATCTTCTCACAAGAAAACTCGAGCAGTTAAATTATTTCTCGTCTGCTTATGCGAATAAAAAAAATGCCCGAAAGGGGCAGTTACACCCCCAGTCGTTCACCGTTCAGACAAAATTCGAAAACCAATTTAAAATTCCACACATCGTTTAACCATTAATTCAATTGCCATGCTAGTAAGTGGTCCATATTTTAATCAGTTGCCCTCGTACATATCGACTTGATTCAGATAAACGCGCAAAAAACAAGTCGGAACGAGATCTGATCACCAGATGTTAGAGATATTCCATGTAGGAATTCGAAATGAAATAATTTGTCCAGTTTGGAAGTTCAAAATTATTAATTTTTTTTTGGCTCCTAGTGGTCTGTTCGCAGTGAAATTTTGCACACCCCAAGAGGTCATCATGCGTCACCGAAGTGCTAAAACTGATCTCAATCCGATATTTTGTTTCGGAATTTCAAGCATCAAACATCTAACTACCGAGCTTCAATCGGATCAGTATTTTTCGATTTATAGTGAAAACAAAATTTCAATTTCATTTAAAATATTTAACTTTTTTTTCTAGTTTACAGCCATCCGATCAATACAAAACTTCGCAGGCATATTAAGGTCATGATTCTACAATTTGATGCTGAATTTCAGATATTCTTGAAAAACGTTTCAACTAAAAATGGCCGTAACTCCGAAACGGCTTGATGGATTTTGCCCATTAATGAACTCGTTCGAGATATTTACGCTCCAAACATGCCCTGCAAATTTCAACGCTCTAACTCGTTCCGTCCGAGAGTTATCGTGCTAACGGCTGGCCGGACCGGCCGGCCGGACAGAATTGAATTTGACCTCTAATTCTTCATCAAGGAGTTGAACCCAATCGTTTGAGACCATTTTCGCAAAAACATTCGAAAAATACAGACATTGTGATGAAATGATAGCACGCTATTCCTCGCGGAACACGCGCGCAATAAAAATAGATAAGTTTGAATTTCGGAAAACGAGTTTTGATGTTCAGGAACGGTCCTAAGGGTCCTAAGGTTGACCTGAGTTGGCAAATTATCAAAGTATTTGGAGAATTTCAAAGCAGTAGAAAAAATTTCGAAGCAGTTGAATAATTCATCCCCCCCCCCATATACAACTAATTAGCATATCTGAATTGGATCGGATTCGTATTTTTTGATTTAATGAAGAAATAACAACAACATTTCAGATAGGTATAACTCTAAAACCGTTTAACCGATTATGCTCATTAACAATCTCAAATGTCATATTCAGATGCGCAAACCATCTTGAAAATTGCAAGTTGCTATCTCTTTCCGTTCTTAAGTTATCGTGAGATAAATATCATTTTTCAATATTTTTTTAAATTTTCTATGGTCTTTATGTCGGTAGTATACAAATAGTTAGCAAGTTTCAATTCGATCGGACTTGTATTGAAAACAAAATTAGTCCTCGGAAAACGTTTAGCCGATTATGCTCATTAACGAACCTGTCCGTCGCATTTGGACGCACTACCTACTCTGAAAATTTTCAAGTCGCTATATATTTCCGTTCAAAAGTTATCGTGTCAAAGGCCGGCCGGACTAAACAAATTTGACCCCGGATTCTTCAACAGTGAGTTGAACCTGTGGTTTTGGTGCGTGCTGCGATGTGAGGTCCCACAACCTCTTGGTTGTCCAGCGTTTCGTTCCAGCTCTAGTGAGGCCGGCGTATTAATAAGTTCATCAGTGGATGAACTTATTAATACAGCTTGTTCGGTGAGAGTATGTCGTAGACGCATTTGATTTCAGCACGAAGGTGTCAAAGTAATGTCAACAGTGCGGTGCTTCTGTTTTAATGCGTCACGCACAGATGGACAGGTGTTCTTCAAGACAGAGGCGACATCTACTGGCAGGAACGACGAAGTGGCAGAAGGATAGGAGGGAAGAATGTAGTTTGAGACCATTTCGGAAAAAAATCGAATATAACAGACATTTGGGCAAAATAATAGCGCGCTGTTCCCCAGAACATGCGCGCAAAAATAGCAGAACATGTATGTACAATCAATGGATATCACATTGGCGCAAATATTGTCAGTCCGAAAAATTTCAAAATAAGTGTTTAACAACAAATAATTCTGAAGATTTTCGCTGAATGTCTGATGAAGGAGTCTGATTTAGGCCCTGAAACGTTACAAAAAGTTATTTTATGGTTGTTGTTTTTTCCTTACTGTTAATTAGGCAACATTGGTCCATCGATTGCTTCTGACGTAGAATCAAAAGAATTCAAACTTTTTTTATTATATCAGCCTTTGTACAAAACACGAATCTTTGATCTTTTCTGATCGATTCACTCTAAGCCCCGGTTTCTGAAAGGCTGGTCAACACAAATGTGAACTAATCAGACATCAATCTCTTGTTAACCATCATTTGAGTTGCGCGAAGTGCTAAAACTCAGACTGATTTGACATTAACAGTTCTGTTAGTTGATCAAAAATTTGACCAGCCTTTCAGAAACCGGGTGTTAGTCTTTTGAGTTGGCGGTTGATATCAAGAAATATATTTTTCGAAAGCTCGAAGACGGGTTAAGATGGAAGTGAAATGTATACTGTTATAATACGCTGGAAAAATATTCACCGCAATAATAATATCTGAGTAGATAGTAATTCGAGTGTTATGAAAAAAAAAATATAGTGTAAATTAATAAATTTAACAATAGTCATGAAGTAAGGAAATAATCTTGGCTTAAGTTTCATAATACAATAATATTGAGGTGCTAAGTTTACGGGAATAATTTAAACACATGGCGAAAACGAAAATATAGTTTTATTTTGAGAGACCTGTTTTAGTTACAAACGGTAATTTGTCATATTGTTAACTGACCACCCTTATCGGGTGATCCTGATTTATTCCTGCTCAATGGTTTCATGGACTAGGGCCTGCTAAGGTTTCTACCTGACGGGGAATGTTATTCTCCCTGGTTCCGATACCGGGAATTTCCTGTCGCTAGAGATAGTTGATGGCCCATGAAGCCATTGTTACAATGCGCAGGCATCTTTCCTCTGAGTCATGTGATGACAAACTCGGTTCGACTGTGTCGAATCACTCTTATCACCACAATGTGTCATGATATATATGTTTCTCATTTAATACCGTTTTAAAAATTAAGTAGAATATTCTCAACAAATTATTTTATTAATACTTTACATACAGATGAAGGAATGAAGATATGTGAAATTCTAGTTGATCATTAGTAACACATACAAAATTCATCTGTTGCTAACGAGGTTTGATAATATGAAACAAGCCCAAAAATATTTACATAATTTAAATGATATACTTCACCTTACAAAATTTCCAAAATGGAGATTCTCCACGAAAATTTAGAAATGCTCATTCAGCTCACTGGAGGTAAATCCAGCTTGACCCTAAACAAAGATCATTGATGGGTATTCCATGAGTCATCATTTAAACACAACTGGATAAACTTAAATTGGAATTTGTGTCTTAGTCAACTGAGTCTTCAAGTTTAAAGTCAAGATTACATGAGAAATATAATTGATATTTGACATTTTTCAAATCAAACATCGTGTGAATCGGTTGAGGATTTTTTGTTTAAAGCTGAGTTTCATCTATTGAGCACATTATTTAATATACAGGTACACATAGTCCACACCTATGACCGCATCGTTCCTTATGTGGGGCACAAGAGATTGACTGTGGTGACAACACCACCAAAAGTCTACTCAACGAGACCATCAATTCTCCAACGACAATATGACTGGATTGAGAACAAGATGAGGCCCTGGGTATCATACTCCGCCACTAACAACTACCTCAACTCAAATTCTGCTGTGGTAAGTCAAACTTAAAGCTTTACACCTAACAAGGCATCATTTATGTTTCTCGGAAGGTCATTCCGTTCATTTTTTTTGAGAAAAAGAAAAGTCGATTTTTTCATATTGTATGAATATTTCATCGAATTATATAATTTCGATTTGATATTTTCAAACATCCATATGGCAGTGGCAGTAATCCATTCTCAAAAAAATTTCTGATCTTTACTGGTGGAAAACTTATCAAATTAATTCATTACTTTTTCATTTGTAACACTATTACATCCGAAACAACTTGAAGAGACCGGAACAAGTAACATGTAGAATAATGGTGGGTGTGAAAATATCGAGTGTTACAAAAAAACCAAAGCTCAAAAACCAATTAACGTTTAAACTCCGTTTACATCTGCACAAACTAATATATCCCTCTAAATCCAACTTAAACCGTAAAAACTATTGCCAAATTTTTTGGAAGTCTCGCATTATCTCACTAAATTCGTCCATTTGATGATAGTAAACTTCGGAATTGATCGTGTTATTAGTGTATAGTTCAGAAAAATTCCTCCAAATCCAAGCCAGAAGATAGCATCCATTTACTAATTTCATCTTTTTTACTCATGGACCTAAAATACTAACGTTGAAGCTCCTATCTGTTAACAAAGTGTCAAGTGCGCCCCGCTTGACACTTTGTTAACAGCGACCGAGTGACCCTGCCGCCAGTAAGGTCACTCGGTCGCCATTTGTAGTTTGGGGTAAATATGCGATTCCCGCTAAACGTCAATGCAAAAACTCGCCTTTTCAAATTTGAATAGTTTAAAAACCAGAGTATCTAGAAAGAAACAAATTTTGGAATATAATTTCGTATCTGAATGAGATATAAACACGGTTATTATTGGAACAAAGATATATCTTACGTTATGTTTTCTTTCAACGAATATTCAGTTTACATAAAACTTCAATAAAACATGATTTAAACCCACAGTGCCAACAAAAATAACTATTGGTTCAGAAACAATTAATAATCAATATTATGTAATAATATATATTATAACTCTTTTGATGTCACCAAAAATTTAATAATTCATGGTAAGATACCCAATTTTAAACTGATTTGATAAATATTAGAAAATTTCGGAAATCGTTGCAGAAATCATATAATTTTTTTTCAAGATAGGTACAGATAGAGGAATGGAAAAATGCATTCAAATGAATCACTTTTCTTGCTGTGTTAAATTCTTCTATTTGTATTTGTTTTCATTAAATAACTTAGAAAGCCATGGAATATTGATGGAACCACATTTGTACTACCAAGGAAATCAGAAGGCATAAAATGATCTCCACACAAATTTGATGGAACAAAATTGTTCCTTCTTATAACTGAAAGCCACGTTTTGGAAAGCATGTTCAGGACGTGTTCAGGGCATAACTAAAAAACGAATAATTTTCATGAATTATTAAATCTCAAATGTAGACAAGGGCTTACCTGAAAAAATGGAGTACTTTCCTTTTTGCGCGTATGTTCTGGGGAACATACGCGTTATAGTTTTGCCCAAATGTCTGTAACTTTCGAATTTTTTGAAAAAAATGGTCTCAAACGATTAAGTTTGACTCCCCAATGAAGAATTCGAGGTCAAATTTGATTCTGTCCGGCCGGCCGTCCGGCCGTCCGGCCGTCCGGCCGTCCGGCCGTTGCCACGATAACTTGAGAACGAAACAAGCCAGCGACTTGAAATTTTCAGGGTGGGTTGCGCATCCCAATACGACGGACAAGTTCGTTAATGGGCATAATCGGCCCAGTGGTTTCCGAGTAATAATTTTGTTTTCAACCAATATAAATCCGATCGAATTGAAATTTGGTGGGTAGTTGTAGAATATGAACCTTAGCACGTTTGTGAAATTTTGTGCGAATCGTATGGCTAGAAAATTTTAAAAAAATTATTAAAAAATATTTTTGTTGTCACGATAACTTGAGAACGGAATGAGATAGCGGCTTGAAATTTTCAGGTTAGGATGTGCACCAGAACGCGACATTTCAGTTTGTTTATGAGCATAATCGGCCAAACGGTTTTAGAGTTATAGCCATCTGAAATTTTCTGAAATTTGGTGGTTTTTTGTTCCTCATTAACTCGAAAAACACTGAACCGATTGAATTCAAACATGGTTATTAGTTGTAGAATGCCAACGCAAAAATGTTTGCAAAGTTTGGTGAGGATAGCATTTGTAGAAAATTTTTAATAAATCATAGAAAATAAAAAAAAAAAATTCTATATATCAGTAACTATTCGTTCGAAATTGCTGAAATTTTGCAAGAGCCTACATAACGTAACTCTACTGCCAAGTTTCAAGTTTTAATACGATCGGTTAAATATTGTTGGAGATTCGAGCATTCTTGTGTGAGTTCAGTAGATGGGTGACCGTTGCCTCGATAACTTTCGAACAAAAGGAGATAGGGACTTGCAATTTTCAGGGTAGGTTGCGTATCCGAAAGGGAGAGTTGAGTTCGTTTTTGGGCATAATCGGTCTAACGGTTTCCGAGTTATACCCACCTGGAATATTATTTCCTTAATAACTCAAAACATAAATATTCGATCGAAATGGCGCTTTGTAACTAGTAGTAGAAAATCAACATAAAGACGTGTTTAAAATTTTGTAAGAACCGTACCCCTAGAAAATTCGAAAAAAATTACGAAAAAAAAATTTTAAGAATCGTACCCCTAGAAAATTTTAAAAAAATCACGAAAAAAAAAATTGGTTCAAGCACTGACGTGAAGTCAGAAGCTTTTGCGCGTATGTTCTATTGTCCATTCTCCTGTATTGGACACTCTTCTTAATCGAATTTACCATGATGAATTCTATTGTCTATTCTCCTGTATTGGACACTCTTCTCAATCGAATTCACCATGATGATTTTTATTGTCTATTCTCCTGTATTGGAGACTCTTCTTAATCGAATTTGCCATGATGAATTCTATTGTCCAAAATGGACAATAGAATTCATCATGGCAAATTCGATTAAGAAGAGTCTCCAATACAGGAGAATAGACAATAGAATTCATCATGGTGAATTCGATTGAGAAGAGTGTCCAATACAGGAGAATAGACAATAGAATTCATCATGGTAAATTCGATTAAGAAGAGTGTCCAATACAGGAGAATGGACAATAGAACATACGCGCAAAAGCTTCTGACTTCACGTCAGTGCTTGAACCAATTTTTTTGTATTTATTTGAACAGCGAAATGCTATAGAATAATGAACCAATATATCGTCGTTGCGCCTTCAAAACGCGACATGTGCATATATTGTGCAAAATGCGTTAAGTGTATATTTCGATTAAGAACTGAGCAAGCTGGATATTTTGTTAAAAGCTGCCATGTGATAATCACACTAGATTCGGTTCCAGATGGATTTGATCGAAAAGCGACAAGTACGAAATCGAAAATATGCTCCTGCAAAACACTCGAAGTGTATGAATGCACAATTTATCAAAAGTCACATGTCGCATTTTGAAGGCGCAACGACGATATGGTCAATAATACAAAAGAGTTCCTAAAACGCTATATTTATAGTTATTACTATAATATGACAAGAATTCTGTATGTTCAACGCTGTTTGTTTATAACTGCCTTAAACAAATCAAACGGTTTCGATCCCAAACTGCAAATGGCGCCTTTTTGGCCGTTTGCCTCACTAAATTAGACAGGTTCATTATCTAGTCAGTATACTTAATAAATCTATGGTTAACATGATAGCAGACAATCCATTTGTCGTCTCTATTGATGAGTTGCCTCGCAACTGGATCATTTTTTGTTAACATATGAATTGGTGAATAGATTATTTCCGATCCTTCAACATTATTTGCGATAACCGATTTCGTTACTTCTAGTATAGTTCGTGGTTATGATTATCTTTGCCAACACGTTCAAGTTTTTCGGCATTAGATCATTTTGAGCAGCATATACGTGCTGATTAAAGTATTCCACATTAAACTTCAAACAAGAAACATTAATTTCTTAAACCTATTGAAAATTTTTCATAATTTTTCTATTATATCGTAATAGTGTTCAAATAGCAAGTTGGATTTCTTTGAAATTTACGTGGCTGTAAAATTTGGATTGAGTATCTAACACTATGTGAAAACTCTGTTCAGATTATGAAGGAAAAAAATCAAACTCACCTAAAGGTTTTTGATTTGATTAATTAAAGAGTTATTGATATTTTGTGAAAAAATAGAAAATTGAATAGCATTATTGAATGAATATAAAAGATCATTTCGAACCAGACATATGATAAAAACCTATCCTCATATTCAAGGTCCAATTCTGGAATTTCTACTAATGCAATCTCAGGCCTATGGATAATTTCTCTCAGCGTAATAAGTCTCTCGAAATCCGCATTAGGATCTTTAAAATTTATGACATTTTACAAAATAACCCCCATCCAAATTTTAAATCATAATTGAGTAAAATGAGTATACCTACCTAATAAGGATCAGCTGTTATCCTTCAATTATTCCAAAGAATTCCGCAATACCAAAAATTAGTTCCTTCATAATGCATTGAAACGTTTGAAAAGGAAACTAAACTTCTCCGAACCCCAAGTGAAATTTTCATAAGTATGCCCTCATACTTTTGATGTTAAATATAGAAGAAATAAATGACTCATAATTAGGAATCTGGAGTACTTCCAATAACCCAGTGACCCTTTAAAGTTTAATTCGTCTGTGTTCGTGTGTGAGACTCAGCTAACGTAACACTCAACATCTGTTGTAGTTGCGTTGATAATTTCAGAGAATTTATAGAACATCTACTCCTAAAATTGAAAATACTGTCATGTCCTAAATATTGTTTTCACTATTGATTCAAACTGCTCCATTAATCGCCTTGGTGGCATTTGACCCAAACTTCGCTGAAGTCAAACATTTCGTGTCTCTGAGGGTCATTCATATCTTCATATCATCACGGTGTCTATGCTTGACTTTCATAATTATGCGAGTGTTGGTGTGACCCACTGATCGAAAACCTGGCCCTTCATGTATTTGGGTACCTTGAGTAAATAATGGAGATCTAGAGTTCGGCCCATATCAAAGAATAAGAAAAATATCAACTTTCAGATGATTATTTTTTAAATTTGAAATCTCATACTCATGGTGGGTTTCACGAAGCTTCGATTAGCTTAATTCTGGATTTAATACGATGGTTGTATCAAAAATGAACTGAAAATCGATATAGAATCGCACTAATTTCGCAGTTAAGAGCTGTCAAAGCTTTGTGAAACCCACCGTTAGAGTTGGGATCTAAGATACAATCCAAACTTTCCACTAACATTGCATTTTTCAATTCTTGAAAGCTTCACGTCATTCAACCTTTCCTATAAGTCAATCTGGATTAGTCCACACGGTTTTCATACCAGTAAACATAGCCAGTTTAACGCTGGAGATTAGGTACTCACGCTTTGTTGTCAAAACGCTTTCTCGCCGAAGCTATAATATGAATATCAATCAATACGTAAGCTATGACAGCTAAGAGCAATAACTAACATCCTTTGTGCTATGTGTTTCACAATTTTTTTTACAGAGAATTGTTTATAATCGGTATCCAAGTCTGCTCAGTGATTCGTTCTCTTCTTCTTCTTTATACCGGAGCTATGGACCAGTAAGTCGGTATTCTAGCACTGCGATTGATTACTGGCCATATTATAGCACAAACTGGCATTTGAGGAGGCCGTATCATAGTTACATACGACGTTTTTATGCTGCTCCTCTATACAGAACATTATATTTCAACTCATGGTTTGATAAATATTTTGATGGGTGTTATAATTATTGGCCAAGAGACTCAGCTATATATCCTCGCGTGAGTAAAAACATTGCGAATTGCAGAAAATTATCTATATCGGGGAGAGTTCCAAAAGATAGCTAAATGAAAGGAGTTTGAATTAGGTGAATAACACAATGTTTCCATTTTTCCTTCAATTTTTGAATTTATAGGTTTGAAATATGAACATTTCCTATAACTTCTGAGCTTCTAATATGATGCATGCGTGAAAGAATTATTCGAATATGTAGATTAATATGTGGCAATTGAATTTTTACCTTCAGCAAACTACTTAATTATAAAGGTTTTACAGGGTAGTATGTAATTCAAATTTAAGAATTCAGATCTGGCCATAAAAATTTCTTATCATGTACGGTTCTGAGTAATCCTTGGAAAATCACCGAAAACAAATTTCCAAACTTTTACTTATCTTAATAATGGGCGTAAAAAATTATTGCGTGCATGGTCCTGCGGACGGCCGGGCGTCCACCATACGTTGCCACGATAAATTTCGAACGGAAAGAGATAGCGACTTGCAAGGGTAAGTTGCACATCTGAATGCGACAGTTGTGTACGTAAATTTGCATAATCGGCCAAATGGGTTCGCCGTTATACTAATCTGAAATGTTGTTGTTATTTACTCAATAACTCAAAAAACACAGATTCGATTGAATTGAAACTTAGTGAGTATTTAAAGAATGCTGACGCGCAAATGTTTGCGAAATTGTGTGAGGACCGTATCACTATAATTTTTTTTTATTTTTCTCGCACAATCCTTGTATTTCGTGTTTGGGCATGAATAGACAAAAGAACATGTTCGCAAAAGCTCCTAACTTTACGTCAGTGGTTTTTAAGAAATTTTATTTGCCAAATTCCACTATAAACCTTTTTTCGGAAATTTAATGCCGTTCAATTTGACCCAACTAAAAAGCCTGTACGATTTTCAGCAACAAAGTTTTTTTTAATTTGATAATAAATTAATAAGTCGGGAAATAATGATCGTACAGGAAATTGAACTAGGGCTTTTAAAACTGCAAAATATTTCCTATAAGATGCTATTAGAAGCTTTTAATGAAAACATTCTTACGAAGCGATAACTCTGAATAAAAAACCGTTACAACTCGGTAAAACTTTGGATATAATCAATGAAGGATATCGTTAGCCTCAAAGTGTCCCGGAGAACCCCAAGATGATAAAAATTAACACTACATCTGAAAACTAGACACTTTGGGAGCTACAATTTGATATTTTTTTTTGCAATATGGTTATTTCCCTCCGAGTTAGAGCCTGTTGAAAATCACCCAAAAATTTGGAAATTTGTGTTATATTTATTTATTTATTTATTTATTTATATATTATATATTAATCATATTCGATGTTTCCAACCTGATTTCGTCATCGGACTGCCTGTAGATTACCCATCCAATAGAGAGTTTTCAACAAACGTCATGGTATCAAGTAAATCAATCAACCTTTCCTTTCATTCCGCGAACTTTTGGATCTCTTCTCCTATGTTCTTAAGGTCCTGTAGCAACTGGACCATATTATCGATACTAAATCTGCTTTTGACGCAAGCGTCTCAAATCTTTGAATGCAAGTACATACTAAATCTCATACTCATGAAGATAGATAACGAATTTAAGATGCTGATATGCTGAAACACATAAAGAATATCAAATTTATGAGTTCTTTTTATTTATGCGAAGCATTACATGTCGGGCCGCGTATTTTTCGTGAGAAATGTTTGAATTTCGAGTAGAGGTACCTATACCGCATCAATCGATTTCGCCACCACAATGCCCACTAAAATTAATGTTTTATTAGTATTAAGTTCAATTTATTTCAATATTGGTTCTTTGTTAGATATTCTCCATTCCACCGATGCAACACATACACCTCAACTTCTAGGGCAATTAATCTGCTTGTACATATCTGTACCTTTCCAACAAAGATCTGAGGCATTCATCATTAAGTGTGATATTTCTGAAGAGCCCAACTTTCTTCAGAACGCACCTTGTATAATCGGTCGGCCGCCCAAACATTTATAAATCGTACAATTTTCAGATGTCCTAGAACCAATGCGATATACTTTTTCTTATTTTTTAACTGGTTCAAGATGAATCAGCCTATTCAGCACTTTACTAACATATTCTGTTAGAAACTGAGCATGGGCAATTGAAGCAACTAATGACCATTCATGCCACGCTATTTTCTATATTTGTGCTTTGAACTAACATACACATTGCTACTCCTTTGAGGATAAGTTTGTTACACTTAGGATATACCTGTTGGTAGGTATAGAATTCTCCAATTTATCAGTTTGAAGACATTTATTTAAGAACATCACACTAGGAATGATAACGACGAAAAGATGACATTGAAGAAGAATTTTAACGTTCTTCGATTCCAATTGATTCAGGATGATCGAAGGCTATTTCTGGAAAGGTGCCCGAAATGGAAATGCTAACTTCAGAAGATATACTTTTCAGCTCTGCTTCTAATAAATACATTTTAATATGCCTCGAAACATGTACCTCAGAAACAAGTTTGAAAGCATGATTTCCTTCCTCCTGAGCAATTCTGAGAAGTTGAATATTTTAGAGGATGGTTTACATTCGAAATCCATCAACTGGATGGAATTATATAAATAATCTGCCTATATCTGACTATACGAACTATTATAGAGTGTATAGGCCTTTATACTCTGATAAATTATGGCCCTATGCCTCTCTTAATGACCTATCGAATTGGTGGCCAAGGTACAGATATATAGACGATGACGACCTTTCCTATCGTTCTTTGAGAATGCAACGTGTAAGTAGTTTAAGTTATTTTTATTTGCTATCTAACATTGTTGGCATCGAATTGCATATGAAATTCATCAAAAATCTTAATATTTTGATTTGGTTTACTTAGTGCAGGTTCACACAGCGAGCTATGCAATGTGAAACGACCTAATGCTATGGAAATAAACAATCAAGTATACAGCGTAGAAAAGCCAAATGGAATAAATTCATTATCTAGGTTACTGTACATACGAGTATTTATGGAAAATCCAGAAACACGTCAAATTCAAATTTTAAATTGTCATTCTTCTGCGTATTCCCAATTTTTCAAATAGGAAGTATGGACTTGTGATACATCGTTTGAAAGATCGCGTCATTCTCTATTCGGAAATCTTATAACTTTCATGTTTATTGACAAACTCAAAATAGAAAAAAATAAAATCATGTGATTATCGAAATTCATTATAATATCCCCTCGAATATTCCCAAATCTTATTACAACAATACTAAACTTATTTGCCTTCAAAATATGTAGATAAACCATAACATTGTGTTTTCCAGATGGTACCAAAAAAACTACGTAAAACAATTTCTGTGGCAATGTTAGTTTCTTTAGAACGCCTTCGAAATTTTTTTTTTCTGATTATTTGTAGTTTATAAATTGTCTAATTTGTGTGAATGAATTTCATTAACTTCAATTTTATTAAATATTGGTTCGATTATAGTAAATGCACAAAACAACAATTTTGACAATATTATTCAATAAGTAGACGTTCTGATTTCTTATGAGTCCACTTTTTTTCTCAACGGCCATCGTCAAAATTGCCGCTACTGGTCTACCAAAAATCCTCACTGGATTAGAAAGAAACACAGGCAATTCCCTCAAAGGGTTAATGTTTGGGCAGTAAATGTTCGAAACTATATCATAGGCCCCTTTTTCATTCAGGGCAATTTGAATGGCGATAATTATTTAGCACTACATCAAAATGCTATCGTTCCAACTTTGGCAAATTTATACCCTGATCAAGGAAATCCTCAAGTTCCAAGGAATGTGATATGGTTTCAACAGGACGGAGCACCAACGCAATCTCCGGCAGTACCTCAACGAAAAATTTCCAAATCGGTGGATAGGAAGGCGAGGAACGATCGATCGGCCAGCGCGATCCCCTGATCTCAACCCATTAGATTTCTTTTTATGGAGATATGTGATGAGCATTTTGTACAAAACTGAATCACTTGATTCGAATGAAAAGATCGAATAACGCTTGCGAGTAGGTCAATCCGGTCCCTCCGAGATGTTGAATGATGTGGGAAGAAATTTGTATTTAAGATTAGGATGTTGCCAAGGCGTTCGCGGTGAACACTTTCAACATCTACTTTATTAACATTCATAATTTTTTTGCTATATTTTGTATCACCTTTTAGTTTTTCATATTGTACCAAATTTCGCTAATCACTTGATTTTATTTTTTTCTAATTTGATTCTTGCAACAAACATGAAAGTGATAACATTTCTGAATAGAGAATGACGGTGTATCACAAGTCCATCCTTCCTATTTGAAAAATTAGGGGTTGTATCTGTCTTTCGGAGGGGGTTGATGACATTTTAAAATTTAAATTTGACATATTTTGGGATTTTTCATAAATATGAACAGTAACCAAGATAATAACTTTATTCCATTTGGCTTTTCTATATTGTATACTTGAGTGTTTGTTGTGAACCCTATATAGAGGCTGTGAAAGTTATCTTCAATAGTGGTGATATCTTGAAAATGATTTACTTAAATTTGGTATGCTTCAGTAATTAACAACTACGGATCATTCACTTATGGAATATCTTATGTAGGTATATAGGTTGAGTCAATACGAACGCTAAGTTTTTTATTTCATTTGGCTCATATTTTTATGATACGGGTGGCCCCCGACAAGCCCGGAGCCTATTCGGGGGCCCTCTACTCTACCTGGCACTTAGCTTGCGGCAAGCTTCGAAAGCCCTATGGAAGGTCTGCCCTGTCTTTGGCCCGGTTGGCAAATGCCACCTCGACAATAGAGGGTGAGCCTTTAAGTTGTACATTAATTTTAACCATAGATTCCTCTCATCAAATAAAACAATTTTATCATTTACCATTTTTCCATTTTCTGTTCAGGTAAAAAGATACGAAAGATGCAAAAAAAATCAGTTTTCCTTTTGTAGCTATGATATAGTTATTCAGACTGAAACAATTTTGGTATGAAGTTTTCTATAATTACTACACATATTCTCCAATTAATAGTTTTTTCATACTTTCACTGGTTTTCTAGTTATATACTCGCGATTCATAAATCTATGAGAAATTTGTGTAAATGAAGCAGATAAAATTTATCTTAAGTCATCATAAGAATCTTAAATCATTTAAGAAAATTAAATTATTCCTCATTATTTCTCCTAAAACTAACCATTTTCTAGATATTCGTCATTGAAAGTGCTAAAATCTGATAATAATTCCAGAAATTTAACTACTTTTATGAATCTGGCCCTGAACTAGAATCACAGATAATCTGTACTAGAAATGCTAGAAAAGTCGTCCATAGAATAGAACTCTTCCAGAAAGTAGAAAGGGGGAGTGCTAGAATCCTCCTTATCTCACATATGGTATTTGTGCACTCGAATCTCGCCTGCAAATTAAACAACTTGAATTGCAGGTTATTTATCTTTTGGGAAATCATTCGACGGATTTTTCTTATATACAATGCTTCCCAAGAACTCCGCACCAATAGGGACTTTTCTTTTCAATTAATATTTCCGAAATTTATTGATTAAAAAAGTTGTTGCATCCAAAATAATGAAAAATGATATGAAACTCGGTAAACTGAGACTTCCGGTTTGAGCGGAAATCACCATTTTCAAACAAAAATATCCATTATTTCGGAAAATTCGAACTTTTTCTGTGAAACGCTTTAAGTAAACTTGTTTGAAATTACAATTGGGATTCATTTGCCAAATTTCAGGTCGGAAAACCATGAAAAATATTTTTTCTTTTTTTTTTCTCATAACTCTGTAAAAAATTTAATAATTACCAAACTGATTTTTTTTCGGTAATTATATAATTTTTAAAAGAGTCATAAGTAAAAAAGGAAAAATATTTTTGGGTTTTCCGACCTGAATTTTCGAACATTCATGCAAATTGTAATTTCAAACAAATTTACTTAGAGCATTTCATACGAAAATTTCGAATTTTCCGAGATATTTAACATTTTTGTTTAAAAATGGAGATTTCCGCTCAAACCGGAAGTCACAGTTGGCCGAGTTTTATATCAATTTTGATGCACCAACTTTTTGTAAAAAATAAAATTCGGACATATTTATAATAAAGAAAAGTCCCTCTTGGTGCGGAGTTGCTCGGAAACACTGTATATCGTGTAACATACATTCAATTAATAATTTTGTACAGTTATAACTCACTCAACTTTTAATTATTTTTTTCCAACTAGTTAAATCATAAGTGATATATTTTATGCATGAGAAAACTTGTTATCCGCAATCAAAATTCAGTATTTTCATCAAACGATAAATAAATTCAAACACTTCATAGTCAAATATCAATTATTATAATTATCATTCCACCAATTGAATTGTACTGTGAGACAACCCGAACACGATTATTGTTGACAATAAATTTGTCTTAATTCCAATTTAGCTCAAACGTAAAGACTACGAAACTATGAACTATGTAAATATAAACAAACGGGCGCTGCGACATAGGCATACTAGATAAATTAGAATATATCGTAATATTAAATTAGGTATTACACTTTTGTGCCTGCCTCGGTTAAATTAGAGGTTGTCAGATTGTTTTCCTCGATTGACTAATCAACGGCTTTGATTAAGGTGTTTCTTATGTAAGAATAGTGGATATTGATATCATCGAAAAGCTTTGTGAAACTTGAATTCCGTTAATCAGCTGCTTCTCAAATTTGACAGAGAAATGATTTCATTGTGAATTATCTTCGTGAGAATACTTTTAAATATACTCCTCCGCACTATCTCGATTTCCATATATGAATTGATGTTCAGTGTTTTATTATTCAGGAAGAGTAGAATATTTTTTTTACAAATGCTGCATTAAGATTATTAAAAATCATTTCATAAGACTTGAGTTTTAAATAAGTTTACTCAAACAATTTCATTGAAATTCGAGCATCAGATGATAAAGCTGTTAGATAATTATTCAATAATTAATCCAGTAAGGGTTTCTGTGTTGAACAGATAATGAAAATGCAGGGTGTATTAGCACATTGTAAAATATTCAAACGCTTATAACTTTTTATCTGAGCCGAATCTGGAGAAATGGCTAATGAAAAAGTTGTTTCATTCGATGATAGGAATCTGTGATTAGAATTAATGTACGACTTAAAGACCCACCTTGTGTATGGCCAATTGGACGTTGTTGGTAGCATTGGACAAGTAGCGATGGAGGGCTTTAAAGCACTAAAATTTTCATTAGATATTGCAAAGAGCCCTAGGCAATTAACACGCCAGCTGGGATTGCACCATGATATCAGCCATATGTCAGTACAAAGTTTACCACACAAACAAAACTTTCGTCCACATAATGTCCACATTGTTCAGGAGCTCAAAGAAGATGTCTTCGACAGAAGGTCAGATTTTTGCGAACACCTTATGGAGCGTTCTAACATTGTCCCCCTTTGCAAATAAAATCTTTTCGATGTGAAACTTCGAATGCGGACTAAAGGTGCGTATAAACTACGCGTGGCAGCCTCACGAGCCAATGTTCGACGTTCATTTTCGTCGCGAGCCAATATATGAATCTAGTAGAGCGCGACTGCCGCCCGAGGCAAATGATCCATTCTTTTCAACTCGAAAAGAGCGCGGCGGATAGCCAGAATACAAAATTATATTCATTGAATATAATTCTCCCTGAAAAAGAGTCAAACTTAGCCAAATCAAACTTTGAGATAGGTTTTCATTTAAGTAATCATTTAAGAAGACTTTGGGAGACTTTTCTGGGTTTTCACTCCCAAACTCTAGATATATATATAAAATAATAAAAAATATATTTTTTTGAATTGATTCTTTGTTAGAAACATAAGATATTTGTCAGAAGCAATGTATAGAACAATGTTGCTTAACAAACAATAACGAAACAACATCAACGATAAAACAACTATTTCGTAACGTTTCGGAGACTAGATCAGACCCTTTCGTCATACACCATGCGAAAATCTTATTTCATCGGTGTCTGACAAAGAAATCTGATCTAGTCTCCGAAACGTTACGAAATACTTGATGTTGTTTTGTTATTGTTTGTTAGGCAACTTTGTTCTATACATTGCTTATGTTTCAGCAGAAGCAATTCAATTTTTTTTATTTCATAGATATTATTCAGAGTTTTGGAGAGAAAACCCAGAAAGGAACCATTTAGTAGGCTCTCATTTGTTGCGTAACTTATTAAATTTTCATTATTTAACTAAACAGCAAAAAATATAACTTCATATCGTTACTTACCAGAACAAGTGGAATGACTTTTAGCTATTCTGGATTTCTCTCCTCTACATGACGTCAAAAGTGAGGTCATTTTCTTTTTCAAGTCAGCAATAGCCATATAATTTTTTTTCCTATTTCTATCCACGCATCATGCCTCATTGGTTTATTGTGGTATCGGGGGGATTTTCTGTCATTAGCGCCATACAATTTCATTAGTAGACGGCACTTTTCGTTGTCGATCCTACGTATTTGCGTCGAGAGCCTATATATCAAATAACAACCGTCCTAACTGCGCGCGAGCGGAAGAGTGAAGATCCTTTGATGCGGTTTCAAAAACCGACAGCCCTCGGTTCGCGCCGCGGCATGTTCGATCGAGGCAATGTTCGAGCTGCCGCGCGTGGCAACCGCGTCTACAGGGCGCAAGGCCACCCTGCGAGCCAATGTTCGAGGGTTTGACGCGAGTAGTTTAAACGCACCTTGAGACTGATTGTTGGAATGGCGACGCAACGCCAACAATCGCCTTCGCCTGTAAGGCGGAGCTTAGACGGAAGTTACATGGTCAATCTGGTATCAATCTTGCATCAATCTGACATCAATATTGCCATCAATCTGGACCATCAGTCCATCAGTCTTCACGTACACAATCAGTTTCCTGTCAATCTGATATCAATTCATGATTGATGTCATACTGAACTGATGTCAGACTGAACTGATGTCAGACAGAACTGATGTCAGACTGAACTGATGTCAGACTGAACTGATGTCAGACTGAACTGATGTCAGATTCAGCGTGTAACGTCCATCATACACGGTAAATCTGGCATTAGTTCAGTCTGATATCAACATGGATTGATGTCAAATTGATACCAATTTGACCGTGTAACCTCCGTCTGAGTTCCGTCGTCCAGTATGATCGGAAAGCTGCAAAATCAAATTCGTCCGAATCTGATACCACTTCGGACGACCTAAATTTTACAAGTTTTGGCAGCTTTCTGCTCCCACTGGACGACTGGCCTGAGACTTGTATTTGTTCTAGTAGGGACGGTTACGAATCGGTTCTAAAGTGTAGGACAAACCTAGCATGTGAAATATTAGGCTTGTTTTATTTCGCAATTCGGACTGTCCTAGAACCGTTCAAAATAGTCACAGTCGTTTATTGTACTTGGACCTGTTTTAATGGGCGAAATATTTCACACGCTATGTTTGTCCCACTCTTTAGAACCGATTCGGAACTGTCCCTACTGCGAACCAAAACAAGCCTATTTAGTCCAGGACCGTTTTCAATAAACAGCTGTTTGACTGATATTAACCGGTAGAACCGTCCCTACTGTGAACCAAAACAAACCTATAGTGTATACAGTGTTGTTTACTACGGTATACGTTACCGATGTCATACTTAAAAGTAATAATTTTAACAATAAAATATGCATGAAAGTGATTCGTTTAGAAAGTGAAAGTGGATACTCATACAATCTGAATATTTTATTTTTGATTATGCAATATTATTTTCCTCTCATAAACTATCCCTTTATGCATATTATCTCTACAAAATAATTACGATGTTTCACATCTGCCATCAGGCGTCAGACGAGGTTCACATTATTTCTGTTTGTTGAGAAGCCACTTTTATGCTCTACGGTTCTGTGAATAGGCACAACTGCAGATTATGGTCTACCAATAATCCTCACTGGATAAAAAAACGGAAAAACTAAACGTGTGGGTAGGTATAAGCAGGGCCGGCGCGTGGCTTGTTGGCAGTCGGGGCAAGATTTCCTGTGGGGTCGTTTAAAAACAAAAGTCTATGAAGCTAGATCATTAGATCTTAATGACTTAAGGAATAGAATATCTAGTTGAAATTAGAACTATTCCAGGTGAAATCTTTGGGAATATTATCCAGAGTTTTGAGGATAGGTTATGATTTTGCCTTGCTAATAATGGGGTTAAGTTTGTTCACGTGTTCGTCATTTTGGCAGATAAGATTCCCAAACACTATATTAGTGAATTCTTCACGCATATGTAGATCTATCGATTCGTAAAAATAAAAAGTTTCTCAGTTCTTATTGACTCACCCTGTAAACTTGCATATATGCGATTTAATACCTGATATTCTTTACAGAAGCATATCAATTTTAAGTAAAAAATATTCAGCTATTTTCAAGATATTATTAATATTCCTGAGTTATTTTACAACTTGTTTAGCTTCATTATAGATACAGCTTATTTGGAACTTATGTTTTGAAAATAATTGAATAGAATATGTTTCGAAGGAAAACATACAATAAGGAGGAGAAGACATTGAACGCTGAAAATTTTAAACTAAAGTTCGATATTTCTTATTCAGAATAGAGTAATTCTCTTCATTTGTGTCTAAATGTACTGATTTTTTGCGAAATTAATTTAAAAGCGTTACAGAATTTTCTGAGATTTTTGTTATAATTAAATCCTCAATTTTTATTTCTTTGTGTCGATGGATTATGACATGAAGTTTGTAATATATTATTTTAAATTAATACTCGAATAAATTAAGTCAGAGGATGGGGCATGATGGAGGGCTTGTCACAAAATATTTTTCACTGCATACCACTTAGAAAGATTCATTGATGAAATAATATACCATAATCGAATAAAGAAATCTATCCATCTGCCGTACCTACATCCGGAACTCCAAAACTATTATGGATACGTTCATGAATCTCGGTACAACTAACTTTTTAATGATATAATTCAGATTTACCCATTTTTTTAGGTAGGAAAATTAGTATTTGGAAAAACCGAGAAAAACACTGATATGATGGCGGGGGACTTTGGGCGCATGCTATTTTGTCTATTCACGCATCACACACACTCACGAAATACTGCATGAACCTTCAATCCGTCTTCTTTCCCCCAAGTATTTTAATAATATTTAAAAGTGTCCAGCGTCAATAACTCAACAACGAATCGGAATTTGTGAAAACACTCAGACAGGTCGACTTCTGATGACAGGGGTACATGATCTGGGATACGAAGCTTGTTTCTACTAGCAACCCCCTGGGGAGGGTTGCAACCCCATCAGGAGTTTGAATATGGAAAGTGGGTAGTTTTGTAGCACAAATGTATGCATGGATTAAAATTTGTATGAACCTGCAGTTTGTGTTCTTATAAAGTGAATATTCACAAAGTTACAGGATGTTTTTTATGGAATTATGGTAACGATAAAACTAAATGAAACAGAGATGTTCTAATTGATCGTATTATTTCTATTGCAAAAAAATTTTTTAACAAACAGTTTTGTAAAAATTTACCACAAATGCTCAAAGTAGTGGTAATTAGATTGCATGCAGCGATACAATCGTTCTTCAAAATTATTTCGTACCTGCTGTAGCATTTCAGGATTAATATTACGACATTCGGCCACAATTCGTGCTCTAAGGTCGTCTAAATTTGCAACTCTGGTTTATGAACTTGTGATTTCAAGTCGCCCCAGAGAAAAAAATCTGGCGGTGTTAGATCCGGTGATCGCGCAGGCTACTCCACTGGGCCCCTTTGGCCTATCCAACGTCCAGGAAATCTACCATTCAGGTACTGTCTCACCTGAGCTGCAAAGTGCGGCGGAGCTCCGTCCTGCTGAAAGACGTTGAGTTTTTGTTGGTGTTGAGAATGTTGCACCCTAAAGAGGTGAAGATTTTCATCGAACCAAAGCCTACAATTATGTTTGTTGACGTTTCCGTTAAGGAAAAAGGTGCATTCATCCGAAAAGCACACGTTGTACAAAAACACAGGATTTGCAATAATTTCTTGCGAAATTATTCGGCAAAATTCTATTCTCCGATCACCATCATGTTCGTTCAATTCATGAACAAGTGTCATTTTATAAGGATGGAACTTAGACCGCTTCAATTTTATGTGGACACTTGCCCTTGAATATCCAGTTTCCCGTGACAACTTTCTAACAGTTCCAAATTGTTCCCGTTCAGCCATTAGTTGGTCAATTATGGTGACTTGATTGTACCAACTGAATGATAAATGAATGATATACATTTTTATCAGGATGTCATGCTTTAAAAATCCTCGCAGTAGCCCTAGCACAGTCATTGTTCTGGATATAAATTTTCAACATTTCCTTTCTCTCCTCCAACGTGTGAACCATTTTGTAATTTTTATTAAGAACTGATAAAACGCACCTTTAATAATTCTGCAATACAGAAACTCACACGAAATTTTCTGAAAGCAATAATCTCTTTGCGTATGGCCCGACAGTGCAGATTCTGATAAACATGAAGCGAAAAAAGGCATTCAACACTTCTTAATCAACTTATAGTTTGTTTCTGCTGCGTCTTCGAACAAAAGATAATCACGGTTTTATCGCTGCATGCAATCTAATGGTGAGAAATTTGAGAATTTGTGGTCAATTACTGAAAACAATACCTTCTGTTTGTTAAAAATATTTTTATTTCAATAGAAATTATACGATCAATTAGAACATCTCTGTTTCAATTAGTTTTATCGGTAACATAATTCCATAAAAAACACCCTGTAACTTTGTGAATATTCACTTTATAAGAACACAAACTTCAGGTTCATACAAATTTGAATCCATGCATACATTTATGCTACAAAACTACCCACTTTCCCTGTTCAAATTCCTGATGGGGTTGCCACCCTCTCCAGGGGGTTGATAATAGAAACAAGCTTTGTATCCCAGATGATGTCCCCCTGTCATCCAAAATCGACCTGTCTGAGTGTTCTCACAAATTCTGATTCTTTGTTGAGTTATTGACGGTGGACACTTTTAAATGAGACACCCTGTATATTTTGAATTATTTCAACACGTAGATGGATTCTAAAGAAATATTGTTACCAATTCCAATGAAAAGCTTGAAAGATCATCTCATAATAGATTCAATGTATCATGTATCAAGTTTCATGAATTTTCTGCATACCCTTTGAGGACCAAAGATCTGCAACAACAAAATCTTACAATATGAATTCGAATGAAACTACACAAATCGTTTAAGAAGAATCCACGAATAAAACCTGAAATCAGCAACACCACACCTACAGGTATAAGTCTGATGCGTCAACCGACTGGGTTAACTAGGCAGTTTGAATTTTTGCGATTTTGCATGAATGTTGACATGTTCACTTTTTTCACCTTTCCATATCTCCTGAACTACTTTTCGTAGACGATGAATGGTTTTAGATTCAGCATGATTTTTTGTGATCTACCTTTGACCATGAAGAATATACAATTCCATCATAACTTCATTTGAATAATAATTATTGCCTTAACACGTTCTATTATTGATACACTAATTGTCGATTCTTCAATAACATATTCCATTACATTTCAAAGTTTACTAATACAAAATATGAACAAATATTCCGATTTCTATAGAATCTTCCCTGAATTTCTGAAACCTGAATATTTAGGCAAAGAGATCTGATACATCCTTTTGGTCATTTAAAAATTTGGGAAAGCCCTGTGCCCTGAGCTTTGGCGCTCTTGTTCAAACGTTTACAAATCATATCTTCGAAATGATTGGTTTTTTTAGAGTTGGGAATGATATAAATGGATTCTTGTGATAGAACTGTATCAGAAAAAAAATTCAATTCAACAAGAGTACCAAAAATTCTTAATCTGTTGGTTTCATCAGATTTTACCCAATAACGAACATACCCGAGATATTCATTCCTCCAATCTACTATGAAAATAATTATATTATATCAAATGAAACTTAACCAATATTGCAGTTTTGTTTCTACTGGAGATATTCTGAACCAATTCGATTAACTTACCAAAGGTTTATATTTCCATTATCATATGGATTATCCAAGAGCTATATATGATAGTTGAGGTTAATTCATTCTTCATTTTACATTAAATCATACTTTGTTTGACATGTCTCTTATCTGTACATGAGATGACAATGATGACATGTATGAACACAGATCATGAAATTCATAGATACGGACGTTAATTTTCGATTTCAGTATTCTGTGAAATCATAGAGTTACGATTTAATAATGAAATTTAGGAAAATCATATCTCCGAAAGTGTTAATGTGCTAAGGTTGAAAATGATATCAATGGATTGCTATGATGAAACTGCATCTTAAAAAAATTGAATTTAAAATTGGTAATGTAAAAAAATTTTTTTTTTCGTTACTCCAAAACCATCTGGCCGATTTGGCTCAATAACGAACATAACCAAGATATTTATCTCTCAAACCTACTTTGAAAAATTCAAGTGTTATGCTCTTTCCGTAAGAGAGTTATCGTATTTCTGGATAGAATCGATTTTGACCACGGATTTTTGATCAGTGAGACCATTTTCATCCAAAAATTCGAACGATTTGGTTCGACTCACTGATCAAGAATCCGTGGTCAAAATCGATTCTGTCCGGGCCAACCGGCCCGCCGTTAACACGATAATTCTCGAACGGAATGAGCTAGACAGTAGAAATTTTCAGGGTAGGTTTGGCAGATAAATATCTCGATTGAGTACTTATTGGACAAAATCGGCCTGATGGTTTCGGAACAATGAAAAAAAATTTTTTTTGGTGCGCTGTTCTATGAACTGAGTGCCTATCAATTCGTCCAAATGTCTGTAATTTTCGAATATTCGGCCGAAAATGGTCTTAAACGATTAGTTTCGACTCACTGATCAAGAATCCAAGGTCAGAATTGATTATGTCCGGCCAGCCATCCGTCAGCACGATTACGCTCGAACGCAATAAGATAGAGGGTTGAAATTTTCAGGTTAGCTTTGTAGTCCGAATGTGCCGGCTAAGTTCATTAATGGGCCAAAATCCATCAAATGGTTTCAGAATTATAGACATTTGAAATTTTGTTTTCCCACTAACTCGAAAAATACTAATCTGATCGAATCAAAGCACGGTCATTAGTTGAAAAATACCGACACGAAGACTCATGCAAAATTTTGTCAGGAACGCAATTCTTTTTACCTTTAAAATTTCAAGTTCATTTTTTTTAAAGTGCAGTTTCATCATAAGAATCCATCGATATCATTTTCAACTCCAACAAGCTAATACTTTCGGAGATATAATTTTTCAAAATTTCAAACATATATCGTACTTCTATGTTTCCACAGAATGCTGTACTGATAGAAATCTATACTACTAGTATAGAGTTCATTGGCAGTACTTAATTATTTTATCTATGAATTATTATATGATCTGTGTTCACTCATGTCATCTTATTTTGCTTTAAGGGACATTTCAAAGATATTTCTGGTTCGTTATTCTTGAAATAAAATATCCTTCCTGTTAGAGGACAAAGTATGATTGAATGCAAAATGACCAATGAAATAACCTCAGCTATCGTAGAATTAAGTGGTTGATATGATATTATACTTTCAAGATGATAATATAATGCCCATGGAAAATCAATATGATGATGGAAATATGTAAGTTGGGTTAAGAATATTTCCAGCATGAACAAAAAAGGAATATTGGCTAAGTTTCAATTCATGTAATATAATTTTCATAGTAGATTTGGGGAATGAATATCCCCGATAAGTTCGTTATTGTGTAAAATTGATCTGTTGGTTTTAGATTAATGATTTTTGGCACTCTTGTTGAATTTAAAATCTTTTATGATGTTTGAATTCAATTTATTTTATGATGAAGATAGAACTTCATCATAATAAATCATTGATATAATTCCCAACTCTGAGAACCAATACTTTCGGAGATATGATTTGTCAAAGTTTGAACAAGAGCGCCAAAGCTCCTGTACACAGGGCTTTTTTACATTGCAAACTTCAAATTCAATTTTTTTTAAGATGCAGTTTCATCAAGAGTATACATTGCGTATTCAACTCTAACAAGCTTATACTTTCGAAGATGATGATATTTCAAAATTTCAATTAAAAATCATAATTCTATGATTTCACAGAATACGGTAATCTTATCTTCCGATAAGAGACATGTCATATTTATTTCTGGTTCTATTCAAAATTCTTTACTCATGATATAAAACATACCTCCTGTTCTAGAAAACAAAGTATGATTGAATGCAAAATGACCAATTAAATAACTTCAGCTATCGTAGCATTATCATAATTTTTGGGTCATAATATAATGCCCTTGGATAATTCATATGATGATGGAAATATATACTTTGGTAAGTTAATCAAAATGGTTTCAGAATATCTCCAGTAAAAACAAAACTGAAATAACTGGCTAAGTTTTCAATTGATATAATATAATTTTCAGAGTAGATTTGAGGAATGATTATCTTGGATACGTCCGTTATTGGGTAGAATAGCTCTGGTGGTTTCGGATCAATACATTTTGCACTCTTGTTTTTTCTTTTAAATTACACTTTTTTAATTTAATTTCTTTTGTGATGCAGTTCTATCATAAGAATCTATTGATATCATTACCAACTCTGAGAAACTAATCTAGATATGATTTGTCAAAGTTTAAACAAGAGCGCTAAAGTTCTTGTCCGCAGGGCTTTTCCACATTTTATCGCATCGATTCAGAATACACGTATCTGTCTGCACCTGTCGCCTATGCGATATCTTATATGGGATATCGAGTCATCGTATCTGAATTTAATAAGAATTATAATAATAATAATAATAATAATAAGGTCTTTATTTCACAAGAAATCTCAAGGGGAAGTTCACCCGAAGGTGTTCTACCACTTAAACCTTGTTATATACAAAATACACGTTTGAACATATCTAAATCCAATTTTGAAATCAAAGAGAAAATTGTAAAAAAGTCAACAAGAGAAAAATATAAACTATAAGCATTTTATCAAACAAAAATTCACAGAGACGACAGAGAAACTATGATGATAAGGAATCGAGAAGATAAGTCTTGATCTTTTTCTTGAACATATTTTGATTCAAGACCTTCAAATGATCAGGAATACCATTGTACAGCTTACAAATATTATAGCTAAAACTTCTTTTAAAAGTAGATGTTCTGTGACGGGGACACGATAAAATATTTCTCCGACGTATGTTGATGTTATGAACGTCCGTTCTGTATACCAATCTATTGAAGAGATATGGTGGGCTCCTCATTAAAATTATATTATGGAATAGACATAGAGAAAAAATTGGTTCAAGCACTGACGTGAAGTCAGAAGCTTTTGCGCGTATGTTCTATTGTCCATTCTTCTGTATTGGACACCCTTAATCGAATTTACCATGGTTAATTATGTCGTCCATTCTCCTGTATTGGACACTTAATTCGAATTTACCATGGTAAATTCGAATAAGGAGTGTCCAATACAGGAGAATGGACAACATAATTTACCATGGTAAATTCGATTAAGGGTGTCCAATACAGAAGAATGGACAATAGAACATACGCGCAAAAGCTTCTGACTTCACGTCAGTGCTTGAACCAATTTTTTTTAGTTATTTTTTTTTAATTTTCTGGAGGCGCGGTTCTTAAAATTTTTTTTTCGTCATTTTTTTCAAATTTTCTAGGAGTACGGTTCTTACAGAATTTTAAACACGTCTTTGTGTTGATTTTCTACTACTAGTTACCAAGCTTCAATTCAATCGAATATTTATTTCTTGAGTTATCAAGGAAACAATATTCCAGGTGGATATAACTCGGAAACCGTTAAACCGATTATGCCCAAAAACGAACTCAACTCTCCCTTTCGGATACGCAACCTACCCTGAAAATTGCAAGTCCCTATCTCCTTTGGTTCGAAAGTTATCGAGGCAACGGTCACCCATCTACTGAACTCACACAAGAATGCTCGAATCTCCAACAATATTCAACCGATCGTGTTAAAACTTGAAACTTGGCAGTAGAGTTAGGTAATGAACGCTCTTGCAAAATTTCAGCAATTTCAAACGTATAGTTACTGATATATAGAATTTTTTTTTTATTTTCAATGATTTATTAAAAATTTTCTACAAATGCTATCCTCATCAAATTTCGCAAACATTTTCGCGTTGGTATTCTACAACTAATAACCATGTTTGAATTCAATCGGTTTAGTATTTTTCGAGTTAATGAGGAACAAAAAACCACCAAATTTCAGATGGCTATAACTCTAAAACCGTTTGGTCGATTATGCTCATAAACAAACTCAAATGTGGCATTCATATGCACAACATAACCTGAAATTTTCAAGCCGCTATCTCTTTCCGTTCTCAGGTTATCGTGACAAAAAAAATATTTTTTAATAATTTTTTTTAAATTTTCTAGCCATACGATTCGCCCAAAATTTCACAAACGTGCTTAGGTTCATATTCTACAACTACTCACCAAGTTTCAATTCGATCGGATTTATATTGGTTGAAAACAAAATTATTACTCGGAAACCACTGGGCCGATTATGCCCATTAACGAACTTGTCCGTCGTATTGCGATGCGCCACCCACCCTGAAAATTTCAAGTCGCTAGCTCTTTTCGTTCTCAAATTATCGTGGCAACGGACGGCCGGACGGACAGAATCAAATTTGACCTCGAATTCTTCATCGGGGAGTCGAACTAAATCGTTTGAGACCAATTTCGTCAAAAAATTCGAAAGTTACAGACATTTGGGCAAAACTATAACGCGATGTTCCCCAGAACATACGCGCAAAAAATCAAGAGAAATCTTCATCGGAAGCCAACCCAACTCACCCAACTTATGAGACACATGATCATACTTCCTAATTCCATAAATGAACCTAATACATGAGTTATGCACACGTTGGATCCTGTACAAAGTTTCTTTAACTAGACAAAAACTAAACACAGGTGAACAGTAAGTGAACTGTGACAGGACCAAAGATTCGCACAGAACCCTCTTAGTTTGCACAGGAAGGCACGACCTATGTGGGTACAGTAATCTCAACGCTCCATACGCCCTCCGAACCACACTCACCACGTGTTCACGAAACCTGAGAGAATCATCTATTATCAAACCCAAGTCCCTTGCGCTATCAACGAATTGTATGACATCATTATTTATAGCGGGTTTGTATCTGTCTTTAATAATTATTTTGTTCGAACCGAATACGAGAGCAGATGATTTCTTTGCGTTCAGTTTCAACGCATGTTTCGCAGCGATGTCAGCCAGTCGATTCAGCTCCTCATTCATTCTCAATCCTGCATCATCCAGGTCATCCATGGTGAAATCGTAATAGAGCTGAAAGTCGTCCGCGTATATAAGGACGCTACAATATTGAATAAACCTGATGAACTGGCTGGTGTAAACCAAAAAAAGGAGGGGACCCAGGATCGAACCTTGAGGAACACCATCCAGAATATATTTTGCCTGGCTGGTTTGACCACCCAACTTCACACTCTGCGAAGGTCCCGTCAGATATGACCCGAAAAGTCGTAGAGCATCCCCGTGGACTCCACACGATCCCAAAACAGCCAAAAGAACATCATGCTTAACCATGTCGAAGGCCCTGCTAAAGTCTAGCAGAAACAAAGCCACACACCTAGAGTCATCAAGTGACCGCAGGATGTTATCAGTCACCCCTAGCAGTACCAGTGGAGCTGTATCCAGGTCGAAAACCCGATTGAACTTCTGGTAGAATCGATTTTTTTTCGAGATATTCGGCAAGTTGGTCAGCCATTACTTTCTCAAACAGTTTTGATAAACCTGACAAGATGCTGATTGGTCTAAGATCAGAGAGCTCCTGAGGACTATGAGTTCTGGGAATAGGGGTAACCTGAGCATGCTTCCAGGATGCAGGGAACTTTGAATCAAGCAAAATTGAATTGAAGACGTGCACAATGAAAGGAAGGATAAGAGGACAACATATCTTGATAAAAGATATCGAAAGATTATCGAAACCAGGAGCACTATTTTTCAGATTCTTTAAGAATTTCAGAACCGTTTCCTCATCCACAAGACGAAAATTGAACACCTCCAAACAAATCAAATTATCTCTATAATAATCCAATACCGAACTATCCGAACTAAGGGATGAATTTCTCAGAAAATAATCATTAATTGCATCAGGGTCATCGAAGTTTAAATCAGACCGTGATATGTTTGATATCCCAAGAGATTTGAGTTCCTTCCATTGTTCCCTACTCGAAGCATTCACGGTGATATGATGAAACAACCGCTTTTCTTTATTTATAGCATGATTCACTACATTACGCAAGTGTGAATTAGTGTTAATTTTTGTTCACCTACTTTCAACAACAAACTAAAAATGTGGGAAAGCCCTGTGGACAGGAGCTTCGGCGCTATTGTTCAAACTTTGACAATTCATCTCCGAAATTATTGGTTTCTCAGAGTTGGGAATGATATCAATGGATTCTTATAATATAACTGAAATTAATGGTGCTATTCAGCTTTAATCTATAAGCCAATTTGTAACTTTTCATAACCTTGTAGGAACATTGCTATTCTGGAACGTTTTCAATCGGAAGATGTAATGTGAGGTTATTTCAAAGAATTATTGCATGGTTTTGTGGCGTAACGGTTTTGTCCCAATAATGAAAATGGATATGTGAATAATAATCAGATTGCTTGGATTATTGCCTCATTCTTAGAGCATGATAAAACTCGTATCCAACTAACTGTACTTACGTAATTTCACATGACTTGAAAGACATTTTTATTATAATAGTAACTTTGTGAGTATTACGTGATCAAAGGGATTCATTTGAAATTCCGGATGATCAATTTATCAGCATCTTCAGATTGAATAAAAAAACATTGCACTTTGGTTTTAGTGAGTGCTTTAGAACCAGTCCTACAAACAAGAAATGCTAATGCCATATTGCAGTAGCGGGAAAGGTATTATTCCTCTTTCTTTAATATATGTATGGTGGGTGATATTTTTAAAGAATGAAAATTGTCTTATACATTATAGTTTTAATATGGTTATAATTTCAAGTAATACGGTCTATTTACACGTAAAAACATGTTATAAATCAATTTATCTCATTTCATATTGCATATTTCTTTTCCTTCCTTCATCTTTTAACAATAGTAAAGCTTCAATGAAACCAAATCCTAATGAAATATATTGGGTGATAAGTGACACTCTACGCAAATACCTATAAATTCAAAATATCTCCAAGGTTTTAGGTTATGTTTTCCATAAATTTATCGAAGTAGTTCAAATGTAGTCCGTAAATGAGATAGTTACAGGAACAATTCCAGAATTGCATTATTTACGATTTCATAAGGCGGCCTCCTACAGAGTAATCGTTACCTACAGATTCATAGCTTACAGATAAAAAGCAGAATAGCACCATAAAACTAAATAGCGAACTTATAAAACTAAATAGCGAAGATATTCTGAAAATTATATTATATCAGTTGAAACTTATCCAATATTCCGGTTTTGTTTTCACTGAAAATATTCTGAATATATCTTCATCATCATATGGATTTTCCAAGGGCATATAGGGAAGGGGTATTTATAATATCCTATAATTGTGCATTTTGCATTCAATCATACTTTGTTAGAACAGAATTCAATATATATTGACATATCAGTCATAGGTAGATAAGATTATCCGCCGTATTCACAAAGCATTCAATCTCCGTTAAGTCATAACTGAGGTCCTCAGTTAAGGATAAATTGGGGATAATAAGGGACAATAAGGGATAAAGGTGGTGAAACAGGCCTGTTTCACCACCGTTAAATACGTTAACTGAGGTTGCGATTCAAATTTATCCTTAACTGAGGACCTCAGTTAGGACTTAACGGAGATTAAACACTCAACAATGCTTTGTGAATACGGCGGAAAATGTATGAACAGTGAACACAGATAGAACACACACAGATAGAATTCGCATTCTGTGATAACATAGAAGTAGGATATATTATTGAAATTTTGAAAAATCATATCTCCGAAAGTATTATCTTGTTAGAGTTGGAAATGATATTAATGGATTCTTATAATGAAACTGCATCTTAAAAAAAAATCGAATTTGAAATTTGTAATGTAAAAAAAAAATTTTTTTTTCCTTACTCCGAAACCATCTGGCTGATTTTGCCCAATAACGAACTTAGCTGAGATACGTACGGACGGACAGAATCGATTTCGACCACAGATTCTTGATCAGTGAGTCGAACCAAATCGTTTGAGACCATTTTCAGCCAAAAAATCGAAAATTACAGACGCCAAAAATGGTTCGGCTTTTATCGGCATCAGACAAAACAGAAATTCTATATCACAAAATCGGTTTTGAGAAAATTAAAATGCCATAAATGGCACCCATTCAAGATTAATTGAGTGAATGAACTGAATGGAGAAGATTTTGGCTGCAGAACTCAGTTTTGCGAACGAAAAATGGATCTTTGCAATGCCGATGAGGGGTTTCCAGTTCGCATTTTATTTAGTGACAAAGCAATATTTCTTTTGAATGTGACTTTCAACAGATAAAACTATAGCTATTGGTCAGATCACAATCCATACTGGATTATTTTGGCACATACAAAATTTACTGAAAAAGTGAATATATATGGGCTGGAACTGTTAGAAACAGGGTTAAAGGGTTATTGAAGGACCGTTAACAAGTCCAAAGTATTTTGATTCATTACGTGATCACCTGATTCCGTTGGTGGTTCTTTTTGCGAACGAAGAAGATCCAGATTTCTCAAATGAAACGCTATGATTTCCACAGAGCTGCACCCCATTATTTTCGAAGTCCCCGAAGAGGCGAAGTTTTATTGAATGGCCAGCTCGGTCTCCAGATCTGATTCCGTTAGATTTTCTCTCATGGGGTTATATGAAGAGAAAAGTTTACCTCAATCGGCCAGACAACATCGAGGAGTTGAAACAGAGGATTAGGGACTAAATAAGAGCAATAAAGCCTGAAACTCTCCAAAATGTTTGTTCCGAGTTTCAAGCTCGATTGGCGTAAGGTCAAGGAGTGAATGACAATCAATTTAATCACTTATTTTGATAATTTTTGTATGTTACGACACCTTCAAGTAGCACGTTTTTGCAATAAAATATGTTTAGGGTAGAAAATAAATCCATTATTCTATACTTTTGACGACGTATACCGTGGTAAAATAGAGCCATAGCGATCTGATTTATCATATATAATGATTCAATTAAAGTTCAGAATTTCATTCAGATCGCCAAATTTCCTTGTCGCTTTTATTCAAATTCAGAAAATAGTTGGACCATAAAGGTTTACGTTACTTCAATCTGTGAATCTTATTGTCTGGAATATAGGAGGGAATCGGAAATTAATTCGGGAAAGAATTCAATTTATTCGAAAAATTCAAATCAGCAGTACCTATACCTGCGAATGTGTGGCGGGACAATGTTTGAAAGAACTGGTAACCAATGACTAGGTGTAGATCTAATAGTTCGAATGATGCTCCACATAGACGAATTCAGCTGTGCATCAACTTTTTGCACATGAACATACACATGTACACCGGACGGGGCAATAATAGTCAATTGCAGAAAAAACGAAGACCGAGGCTGTCGTATAAAGAGTAGCTGCATGGGCACCCCAGGAAGTACAAGTTAATTTCTGCAGAATTTTATTCCTTGTTTTCAACAAAGCTGAGGCTCTAATCGCTTGACATAGAAGACTGTATATTATACGATTTGGCATGTACTTACAGGTAGACATTTTTTTTATCTTCTAGACTACTGGTCGTAGAGCATTGCCATAAACAGTTCGTAATTTAGCATGGTAAAAGTGATACATATTTTCGAATGATTAATAATATTTTCACAAAATTCTCCCCCAATTTCCTCCCATTTAAAACAGAAAAACATAAAGGACTGACCTAAGGTTTTACACGCTGATTTTTGGGAGGACAATCCCGGTAGATGAACTGATTATTTGTTAAGAATCCTTCCTCCCTCAAATTTGAAACTTTAAGGGTATTCTTGTCAACATTTTCAATTCATTTTTATATATTCGCATTTCTTGAATAGTTCTTGGTAATCAGAGTACAGTTTCAGAATGACCTGAGAATCATCATTCGTAGCCATTCTCTATCTGACATTAATCAATATTTTTTCGTTATTTTTAAATAAGATAATGAGCCAAAACCTTTGGTGGGGCAGCAATTCGAAGTGAAATTTATGTAATTCGACCATCGTAGCCATTGACTTGTGGCATGTGGGTCCATTCTTCTTCATTTCTTAGCTCGGTCCAATAACGCTGCGTAGTATTCAGAATTGGTCCTTCTTCGTTTCTCAAAATAGTGAATGATCAAAATACTGACGCAAAAACCTTGCCAGCCGGTTGTTGTGTCTTTGGTCGCTTTGGAATGCTTCTACTCGCATCAAATCACTCAGCTTTGACTCTGCAGTGTAGTGGTGTATCCGGGCTTCATGTATGGTCACATAATGACGCGAAAAATCCACTTTATTTATATTATGGTTAAAAAGCTCCAGACTGGCATCCGAATCGTTGATTCGTTGTTTTTTGGCGCTCTAGTTCCTCGGAACTGAGTGCTTATCAATTTGCCCAAATGTCTGTAATTTTGGAATATTTCGAGGAAAATGGTCTTAAACGATTTGGTTCGACTCACTGATCAAGAATCCGTGGTCGAAATTCATTCTGTCCGGCCGGCCGGCCAGCCGTAAGCACGATAACTCTCGAACGGAATGAACTAGAGAGTTGAAATTTTCAGAGTAGGTTTGGGGGATGAATATCTCGGCTAAGTTCGTTATTGGGCAAAATCGGACAGATGGTTTCGGAGTAACAAAAAAAAAATTTTTTTTTACGAAACAAATTCCAAATCAAATTTTTTTTAATAAGCAGTTTTATCATAAGAATCCATTCATATCATTTTCAACTCTAACAAGCTAATACTTTCGGAGATATGATTTTTTAAAATTTCAATGTAAATCGTATTTCACAGATTGATATAATTATTATTCTATGTATGAATTCTCATAATGTCAACTTGACAGAAGGGAATATTGTAACTTCAAAAATATTGGGGTTGAAATACTCGTATTTTAGCGATGCAACGGGAACCTCACCCGAAAATGTTTGAAAATATTACGTAAATATTGAAAGCATAATTCTGTAGTTTGGTGAACGTAGATCAGGAAATTTTTGATCGATTACAAGGTAATTTATTATTACTTATCTAATAAACTATTATTTGAATTGAATTTCCTTTATGATGCAGTGATATCATATGAATACATTGATATAATTCCCAACTCTGAGAAACCAATACCAGATATAATTTGTCTGTTTGAACTAGAGCGCCAGAAAGCTCCTGTCCACAGGGCTTGAACCCATTTTTTTTTGATCTGCTGTTTACAAACGCGCCACCCACTTTGCGTTAAGCTTTTTCATGCGCAAATTGTCGTGTAAGTTGAAATCTCAGGTATCTCTCTCACTTTTATTTTGCCTTCGGTAAAAACAATTTTCCGGTTATTTTCGTTAACAGCCGAATTTTTTTCGTTTTTCTTCGTCAACAGCCGCATTTGGGCGACCACTATGTTGAGCGTCATTAATTTCACTACAACCACGTTTACATTCATTATAAAGGGTGTTTCAGCAAGAATTTTAAAAATTAAAAACATATAATTATTATTTAATATTTTATTAACATGTATGGAGGTAGTGATGACAATTACACATGAAACAAAATATCGGTTAAATGGCCACCGTTGCTCTGTTGGCAGGTATGCAGTCTTTTGATGAAATTTCGCAGTACATTCTGCAGTGAGGGCTGCTGGCCATGTTGACAGCCTTTTTTTGGCAAGAATTAGACGGAATTTACTTAAATGAGATGTGAATTCAACAGCATGGCGCCACCTGTCACACCGCAAGGGAAACAATGACTTTGTTACAAACCAAGTTTTCAGGTCGAGTAATTTCTCGTTTCGGAGAGCAAAACTGGCCGCCAAGAAGTTGTGATTTAACTTGTTTGGACTATTTTATCTGGGGTTTTTTGAAAATTAAAATCTATGCGAACCATCCTGAGACAACTGAGGAACACAAACAAGAAATTGCACGTCAAATCCAGTAGCCCTTTCATCAAAAGATTGTATACCTGCCAGCAGAGCAACGGTGGCCATTTAACCGATATTTTGTTTCATGTGTAAATTACATCACTACCGCCATACATATGTAGAAAACAATTTTAATAAAATATTGAATAAATATATATTTTTTAATTTTTAAAATTCAAGTTCTTGCTGAGATACCCTTTACCATTCACATACGGTTGATTTCCTTGGAGCAGAGTCCGAAATATACTTATCAAGCTATTATTTCGATTCTTATTTTTTCCGATCAAAAAACAATACTTTATCAAACGCCAAATTATTTCTAAGGCTGGGGCCATCTTTTGACAAAAACCAAAGTTGCTTGACACAAACAACTATAACTTGAGAACGCGTGGTCCGATTATCATGAAATTTTGACAGATACTCTGGCGCTATCGAATGTATTTGTGGCGCCATGTATGTGCTAGTGAGAAACTTTTTGATGAATGCAGTAGTTTCACTCTCAGAGTTTTAAATAAGGGGTTTGAAATATTTCTTAAATACTCATTAACAGATATATGAAAGATGGAATATGTTTTATTCTTCTAATACATATTTCAGAAATGTTTACAACGGTATTCTTCAATCATTTATGTTTTTAATATATATTTCCCGGGAGTAAGGAAAAATCAGCACATATGGACACAAATAGATATATCCTGAATAAAAATTATAAAATTGTTCTTCATTAATTTTGACAGAACATCATATTTATTCAGTGAGATTTTTCTACTCAGTGGCTTCTTTTTCTGTCTGAGATTTTGACTATTGCAGTTCCAAGAGAATTTGGATACTGAGAAGAAACATGATTTGATATCTTGTTATTCTTTCGCTGGAGTTAAACCGCTGTATCCACAAAGCATTCAATCTCCGTGAAGTCCTAACTGAATTCCTCAGTTAAGGATAACTTTGAATGGTAACCTCAGTTAACGTATTTAACGGTGGTGAAGCAGGCTTGTTTCACGTTAATTTTCACGGTAACTGAGGTAGCGATTCAAATTTATCCTTAACTGAGGACCTCAGTTAGGATTTAACGGAGATTGAACGCTTTGTGAATAAGGCGGATTGAATAATACTAACATATTATTGAAATTTATAGAATTGCTTTACATCAAATTATTTTGTAGATATTTGATGATGAAACCAGATTGATCCGTGCTCAAACAGCTTCTCTTTTGAAAAGCATTCATTTACCAGTACCACGCAAAAGGAGTTACCCAATTACTTCTTTGAATAGGTGAGTTTCTAAAAAATGTTCATGATGAACTATCACCTTTATTTTGAACTTCGTATTTTCCTGGGGTTTGAACAATGAAGCTTTAATAAAAATATGATACATTTTTATTTGCAGGTACGGGGAATATCCAGCAAGATTGTCTAATGACCATTACATCAATAGACTAATGCAAATTTCACCAAAGAACTCTAGAGTGGAATTTGTGACATACTTCACAGAACCCATCAAAAAGTATATCGGTGAGTTGATAACTAGCAGGTGTTTCTTACACTATTGAGGGTTTACTACATTGAAGTGTTAAATTTACGCAATTATGGGTCATACTATATTTTGATATTATTATTCAATATATTTTTATGACTTCGGTCGATGGCCTTTTGGAATGTTTTTCCAATAAAGAACTTTTATTATTATCATTTTATTTTTATGTAGGAAACGCCATGTTATATTATAGTTCAATTTTTTTTTCAAATTTATTCACAACTTCAAATAGAATAAATTTACAACAACAGATCATACCTATGGAAATTTGGAGAAAACAAATAAATCATTCTAATTTAGTATCTCTATACCTTTTTAAGTTCAATTTCGGAAAAAGTAAAACCAATTTCGGAAAAAATAAAATCAATTTCGGAAAAAATATAAAATTTCGGAAATAACAAAACCAACTTCGGAAAAAGTCAAACTAATTTCGTAACAGTTAAAACAAATTTCTGAAAAAGTAAATCTAATTTAGGACAAAATATTCGGAATTACTTACTAGAAATTTGCATCCATAAGAACCATTTTCGTTATATTCGTAATGAATATCTTCTTTCTTATGATTTTAACTTGCAGGTTGAGCAAATTAAGAATCACCAAAAATATTTCTCGACTAATTGCATCTACCTACTCGCAGGGATTTCTGCATTTGGGTCTAGTAATTTGTTTCACATTATTGAATCAGTGTGAGGAAAATTTCGGTTTTTTTAGAGAAATTACTTCTTTAACGCAGAAAGGATGTACTTCTTATTGCACTGGACTCAATATTTAAGTATACGGGGTGATATTGAAAAGTTGCCCCTTTTAATGCGGCACTTGATTTTTAAAATAATTTGAATTCATTTCTAAGGCTGAAGATTAGTTGAAGCAAACATTTTTTTACCATCGTATGATATGATTACGATTAAGTATACTGAAACTCCTAGGTTTTGTGAGGAGAGCCCTCAAGCTCTCAAGAGCTTGTGAGGACTTGTAACTGTTTTCTTACGTCCCCTTACGCACAGCACTGTTAATTTTAGAACCATATTGTAGCTGCTACTGTCTGAGTAGGAAATTTCTTTACTAACCTTGGGACCTCTGCCTCCTAGCCAACATATACAGGTTGGTAATGCTGGAAATAATGATAGTTGTAAACGTGCCGACTGTGAGTATTTGTCGACAAATTTTACTACCCAGGTCGAAAACAGATCTGCGAAATCAGTAGGCTTGGTTTGTTCCAAAAATATTGTTCAACAAAGGTGTTCACACCATTATTATATATTTCTTTAGAGCCTGTATATCGGTAGATTTGAATGACATGGACATCCTAAACCCCACATATATTTCCATTCGCAAAGGGAGTCGTCCAGGCCTTTCTTGATGCATAGGTGAAATATACAGTTATGGGAATATAATATTGTACAGGGTGATTCACTTATCTTGGTCACTCCAATTTTCTCGGAAACATCCGAATATATTTTAATTCTGTAAACGCTGTTTTGTAAGTCATCGTTAACTTGAGATGCGTGTAGAAGTCGGCGAAAAAAATAAGGATGGCTGGCGTCACGGCGCCGTCAATTTTTTTTTCCCAGGAACATACCTTTTTTATTATGCATTTCGAAAGATGATTCAATTCTAAATTTTATTACCAAATACCGTTTTTTCCCATTTCAAACCATTAGCGATCTACAGGGTGTTATGTGTTAATTCTATTCCATTTTTGCGCGTATGTTCTGGGGAACATCGTGTTATCATTTTGCCCAAATGTCTGTAATTTTCGAATTTTTGCCGCAAATGGTCTCAAACGATTGGGTTTGACTCCCCGATGAAGAATTCGAGGTAAAATTTGATTATGTCCGGCCGACCGGCCGTTGCCACGATAACTTGAGAACGGAAAGAGCTAGCTGAAATTTTCAGGGTAGGTGGCACATCCCAATATGACGGACAAGTTCGTTAATGGGCATAATCGGCCTAATAGTTTCCGAGTAATAATTTTGCTTTCTACCAATACAAATCTGATCGAATTGATACTTGGTGATTAGTTGTAGAATACAAACCTAAGGACGTTTGTGAAATTTGCAATTTTCGGCAAAAGATTCGAAAATTACAGAAATTTGGGCAAAATGATAACGTGATGTTCCTCAGAACATCGCGCAAAATTGGAATAGAATTAACATAAAACGACCTGTAGATCCCTAACGGTTTAAAATGGGAAAATATGGTATTTGGAAATAATATTGAGAATTGAATCATCTTTCGAATGGCATAATAAAAAAGGTATGTCCCTAGAAAAAAAATTAATGGTGCCGCGACGCCAGCCATCTTTATTTTTTGCGCCAACTTCTACACGCATCCCAAGTCAACGTTGACTTGTACAAAACGGCGTTTACAGAATTAAAATATATTCGGCCACTTTGGAGAAATTTGGGGTTACCAATATAAGTGAATCACCCTGTACATGTAGCAGAAAAATTTTAAACAGTTATACCAATCGCACCAGTCAGAAAATTCTTGTGGAACGAAATTAAGTATTTCTTTGGAACTGAAATGAGCATATCAAGAGGCTATAAAATGTGAAATGTTCAGAATGCATTGATAGGTACAACAGCTTTGTTGAACAGTATTTTCGGAAAACAAAATATGCATACGGATCTCAAGATCTGTCTTCGACCTGAGTAGTCTAATTTGTCTAGAAATATACACCAAATTCCTTACATTCGGTACGTTAAGAATTTCCATTTTTTCCAGCTTTTACATGTGATTACTAGCCTGTATATGTTGTGTACTAGGAAGTCCGGAGTTCAATACCGAATATAAATTTCCTAGTCATACTGTAGCGTCCACCATTAACAAAAATAGTCAAAAATAGTGCTGTGCCTAAGGTGGCATGTGGACACGGTTACAAATCCCACATAGAACACAACTGATTCTCCTAACTAGGGCTAGCTCTTCAGAAGTTATCAGGGGTCCCTTCAGAAGAACTAGGAAATGCTCCTATACAATAAGAAATGTACATGCCTTATTTTTTTATGTTTAACAGGTCATTTCACAGAGAAATACAACGGAATTTCGGAGCGCAAACTCAGAAATGTAAACCGAACCACCAGACCCAAATACCCAAACCACTCCGAGTAGATATTGCAATTAGTCCATAAATATTTTTCCTGCGGTTTGGTCATCCTTCAATCACTTCACTAACGAGTTTAAATCCTAAGAAAGAAGATCTTGTTCAAACTTTAACAAATATCTCCGAAAATATTGGTTTCTCAGAGTTGGGAATGATATGAATGGCTTCTCATGATAGAATAGAAATGCATCATAAACTGGGTTCTACAAAGCTGCGTATAAACTCCGCGCGGCAAACCCTCGAACCTTGGCTCGCGAGTTGCCGCTATGTGGCTATAGTCTAAGGTTTACACGAGGTTCCGCGAGAGGCATCCCCGCCTAATACGCGCGAAGTCGAGGCCACCTCGCGTATCAATGTTCGAGGGTTTGTCGCGCGTAGTTTATACGCAGCTTTAAGGCCAATTCATAAACTCTGTCGTTCAGTGCAGTTCAGTTCCGCGCAGTTGAGTTCAACATGAACCAACGTTAACCAAATCGTTCGAGACCATTTTCATCCAAAAATTGAAATTGATAAGCACCCTGTTCCGATGAAAAAGAGCGCCAATAAAAAGTGTCTGATGGACACCAAATTGTACAAAGTAATTCTGAATATTTTATGTGAAATTGGATTTATATTTTCCGAAATTGGTTTTACTCTTTCCGAAATTGAATTTACTTTTTCCGAAATTCTCTCACCTTTTCCGTTATTGGTTTCACTTTTTCCGAAATTGAACTTGGAAGTTATAGAATAATGAAGCCAAGTTTTTGTGGTTATAGAGGTTAGATGAAAAAGATTAACTCGAAAAAAGCACTGACGTGAAGTCAGGAGCTTTTGCGCGCATGTTGTTTTGTGTATTCACGCCTCACACACCCTCACGAAATACTGCGTGAACCTAATTTTTTTAACCGAGTACTAGATTTTAATCGATGGAATCTGAATTTTTAGAACTATTGGAAGAATAAAAAATTGTACTGAAGGTCTGTGTGGAATTTCAGCAGAATCCGATAGATAGTTTCTGAAATATAATATTTCTGAAGAAAAGGTTTAATTTTTTTTCAAGTTTCATACTTTTTTCTAGTGATACGATCCTAACAAAATTTTGCAAAATTTGCGCGTCATCATTCTACAACTGATTACCAAGTTTAAATTCTATCGAATCTGGATTTTTTTTTAGTTATTGGGAAATAACAGCAAAATTTCAGATCGGCAAAATTATAGCACGCCGTTCCCTAGAACCTCTCGCAAAAAAAGGTAGCTAGATGAAGCCATGTTTTTGGCGCTCTTGTTCCTCGGAACAGAGTGCTTATCAATTGGCCCAAATGTCTGTAATTTTCGAATATTTGGCTGAAAATGGTATCAAACGATTTGGTTCGACTCACTGATCTAGAATCCGTGGTCGAAATCGATTCTGTCCGTCCGGCCGTTAACACAATAACTCTCGAACGAAGGAGTTAGAGGATTGAAATTTGCAGGGTAGGTTTGGAGCGTAAATATCTCGGACAAGTTCGTTAACGGGCGAAATCCACCAAGCGGTTTCGGAGTTATGGCCGTTTTTAGTAAAAACATTTTTTATGAATATTTCCCGAACCGATCACTCGATCTATCTGAAGTTTAGCATCGAATTGTAGAATAATGAATGACCTTTATATGCATGCGAAGTTTTGTATTGTTCGGGTTACCGTAAAGTATCAAAAAAAAAATTTAAATTTTAAAATTTTGTTTCTACAATAACTCTCGAACAGAATGAGCTAGGCAGTTGAAATTATCAGAGTAGGTTTGAGAGATAGTATCTTGGTTAAGTTCGTTATTGGACAAAATCAGTCTGGTGGTTTCAGAGTAACGACAAAAAAATTTTTTTTTTTTAGATTACAAATTTCAAATTCAATTTTTTCCAAGATGCAGTTCCATCATGAAAATCCACTGAAATCATTTTTAACTCTAACAAGCTAATACTTTCGGAGATATGATTTTTCGAAATTAAATAATGAATCTCACTTCTGTTTTCACACAGTGCTGTATTTAAATTTTCTATCTATGAATTATTATATGATCTGTGTTTTTACATGTCATCTGATTTTCCTATGAGAGATAAATGTCCAAATTATTTCTGTTTCGTTATTCTTCATATAAAATAAACCTTTTGTTCTATAAAATAAAGTATGATTGATTGCAAAATTACCAATGAAATAACCTTAGCTATCGTAGAAATATGAGGATGATATAATATTATACTTTTAAGGTGATAATATAATGCCCGTGGATAATCCATATGATGATGGCAATATATTCTTTGTTAAGATACATAATCAAATTTGGTTCAAATATCTCCAGTAAAAGGAAAACTGCAATATTGTCTAAAGATGCATTTTCATGCTGACGCTCGACACTAGCGTCAAGCGTCAAATGCGGTCACGTGGTACCTTTTTTGGTTAGAATGCCATCTGAAATAAATGTAGCGTAAAATTTCCAATTCAAAAATTGGTTCAAGCACTGACGTCAAGTCAGGAGCTTTTGCGCGTATGTTCTATTGTCCATTATCCTGTATTGGACACTCTTAATCGAATTTTCCATGGTGAATTCTATTGTCTATTCTCCTGTATTGTATACTTTTAATCGAATTCACCATGGTAAATTCGATTAAGAGTGTCCAATACAGGAGAATGGACAATAGAACATACGCGCAAGAGCTCCTGACTTCACGTCAGTGCTTGAACCAATTTTTTTTCGTGAAGTCAGGAGCTTTTGTGCGTATGTTCTATTGTCCATTCTCCTGTATTGGACACTGTTAATCGAATTTACCATGGTGAATTATATTGTCTGTTCTCCTGTATTGGACACTCTTAATCGAATTTACCATGGTTAATTCGATTAAGAGTGTCCAATACAGGAGAATAGACAATAGAAATCACCATGGTAAATTCGATTAAGAGTGTAGAGGAGAATGGACAATAGAACATACGCGCAAAAGCTCCTGACTTCACGTCAGGGCTTGAACCAATTTTTTTTTTCGTGAAGTCAGGATAGAATGCAATGATGAAAAAATTAACACATTGTCTACGTTCAATTCTTCTTTGGGAGAAGAATACATAATTATTCTAGAAAAATATTACTGGAATTAACATATTGAATGAAATTCAATTGAATTCCAATAATATTCAATTACTTATTCTTAACCAATAAATGCCCATTGATAGATCTAAAGGTGTTGAGGTGAAACATAAAGATATATTCTCACAAGTGATAGAAAAACTGGCCTAAAATGCCTCTCTACCCATCACAAGATTCAATATCGACAAATGAGCCTATCACCTTACAAGATCAGAAAGTGTGGTAAATTTAAAGTTAAGTTTTGTAGCCTTCAGCAAAATTTCAGCGATATCATATTAAAATAATACATAGCCTATCAAAAGTCCCCTCTCACAAATATACTAATTTTTTTCAATTATTTTCAATGATTTTTTTGAAATTTTCTAGTTACACCACCCTCACGAAATTCCGCAAGAATTTTCGCGTTGGCATTTTACAACTAATAACCATGTTTGCATTATATCGGTTTTGTATTTTTTAGTTATTTAGTAAATAACAACCAAATTTCAGATGGGTATAACTCCAACACCGTTTGGCCGATTATACCTATAGACAAATTCAAATGTCGCATTCAGATGCACAACCTAACCTGAAAATTTCAAGTCACTATCTCTTTCCGTTCTCATTTTATCGTGTAATAAATAACATTTTTAAATATATTTTTAATTTTCTAGGCCTACGATTCTCACAAAATTTCACAAGCGTGCATAGGTTTATATTCTACAACTATTCACCAAGTTTCAATTCGATCGGATTTATATTGGTTGAAATAAAATTATTACTCGGAAACCGTTGGGACGATTAAGCCCATTAACGAATTTGTTCGTTGTATTGGGGTGCGCCAACTACCCTGAAAATTTCAAGTCGCTAGCTCCTTCCATTCTAAAGTTATCGTGGCAACGGCCGGACGGCCGGCCGGACGGACATAATCAAATTTTAACTTGAATTCTTCATCAGAGAGTCGAACCCAATCGTTTGAGACCATTTTCGGCGAAAATTACAGAAATTACAGAACATACGCGCAAAAAGTGTTAAATCAGTTCAAATCATCGATTAATTGTTCTCAAATCGATACAAAGTCAAAAGAAAAATTTTAAAAGTACAATGAGCGAGGAAGTATCTAAAAAATATTAATAACTTAAATGGCATAATAATTGATGAATTAAAATAATGTATCATTAAAACCAAGAATTTAAGTAAGCGATTGTTTATTCAATAAAAGAGCAGCTAAAATTCTTTTTCTCCTGATTATTTTTTCCATTTCAGCTTGCCGGACTAATTTTTGGCCCCCCTGATGAATCCACATTTGTAATTTATCAGATCCATCCATTGCTTTTCAGTAATTATAAACTTTTTCTTTTTACTATGTATCGATTTGAGAATAATTAATCAATGATTCGAATTGATTAAATGCTAGAACTCAGCGATAAAGCTAAACAATATTTAGCTTCGACACTTGTCACTTTTTGAATGTTAAATTTGACGCTACATTTATTTCAGAGGGCATTCTAACCTAAAAACTCTAAAAAGGTATCACGTGACCGCATTTATCGCTTGACGCTAAGCGTCGAGCGTCAGCATGAAAATGCACCTTTAAGTTTTAATTGATATAATATAATTTTCAGGGCAGATTTGAGGAATGAATATCTCGGATAAGTTCGTAATTGGGGAGAATCGGTCTGTTTGAATTTAATTTCTTTCATGATGCAGTTCTATCGTAAGAATCCATTTATATCCTTCCCAGAGACCAATAATTTCGGAGATATGATTTGTCAAAGTTTGAACAAGAGCGCCAGAGCTCCTGTCCACAGGGCTTGAACCAATTTTTCATTTAATGCATCTTTCCCATTCTCTAGGCCAGGGTCACTTGTCCTGTGTTTCCTACGTTGGGGATAGAGGAGTCCATGGACGTAGACGTAACGTTTACATTTACGAGGATCCCGTCAAGAACGATATCCAACTGATGAGTTTTTATATCAATAAATTCAGGGAGGAAAAGAAACAAAAAGCTATTGAGCCAGCAAAAGGTAGATGATGAGCAGTTTGGCAGTGGTCTTTCTTATCTTCGCCTGGCTTCGAAATTAAATTATTATTTTCGCTTGAATATAGAGCTTACTTTCTAATCGCATATTACAGTTGAATAATATTAAAACTGAAGATCAGAATTGTTGCAACCGTTGATGATGCTTTATACTGAACACAGTTTACACTACCACTACACCAACACTAACACATTTCACTATCTTACGCGCGTTTCGATAACCAAGTTATCATCTTCAGAGACTGAATGTAAACTGACATTTTTGATGCTGAGTCATCCTTATACAGTGCGCGTCAAAATCATGCAACAAATTCATTTTCTCAGAAGAAAAATATTTGGCAACAAAATCCTGAAACAGGTCAATTTTGTTTAACTTTTATGCATTTTTGAAGGATTTTTGTTGCACCCTGTGCCATTCCCATCAGCCCTCTAAATTTTTTGAATAGGAAAAGTGGGTGATGTGGTACTTTTTTGGCAAGGTCTTTGTATCTTCTTTACAGGTGTGCAGAAATTTTCAAGAAAAAAATTTTCTTTTTTGAAAAATATTTAGTTCAAAGAGTTTTTCAGCATGTGCACTTTGTCATGGCTCATTTACTTTGAGACGATAGTACATGATGAAATTTGTCACCGAATGAAAGTCGACCATAACAGTTATGTTCATGCACAACTTTCAACCCCCTCAACGTGAAAATTAGAAAGTGTGAAACACTGCGCTTCAGTTATGATCTAAAGTAGGTATGTTATTAGTACGTTTGTAGGGGAGAGCGGGGCTGAAAGTGCCGATTTTGACAAAACCTTTTATGATTCGGATAAAACAACTACTATGCCTGAAAGCAAAGAATCATTCTAAGCCAAATTTAGTCCTAAATACCAATTTACCCACAGATTTTGCACGTTTTCAATAGTTTTTAAGAAAAAGTGATTTTTTTACACAGCGGCAGAAAGGCACTACCAACCTCACTTTGGGGCAAGTTGTGCCGCAGCTGAGGTCGGTTGTGCCGTTGATAATTCTATGTGTTTTACATTAATGAAAATTAATTTAGGTTAAAAGACATCAATTTTACAATGATATATTTATTCACTATAAATTAACAGTTTTTAAAATACCGTTGTTTATAATTCTCAGTATCATCATAAAAAAAAAAACAAATTATGTTTAATTATGTAATTATTTCAAACATAGAAGCATATTTTTAATCCAAAGTTTGTACTTATATATTCATGAAATTGAGATCCATTAACAAAACTATCAGTCTCTAGGGAATATATTCAAAAAACAATAAAGATTTCTCTTAAGTTATAAAGTAACAGAGTATTTTCCAGAGTTCTTATCTTACTGATCAGTCTCTTGAGTCTTTTTAAGAAATTAAAAAAAAATATCACAACTATTTATTCTCCAGATGTCTGATAAGAATAGCAATTAGGGAATACAAAGGCTATAGGCTTTCTATATCTTCAATACATTGCAAATGGGCCCAATTCTTACATTCTCTGCATTCAAACCCTTTTCCCCTATGGGAATCTCAACATATGATACAGTACCATTCTTGCTCGTCATCATGCAAAACTCTTCTCCTAGTGGGGTTCTTAGTCGGTTTATTTATTTGTTGCGCTTTTTCCTCCCCTTTTTCCTTAACCTTCTTTGTAGTTTCACTTTCATTCGTCTTTTTCTTATTAGTCTGTTATTCGGCCAAAGCATTTGTCTTTGCGTGTCAGTAAGAATAGCTGTCTTTCTTTTACGTCCTTTATTATGTCCAATTAATCAGGGAGGTGATAAATTTCTTATTCACGTGCAACAGTGCTCAATTTATGTCCTTCCTAGATGACTGCATCACCAGCCCTTTGTGAAAGTTCCTGAGATGTAGTTCCTCTTTCAGTTTTTCGCTTGTATGTCCCCATTCTGTCTTAGAAAATCAATGAAGTATTAAGTATCATGTCAAAAACTATTTTCTTTCTTTCATGAGTGCTCGCGTAATCATAAACAATATTGAAACAATAAAGGTTACTTAGGGGTTGGTTGTGCTGCGGTACAACCAGCCCTCGAACCAGCCCCACATGAACGGCACATTTTACCCCGTGTATTATAGTGTGATATTTTGTCTCATATATGCAAATAACTCTGCTCAAAGAATTAAAATTACACTGCATAACAAACTAGGATAAATAACAAACATTTTACTAAAAATGTCATATCAAAAGCACAAAAAATGCTAGCTTAGGACCAAAAAGTATCGGAAAGAAAATATTTACTTACTTGTCGTTGGAGGTATCTCACATGCACTACCATTCGGTACTCGTCGCTGACGCAACTAAAAGGGCAGGCGTCATTGGCCAAGTATTAGGCAATACGCGACACAAATGACACAATCCGATCGTATATCTATCTCTTTCTGTTTCCGAGATATTCGCATCGGCACAACTTACCCCCGGCACTTTCAGCCCCGCTCTCCCCTACTGAAGTGGTCATTTTGAACATTTAATTTAACTTATCTTGTAATGCACAATGATTATCTGGGTGGTACTTCAATGCCGAAATAAATTTCCAATGTCACTGCATTTTTTTCTCCATTAAAGGGTTCGTAGGGGTTGAAAATTGTGCATGAACAAAACTGTAATGGTCGACTTTCATTCAGTGACAAATTTCATCAGGTACCATCGTCTCAAAGTAAATGAGCTATGACAAAGAGCACATACTGAAAACCTCTTTGAACTAACTATTTTTCTAAAAAGAAAAATTTTTTCTTGTAAATTTCTGCACGCCTGTAAAGAAGATACAAAGACCTGGCCAAAAAAGTACCACATGACCCACTTTCCCGATTCGAAAAATTTAGAGGGTTGATGGGGATGGCACAGGGTGCAACAAAAATCCTTCAAAAATGCATAAAAATTTGGTAAAAGTGACAAAAAAATTGACCTGTTTCAGGATTTTGTTGTCAAATATTTTTCTTCTGAGAAAATTAATTTATTCCATAATTTTGATGCGCACTGTATACTAAATTACACAGTGTCAATATGGTGAGGGCGGGAGGGAACATCCCCACGCAAAATTTATACAATTCTTATTTTCTTAACAAACTATACAACGGACGATAAGGTGTATGTAGGTCCTTGCCTTTATTTAAACTGTAGTTACATTTAACTATTTCTACACTTTCAAATAAATTCAGCATTCTATTGTTGGGAACTAAATCTAAAATTATTGTATGATCTCGATCTAAAACATGTTCGGCAACACCGGATTTTTCTGTGCGCCCATGTCTTAAATGAGCCATAATATGGCTCATTGGCCCACAAAGAACATATTATGTTCTTTGAAACGGACGCTGACCGACTTCTTAGTTTGCCCAACATATATCATATCGCAATCATTACCAACTAGTTTCGTAGATACCACGTTTTTTCAAATCCGTTATTTTATCTTTAGGGTTACCTAATAACTGCTAAAGTATTATTTGACCTGTAAACCAATTTTAATCCCGTTCTTGTGAAAGTGTGCGTTAATCCTATTGTGTGCCAAGGGTTAAAGGGTACCACAACCAATCTCTTTTTACTATTTTGACTTTGAAGAAAAGTGGTATCACGATTTCATAAACCTATGGCGATTAATCAACTTATCCACTTAAACAAGACATGGTGAAATATGTATTGATTTTAACCATCAACAAATATTCCGCGTGGCAGGGCTAAATCACCTCATCGCTCAGTGTTCCCCAAACAGGAAAGTATCATTCAGGAATGGCAACGCCATCTACCTGTGAAGCGACCTTTACGGACCGAAAACGCCCGGCGAGTGTAGTTAGATAAACCACAAACCAGTGAACATTGAATGAGGTGAACTGTGGCTAATTGCCAATAACTAAAACAAGACACACGGTGAAATATTCATTGATTTTAAACATTATCAAATCTTCCGCGTGGCCGGGCTAGATCACCTCATCGCTCAGTGTTCCCCAAAGAGGAAAGCATCATCCAAGGGCAGACACAAACCCAGGATTTCATGGTTATTACCAATCATCGGTGTGACTTAGCCGACACTGAATGAAACTGAAGGCGTTCTAGGAAACTTAAATCCATCGGTCGCGTACTGGTAGAGATAGAATCACACCAGCGGCACCTATGTAGATCCTCCTGCGATGAAGAAAACTTGAGCGACGTTCAGCGACGTTCATTCTTTTACCGTAAGAGGGTCAAGGACCGATGGATATAAGTTTCCTTTCATTCAGTGTACGGCTAAGTCACACTGATGATTGGTAATAATCATGATACCCTGGGTTTGTGTCTGCCCCTGAATGATACTTTCTTCTTTGGGGAATACTGAGCGATGTTAGCCACAGTTCCCCTCATTCAATGTTAACTTATCCATTATTGCGTTATCATATCCAATAATTATAGCTATATCCCTAATTAGTTGTAATAATTGTGATATGAAATATGTTGGGCAAACTAAGAGGTTGGTTAGTGTACGTTTCAAATATCATATGGCTCATTCAAGATATGGGCGCACAGAGAATTCCATTGTTGCCTAACATGTTTTAGATCGGGATCATTCAATAAGTTTAGATAGTGTGAAATTGTCGGAAAATGTTTCCAACAATAGAATGTTGGATTCATTTGAAAGTGTAGAAATAGTTTAATGTAACAATAGCTTAAATAAATACAAAGGACCTATAATTTTGCGTGGGGATCGTCCCTCCCGTGTTAGTGTTGGTGTAGTGGTAGTGTAAACTGTGTTCAGCATAAAGCAGTAACATGCTGATTTAGTATGATTTGTTTTTCAGGTAGCACATTCGGGAAATTCTTGTTAATAGGATTGAGCTTGGCTGCTTTGCAAATATTCACTAGCAAATACTTTGGTTTTTGTCATTGATATTATTCATTACTGCTCTTATAAATCACTGAAATGTTTGGTCAATATAGAGCAGATTTTCAGAGAGATGCATTTATGAACCAGTGGTAAAACTCATAAAAATGGTCGTTTGAACGAAGAGATACTTAAACAGGGTAGTCCAGGAATAAGTGTACATAGTTTGATGGCGAATAGATATAGGGTGATTTAAGGATTCGGGCTGAACTTTTAGCCATAAGTACCGAACCGTCGAACACATTATTTTCAAATTTGGCAGGTATTATCATCTCAAACCATCAAAAAACGTTCATAAAAACCATACCGAAAAAGTATAGACCAGGACTCAGAAATTTTGGTTTTTACTTTCGGGTCTAATAAAATCATCGTTGATATAATCTCATTCTGCATTCATTTTCCCTTTGAATACAGTTTTTCGCTGGAACGGTACAAACATCAATAAAATGAGCGAAAGGTTTGAACACAAGCAAAAATAATGTGAGAAATCAAAATAGTTTTTAGTTTAAAATTACTCATAGTTAGAATAGTTATAGAATAAATGCTATACAAGGTGAAATATTAATCTAGCTAGTTGAAGCAATGTAGTCAAAATCTATTAATTAAACAATAACCATGTGCCTAATATTGGAGCTAAGAGATTGAAATTAAGCGAATTTTGTAGCGACAATGTGGTAGTTTATTTTAGTCCACTTTTCATGAGTGGAAAATAATATTCGCTAAATAATACTTACTTGCTTACATACTTACTTACTTGTCGGTTCACATATTCTTCGAGGCGCTCAGCGAAGTTGTGCAATACGTTGTGCAACATCTCGTCAGAAATTTTACGGTGAGGCAACTATACATTGAGCGTCAGAAGTATGGAATAATGGATTTATTTATATCTCCCCTTTAAGGGATATGGAAAAATAGGTCAAAGTAATTTATTTTTGAAGTGAAACTTCTAATGCGACTTCCAACAAGGTTGCGTTAAACGTTCAACGCTCCTGGGGATGGGTAATAGAAAGAGACAGAGCGAGAGTGAATGCGTGGCACTCGAATGCATGCGCATAGTTTTCTACCCCTTCCTATTTTCATTTCCACATTACGAAGTTTCACTTCTTCCGCTCGGATGGACTCCACTCACTAATTTTTTAAGGACCATTTTCCCGTAATTCCTCATCGATGATTTTTTTAAGTAACAGGTCCCTCTTTGATTTTCTTGCCATGGATAGATCATGAATTCCTGAATTCAGTAATGCACATGTATCGCCATTTGGGTCAATAATTCTCGAGATATTAATTTTTGGAAATTTGGAAAATGTGAAAATTTCATCTGTCTTCATCAGAGAGACACTTCCTTATTAAAAAACGATACTAAAACTCAGAAAACATATTCTAGACCATCTGGATATTCTATGTGTTCTCTAGCTCTAGTACTTACTTGCCTAAAGTGAATATTGTAAATTCTTGGAATTGGTAGTCGTATCTGAATTAAATTCGAACTAGTTTGAGAATTTTAATTCACATATTGCCGAAAACTAAACTAAAATTGGTTTACCGCTTATCGGCATCAGATAGAATAGAACTTCTGATTAAAGGGATTGTGGAGATAGAACACAAGAACATCAAGAAGTTTGTGATTATTTCAATGAAAAATATTCTAATGCCTGTAACTCAGGGTGCTATTGGAAATAAATCAGGAGGTATGAGGAGTTCTGATATGTGGCAGATCATCCAAAAAGTGGTCGACCGACAATTCCATGCCGAGGAGGTAGAATTGAATGTTTTATTAGAGTTGGAGGAAAATCCCCATTTATTTTCGAGAACTATTAAATTGAAATGCCATAAATAGCACCCAATCAAGATTTATTTAGTGCACGAACTGAATGGACATGATTTTTACTGCAGAACTCACTTTTGCGATCAAATGGGCCTTTGCAATGTCGATGAGGAGTTTCCACCTCGAATTTTATTTAGTGACGCCGCAACATTTTATTTAAATGGAACTGTCAACAGACAAAACTGCTGCTATGGTTCAGATCTCATTCCAAACTGGACGATGAGGGCACATGCACCATTTCCTGAAATAAAGAATGTATAGTCTGGACAAGTTATTAACAGTGCCTGTTTTTATTGAATCTCTTTGAGATATACCCAAACACACACACAAAGTTCCATCACAATCATTTTAGCCGTTCCGGTGTTGACATTTTTTGAAAGGCACCCTTTCCGATTCCCAATTAACAACACGTTTTTAACGACATTTTCAAAAAGTTTCCCTTGATCCCCTTCGATGACTCCATGTCTTCACTTCAGTATTATGTAGTATTAAAAAAAAACCAGCAGATCTGCCTAGCCATAGATCAATATTTTCACAGTAGATCAATAGAAAAAAATTGAATGTTAATAACCGATCCGGGAGTCGAGCTTGGGCTTTCGGCTCAGAAGGCCTTACTCTCAACCGTTGCGCTAGCGGGGTTGCAGAGGAAACCTCGGACTTGACGGATAAACAGTATTAACATCGTAAAGATTCTGGTAATTTTCAGTTTTCTGAAGAATATCACCTTATAGCATATTATTCGACGGTTTTTATCTCTCGTCTTCATTTTTTGCCATTACGTTCCTATCGGACAGTTTGTCGAATTTTCTGATTGGTCCAAAATATCAAGAAATCTCCGAAAAAATTAACGTTTTCCTTCAACTTTTTCAAAATACTCACGTTCCGAAGTGAGAAATGAAATTTATGTACCTCCACAGTTCCACCTTCTTGTACGTTCCTATATACCTACGCGAATCCCGAACGCGAATTCCTGTTCCCGAACGCGAATTTCCTGTCCCTAGGAGGTGATAATTCCACCGATTTGCTCTAAAAACGTCAAAATCAATTGCCATCATCAATCAATTGTAATAAATACAATTAGTATATTATGAAATTGAAAATGCTTACTGGATTAATACTCCAGGACAAGGACAAGCTATGTACATTTTTGTACCTTCAAAGGAAACTCAAACTGTCGTTGCTGAAGGACAAACTAAGGCCACTATTAAAGGGGCTTCTCACTTGCCATTGTTGGATGAAATAGTACCTACATGAGACCAGCAAATATAATCTGCTATTTTGAGGTTCTGTGAATCGGCAGTTGAAACCACCGAACACATGCATGACTAATGCAAAGCATTAATATATAAATGAGGCGCTTAGTACAAAAGGGGCCTAAGTGATAAAAGATTGTTCTGAGAAAAACGCACTTTAATATTTTAAAATGTTCACCACCTCCTATCTGCTATACTCGTATAATAATATGCAAAAGTAACCTTATGCGCCTCACTGCGGCGTCTTTGAGAAATTGATATAGGCCGTTATTGCACACACTAGATTGGTAATAACCGATGCAGCCTATGCTATTAACTCAATAGTCATTTTTTTCGAGTTGCGCCGCTCTTGCACTAAACGCCTCAAATGATAATCTGCCTCTAGTAGGAGGTGTGATCCTAACCAACGGAAATTTCTAGTATCATGGTAAATCACGAACGATTTGATTGATAGAAATTTGAAATTGTTTCCCTAAGGACAGACAATATATTACAATAGATTAAATTCGATGGTTACATTAAAAATTGACTGAGAATCACTATAGAATCACACTGATTTGGAAATCAAGAGCAATCAAAGTTTTATGAGATAACCACCGTAATTATATATCATCTCTAACGGATGATATTAGGTTTGGTTGATGTACGAAAAAATTCTTCTTTTTCAAACTTCAACTCAGGCAAAGTTGGGTTGTTATTTTGGTTTGTCAAAGTTTACGAAATTTATTTCGAAATATATAATATAATAATCAACAAACTCAGCGAAAACTTGTGGAATTGTATGAATGTGAAAAAGCTTCTACATCACTGGTATACTTTCTGATTTGATGAGACTTGCATTCTAAGATTGAACAACATAATATAAAACAATTTTGCATGCCGAATGTGAGCTTATGGGTTTAATATAATGTGCTTTGTTTTTAATTATATGAATCTTTTTATGATCCTAACACTGATATTTACTTCAATGATTTTCCTTGCAGCTGAAAAAATTGAAGAATCCAAACCTGAAATTACCGAAATCACTGAATAATACTCATTGCTGAAGTTCTCTGCCCCTTATACAGACTTCTTTTACCCCTTCTACACATAACATATCTTGTAAATCCCTTGGAGCACCCCCCGAGTCTTGTTTCATCATTTGAAGTACAATATTTAATCGAGTGAAATACCGAAAATACTTTTACAGAATTATCGAAGCCGATAAGTATTGCACACTGCTTGATTACAGATGTAACGACTAAAAAAACATGGAACAATGGATAGAATAAGTAGAATTAACTATACTAAACATTAAAGCAATTTTCTTTACAATCATTCATTGATGAAACTTTACCAACGATTTTTTCGCTTAATACCTACTGGATTTTCTGTATTTTTATCTCCACGATTCCTGCCTACATTCGAGGTATTTTGAGAATATACCATGTGCACAATTATTTATTTGTTGAAGTATTTTTTATAAATATATACACACTGATTGATCGCACATCGTTTAACACATTATTTTCCCATATTGATTTCGATTCACTGAGCTGAATGTGTATAATAAATATTTTGTTGAATTAGTTTATTCTTTTTCTTCTTCTTCTTCTTTTACAACAGACCCGATTTTAATGTTGATAATCTGGAAAAGTATGTCCTCCTCCACAGCTTGATTAGAAAATTTCAATTAAGTAATTTCATTTTCGTCTGATGAGAACTAGTGTGATAAGATTCCTGTTCAAACACGAAAAAATATATGAGATTCAATATCTTCAATGGAGCTGACATAACTGCTCCAATATGACCCATTTTCAGTTGATATCAATAAATATTAGCATTCTATAAAACCTTAATATTATCTTAGCCTGATGTATGTATGTATGAATCTAATGGAATCCTGGAGCTCAAATTCCTCCTTTTTCTTGACTTATCCCGAATAATTTGAAAATGTGCATACGTTGCTAAAACCGATGATACTACAATGATAAAAAAAATTCAAATCGCTCCAAATTGGATCAGGAAATGACATTTTGTAGCCAGATGAGGGTGGAGGCTATTTCACGTCTGTTCAACGAAGCACTAAAAAAAGAAGGATAATAATATATCATACTAACAAAGAAATAAAATAAACGCTCTAATGAATTATGAATTGAAATGCTAATAATTCTTAAATATAATTTAAAACAAATAATCACTTATAGAATTTGTATAACTACATTTTCATGACTAGTGGAAGGATAAGCTAATGATGAAGAATTGGGTAAATTATACCGATTACCCTACGCTTCTGGTAAATTAATTTTTTTAACTGTTTTGTAACGACCCCAAAATTTTCCATACTCCAATTAGAGAACCATTATTTCAACATACAGTAGATAGGTTAACGACAAGAGGCTAAAATTGCAGGCAAAATTTAAGAAAACCTTTCCCCCGAGTCGTGGAGTTGACATAAATTTTGACATGCGTAAAAATGTTCTAAAATCAGTTAGATGTAGAAAATATAATGCTCAAAGTTCAAAAGAATATACAGTGAGCCTCAAAAGTATGGAATAATGGATTGATTTTCTCGCCTTTCAGGAGTAGCGAAAAATAGTTTGATGTATGAAGTTCATTTATTTTTTAAGGAACGTTTTCCCGTAATTCACAAGGTTCTACCATTTCCCGTTAGCAAGCACTAGTGACGTCATAGATATATTTTTTTTAATTACAAGCACCGATTTTTTTCTTGTCACTGTAGATCATAAAATTATGAATTTATCAATGTAGTTGTATGGTCATTTCGGCCAATAATTCTCGAGATATCAATTTTTCAAATCTTCCATCATTTCTTCGCAAAACTTGGTTCTGCTGTCAAAATCATCTCCATTGAGTTCGTGAACTAAAATAATCTTGAATGGGTGCCATTTTAATCTTTACAAAACCGATTTTATCTATTATTATCTATCCATGTCAAGAAAAAAAAATAGGGGCTTACAATTTGGAAAAAATATCGATGAGGTCACTGCTTGGTAACAGGAAATGGTAGAAAAATAAGAATTCAAAAAATGCTCCTTAAAAAATAGATTACTTTGACCTATCAAACCATTTTTCGATATTCTTAAAAGGGGAGAAAATAAATCCATTATTCCATACTTACGCTCACGGTAAACAGCAGGATTGGGCGATGGTATGGAATAAAATTCTTACTTTTTCAACCAATATCTTAGGATAGAAACGCTGAAACCCATCAATTGATTTTTAATTATTCCCGTTTTCTGGCGATAAAATTAAATATTTCCCTTCAATGACTTGGCTGCAACCTACTCAACATTTTTTCTTCAAATATAAACATATGTCACGTGTGGGCTAGTTGGAAAGTTTAAGAAAAATTGAATCTTACCATACCCTTAGTTTTTTTAGTTAACTAATTAGTTATTGAATCATTAGGAAAGATATAAATAAAACCTATTGGTATGCTGAGTTGAATTCTGAATATGTTTTTGGTTTAGATTGATAAAAAATGCAAGTGAAATGGTCTCAACTACACCTGCCGAAGACTTACGCTTTTTCTTTCTATTTTATCGATGTAAAACAAAAACTTATTGAGAATTGAACTCAGCATTCCGATCAGTTTTATTTATTCATTTTCCTAACAATTACATAATTAAAAAAAAAACCAAGGGTATGGTAAGATTCCATTTTTCATAAGCTTTCCAACGAGCCTACACACGCCTACACAAAACATATTTACGTTTGAAAAACAAAAGTTGGATACAGTTGCAGCAGGATTGAAGGGTAATATTAAATTCTGTTGCCAAAAAATGGGGAAAATTAAAAATCAATTGACGGGTTTCTACGTTCTTATTATAAGTTATTGTTTGGAAGAATATTAATTTTATTCCATACTATCGCCCAACCCTGCATAAACAATCAGTTGTAAAAAGGGTTATGAAACAGTGGTGGTGGAAATATGACAGAATTTATAGATATAGATGAAGCATTAATTTTTTTTGCATTTTGTTTACATTGAAGAGTTATTTCTTCACATTTAACTTCAATGATATATTATGTTTCCAAAACTATGTAATTTACTGATCGTCATTTCTAGTGAAAATACCTTGTGTTTGGTGTGAGCTCGGAGACCTAACGAGTCATTATTGAAATACTATGTAACTGTTGATACAAACATACATACATACATACGGAGGCAAAAGGTATCTTAGGAGGAATTTTATTCTGTTCGAATTTGAGTTTTGGGTCAACAGTAAAAATGTTAAATAGGAGAAGATTATTGATTTTTAATTTGGATAATAATAAGGTACATCTATTATCTATCAATAACAGCATAAAATTTCCTTTCCTTCCTAATAATAAACACTTGGCTAACTGCAAAGTTTTCTTAGTTCTTTTTTCAGCATGAACTTTTTCCATAGTTATTTTTGATTTTTGTCTAGAAGTTTTGAACTCTCCCTAACATATCAATGAACACATAACACAGAAAATGCAAAAATACAACAAAAATTATTACAACAAAGGATGGAAAAATTATAGGCCCTAAAAATGTCGACTGCGTAAGTTCAAGAGATAATGTGAAATATTTTATCAAAAGTCTAACATCTCATGTAAATATATATTTTTGCAATGCTGCTAAATATTGTTCTCCACATCAAAATATATTCCATTGTTTTCATACTAAGCATATCCATAAACAATTCAATCACTCATAATCAATTTGTTTTATGTATTGCTATGTAACTTCAACTCATTGATATTCAAAAAGGTATCCATTATTATTATGATTACAATAAGAGCAGAGGCATGATGCCTGTGAACTAAAACTAAAATTAACGTTCAAACTAAATATAAATAGCTAAGAATATACTATTACATTATATCTATCGGAAATGTAGAGTTTGGTCAAAACATGAAAAGCCCATGAAGAATTTCACTCATAGGTCCATCAGAGAAATGTATTTAATGAACTTTTTTTAAGTTTTTAAGCTTTCCCATTTCTCAATCAGTTGCAATTAAACATTGATGTGGAGTAGCTTCTTGCCTTGACCACCACAAGGCCTTCAAGATTATAAAACGCCATTCTATTGAACAATTCTAGCTCCACTCTCCCCACTTCGTCCATCCAGAAGGTTCAATTCTTCTAAACAACTCAGCGACGAAATCCCTCTAGAAATTAAGGAGCTACGTGAAGCAAGAGCTGCCCGACTGGCTAGAATCAATGCGGAGGATACACCATCCGTTGAAGAAACACTCAAGGAGAAGAAGAGACGCGAAGAAGCTAGATTGGCGGAGGAAAAGTAAGTTGAAATATAGAGAATAAGTATGAGACGCTAAGCAGAAAATATTTTGACTTCAGAGCATTAGCTGAGGAACAATCTGCTAAAGAAGCTCAGGAGGCTAAGGAGAGGAAAGAACGAGCAGCAAAAGAAGCAGCAGAACGTGCAGCTGAACTAGAGAGGCAAGCAGAATTGCTTAGACAAGAAGAACTTGCGAAACAGGTATATTTTCGTTTTCTTCCATGGATATTTGTACATCTTACTATAATTATTTAAATTTTATTATGGCTCTGGTTGTAGGCCGAAATCGAAAGGGCACACAAAGAACAAGCCGAACTCCAGCGTTTAGAGGAAGAAAGGCGTTCAGCAGAGGAGGCAAAGGCTGAAGAAGAGAGGAAACAACTTCTAAGACTCCAAGAAATTGCAAAACAAGCTGAGGAAGAAAGAGAAGCTGAGCTCGCACGACAAGCTGAAGAGCTTGCCGAATTAGCGAGACAAGAAGCTATATTAGCCGAACAAGCTAAAATGGAAGCCGAAGCATTAGAGATCGCAAGACAAGAGAAAGAGCAAGCGGATCAGAAAAGGTTAGAAGAAGAACTGGCAGAATTAGAGAGGCAAGAAAGAGAATTAGCTGAAGCAGCGGAGATAGCAAAACAAGAATCCGAAATTGCCATACAAGAAATTGATGGAGACCACACACTTGAAGGAAATACCCAAGTAGAAGAATCATCGGGATTCGTGGACGAACAAGATGAGAAAGCTGAACCTGAAGTAGAAAGGCCACAAGAAGATGATGAAATCTGTGAAATCACCAATGAAGAGCCAGTAGAACAGGTGCAACAAAATGAGGAAGAAAATCTAGAAGTTCAAGTAGATGAACACGTTGGGGAAACAGACTATGAGGAAGAGGAACCTGTCGCGGAAGCAGAAGATGTTCCTGCAACTCAAGAAGATACCGCAGATGAAGAAGAAGTGGAAGAGGAAGAATAATTTTAATTATCTATCATTATTCGCACACGAGTCTGAATAATTGAATTTCATCTTCGTATTCTATTATGTAATATATCACAACATCAGAATTCCAATTGTTAAAATTATGCTTTTGTTTGCATTTTATTTTGCATTTAATGAACTTTTTTCCATCACCGTTTCATCGAATTTTTTATTGCTTATGTTGATAATTTAGTTTTTAATAAATTATTTTTGTTTTTATTATTTAAATTTCCGCTCTTTTTTTGGCTTACTAACTTCACATCGTGATGAATGGACTAAATATTTCAATTCAATTAGTAAGGTTGGTATATAAAGGAGAAAATGAATGTTGAAATAAAAATATAACAGAAATACTGGAAATTCAGAACTGTAATTCATAGCGTCAATTCAACATATATGAACCAGACGGAAGTGGCATCATTTGCAGGCTTTATGTCTTAAGTTGACCTTTTCGAACTGAAACCGTTCCAAAATACCTTTGGAATCGGGTAGCAAAAATTGTATAAACTCTTTGAAGTTTTTACAGGCTACCAATATTTTTAGCTGTATCTTATATTTCACCATATATCAGAAAAACATACGGTTATGTCTATCCTGCGAAAATGCTATATAAGGTCTTCAGAGGATATATTTCACAACTTTACACACGATGCTATTCTCAAACAAAATATGGAATAAAATTTTGGAATTTTAATTTAATCGAACATGGTACCATTTCATGTGTAGAAAATTATGGCACCTATCATTTCAACAATTTCTATACTACAAGTATCTACTTGGAGGTGGTCATTTCTCCGAACAGGGAATTCAAGCGTGAATCGCCAATATCATTGAAACTTGAAAGATGATATCCATTAGTTTAAAATAGTACGGTATAGGTATGGATTCTGCTGCAAAAATGTATGAATAGCGAAACTTACTGAACTCTGCAACATGTTCCAATTGTCTTCATTCTCAGTTTACATCTAATAATGTGACAACTTTTCCTTCTCAATGTCAATTTTCAGGACCGGACTCTGTTTTTCCAATATTTTCAGATATCATAAATAATGACAGCGTGTACAAGAAATAGTAGAAACCCTGATATGAAGTCATAAATCTCATGACACTGCTACAGATTCCGAGAAAAAATATTAATATGGGTACTTGGAGCGTGAATTTTTTTGAAGGCCTAACTTTCATCAACGACTATACCAAAATGCATGCAATGTTGAACCCAATAGGATAAAATCAGTTTGAATCTTCTCAATATGAACGAATTTCAATACCCAGAGATAGACTTTTATTTCAGATTGATTTCTTCAATTAAATAATATAGAACGATAAAATCGTCCTGCATATTGACTATAGTAGAACAAATTAATACACAATACAGCCCTCAACTTTACATGGAACACATGCAGATATAGAAAATTGGTTCAAGCCCTGACGTGAAGTCAGGAGCATTTGCACCCATGCTCTATTGCCTGTTCACCTCTATTGGACACTCTTGATCGAATTTACCAATGATATAGACCGTTTTCTCAACTGTCATAAGATATGAATACATTTCGTAACACGTTAATGACAGACTTTAATAATGAGAGAATCATCTATGATCACAGAATTTTTGATTCTGACATAATAATAATACAAGTATTTACCAAGTTTTAAGTGGATTGAATTGTATATTTTGAGAAAATAACAACAAATATTCAGATGTGTATAACTCCAAAACCGATTATGCCGATTATGCATATTAACGAACTCAAATGTTGCATTCGGATGCGCAGCCTATCCTGAAAATTGCAAGTCGCTATCTCTTTCCGGTCGAAAGTTATCATGGCAACGGTCACCCATCCAGCTACTGAACTCACTCAAGGCTGCTCGGATCTCCACCAATATATATCCGATCGTGTTCAAAATTGGAATTTGGCAGTAAAGATATGGCTCTCGCCGCAGAGATATCGGACGTATAGTTTATGAGATATAGAATTTTTTTAATGATTTTTTTTTATATTTTCTAATAATACGAATTGTTGCGAAAATTTGCGCGTTGGCATTCTACATCTAATTTCCATCGGATCGGATTTGTATTTCTTCAGTTTTTTGAGGAAATAACAACAAAATGTCACATGGGTATACTTACCTCCAAAATCGTTTGGCCGATTATGCCTACTATAACAACTCAAATGTCGCATTCGGATGCGTAACCTACTCTAAAAGTTGCTATCGCTTTCCGTTCTCTGGTTATCGTGACATAAATAATAACCAAATTTCAGATGGTTATATAACTCCAAAACGGTTTGGCCGATTACGCCTATAAACAAACTCAAATGTCGCATTCAGATGCACAACCTAACCTAAAAATTCCAAGTCGCTATCTCTTTCCGTTCTCAGGTTATCGTGACATAACAAATATTTTTTAATAGTTTTTTTTTTATTTTCTAGTGATGCGATTCTCACAAAATTTCACAAACGTCCTTAGGTTTGTACTCTACAACTACTCACCAAGTTTCAATTTCGGATTTCTCAAGTTACCCTGAGATAAATAATTTTTTTTTATTTTTTAGAGATACCGATTAGTGTGACCGGATCTGTATTAGTTGAAAACAAAATTAGTATTCGGAAACCGTTGGGCCGATTATGCGCATTAATGAACTTGTCCGTCGCATTTGGACGCGCCACCTACCCTGAAAATTTCAAGTCGTTTTCTCCTTCCATTCTCAAGTTATCGTGGCAACGGCCGGCCGGATAGAATCAAATTTGATTGCGAATTCTTCATCGGTGAGTCGAACCTAATCGTTTGAAACCATTTTCGACAGAATATTACATTACATTACAGGCATTTGTCAAAATGATAGCATGCTTTTCCCCAGAACAATTAGTATTGGCATTTAAAGAAATTATCAAGGCCGTCATATTTCAAATTGGGACACACTTTAAAACATTTTCTTTCATCAAAAAGAGGGCAATTTAAAATACTAATCGAGGTCCGAGCAGGTCGATAGCAGGGATCTCCCTGGGGAAAACTTGGGAGGGCCAGTATAATCATAATCATGTTTATAGCATGCGCGCCAAAGCAGATTGACCCTACGTCAATGATTTTTTGGCGCTCTAGTTCCTGGGAACTGAGTGCTTATCAATTTGCCCCAATGTCTGTAATTTTCGAATTTTTGGCTGAAAATTGTCTCAAACGATTTGGTTCGACTCACTGATCAAGAATCCGAGGTCGAAATGGATTCTGTCCGGCCGGCCGTAGGCATGATTACTCTCGAACGAAAGGAGCTAGAGGATTGAAATTTGCATGGTGGGTTTGGAGCGTAAATATCTCGGTTAAGTTCGTTAATGGGCAAAATCCATCGAGTGGTTTCGGAGTTATGGCCGATTTTATTAAAAATATTTTTAATGAATATTTCTGAAACCGATCACTCGATCTATCTGAAATTTAGCATCAAATTGTAGAATGATGACCTTCATACGTGTGTGAAGTTTTGTATTGACCAGGTTACCGCAAAGTGTCAAAAAAAATTTTTGAAAATTTAATTTTTTTTTTTTCACAATAACTCTCGAACGGAATGAGCTAGGCAGTTGAAATTTTCAGAGTAGGTTAGGGAGATGTATATCTCGGTTAAGTTCGTTATTGGGCAAAATAGGCCAGATGGTTTCGGAGTAACGAAAAAATAAATTTTTTTTAAGCAACAAATTTCAAATTCAATTTTCAATTAAGATGCAGTTTCACCATAAAAATCCATTGATATCATTTTCAACTCCAACAAGCTAATACTTTCGGAGATATGATTTTTCGAAATTTCAATAACGAATCGTACTTCTAATTCACAGAATGTTATCATTATTCTATCTAAGCTTTATTGTATGATCTGTATTCTGTGTTCATACTCGTACATGTCATCCTGTTCTATAAGAGAGAGTCAAATTCATTTCAGCTATTTTAATGTGATTTCTTCCATGGTGCAGTTCTCATTCTCAGATTGCTCATTTAATCTTGATAAATAAACTATTATTTGAATTGAATTTCCTTTATGATCCAGTTCTATCATAAGAATACATTGATATAATTCCCAACTCTGAGAAACCAATACTTTCAGAGATATAATTTGTCTGTTTGAACTAGAGCGCCAGAAAGCTCCTGTCCACAGGGCTTGAATCCATTTTGCGCGCGTGTTCCGCAAGGAACAGCGTGCTATCATTTCGTCACAATTAATGTCTGTATTATTCGAATTTTTTTTCGAAAATGGTCTCAAACGATTGGGTTCGACCCCTGATGAAGAATTCGAGAACGGTTTTTTTCTGGGTTTTCTCTGGGTTTTTTCTGGGAGAGAAAACCCAGAAAAAAACCGTTCAATAATGAGTATACCTCCCACAGTATCCTTTAATGATTACTTGAAGAATTCGAGGTCAAATTCAATTCTGTCCGTCCGGTCCGGCCGTTAGCACGATAACTCTCGAAAGGAACGACTTAGAGCGTTGAAATTTGCAGGGTAGTTTTGTAGCGTAAATATCTCGGACAAGTTCGTTAACGGGCGAAATCCACGGAGCGGTTTCGGAGTTAAGGCCGTTTTTAGTCAAAACGTTTTTTATGAATATTTCCGGAACCGATCACTCGATCTTTCTGAAATTTGGCATCAAATTGTAGAATCATGACCTTTATATGCCTGCGAAGTTTTGTTTTGACCGGACGGCCCTAAAGTGGCAAAAAAAAATTTCAAAAATGTTAAAATTTTGTTTTTACGATAACTCGAAAAATACTGATCTGATTAAATTGAATTTCACTAGTTAGATGCAAACGACCAATGCAAACACTTTTGCAAAATTTTGTGAAGATCACGTGACATGAAGAAAATCAAAAAATTACTACTATTTTGCGGAATACTTTGCTTAAAATGCCGAAACCTATTTTTTTGAGGTTCATGCTGGCTTTTCCGGGCATTTTTCGTTGTGCACATGCGCAGATGAGAAGTCATTTAACTGCTGTAGTTTTCGTCAGAGAGGATTGGGGTTTTGGGGTGGCGGATGCTATGGCATGGGTGAAAAATCTACAGCATGGTTCAAATAACAGTTCCTGAAAATTTCATCTTTTTGGCGTGAAGGGAAAAGAAATAGCTGAAAATTCAAGACGAAAAATTTTTTTTTGTGAATAACTCAGAAAATATCCACTTCAGGGCAAGGGTGTGATGCATACACTCACATTATTTTTTAACGTAGATTCAATATCTGCCATAAAAAAATGGGGTTCTAATTTGAAAAAATTGATTTTTCACGATTTTGTCATCCCTAACTTTGAAAGCGATTTTTTCACCCCCTGTATCATGAATCGCAATTTCGATTTTTAAAGTGGATACATCAATCTTACATCTTGAAAAATCTCAAAAATGAAAATTTTCCATCCAAAAACCTCGAAGTTATTCTTGTTTCAGCGGAGCTCTATTTTCGATTTTTTTTTCGGATTTTCCCGCTCAGAGAGAATTTTCCAACCAGAACTGAAAAATGTTACATCAAAATAACTTGAAGTTTTCTAAGGAATCTATTTCTGCAATAAAAAAATGGTGTTCTAATTTGAAAAACGGAAGTTGACGTCATTTCCAGAAAAACCGGAGGTGCTCATGCCTTGAAAATATTTTAGATTTCATCAGCATCGTGAAATACTTATAAGTGCTGAATTTCATGAAAATACGTTCAGTAGTTTCCCGTATAAATATGGGTGAGGTTCCTCGTGAAAGACCCTGTATAATACGTTCCTCATAGCGATCGTAAAAGAATTCGGAGACCAGCAGACTTTAATGGAGCGAAGCGCCTTCATATTTGAAATAAATCCCGCGTTGATTAGTTTTACCTAATAATTGAGGTAAACGATTATCTAGAAATTTAAATACAAGCACGTAATGAGATCTCATAACATACGCGTGCGTTTTGACAAGAAAACTCAAACTTCTTGGTTTAATTAAATGGCAGTCAAATTTTTATCTAAGTTCGACTTTATTTGGTCTATTCACATAAATTTTGTAGATTGAAAAACATAAAAAACTTTTAGCATTAGCGAGACATATTTTACACTGAGTTAATGCGAGACATATTTTGCACTGAGTGAACTCAGTGCAACACTGGTTTTGCCAATGGAATTCGCTGTCAGTATAATATGGAAATATGTGTCATGTCATTTATGTTGTCAATTTGTATAACAAGTATCCAAACATTTTCTCAAACTTTTTAATGTCCCACGCAACGTAGGACTCTCATTGCCCACTTCTGAGTAATGAAAACACTACTCATCTCTGAAGAACCTCGCCAGAAAATTATTCCATAAGAAGCCATAGATTTGAAATTAGCAAAGTAGATCACCCTCAAGACCTCCAAATCAACGTGAGTCCTAGCACAACAAGTGTAAACCACAGAATTCAATCTTTTTTTAAGATGTTCTATAAATATGGGAATTCCACTTCAAATTAACATCAAGAATGACACCCAATGGCAAAACCTCTTTAGCTTTAATTTCATTTTCTTGGCAGATTATACTATTAGGATACACATTCCTTGATCTATTAGTGTAAAAGAAAGAAATCATTGTCTTCTGCATATTCAGGGCCAAGATGTTCTCGGTGCACCAGCTACCTATATCATTCAGAACTACTACCGCCTGATTTGACGAAGATGATATACTATCGAATCTCATTAGAACATTAATGTCATCGACAAACATCCCAAGTTCGCAGTCGCAGCGTAAAGCCAAACCAAGATCATTCATGTAAATGATGAAGAGAAGAGGTCCCAGAACACTACTCTGTGGGACGCCCATCGGAACATCCTCTTCCTTAGACAAATGGATTGAGCCATCAACAGTTATAATTACTTTCTGCTTCCTATTACTAATATAATTTTTCAAAAACTGTTTGTCCCTAATACCACACTTTTCCAGTTTATATAAAAGCTGTTCAGAATCTACACAGTCAAAAGCCTTAGAGAGGTCAAGAAATAACCCCAAGGGAATATCCCCACTCTCCAAGGCCCTGACTATGGTTGTGGTTAGTTCAAAAATTGCAGTATCAGTGTTCTTATTTTTTATAAAACCATGTTGACGACTAGAAGCTACCTCAAACTTTCTGAAGAAATCAATTTAAGTTCCATAATAATACCAGCCTATACGACACACGCTATACGTAGGTACACTACTTATGATAATAGTTATTTATGTAGCACTAGCAAGGATGAAAAACTGTCTATAATAGACGAGCTTGCACATTTCTCGGCTTTGCCTCGGATAGCAAGCAGGCGAGACAATAGCAATTTCGCCGAGGAGCATATTACATGTTTTCGACGTCTATATACACATTTCGCACTTCTTTAATAATTTCACAACAGCAAATGACAGTTATTCTCACAGGCGCTTATCGTCGGCGACACCGCAAAACCAAGTAACTGATAAAAATTCAAAAATGAGTTTTCGGCGATAAGTATTTAATTGTATTTGTAAGAACAGGTGTGCAAATTCTTTTCAAAGAGTAAACAGACCCTGAGATAATCAATATCAAGTGGTTTGTAACTATTTTGAATTGAAACTAATTCATTAATCCAAAATTATGAAGATTTTAGTGCCTTCTGAAAATGTTGGTTTTTGCAGTTACTTGCTTTTGCGGTGTCGCCGACGTTATGTTTTTATTGAATCGTATTATGCCGTATCCATAGTGACCATAGCGGACGAAAAGTGTTTGCGAACGAAAAAGTACTTTTGCTGCCGAAAAGTATTTGCCTTCAAAAATGGTCGGTTTTCAGTCGACAATTGTAAAATGTCATTTTTCGTTGACCTCTGTGAAAAGTGATATTATACGTTCTAATTTGCGGCCTTAAAATCGACTATTACTGAAGGCAAGTACTTTGCGAACGAAATAATACTTTTTCGTCCTCAAAATTACTTCTTCGTTTGCTGTGGTCACTATGAATTCGGCATGATACAAACATAAGTGTATGTTATTTGCTATTGTGGAATTATCTAAGGGCCGGTTTCTGAGGAATATAACATCTGGTTTATCTTCCGTTTATCTGTCCAATTCAATAGAATTCGGTAGATAAACTGAAGATAAACTCCATTCAAATGTGTCAGAAACCGGCCCTAAGAGATCTATTTAAGAGGTCCACGAAAAAATGTAATATGCGCCACGGCGAAAAACTGTCTATTGTCTCGCCTGCTTGCAATTTGCAGACTCGACCATAATAGACAGTCCTTGGTACATAAATAACTATTTTTGTAGCGGTCGACGAAAAATAATTTTTTTTCTCAAAAAATGTGAATTCTAGCAAGAAATTACCTACACGAGACGTTATTAGTTCAGAATGAATCAGGCTATCTAAAATTAATTTATGAATGGTATAATGTGAATAAGGAAAAAAGTTTCTTGTGAAACTAGTTTTAGGACGGGCTTTATCTCCCCCTTGCAAACATAGGGAACACAGGTAAAACAACTAAAAATTTGTTTGAGTGCCTTTTCGCTCGCGTATAAAGTCTGCTTAATTTAATTTTTTTTTAATTTTTTTGTTTTTAAGGAAATAATTAAAAATGGCTTTTCTGGTGCCATTTTTAGTGGGGTGAATCTAAGCAGGAGCTGATAAAAAAATGATATAAAAGACCCAGCCTATTTTCTGACAAGGGATCACCCTTTATATTTTTTAGCAACTATTTATTTACACCTCGTATATTTGTATTCAGATGATCGTATCGTGAGCTTGTGATTTGTGAATACCAGCTTAACACACAAACAGCTCAGTTTTGTAGTTCCTCTATGATAATGACTGAGGCCGTGGAGCGTTTTCATTGATCCAAGGGCTAGCTTTTAAATGTATTCTGTGGCCTGTGGCTAGCATCTTTCGTGAATTGTGTTGTGACAGTGACACATGACACATAAGTGAAGTGTCTGTCTGTGGTACTGGTAGACAGCTGATGATGTTAGTTGACAGACAAGCATAATATATTATTTTGGATGTCATAATAAATTTTATTATTATAGTTTAGTTAGATGCATTTGTTATATTTAAGACGATAAATGCAGTATTCAACATTTAGCATCCGAAATTTATGACTCATTGGGGTGAATACGTATATTTCATATTATCGGGCATTTAAGTAACAGTTAATATGGCAGACAGTAAAATCCTAAATACTTCGACTTCAGCTAGCCCTCCACCGAATTGTGCAATTTGCTTAGGTTCATGTTCAAATAAATGTTTTTCGGATACATGTATGCACCAATTTTGTTTCAATTGTCTTCTTCAATGGTCCAAGGTAGGTGAAAGAAACATGTGAATATTTGGAATGTACTGTCAAATATTATTTCTTTCTCTATACGAAATATTTTAGATTAAAGCAGAATGCCCATTATGTAAACAACCCTTCAAATCTATTATTCACAATGTTAAATCAAATGAAGAGTATGAAGAACATATTGTTGAGCAACCAAGACCTGTTCACATATTAGACAATGAACAATACCATTTGATTCTACCTCATAGCCCTCCTGTACCATCAAGGCACCACAGATTTCATTTCAGGTGAGTCTAATATGTTCAGATATGAAAAATTGCCAATTGGAGTGCGAATTCAGCAATTATTTTTTCATTTAGGACTACTTTCACTGTAAACACTCATGGTGAAAATGCAATTCAACGGATGCTGATGAGCCATTCCCTCACAAATGGAATTACGATTTCTAATTATTTGCCACATTCAACGTGAGTATTTATCATTTCTTAAATCATATTTAATATCTGAATAAATATATTCATTCCCCTTGGTTAATGAGATATAAGACCAATATTAGGAATTTGTCTTTATGCTGAAAACTATTTTGACCCATGTTGTTTTTTTACAAATTCTGTTTTTTGTAGTCCATATACAGGCAGACCTAGAAGACGACCTAGATGCACAACTACACATTTTAGAAGGTCCATTTATGACTCCAATTTATGGGCCAGTGTTCATAACGATCCAGTCAGTATGACTATGAGGTTTCGTGAGATAACACCAGAATATTTCAGGTTGGTACAAAAGTTTTAAAATTTTTCTTGATGTAATATTTTGAATTGGCCTGTTGTTTATATAGATTCTGCTCCAATTCAAGTAGTTAATGTGTAATATTATTTTGTGTAAACCTGAATGGACATTTTTCTGCCTGAGTGTGTACTGAAATCACCAAAAATCTTACTGTCACACAGTAAAGTCCGCATATAGTTTGAAATAAACATAACCAAGATCAGAAGTTCCAGTGAAACAACTCTTAACTGTATAAAAATGATAATGATATGCTAAAAAATGATTTACAATATCATGAAAATAGAACTAACTGTAGTATTCGAAAGAAGACAAAGAAAGAGCTGGAATATGCTTTGCATTGGAGCAATACAACAGATATTCACTATTTACAATGCAGAAAAACAAATCTTTCTATTAAGGCCCAAATGCACTGTGGTGCCCAGCTATTTCCTAGCTGTTAGGGCTTACGGTCTACGGTAAGGGCACTGTGAACTCCAAAAGTTTGGGTACCCCTTTACTCAGGCACTTTGACACCACCTGAAAATCTGTGTTCAGGAACCAAGCAGCTACCTAGTTGCCAGGGTGCCAGAGGCCTTGTATACTGGATGAGTCTTTAACTTGTAAATTAATTCGAACCATATCTTTCTCTCATGAAATTAAACACTTTTTTCGTAATTTTTGCAGTTTAGCTCAAGTAAAAAGTTACCAGTGTTTCAACATTTCCCAATGTGCTAATACACTCCTGCTTATAAAATAAATTATCTACGATTTTGATGGTAAACGAGTAAAAGGTACGGCAACGTGGTTTACAGCGTGATTCCAGATCCCAGCGCTCAGGAGCGGGCCAAATAAAAGTAGTGAAATTTCTGGAATTTCAGATTTTTTATTTTCTATGTAGAATATCTCGAAAACATTTGAGGAGAAATGATGAAAAATAATTAAATTTTCTTTAATGATTGAATATTCTTGAAGTTATTCAAGATATACTTTATCTGCTTTCTTTATGCTAATTTCATTTATTTTTATGAATCCTAGTGTATAACTAGGAAACCAGTCGAAGTTGAAAAAAAACTTTAGTTGGAGAATATTTGTCATAGTTAACACAATATTCATTATATTAAAAAAAAATGTCAGATTCAAAATAAAAACATTTTTATTTCAATTTCAACAGCCTCTATCTTTTTACGTGGGCCAAATTTAGAAAAATGGTAAATGGAAAAAGTGTTTAATTTGATGATTGGAATCTATTCAAATTAATGCACAACTCAAAGACTTGCCATGTATCAGGTTAGATCGATCTACAAAGAATTGAAAGTCTAATTTCTCAACATACTATGTGAAGCAGATAATTCAATAGCATTATGACTGGGCTAAGGCCACAACAGTCATCAACCAAACTGTAAGTTTTACTTTATAGCAATTATTTTGAGTTCACCCTTTTACATTTTTGGCGCTCTAGTTCCTCGGAACTGAGTGCTTATCAATTTGCCCAAATGTCTGTAATTTTCGAATATTTCGATGAAAATGGTCTTAAACGATTTGGTTCGACTCACTGATCAAGAATCCGTGGTCGAAATTCATTCTGTCCGGCCGGTCCGGCCGTCCGTAGGCACGATAACTCTCGAACGGAATGAGCTAGAGAGTTGAAATTTTCAGAGTAGGTTTGGGGGATAAATATCTCGGCTAAGTTCGTTATTGGGCAAAATCGGACAAATGGTTTCGGAGTAACAAAAAAAAATTTTTTTTTTTACGAAACAAATTCCAAATTAAATTTTTTTTAATAAAAAGTTTTATCATGAGAATCCAATCATATCATTTTTAACTCTAACAAGCTAATACTTTCGGAGATATGATTTTTCAAAATTTCAATAATAAATCGTATTTCAACGTTGTCACAGAATAATATTATTCTATGTATGAATATGAATTGTCATAATGTCAAATGATGTTCCTGATCCTGAGACTAATCAATCGAAGAATTGTGAGCGAAGTGAGTTAAATCTCAGTTGTTTGCTCCGATATTAGTTTTTCTCAGAAAATTCTTACATTTCGGAACTGAACATGAAGTAAGAGATCTGAGAGTAGTGAGACTGCTTTTCATCCATAGACATAGATATAACTCTCGAACGGAATGAGGTAGGTAGTTGAAATTTTCAGAGTAGTTTTGGGAGATGAATATCTCGTTTAAGTTCGTTATTGGGCAAAATTGGCCAGATTTAATTTGATTTCTTCCATGGTGCTTTTCTCATTCTCATGATTGCTCATTTAATCTTGATAAATAAACTATTATTTGAATTGAATTTCCTTTAGGATGCAGTTCTATTATATGAATACATTGATATACGAGTAATTCCCAACTCTGAGAAACCAATACTTTCGGAGATATAATTTGTCTGTTTGAACTAGAGCGCCAGAAAGCTCCTGTCCACAGGGCTTGAACCCATTTTTTTTCAACCATTTTCAGACCTATGCAAGATTGTTTTCAAAATTGAACAAGTCATGAAAGATTACAGCTTTTCATATGGATACCTGATATCAAAAATGTCCTACCATATTAGTGCTGTCAAATGTTTGCCGAAATAAATACAAAGAAATGTGCTGGTCTTAATGCTACATTATGATCTAGAACTGTTGTTAAAGAGTAAAACTTACAAATCTTAGAGTTGCCAAAAACAGCTTACTGAAATACTGATAGAAAAGAGTTAGTGTAATGATAAATTATTCCACTGATTTGTAACACTGTACAGTAGATTTTTCCTTTTCCATATTCTGAATCCACTACATAATAATAATATTTATTAACGGACCGATTATGGCCAACAGCGAACTTAACTCTCCCATTTAGATGTGCAACCTATTCTGAAGAGTCCCCATCTCCTTTCGTTCGAGAGTTGTCGAGGCAACGCTCACCCATCCAGCTACTGAACTCACACAAGGCTGATCAGATCTCCAAGAATATAGATCCGATCACGTTCAAACTTGGAGCTTGGTAGTAGAGTTAGGTTCTGAAGGCACTCGCAAAATTTCAGCGATATCGGACGAATAGTTTCTGATATATAGAATGTTTTTCGATCATTCTCTATGATTTTTTAAAACTTTTCTAGTTATACGATCCTCACAAAATTTTGCAGGAATTTTCGCGTTGCCATTCTACAACTAATAACCATGTTTGAATTGGATCGGTTTAGTATCTTTCGAGTTATTGAGGAAATAACAACCAAATTTCAGATAGGTATAACTCCAAAACCGTTTTTCCGATTATGCCTATAACCAAACTCAATTTGCGCATTCAGATTCTCAACCTAACCTAAAAATTTCAAGTCGCTATCTCTTTCCGTTCTTAGGTTATCGTGACGTAAATAATATTTTTTAATAATTTTTTTGAAATTTTATAGCGATACGATGTTCACAAAATTTCACAAACGTCCTTAAGTTCATATTCTACAACTACTCACCAAGTTTCAATTCGATCGGATCAGTATTGGTTTGTAGACAAAATTATTACTCGGAAACCATTGGGCCGATTATGCCCATTAACGAACTTGTCCGTCCTATTAGGATGCGCCACCTACCGTGAAAATTTCAAGTTGCTATCTCTCGTTCTCAAGTTATCGTGGCAACGGCCGGCCGGTCAGAATCAAATTTGACCTCGAATTCTTCATCAGTGAGTTGAACTTAAGTCGTTTGAGACCATTCTCGGCAAATAATTCGAAAATTACAGACATTTGGGTAAAATGATAACGCGATGTTCCCCAGAGCATACGCGCAAAAAGGAATACTGGAGAAGGATCATATCACCCAACAACCAGGATATTTTCGATCATTGAATGTTCATGGAAAATATGACAACCCTCTAGGAGATATTGGTCCTCTGGACGATTATTAAGAGATGACTAATAATTATAAGTTTCAAAAGAATTATAAAATAAGTTGTTTTTGAGAATAAAGTTCAAGTTGCCAAATTTTCCTAATATACTAAGTACCATACTAATTTGGAAAGCCATATATATATTTTCTTCCACAAATTGACTATCTGAATTCTGAATATTCAATTTTGATAGTTCTTAAAAATAATCAGCCGAATCCATTCAGCTTTTACTTTTGGTGATTTTTTCATACATGTTTAACTTTGAACCACAATATCTCAGAACTACTATTTTTAACTTAGCCCACTATTGCTTTCATAGGCTCATAATATGTCCTAATAACCCCCAAAGAAATAATATCACTTTATCTTCTTTCCTATCTGAGATAACCATAATGTCAATGATAGCAGCAACGTTGTCAATGGTCGAACGAACTTGTGATTCTTCGAATTCGCGCGAAAAAGTCCCTTTTCTTGATTCTTTTCTGAAAAAATGGGTTCAAGCCCTGTGGACAGGAGCTTTCTGGCGCTCTAGTTCAAACAGACAAATTATATCTCCGAAAGTATTGGTTTCTCAGTGTTGGGAATTATATCAATGTATTCTTATGATAGAACTGCATCATAAAGGAAATTCAATTCAAATAATAGTTTATTTATCAAGATTAAATGAGCAATCTGAGAATGAGAACTGCACCATGGAAGAAATCGAATTAAATCTGGCGAATTTTGCCCAATAACGAACTTAACCGAGATATTCATCTTCCCAACATACTCTGAAAATTTCAACTACCTAGCTCATTCCGTTCGAGAGTTATTGTAGAAAAACTTTTTTTAAATTTTCAAAATTTTTTTTTACACTTTGCCGTTATCTGGTCAATACAAAACTTCACATGCGTATAAAGGTCATGATTCTACAATTTGATGCTAAATTTTAGATAGATCGAGTGATCGGTTTCGGAAATATTCATAAAAAATATTTTTACTAAAATCGGCCATAACTCCGAAACCGCTTGATGGATTTCTCCCATTAACGAGCTCGTCCGAGATATTTACGCTCCAAACCCACCTTGCAAATTTTAATCCGCTAAGTCCTTTCGTTCGAGAGTTATCGTGCCTACGGCCGGCCGGCCGGACAGAATCGATTTCGACCTCGGATTCTTGATCAGTGAGTCGAACCAAATCGTTTAAGACCATTTTCATCGAAAAATTCGAAAATTACAGACATTTGGGCAAATTGATAAGCACTCAGTTCCGAGGAACTAGAGCGCCAACAAGTTTCATATGACAATTACCCAAAACAGGTTTAAAGTACCTACAAATAGTAGATATTCCATAAAACATGTATGAAAGAAGAGAAGTAATAATGAAAAATTACCTTGTAATCGATCAAAAATTTCCTGATCTACGTTCACCAAATTTTCTCCTCTCTCGAACTGCAGAATTATGCTTTCAATATTTACATTCTATTTGCATTCTATGTCTATGGATGAAAAGCATTCTCACTACTCTCAGATCTCTTACTTCATGTTCCGTTCCGAAATGTAAGACTTTTCTGAGAAAAACTAATTTCGGAGCAAACAACTGAGATTTTTCTCACTTCGCTCACAATTCTTCGATTGATTAGATAATGACATGTCTCAGGAAAATGAGTTTACATTATGACAATTCATACATAGAATAATTATATCACTCTGTGAAATACGATTTATCATTGAAATTTTGAAAAATCATATCTCCGAAAGTATTAGCTTGTTAGAGTTAAAAATGATATCATTGGATTCTTATCGCAAAACTGCTTATTGAAAAAAATTTAATTTGGAATTTGTTCTGTAAAAAAAAAATTTTTTTTTGTTACTCCGAAACCATCTGTTCGATTTTGCCCAGTAACGAACTTAGCCGAGATATTTATCCCCCAAACCTACTCTGAAAATTTCAACTGTCTAGCTCATTCCGTTCGAGACTTATCGTGCCTACGGCCGGACCGGCCGGATAGAATGAATTTCGACCACGGATTCTTGATCAGTGAGTCGAACCAAATCGTTTAAGACCATTTTCATCGAAATATTCGAAAATTACAGACATTTGGGCAAATTGATGATTGCCCGAGGCAAAATTCGAATTTGCCTCTCAGATCTCATCAACATTCTTCCCCTTAGCTTCACCCAATGAGTATTTTTGGCGCTCTTGTTCCTCGGAACAGAGTGCTTATCAATTTGCCAACTGTCTGTAATTTTCGAATGTTTGGCAAATGAAAATGGTCTTATACGATTTGGTTCGACTCACTGATCAAGAATCCGTGGTCGGAATCGATTCTGTCCGGCCGGTCGTTAACACGATAACTCTCGAAAGGAATGAGCTAGAGAGTTGAAATTTTCAGAGTAAGTTTGAGGGATAAATATCTCGGTTATGTACGTTATTGGGCAAAAAGTAACGAAAAGAAATTTTTTTTTTACAATACAACTTTTGAATTCAAATTTTTTTAAGATGCAGTTTCATCATAAGAATCCATTGTTATCATTTCCAACTCTAACAAGCTAATACTTTCGGAGATATTATGTTTCAAAGTTTCAATAATACATCGTAAGTTCTATGTATTCACAGAATGTTAACACAGAATCTGTCTGTGTGACTATTCCTAAATGTCATCTTTTCTAGCTATTAGAGATTGTCAATTCGTATATTTTCTCTTGGAAAGCAAGTATTCGATTCTTGAATTTGTGAATATATACAAGACTGTTTTGATGTAGTTTATGGAGGCAATAGGAAAGAAGAACATAATGGAATCATCAAAAGAAATTACTGTTCGTTGACCACTGAGGTTAATATTACCTTTTACTTCCTTAAGTAGTGGTAGGGAGACATGTTCCTATGTACAGTATTTTCATAATTTTGCTAGCAAAAAAATACTGCAATATGGATCTACTTGTGTGTATCAAAAATTTTTTCTTAAGTTAAGGTTCATAATACAGAAAAGAATGTTTTAGTGGTATGAACTATTAAATTTCAAATTATGAAAAGGAGATAGTATTTTATTAATATAGTTTGAACTATTAAAATAATTTATTCGTAATCCACTACCTACTCAAATATCAGGAATAAATTGACAATCTGCTATGATTGTCTCCAGCCTTGCTCTAGACATTTCGATGATAATTTCCTTAGGTATTTCGAGTTGTGAAAACTATGCACCGAGTGTGACTTGCAACAACCCATTCCACGAGGTTGAATCATTGCAGATTGCTCCTTTAATCTTGATAAATAAATGTTATGACTATTTTTAAAGCATTGAAGCATTGTAGATTGCTCTTTTATTTAAAGATAATTTTTGAAGCATTTTTCTTAAACGACATTTTTTTTTATTTAATTTCTTTCATGATGCAGTTATCATAGGAATCCATTGTTATAATTACCAACTCTGAGAAACCAATACTTTCGGAGATATAATTTGTATGTTTGAACAAGAGTGCCAAAAAGCTCCTGTCCACAGGGCTTGAACCAATTTTTTTTATTTCCAGACAAGTTCATGCGAGCAACTGACGCACTTTCCACCCGTATATGAGCGTCTGACGATCAGTTTCATTAAATATTCGGTCTAAACATACATTTAATATATTTTGGAGCTGCTTAGTATAATTTGTCAGAAAACTTTTTTCGATGACTCCGCGGACGCTTACGTTAGTTAGTATACAGGGTTGTGTTCGAATATTAACTCCACGGAGTAGAGTTGAGTTTTTGTAGACTAGTCAACAAGTGCCATTTGGACCAACTTTTTTCAGCAGTCTCCGAAAATTATGTATGAGGTGTCATTCGATTCGGAATGGCATCTAGATGATTTTTGAAAAAAATGAAGTTCCGCTTGCAAAAATTGTAAAAGTTATTAACAATTAACTAAAACAAAAAGGGGTTTTAGTTTTTTGTAAATATCTCAAAAACTAATAAAGATTTTTCAAATCTGAAAAAAGATTCAAAAAGAGGAGGAAATTTCCTAAAAAAAGTCTCGACTCCCGAAACTGTACGATAAATATTTATAATTTTTAGGAGGGATGAAAATACGGCCGAAAACGGGTACTCTGGCTTGGAGAAGCCACGCCCACTTCGGGCACTTCAACAATAAACATTTTTTAAACATAGTAAATATGAAAAAAAAAATTGAAAAATTTCAGGCAGCAACTGAATAGATGAATGAATAATAATCCGCCTGAACAAAATTTTTATAATAATTTTTCATTTAGTTATTCAATAGTTAATTAATAACTTTTTTCTGCTTGCACATTAACATTGCAAGTGTGATAATTGCTAAACTATAAGTTTTAGATTTTTTTCCTCTCTTGGAGCAATTCTTCAAAGGCTTAAGAATAGAATCCCGTTGGGAAAATTAAAAAATGTTTATTTTTCAATTTTTTATTAATAATTTTCGTTGTTGCAAAATTAAAAACTTAAATTAATCATCGAACAAATTTTTTTTTTTTAATATTATTAACGATCCGTTTTTATGTTATTAGAAACTGCATAGAAATAATTTTTTAAAATTTTTATCTCTAATTGTTTAAAAAATTGTTATAAACAAATGCGTTGTTTATAAGATAATTGAAAATTTTTTTTTGGAATTTCAATCTTTGATACAAATTCTGATTTTTAAAAGAAAAGTTGTTCCTTAAAAAAAATTTTTTATTGCTTTAAAACGCATTTGTTAATTAACAATTATTTTCTCCCACTAATTAATATTAAGGAACGATATTTTTTTTAAAAATCATTATTTATTTTTCTTTACGATATAAAAAAAAATTTTCATTTTATTTATTTTATCATTGTTTATGCAATAAACAATTTGTTATAAACAAATAAATTTTTACCTTTTATTTTTTTTTTCTATTCTACTTTCTATCACAAAAGCAAAAATGTTTTTTTTTTAATTTAATTTCAATTTAAAAAAAATAAAAAAAATTAAAAAAAAAATCATTTCTGCTTTTGTGACAGAGAGTAGAATAGAAAAAATAATAAAAGGTAAAAATTTATTTGTTTATAACAAATTTAAAAAAAATATCGTTTCTTAATATTAATTAGAAGTGGGAGAAAATAATTGTTAATTAACAAATGCGTTTTTAAGCAATAAAATATTTTTTTTTAAGAACAATTTTTCTTTTAAAAATCATTATTTGTATCAAAGATTGAAATTCCAAATAAAAATTTTCAATTATCTTATAAACAACGCATTTGTTTATAACGATTTTTTAAACAATTAGAGATAAAAATTTGAAAAAATTATTTCTATGCAGTTTCTAATAACATAAAAACGGATCGTTAATAATATTTAAAAAAAAAAATTTTGTTCGATGATTAATTTAAGTTTTTAATTTTGCAACAACGAAAATTTTTAATAAAAATTGAAAAATAAACATTTTTTAATTTTCCCAACGGGATTCTATTCTTAAGCCTTTGAAGAATTTCTCCAAGAGAGGAAAAAAATCTAAAACTTGCAGTTTAGCAATTATCACACTTGCAATGTTAATGTGCAAGCAGAAAAAAGTTATTAATTAACTATTGAATAACTAAATGAAAAATTATTATAAAAATTTTGTTCAAGCGGATTATTATTCATTCATCTATTCAGTTGCTGCCTGAATTTTTAAAATTTTTTTTTTTCATATTTACTATGTTTAAAAAATGTTATTGTTGAAGTGCCCGAAGTGGGCGTGGCTTCTCCAAGCCAGAGTACCCGTTTTCGGCCGTATTTTCATCCCTCTGGAAAAATTATAAATATTTATCGTACAGTTTCGGGAGTCGAGACTTTTTTTAGGAAATTTCCTCCTCTTTTTGAATCTTTTTTCAGATTTGAAAAATCTTTAATAGTTTTTGAGATATTTACAAAAAACTAAAACTCCTTTTTTTTGCGCGTATGTTCTGGGGAACATCGCGTTATAGTTTTGCCCAAATGTCTGTAACTTTCGAATTTTTTGACGAAATTGGTCTCAAACGATTTAGTTCGACTCCCCGATGAAGAATTCGAGGTCAAATTTGATTCTGTCCGTCCGGCCGTCCGTTGCCACGATAATTTGAGAACGAAAAGAGCTAGCGACTTGAAATTTTCAGGGTGGGTGGCGCATCGCAATACGACGGACAAGTTCGTTAATGGGCATAATCGGCCCAGTGGTTTCCGAGTAATAATTTTGTTTTCAACCAATATAAATCCGATCGAATTGAAACTTGGTGGGTATTTGTAGAATATGAACCTAAGAACGATTGTGAAATTTTGTGCGAATCGTATGGCTAGAAAATTTAAAAAAAAATTATTAACAAATATTTTTGTTGTCACGATAACTTGAGAACGGAATGAGATAGTGGCTTGAAATTTTCAGGTTAGGATGTGCACCAGAACGTGACATTTCAGTTTGTTTATGAGCATAATCGGCCAAACGGTTTTAGAGTTATAGCCATCTGAAATTTTCTGAAATTTGGTGGTTTTTTGTTCCTCATTAACTCGAAAAATACTGAACCGATTGAATTCAAACATGGTTATTAGTTGTAGAATGCCAACGCGAAAATGTTTGGAAAATTTGGTAAGGATAGCATTTGCACCGCATTTGAACCGCACCCCTAGAATATTAAAAAAAAATCACGAAAAAAAAAAAATTGGTTCAAGCACTGACGTGAAGTCAGAAGCTTTTGCGCGTATGTTCTATTGTCCATTCTTCTGTACTTCTTTACCATGGTAAATTATGTTGTCCATTCTCCTGTATTGGACACTCTTAATTCGAATTTACCATGGTAAATTCGAATTAAGTGTCCAATACAGGAGAATGGACAACATAATTTACCATGGTAAATTCGATTAAGGGTGTCCAATACAGAAGAATGGACAATAGAACATACGCGCTAAAGCTTCTGACTTCACGTCAGTGCTTGAACCAATTTTTTAGTTAATTGTTAATAACTTTTACAATTTTTGCAAGCGGAACTTCATTTTTTTTCAAAAATCATCTAGATGCCATTCCGAATCGAATGACACCTCATACATAATTTTCGGAGACTGCTGAAAAAAGATGGTCCAAATGGCACTTGTTGACTAGTCTATTGAAGGTTTGACAGATTTACTCTGGAGTTTACTCTGACAGTGACAGAAAGTGCCAATATCGAAATATAGGTTGTGTTGGTTTAAGAAAGAATCTATTTATTATCGTTTTCTTCACATATATTTAACTCAAATCATAAATATATATTGTGAGCAGTATTAAAACTATTAAATTACCTCACAGAACATTCATACAACAGTGGGGCAAAGATACGAGATTTCCCGTCTCATGAATTATGTCAATTATGACAGGAGTAAAATGAACTCCGATTCGAATACTCCGACTTTTCGAACGACAGTCGTAGACTAAAATTTACTCAACTCTTCCGTTCTCCCGAACTGTATGCAGAATCTGATAATAAAACGAGAAATTGATATTTCATGCACATGGTTTTTCTAGACTGATTCCTGGTTTGTACTATTCCGTATGAACGTTTTGATGGCCTGAGATGATAATACTTGCCATATTTGAAAAGAATTTGTTGCATAGTTCAGGAGTCATGGCTAACCAACGGTTCAGCCCAAATAACCCAGTGTCTCAGAAACGAAGGGACTTAGCCCATATTTAATGGTTGGTTTCTGGCTTGCTTAGGTACAATCTATCCGCCATCAAACTATGTAATTCGTGGGCCATCCTGTATACAGGGTCCGAGGCTGCCACACCGACACGGGCAAGGAGGTGATAGGGTACCATTAGGGTCTCACACTTCCTGTTGTTAAACTGTCCTCCGGGTCTTCTGATTGAAGTTATGGATGGTTTGAGCCAGGGGTGAGTTTCCTCTTTGCAAATATTTCAGAGACCAGTTGTGAGATGACTAGCCTTTTTTGGAACACCATATATACTTCTTAATATCTTGAAAATATGGAGACTATGATCCCTAACGACACTCGCAAGAGAAAGCATTTCAATATGGTAATGGGAAGCTGGAAAACGCTGATATGTATGTGGTGCTTTACCCTATTATCGAAAATGTTGTGTGTTCGAGACATTCTTTTGATAACATCTTTATAACCACTTGAGCCCCAAGTGTCAACGATACACCAAATCAAAGGTAAAAGATTGCAGTTTTGGAATCTAATACATTATTAGTACGGTACCGGGGAAAAAAATCATTTATTTTAAAAAGCCCCCTACCATTTGTTTTTGTGGGTGATACAAAAACTTATTTCACCTGGGTTTCAAAGTACTCAAGCTGCTGACCCAATCCGTCTAATTTCATTGCTCTATCTCAACTGGTCTCTGAAATATTTGCAAAAAGGAAACTCACCCCTAGCTCAAACCATCCAATCCAACTTCAATCAGAAGACCCGGAGGACAGTTTAACCCTCAACTATTATGGCTTATTTACACTAACATAACTACTATCGTGGGGTCACCAATGACTCCATTAACCAATTAGTCCTAAATTAATTATAGTCCTTGATATTTTTGTTTTTTTATTCTTTGGGTACCTACTTCAATAAGTTCTTAGAACATAACAATGTGGTTTGAAAAATGTATTTTTCAATTATTTTGACATGTGTGAAGAAAATAAAAATAGCCTTTGATTTTCAAACAAAAATAAATATAACTGATTGATTGATCCATAATATAATGAAAATAAGAAATTTAAATGTTTCATCTAGTTTGTCTAACTGAAAATAATATGGCCTTCGCCTGTGACAAAAAATTTGGAACAAAAAAAATAACGACCATGTTTTTGACCTTACATATTTCGTGAGATAGGACTTTTGAGGTTGCAAGAAGGTTTTGAGACCACTTATGTATATCGGTTTGGTCCATATACGAACGAAGTATAGATTTAGGTATGCCACAATAGACCCAACGGTAGCTGTGGCTGGATTCGTCTGCCCAACACAACACATCATGTACTATTTGATTTGTACTTTTATTGTTGATAATTTTGTCTAACGTTAATTGATTTATATTTTTTTCAGATCAAACCCAAGTAGTAGAGCTCGCTTGGTACCTTGGTTGAATCGTGAATTGAATGCTTTACTTCACGAGAATACACAAGATGTGATGCAAGTAGTGGACACAATAATGGATTATCTTCTGAGGTACCATATTTGCAGTCGGCCATTCAGAAATTTGTTGAGGTCATATCTTGGTAACAGAACAGACCATTTTGTCCACGAATTCTACAATTTTATGCGTTCACCTTTTGACATGGTTGGGTATGACAGAAATGTGAACTATTACGAAAGGCCAACAACTCCAACTCCTTTCATTGATATATCTGAAGATGACAGTAGTGATGTAATGATTGTAGAAGAAAATCCCGAAGTTATTGAAGTTTTTAGTAGCGATTCTGATGATGATGTTATTATGACTTCTTCATTTGTTCCAAAACCAAAAGTGTTTCAAGAAGGTTCATCATCTAGGAGGTCTAGGCGAGTAAGTATTAATTCTAGTCAAGGACAATATTATACCTTAGATTGCGGAACTTGCTATGTAATGTGTTGTAGAGATGGAGCGCAGCATATTTTAACCATATATTATTCTCATCAAAGGGAACACTATTTCCAGTTACTATATTTCCAAATTCGGCTTTTAAATGTGATATGGTGTCTGTGATCAATATAGATTATGTACCAAGTTTCATAAATTCATCTCCAATGGTTGAAGAGAGATCCCACAGATGACCGGTGGACAGATTTTATATTTCAGTTCTGGTTTACTATTGCCACAATTCATTTTTGAAGTCGTACAGCGAATTAATTTTTGTAAGAAAAAATCCATATAGTTTACTCCAGAAAGGTCCCAGAATCATTCCAGATACAAGTCCTCCAACAAAGATTAGTAACAGAATCGTACACGCATTCAACACTAGCCATACATTCACCCAAATTTCATGTTGAAATGTGTAACCATGACTCAGTTAAGCAAAAGTGCCACCCACCTGTGTTCTTGTCAAGCGGGGGAGTATTTCAATAATTCACTTGGAATCACAACTTGTATCCAATAAAGTCCTACAAAAGCCGTCGCAAATAACACTGGCGTAAAATGAATCCTTCTTTAAAGTGAGGTATAAGGATAAGTTTGTCATGACTTACAAATTAGCAAATAAAAATATATGAATGACTGTATTTTAAGGCGAATTGACCTAAGTCCTTCAGCCGCAGCAAATAATCTTAACAAGTCCAGAGCGTTCCTGCCAATCGGGTCCTTCATAAATGGCTTCGTATAATTATTATACTTATGCATATATTTCACAAATCAAATAGACCCCAGGGGGTTCATTGTTTTCCCGAGAAAGCAAGAGCAGACGCGTTTCTGGCTTCTTGGCCTTCATGAGTACTCTGTAGCTTCTCAACAAATTCAACTAAACTGACCCGGGTTAAGCCTCTCAGAGCCGGCTTGGTCGATCGCCCACGCCACCTAAGAGATTTGTGAAATATATGCATAAGTATAATAATTATACGAAGCCATTTATGAAGGACCCGATTGGCAGGAACGCTCTGGACTTGTTGATTTATTAACAACGGTATCGCCATTTTTCATTATTATTTTTTAAAACGCTAAACAGCGTTCATGGCCATTGGGAAGATACTGTCTGAGCTCTGCGGGACTCGTTCTCGATTAATATTGAGTGAATGGTGGCATATGATTTCACGCTTCAAATATTCACTGGTGGGGAGAGGCTGATTTCCGTGTTTTGTCTCATAGGTGGCGTGGGCGATTAGGTACGATCGACCAAGCCGGCTCTGAGAGGCTTAACCCGGGTCAGTTTAGTTGAATTTGTTGAGAAGCTACAGAGTACTGATGAAGGCCAAGAAGCCAGAAACGCGTCTGCTCTTGCTTTCTCGGCAAATCAATGAACCCCCTGGGGTCTATTTGATTTGTGAAATATATGCATAAGTATAATAATTATACGAAGCCATTTATGAAGGACCGGATTGGCAGGAACGCTCTGGACTTGTTGATTTATTAACAACGGTATCGCCATTTTTCATAATTATTTGCAAATAATTTTGTTTAATTCCACAATATGTTACAATATACAGCTGATGCAATATCAATATCGAATGTGTGAGCAAGTACTGTGTAACACATAATGAAGATGACTTCCCTTACAGCATAACTTTCTTCCAGGTGTCTGTATCTTCATCGTCGAGCAATGAAGAACAACGAAGAGGAGAAGAGAGGCATAGAAAACCTAAGCGCAAGAGGGTGACTCGTGATGATAGGGACAACAAACATGAATCAAGGTTACCTGACAATGATTCTGATGAGGATTCTAGCAGTAGTGTCCTAGATGATGTTCCTTTATCAAAATACTTGAGAATTAAGGCATCTATTGGAAAGAAACTTTTGAAGAGAAGTTCTAACATAGCAAAAAATGAACCCAAAGACAGCTCTAAAGAAATGAAAAGAACTCATAACCATTCTAAAAAAGAAGGTTCCAAAAAATCTAAACCATCAGAGACTGCATCCAGTTCCTTATCCAAACCCCATTGTTCAAAGTATTGTTCTCGAAGAAGAAATTCAAGTTCAAGTTCTAGCACTGGCTCAAGTAGCTCTTCTCCCAGTCATGATACAAGGTAAATTGACCATTTGAAAATATTTACTCATATCAAATTACGTGTTGAACTTACTGGGGCATTTCATTTTGTACATGAAAAGGATATTATTTTAATTTCAAGTATTCACTACCTATGTAGTTATTCTTGAGCATGATACTTCTCCCTTCAGGACACAGCCACCTATACGATTAGCGTGGAACATAGTTTGGCAATGTTGCATTTGATTGTTTTTGGGAGGCCTACTGCTTTAATGCTGTAGCACGGGATATCGTATATTTGAAATTTAAAACACTAGCGAATTAATTGAATTAGCTATTTTGTTTGGAATAACTGGAAGAATAACTAGCAAGGATCAGTATAATAATAATATTCTAGTTTAATAATAATAATAATAATCTTCGAAAATTCAATTTTCTGAAATCGGCCCAGTCCACCTTATTTCGGATAATCGAGAGTCTACTATATATTATTTGAAATAATCAGATATTTTACATTGTTTTTGGTTGTAAGAGTAGAAGAATGCTCCATTATAGCTTTCTCCAGCATATCTTTCAAGATCAGAATATCAGTAATTCGAATATTATTCTCTTCTGCCCATAGACCACATTAGTTAGGTTAGAATCATTCTCTAGGCGGGAGATCCATATTCAAATTTTTTAACAAGGAATTTCAACTTTGAGGTGGTACCACCCTATTTAAAAGAGAATGTTAGTACAGAGACATCAAGTATTGGGTACCTTCATCATTAGTGCATGTTTTCTTGTTATTTCCACATTAAAATTTACTTCAATTTATTCTTAAATCAAAATTGAAACCAGTGTAGTTCGAAAGAGAACCGTATGTCGTAGATGACTTCTGTTGTGCGTCATTACAAGGCCGATTTAGGGTTATGTTATTATTTTTGACAGATTTCGAGTGAGCTAAGACATACGTCAATCGAATTTGGTGAACACTTTTATATTTATTAATTATTTTGGAAATATACAATTTTGTTATGAAAACTTGATTATAGTTGGTTGAGAAAGGTTCACAGAATCTATTTCAACCGAAATAAACCTTAAGAAATTAGCCAAAGTATCTAAAAACAGGCGAGAAATTCGCGTAAATTTTAGGTCCATAAGAAATGCATGGGGAATTCAGTGCTCGGATCCACGGATGGATCGTAATTTCCCGCCTAACCTACCAATGTGGTCTATTGCAATCCCAATGTAAAATATTTTATTGCGTCAACGTGCTTGATTTTGTTTGGTATCGACTTCTTCATCACTGCTGGTCCCATCATCTATAATCTCATGCTCAAGATCGCCATCCTCTATGACTTTTTCAGCATCTCACTTTTTTGTTTTATAGACAAAGTAACATGTTTCCGCTTTACCATTGTGCACTATTATATACTAAAACACGTCCGACCGTCAAAATAATAAGAATATAAATGAGTTTCCGTTTAGATACCAAGTTAAGACAAGTTAGAACCGATAACCACGTATGCAACGATCACAAATTCGGATTATTGAATCTTGCGATCCGGAATATGAGGTACATGAGGCTCAATGCTGCTTTATATTCCATCAGGACCATAAAAGCTGTTTGCATAACATCTGCAGCAATTTCAACATATTTTGCTTACTTTCATTCTGTGCTTTCCTATGGAATATTAGTGTGGGGTATATCACCACATACACATGATCTCCTCTTGCTGCAGAAGAAAGCAGTACGAATAATATTAGGTTTGAAACAGACAGAGAGCTGCAGAGAAGGATTTCAAACATTAAAAATACTTACCGTGCCAGCCATCTACATACTTGAATGTTCCACTTATGTCAGAAAGAACATGCAGAGGTTTCCAACGAATGATCACACACATGAATACAACACAAGAAATCATGAACAACTGAGAATACCATATCATAGGTTAAAAAGGTCGCAGCAGGGTGTGGACTATTGGGGACCAAAGATCTATAACAAGCTTCCATCCAACATCAAGGCGGTTCAAAATAGCTCTTTCAAGAAAAAACTTAAAGAATTTCTTCTAAAACGTACAATATATAATATGTCCGAATTTTTGTAGGGCAATACCTTTGTTTGTTTTGACATGACATGTAAAATTTTGATGTTGCAATAAATACCAATACCAATACCAAAACCATAATAATACAGTAGAATTATACGTAAGAACAATTCACATGTTGATAAGTTGCTCCACAATTGTTGGTTCTTTTCGTTCGGTTTTACTTCGAGATAAATACGATATTTGGTATCAAGCCGAAGATTGAATCTTGCTCTATTTGGTGGCGTTGCGGGTTTGAGGTGGTGTTAATTCTTTTAATAATTATATTCCAAACTAAATTTCGACCATTCACGTTTTTCAACATCAAGAACATCTGCTCAACAGAACACGCTCCATTATCGCTGTTATCATCATCTGTTTGGGAATTCCCATCTGAACAATAAAATAACTCATAGCTGCAGCGTTGTCAGATTGTTCGTTTCTGCCTGAGAAATGGCCTCACTTAATTGTGGAAAGTGTAAATCTACGATCAAGGATGATGAGGAATTTATTTATTGCGACAGCTGCAAAGATGCTTTTCACATCACAAAATTATGTACTGTAATGTCTACAACCGAGTTGAGAGCTATGCAACTGCAGAAACAGAGGTTGGTGATTTTCTTTTGTGGTGGCTGCAGGGACTCATTTGTCAGGATTCCGATGCTTCTGAACAGGATTACTCTTCTGGAGAATGAGGTGTCATCATTGAGGGACGAAATTGATAGTTTGAAAAACCAGCAGCACTCGCAGGACGAAAACTGTGTTCAGAGGACTTCTGGGATCGAGATCCAAACCACTCCAGAAGATATGTGGAGGGAGTTTCAGGAGAGAAATGCCAGGGCTAATAACATAATTGTTTTCAAGGCTGGTGAATCTCAGGCCTCTGTAATGGAGGATAGGATTGATCACGATAGGAAGATCGCGAGGCAGATTATGCGGGTAGCAGGAGTTCGGGAGGAACATCTCAGAAAGGTGGTGCGTCTTGGCAGACCCGTCCCTGATAAGCGTAGACCCCTCCGCCTTATATTCGATAACCAGGATATTTGCCATACAGTCATTAAGCATAGGAGAAGGATTTCTGATAGCGGACTCTCAGTGAGTTTCGATAAGACCAAGATGCAACTGGAACTACAGAAGGAAACTTTACTGGAGTTGAGGCGGAGGACTGAGCTTGGTGAGAGCAACCTTGCCATGGTGTATAGAGGTGGTAAACCAACCATAGTGGTCTCTAAAAGGCCGGCCATTGGGAGGAATCGCTCGACTGCTCAGTCGGGATCTGAGTCTAGGTCGGAAAACTAAACTGTCCCCCAGTGAATCTTTTGGTGTACTATCATAACATGGGTGGTATACGCACTAAATTATGTGATATTTATGTTTTGCTGCTGCACTCTTCTTAGGATTTGGTAATTTTAACTGAGAGCTGGCTTGGTGCTGACATCCTGGACGCAGAAATATGTCCAGATGGTTATAATGTGTATCGTATGGACAGAAAAAATAATACAAGTTCCAAATCTCGAGGCGGTGGCAGTGTTATCTTTGTGAAGTCTAATATTTGTGCCAGTATCGTTGAACATTCATATAATAGTGTTGAACAATTGTTTGTACTCATTAGGGGCACCGAAGACATTATAGTCGGGGGAGTTTATTTGCCGCCAAACTCTAGCGAGGAGAATTACTCGGCGCATGGTCTAGCAGTGGAGGAAGTGTCGTTGCGTTATCCGAGTTCTAGATTGTTCATCTGCGGTGACTACAATATTAGTAGTGCCGGTTTCTGCAGTGGCCGCTTTTCTCTGGGTGAAAGTAATGAGAAGTATTCACTTATGTCGAACTCCTTACACTTTGCCGATCTGACCCAGGTTTGTGAGATACCTAATACTCGCGGTACATTCCTTGACCTGGTTTTTACCAATGATTTGTCAACGGAAGTGATCATAGCCTCAGCACCTTTACAAGGAGCTGGTCTGCACCATACAGGTTTGCAGTTTTCAATCCCGACGTCTCCTAGTATTGGTGCAACGACAGATACCGATAGCATGGACCAATTTGATTTCAACAGAGGAGACTACGCCTGCCTGAATACCTTTTTGGCTTCTGTGGACTGGAATTTTGAGGTGGATGACATTGGTAGATCAGTGAGTGTATTTTATCATGTACTGTACAGTGGGCTATATCGCTTCATACCTTTGAAACCCAAAAGGTGCACGAAGTTCCCGGTCTGGTTTAATCGCGAACTCATTAGAATGGTGAGTGTGAGAAGAAGAGCTCATAGAAGATTTGTGAGATCCCGGGAGCGCAGTGATTATGCCGAGTTCTCCAGACTGCGAGACTATTGTAAGACACTTAGTAGATCTCTCTTTGATTCTTATTTACGGAGGGTCGAGAATAACATTCATTCTGACCCGCGGTATTTTTGGTCTTATTTGAATTCCAGAAGAAAAACTTCTAATCTGCCCAATCGGATGTCTTTTAGGGGAAGGTCGGTTTCTGGTGACTGTAAAGTTGTTGATCTTTTTGCTGACTTCTTCTGTGAGGTATATAATGAAGAAGTGATCGTTCCACCAGAGACCAGGTTGACAAATAACATTAATTTGAGTTCATGTAGTTTCAGCACTGGCGAGATATACGAGGTTATAACTAACATAAAATCGAAACTCTCTAGCGGCCCGGATGGAGTATCTACTTTCGTTTTGAAGAAATGCGTGAATACCTTGTCGATACCCCTGTGCACCTTATTTAATATCTCCCTAGAGCGCGGCGTGTTCCCTGAATTCTGGAAGAGGAGTTTCTTGGGGCCGATATACAAGTCCGGTCTAAAGTCTAATGCTGAGAACTATCGTGGCATTTTCATTCAGTCCGCTATTCCTAAGCTTCTGGATAGTTTACTGTGTAGCTTTTTGTCGTGGAATCTCAGCACTATTTTAATTGATGAGCAACATGGCTTTCGAAGGGGCAGATCAACCGTATCGAATTTAATTCTTTATGTGAACGATATAGTCAAGTGTTTTGAGTCGGGTTCTCAGGTCGACGCGATTTACACAGATTTCTGCAAAGCCTTCAACAGGGTCAACCATAACATCTTGATCGCCAAGCTTGAAGCTGTGGGCGTGTCAGGTTCTCTTCTGCAATGGTTCAGATCCTTTTAAGTCGGACGTACCCTAGTGGTTAGACACAGGGGCTTCACGTCGAGAGAGTCTATTGTCTCTTCCGGTGTACCTCAAGGGTCCCACTTGGGACCAATCTTGTTCCTCATATTCATTAACGATCTAGCTACTCTCCTCGACGTGAAGTTTTTGTTATTTACAGATGATCTTAAAATGTACACAACTATTGATGGTTTGATGGATGCATTGGAGTTGCAACGAGAGCTGGATCTTCTTTATGCCTGGACAGTCCGTAATTGTTTATACTTGAATATCTCCAAGTGCAAAATCATTAGTTTTCACCGCAGTAATCACGTATTTAATTATCAGTATAATATTCACGGCTGTCTATTGTCTAGGGTTAAGGTGATCGAAGATTTGGGTGTGAGATTGGACCGGAGGCTCGATTTTAGGGATCACATTATTAATATTACTAATAAAGCATACTGTACCCTGGGCTTCATTCTGCGGAATTCCAAAGAGTTCTCTCCACAAACACTGAAAACTTTATATATTTCCCTAGTTAGACCCACCCTTGAGTATGGATCACCTGTGTGGGCACCTTTTTATGCCTGTCACATAAGCTTTGTTGAGAGGATTCAGAGGAAGTTCTTGCGTTGTCTTGATTTAAGGATGTGGGGTGCATTTGGTGGTAACATTGAGCGCATCCGGGCCTGTTTCGGCTTGGATACCCTGGAGGTGCGTCGGTGGTTGGCGGACTTTTGTCTCTTGTACAGGCTGCTCAATGGTTCTGTAGACTGCTCTGATATTCTCGGACTTATTAGTTTTAACATTCCGCAAAGACCTACTAGGAATTTTCAATTGTTTCGAGGCAGACTACATAGAACTAATCCTTCACGCATTCTCGATCTCGGCGCTGGATAAGGCGATCTTGAATTTTTTTCCATTACACTGCGGTCGTTCAAGACAAAGATTCTTTCTAAGTTATGAGAGATCTTCTACGTGTCGTCCTTATCGTTAGGTGCTTATGTGTGCTTTGACTGTATGTTCTATATTTATAATTTTCTGTATATTTGTTCTATATTTTATTCTATTTTGTTATATTGGGGGTTTCACGTCATTCCTGCTCAATGCAGTGTTAATAAATAAATAAACTTCTGTACATAATACATCAATCCGGACTAGTAAGATATCCGGATTATCGAGTCTCTACTGTACCTGCATTTCCTCTGCACAATAATGTTGAATTAAAGTTAAAATTGTTGTTATTCAATTTATTGTTCAGCAATTGATCAGGTTAGATTCTGTAATGAATGAGGAAACAACCGAATTATCTTTATTGGGATTCGTTATACAGGGTGTTTCATTGTTAAACGGAAAAACTTTAACAGTGAATAGAGGACACCAAGGTGGTTCAAGATATACCCCATTTATTGGGTCTGACTGTGGTTACCAAGATACGGGGTGATAAATGAATTTTGATCATTTCTTTCCGAGGTCGTAACAAGCGAATCACCTGGTAGATTTTTTTTATATTTGGCACACATCTTTCTTATATAGGGTGTCCCATAATTAGACCGACAAGCTTCTAGTGGATGTTCTAGACATTATTGTAACACTTAGACCCAAATCATATAATGCAAAAATCCTTCGTTAAGGAGCTTGAGCCCTCTGAAAATGACGTCCAGGCAACACTTTTTGATTTTGTATTAATTGTTTTATAAGGTGAAGCTTTTATGAAATAATTGAAATCGCGTACAAGAAATTGATATTTCACTTACATTATTATGATTCTTTAGAAAATGATCATTGAGTAGTGAACGGAGAGAAAATTTCAAAAAAATTTTTCTGAAAACCGGTGCAACTTGGCGATATCACACAAGAGCACCTTTTTTCTAGAAAAAGTATCAGAGTTTATTAATTTGATGTATAACTTGTAAAATAACGAAAGATGAAAGAGTTATTACTAAAAGTACCCAAAATGATACGCTTATGTTTGACATGAAAAAAATCGACTCGAACTATTCGGTGTGTATTTTTTATATTAGCCAATGTGTAAAATTTCAACACTTTAGGTGAAGCCGTGTTGTAGATATGTCACAAAAAGTGTTGCCTGGACGTCATCTTCAGAGTACTCAAGCTCCTTAACGAAGCATTTTTTCCATTATATGATTTTGCTCGAAAGTGTCTAAAATAATGTCTAGAACATCCACTAGAAGCTTGTCGGTGTAATTATGGGACACCCTGTATATATACAGGGTGTTCCAGATCTTAACCAAGAAAGTTTTTTATTAATAACTTTCACATTTCTTGAAATATTTCTATGAAATTTGGGACATAAGTTTTAAGGATCAAGGAGCAGTTTTTGAATAAAATTATGTTTTCTTATTCTACCAGTGGCGTGCGTACTGCATCGAGACTGAATATTTTTGGACAAAAAAAAGATACGCCACTGGTTTTTCCAACAATAAAAGTTACTCTTGAAATCCTTATTTAATTTGAAGCAAATTCATTCTGTTGACTTCTTGACGTACGAGGCACCGTTTCCGAGTAAAAAAATTAAACTCATTCTCATGCATGAGGAAATCGCTAAAATTTGATTTGGTACATACTAATAATAAGACTATCTTTGTAAACGAAACGTGTAATTACAAAAAAAGAAATGTTAACAGCCACACTCAAATACGAATTTAAAGAAGATGTTCGAAGTAAAAGAAAAAAAAATGTTTTCTAATAATTTAAACACCCTGTATCTCAATAAATTAATTAATTGATTGAAAAGCAAAAGATTGATTTAATACTAGTTCAAACAATTATGTACATCATTATAAAAGGAGCCATTAAATAGAACAAAAAGAAACATAAATTAAGAGTAAACAAACTACATGAACTGCACAAAATGTCCTCCATTTTGGTTAATATATGTTTGCGCTCGTTTAAGAATATATTTGAACTGACTTGCGGATTACATTGAGATTGTTTTTTATTTCCCTGCTAGCTTCTTGTATTCTTGGAATTAGCTGATCCCAAGAATGTATTTCAGTAGAATATACTACAGATTTTAGATAACCCCAGACATAATAATCTATAGGATTGAAATCAGGCGATCTGGAAGGCCAGTTGTGGGGGCCTTCTCGACCATTCCATGAATTACCAAATGTATCATTCAAAAAGTCTCTAACAATGAGCCTATAATGAGGCAACGCTCCTTCGTGCTGAAAATATATGCCATCAATATTTATGTTTTTGTTATGAAGTAAAACTGGCAGCACATATTCCAAAAAATCAAAGTACACTTCACCAGTGAATCGTGCCGGTAAAATATAGGGTCCAATTAATTTATTTTCACAAGCACCGCACCAAACGTTCACAGAAAATTTATATTGCGAATGTGTCTGCCTGTCTAGTGAGAAAGGGATTATTTGAGGCCCAGGAATGACAATTTCTTGAGTTAAGGACATCATGACGCGTAAATTGGGCTTCATCTGTAAACAGACATCTGTTTACAATTCGCCTATTCTGCAGAACTCATCTACTGAAGTTCAATCTAGGAATATTATCCCTATCCTCCAATCTCTGTACTTGTTGAATGTGATAGGGATGTAGGTGATGTTTTTTCAATTTACGCCGAAAGGTGGTATGAGGTACATTCAGGGCAGTACTAATTCTTCTAGTGGTTATTGCTGGAGTATCCTGAACTGTATTTATAATATTGTCTTCCATTACAGCATGCCCTCTCTCAAGATGTTCGTTACATTCTGCTGTTGGAAATCGTCCATGACTTCCGCTTTAATTGAAAACAACCCCAAATGTTTTGTTATTCGGTACTCTTCGGCCAGGAAATCGGTTTTTGTACTGTCGCAGCTTGTCCATATCCATTACAAAAACCATAAATAAATATAATGTCAGCATATTCCTCGTTTGAAAATTGATTAGGCATTTTTTAAATCAACAAGCTATGAAAAACAAAGAGTAGACTTTGCATATGATCTAAATTATTTGCAATAACATTGACTTTATGTCAAACTCATGGCTGGCTCATTTGAATTTGGATTTGAATCTACATGGTTATGTATTTGTACAACAGTTAAATATAAACTCGATTTTTCAGTATAAAACTTGAGAATATACTATTTTAATCGTGTCAAGTAGTACCAATTTTGAATTATGTACATATACAGGGTGCTATTTTATTTTAAAGAACAAGTACCTGTACGGTAAATACCCAAAGGGTTGGTCTGAAGCTATAAAAAGAAAACCTAATGTCTTTTATAATAATTAGTTAGTGATTTCAAAATAACATAGAAATCGAAAGTTTCGATAATTTATTATCAATAGTGACTTATCTTTTAGATATCAAATTTCTCCGACGCTCAATTTCAATTTAAAAATTGGTGCAGCAAAATCGTCTGCGCAGAAATTTGAATTAAGCTTTTCCGTGAATTTTTTTGTGTTCTTTTCAAATCTGGAAGCGTATTCTCAAAATTTCGATATACAGGGGGTTGTTTCAAGGATACAATCGTTTTTTAATTTTTTGTTAACCCGGACCTGGATGTTCCTTTTGATTTCCAAGTGATCCATTTAAGTTTCAAATGAGAAAGATGTGTGCCAAATATAAAGAAAATCTACTGGGTGGTTCTCTTGTTATGACCTCGGAAAGAAATGAGCAAAATTTATGAATCACCCTGTATCTCGGTAACCAAGACAGTCATACCCAATAAATGGGGTATATCCAGAACCATCTCAGTGTCCTATATTCTCTGTTCCAGTTTTTCCGTTTACCAATGAAACACCCTGTACAATGACCCTGTAATATTTTTAATATAACCTGTTTATATACACGTCTGGCAAACCAAGGTCTTGGGTGCCATATATCAATGCGATAAACGGAGACGGCTCTACCATAGCAAAGCCCTCAGTTGAAAAAAGGAAGACGTGATATAGAATCACGGTCTGGCTGTATTTCCCACCCCACAAGCCACCTACGCTTTACGAGAAGAGGAGAACTGCCGGCAGAGGATGTGTGGAAAAATAAACGTAAATATTGTCAGCCCGCATTTAATTATATTGTAGGTTGCCGAACTTGCCTACTCATCTCTGTGTGTGGTAGGTAAAAAGGGGAAATTGTACTTGTTCTCTGTTTGACTTTAGGCTTTCTCTATGACAATTCTTTTCACGGCATAGATATTCAGTATCCAAGACTCTGGTTTGCCAGACCTGTATGTAACAGAAAGGAAAATATGTTAACAAAATAAACAGTAACAATAACATTTTTCCAGAAATAGAAGAAATCACGATAGATCTTCTAGTAGCTCCAGCAGTCATACACCAACACGAAAATCTTCCATACCCAAATTAGAAATAGAAGAAAGTAATCCAGCAAGATCGGCTCCCTACTTCAGGAAATCATTTACGGAAAGAATGCGTGAAAGATATTCAGATATGCACAGGCATGGTTCTTCATCACCTGAAGAAGGACCTTCTAATGGGTGCTCAGTGTTTGTGCCATCTGCCAGGGAACTGCCCGCTTCTCAGTCTGTGGCTGATGCAAAGAGTGATGATATTCCATCTCTGAATACAGAACCTGGAGTAACTTCTCAAAAAGATACGGGATGTCGTGAAATCTCATTTGCTAAGGAAGGAAAATCTAGAAAGGAAGTGATGAATCGTTATCGACAGCATCTCATGGCTCAGCAGTTCCTTCCTTCGTACAGTTCAAATCAAGCTTCATCATCTTCAAGCGCCTACATTCCAAGTAGCAATAGGAATTACCAACCCTTTTCAATGTATAATGCTGACAATTCTCCAGACTTGATTGACCTATCTGTGAAATCTAGAATAAGGCACGAGAACCCCTTAACTGTGGCATGTGTTCCCCCAGAGATTCGCGCAAAATACAGAGCATCGCCCCCAAGATATTACAGCCGTTGTGCGGCTGAAGCTTTAGAAAATAATGCTCATCGTTCACCAAGTATTCCACTACCTTCAACAAGCTACACACCTTATAATTATGAGAGCTTACCCAACAGTGTGCTTAAAAGTGAACCAACATATTCAGAATATCAATCTGAGGGATCAACAAAATATTGGACTGATTTATCTACGCAAACTACATCACATACAAATTCAAATGATTCTTCCTATAACTATCAAAGCCAACAACCTAGAAAATCTGTTATACAAAATTCTCGTGATAATTCAGTTCCTCAGAATGAAATAATATCACCGAGGTGGTCTAGTTCAAATTCTCCTTCATACCCTTGTTATCCTGAGAATTGGTCTGATAACTCTGATTGAAATTTTGCAAATAGGAAATATTTAATTTATATTATAATGGGACATTCTAGAGAATCCACGGATTTTAACATTGAGGAGAATTGCTATTCCGTGAAACAATAAATTTATTTTATATTTTCATGACTCTTCTTTGTTATGGAATGAATCTGCAGCGCGGAAGAATGTGTACAGTCTAAGAAATGGGTTCATTCTTTCCTCACATCATAATTTTGCAGGTAATTCAATTGATTTAAGATGTGAAATGTATAATATCAGTGAAAGAATGTACCTCAATATTTTAATGGAAAAAAAATATGGAAAGTCTGATAATATGATAGAACATAAGAATTAGTGAACAAATGTATGTGGAATGAACCTGTTTACTGATAAAAAGAAACTTTTCATTCTGTTTTTGGATCGGTCTAACTTCTCTTCATAATGGAGCCAGATATTAAGATTTCAACTGACACTTGTTATGTTTCTGATTATGTGAAAACGATTTTTATAATATTTATACTTTTTTTCTGTAAATCGTAATTGTAATATATGAATTATTGATTGAATTTTATTTCCACATGCAACAATGTCGAGCTTGCAAGATTGAAAGACTCAGAAAGAATAATTTGAAGAGCCACTAAAACTCACTGGCATAGAACTTGAAATTATATATTACTAGCTGGCCCGGCGAACTTAGTACCGCCTAACTTAGTGAAAAAAAAATGCTCGGTCTGAATGAAGTTTTATTATTATTTTCGATTAATTGCACATGGTGTTCCTCACTTACAAAACAGAGTTCTCGTGAAATTCTGGCTATTTATAAGGATTTAATTTGATATTGACAGACACACACAGTTATGATACAGTCTCTTGATCAAATTAAAGCTTTCTGATAAACTATATTTTTGTTTTGTTTTGTGGTGCGTAAATAAACAAAGACGACGGTTTTCCGACGCGCGAATACGCGACGCATAATTGTCCAATCGCCAGGTCCACACATCAAAGGAAAAACGGAATGGTTACATTATGAGAATCCATCCAAGGTACCTATTTAGTTAATGCTTTGATTGTGGCACAAATTACTTCAATTGTGTACAAATGTGCCTTGATATCAAGAACTCCCTATATAGTAATGGTTTATTTTCAATGATTTATGCCTCGAAAGTATATTTTTTAACACAATTGAATTAAATTGTACGATTGGCGTGAAAAACAGCAAGTTGCAATTGACGTTAAAAGAAAAACACCCTGTATGAAAATTTCGGACAAATACATAATGAGAATCCACCCAAGAGGTACCTATTTAGTTAATGCTTTGTTTGTGGCACAAATCAATTCAATCGCGTACAATTGTGCAGTGGTATAAAGAACATCCTGTATAGCAATGGTTTATTTTCAAAATGATGTATGCCTCGAAAGTATATTTTTCAACACAATTGAATGAAATTGTACGATTGGCGTGAAAAACAGCAAGTTGCAATTGACGTTAAAAGAAAAACACCTGTATGAAAATTTCGGTCAAATCCATTTTGATTTGAGAATCCATCCAAGGTACCTATTTAGTTAATGCTTTGTTTGTGGCTCGAATCAGTTCAATCGCATGCAATGGTGGCGTGATATAAAGTACCCCTGTATAGTAATGGTTTATTTTCATTGATGTATGCCTCGAAAGTATAATTTTTAACACAATTGAATAAAATTGTACGATTGGCGTGAAAAACAGCAAGTTGCAATTGACGTTAAAAGAAAAACACCCCGCAGGAAAATTTCAGACAAATACATTATTAGAATCCATTCAAGGTACCTATTTAGTTAATGCTTTGTTTGTGGCAAAAATCACTTCAATCGCGTACAATTGTGCCGTGAGAAAAAGAAAACCCTGTATAGTAATGGTTTATTTTCAATGATGTATGCCTCGAAAGTATATTTTTTAGCACAATTGAATTGTACGACTATGGCGTGAAAAAGAGCAAGTTGCCATTGACGTTAAAAGAAAAACACCCTGTAGACATTTTTATATTTATTCACTTTTTAGACCTTCCCTGGACTTCCACAATTAATTCAAGACCAAAATTAGCCAACTCGGTCCAGCCGTTCTCGAGTTTTAGCGAGACTAACGAACAGCAATTCATTTTTATATATATATATAGATATATGAGTTGTTACTGTCAGCTTCGAATCAAAAGAAATCAGCAACAAAATCAAAAGAATTGTCTGAGGGAACGAACTTAATTCAAATCCTGAAGAGTATGAATTCATTGGCTCAGTGGTAGAGTAATTGACTTGGGAGCGGAAGCCCCAAGTTCAATTCCGAGGCTAGGAAAGAAATTTTCTAGTCACGGTAATCGCCACCATTCGCTGTTGGGTCAAAAATTAACAGTGCTGTGCCTAAGGTGGCGTAAGGACACAGTAACAAAGCCTACACAGAACACAACTGGTTCTCCTAACTCAGGGCAAGCTCTTAGAGCTTATGAGGGGTCTCCTTGTGGAAGACCCAGGAGGATCAGTATAATAATAATAATAATACTCTTAAGTCAATCAAATTCTAATCTCTGTATATGTGGGGTGAGAATAACTATGTTTATGCAGTCGCATATGAACTCAATACATGACATCCCATTATTTTTGCGCGCGTTTACCAGGGCGTTATCATTTTGTCCAAATGTCTTAGTTTCGAATTTTGAGTGGAAATTGGTCTCAAACGATTCTATTTGACTTGCTGATGAAGAATCCATAGTCAAATTCAATTCTGTTTGTTTGCCCGTCTGTACACGATAACTTTCGATAGAAAGAACTTGGGAATTTATATGGGCAGGTTTGACGTCTGATTACGTTGGTCCAGGTCGTGAATGGACAAACTACTCCCAATGACTTGGTGAATAAACATATTTGAAATGTAATTTTTCAATCTCTCCACAACTACAGATCCGATCAAATTCAAATTTGCTATTAAGGAATTAAACAAAAACGTGTTAAAACTCATGTGGAATTTTATGAGTCTCATAATAGCAGAATAATAGTCAGGCCGGCCCAGGTGGTCTAGCGGTTGAAGAACTATAGCTAGGGTGCCGGAGGTCGCGGGTTCGAATCCCGCTCTCAGGGCATATATGGATGTGGTGTTAGGTTGTGCGAATGTTCAAAAACAGATATGATAGAGTTTGTGATATAAGGTTATAATTGTGTAGATGGTCTCAGTGGCCTTGCACATAAAAAGATAGAAAAAAAAATAATAGTCAGAATATACGCTGAAATTGTGTTTGTACCTTAAAGAGATCAATCTAGTTGTGTAACGTATCGGAACGTTATAGAATGAACAACCACCGGGGTTTTTTCGTTCCTAGTCTAATCCCACAATGTAATTGTTAAATGCAGTTACATCCGGCCTAAGCCGCTTACTGTGATATGTATAATAATTATAATCCACGACATAAAGCCAGATATACTCTTGCTCGACACGGAACTGAAGGAATTGTTTGTCGTCTAATTTTCCTCCCCCACAGAAAATAATGTGGTGATGAAAGAAGAACAGGAAGAGGTAAAAATACAAGGATTTAATGTTCGAACTGGGGATCCTGTATCCAGGGCATAAGGTTAGAATGGTCGTACTAATCATAGGATGCCTAGGCGGAATGAGAGCGAACTACGTGACCGAATTGAAGATATCTCTGGCCGAGGATTTAGCGCACAGAATGAAGAAATCGGTGTTGCTCGGATCACTTCCAGTCATCAGGTCCCATCAACTATGAAGGCCGCTTGCAGCTCATCTCTTTTGTTAAGGGACGCTGTAAAGGCAGGACGAATATCTACCCCAAGGAAGGTTCGAGAGGTTTTTTAGTGAGTAACCAATCAACATCTGAAATCTCACACTCCTGAGAGAAGCGGACCCAATCAAATAAAAAAGACATATTTAGCTTTTCAGCAATTTTTAATTTGACATTTCTTAATCTATATTATACAGGTCTATTTACAAGGGGAAATATACAAGAAATAATCGCTCACATTAAGGATTTTACATTTAGTGCCTGATCTCTGGGATCTTATCTAAAAATATAACATTATAAAGCTGTCATGAGAACATGAGATGTGTGGAAGAATGTAACATTTTTTTCTAGAGGTATGTCAAATCAAATAAAATACATAGGGTGCGTTTTTATTTCAATCGAAATGTCTAATCGATTAATCGTAAATGAATCCCACTAAACATGAAAACATAACTTAAACGTAAATGTAATGTCACATTGTGACCTTGTGATGTTGTATAGAGAGATGCTTGATGTTGCAGCTACGTAGTACACATAGCAGTTTGTGCCTCTTTTTAATATTACAATGCGACGTTTAATGATAAATATTACATAAACGTAACATCGTTACATATATTTAATGTTGCTTGAAATATTTATGCAACATTTGTATGATGTATCTAATTTTACATAACTATAATGTAACTTTGTTACATATATTTAATGTTACTCAGAACATTTATATAATGTTCCTTACCCTTTTATAGTCAAATTTAAGCAAGTAACCAAAACAGAGTGTCAAGACCAATCCCTTCCTATCATAACCAATTGGTTATGATTGAAAAGAATTGGTCTTGACACTCTGTTTTGGTTACTCGCTTAAATTCGACTATAAAAGGGTAACGAAAAAATTATCAAGCAAATTGAATGATGGATGAACAAAAGTTGAGTTTAGTGGGAGAATCATATTTAATCAAAACTTCCATCTGCATAAAATATATAATACAACTTAAAAAATTGACCAATTTTCCATAAAAAAATATATCATAAAGTCTTAGAAAATAATAAATACTCTATAAAACAATATAAACAAATTCATCACTAAATATCTCAATATATTTGGTATCTGTTGCAGTCTTCAGTATCGTTCCACTTAAACCTCAGTTACTACTTTTTCCTTGTCAGCCTCTGTTAAGCGAATATCATCCACTCCACAACAATGAGTTGAAACTCCATAACAGATTCTGAAAATAAAGTCACCACTGAAAACTAAAATTAATCTTGATGATATATTGGCAAAAATATGTGTAGTATGACTGTTGGAAATAAGATCACTTATAATTCATGTTAACGAAAGGTAAAGCGAAAAGAAACTAATAGTAGATACCTACTTTAGAATTAAACGAAGAACTAAATATTTAATTTTTTTATTACTATGATAAGGCATAGCTTTTAGCAGATTAGTTAGCACTGTTAAAACTTGAGTTAACAGAGCACTTTATGCAACCAGATCCTAAAGGTTGAAGAAAACAATCACTGAGAAGTACTTACGTTTGAGTATTTTCATCATTTCCAAATCTGACATTTTGAAATTCGGTATTTTCCAGTCCAGGAACAATGCTGGGCAAGCTCATCTTGGATTATCTGTTGGACGCACATCCTTATCGAATTTTTGTAATCTGAGTAACAGTTTATTCATCTAGAATAATAGACATGTGTAAAAATCCATATTATTATTAAACTTTCTGACTTAATGTCTGCATTGAAAAAACCCTTTGGACGTGAATAGTAGAATACAATTACCAGTGGAGATGAACATTGAGATTTAAAACTTCAAGTCATTTCTGATGAACTCGAGATCTATTATTTCTATAAAAAATTGATAACAGAGTAATGGAATTGAGAAGGACCAGGGATACACTGTAGTTCATAGGTACTTTTCGGTTTACTTACTAATTGAGCAGCAACATTTTTGTTGGTTTTCAGAAGGTCTTCTAGATTCAGTAAGCTTTCCATCGTTCCATCCATGATTTCCAAATACTTTTCCTTATGTATCTTTAATAATATTCTAGCATCTGAACATAGATTTCCCAAATTCAATCAAATTGAAAATTTTCAACAATTTTGAAAAAGCAATTTGGGAAATTTAGATTTCTATTGACCATGTTCTTAGATGAGTTGAAAAAACCCAACTTGAGGGAATCATCTGAAGGTATTGCAGTAGTTTTCATAGAATTACTTATCCCTTGTTGATCGATGGTAGGCTCCATATTATACGACAGCATTATACAATGTTTATGGATTATTTAGAGCAAATAATTATGTTGGTTCTGTACAAGGTAATGATGATATACCTAGTACTTTCAGTATGTTCATCATGATTGACCTCTTTATTGATCAACCTTTTGAGGTAGCAGGGAGAATTATTATTCATCTTGAGCTTCTTTTCCTGAAAAATTATCATGTATTAATAGTGCGCATGACTTAAGAATGAAAAAACATTCAGTCGAATACTTTATAGTTAGATATTAATCAGTTATTCAACAGTTGTTGATTAAAATAAAACTTTGAAACAGCAATGAACCAAAATTGAGCACATTAAATAGGGTTATATCTCATTATATTCGGAATTTGTAAAAATAAATAAATAAAAATACTTTCAGACATGAAAGAAATATTTGATGCCTGTTGGGTCGACTTTATAGTGAAGCAGAATCTCTCAAAAGTATGGATATAAGAACAAAGAAAATAACACTCACCTGCTTATATCTCCTTTCACACGTTATTTTACTTTTATTCATACTTCCAGCAGGGGAGAAAAACTCAATAATATGATGGAACAACGACGACTAACGAACAAGAATAATTGAAATAATGGAACTATGAATCACAATACACTAAACAAGTTTACTTTTGGATCTCAGGGATGATCTCTGCTCCTTGCTTCACATTTCGACATTTATATGTTGTTATATGGATATTTTGAAATATTAAATTAATGACATGGTTATGATCCGAAAAATACATTTACCAAACGTTTCAAGATAATATTAATTCCAAGTCTACTGTACACATCTGAGTAATGTTTTGAGGTAGTTAAACAAAAACGTTCGACAGATAACATAACCAATATGTAGGAGACACATCTGGGAAACATAAAATCAACATTTTATTTATATATCATCTAAAGAATATTATTGATTATGTTATTTGGATGTGGCATGAACATGTGAATGAAAACGTTGGTTTGGTTACTTGATGACAACATTAATGCAATGTTAGTTTGCCAATATCACAAAAATGATCTAATGAATATTGGTGATTATGTTATTTAGATGTGACATAAACATTGGGATGAAAACGTTGGTTTGGAAACTTCATGACAACATTAATGCAATGTTAGTTTGCTAATATTACGAAAGTTATCTCTGAACAATATAACATAACATTATTGTTATGTATCATGTTTAGTGGGATCGGTGTGTTTTTATTTTCGTCTAGTGCATATAACTATGAATTTCAACGGGTCGTTTTTATTTTCAACAGAATATTTCATCGATGGATTTACGATTATACTAATCGGTTCATCATCGTACTCTGAGGTCGATGAGACTGATTAGGATTGGACTGTTGGACTGCACTTTCAAAGGAAATAATAGAAGATGGGCTTCAAACAAGTTTAACTTTCATATACCTAATATTTATCGCCTTATAAGTGCGATTTGATAATGATTCTTTTTACAAGGTATGATGAGGTAGGATCACTAGAAAATTAAAAAAAATCAAAATATTATTCATCTCCCGATTACTTGAGAACGGAAAGACATAGCTACTTGCAAGTTTTAGGGTAGGTTGTGCATAGTGATGTGAAATACTCGAGTTTTTAAGTTAAGGATATATGTCCTGGAAAAATGTCCGAAACTTTCCCCCAAGGTCGAGCATTTTGAGTATTTAAGTATTTACGGACATTGCGGAAAAATCGGGAAAAATATGACAATCGTCACATGTTAATTTAAATATCAGGACAATTTGAGGCATTTTAAGATATTTTTCATGGAATTTTTCATGGTCAATTGGAAATAACAAATAACTTATCATTGAATGAGTTATTATCGTGTTATTTTATTGAGTATCAGTGATAAAGGACCGAAGCCAGGTTCTGAATTAAGAATTAGTATTCGAAAAATCGATTTAATTTGACTGTTAAATAATAAAAATAATCTTGTTCAAAAAAAACTTTGTATAATTTTCCAATTGTTCACAGATCGTTAAGAACCTTCGATCCAAGTAGAAAAGAATAAACTGCTTAAGAAAAAACTCTGTATAATGGCATCACAAATCGTGAAGCATCGTCGATCCAAGTAGAAAAAAATAAACTTCTTTAAAAATCTTTGTAAAATTGGCATCTCAGATCGTTAAGCATCTTCGATCCAAGTAGAAAAGAAATTTATGATATTTATCCAGACATTTTCGATAATTTCGTTAAATACTAAAAAACTCTAAATGTCGACTGTTTTTAGAAGTAATGATAATTTTCGGACATTTTTCAGTATTTATCAGAGGAGTATTTAAGACATTTTCCACACTCACAACACTAGTTGTGCATCCTTTGAGCAAATTGATAAGCACTCAGTTCCGAGGAACTAGAGCGCCAACAAGTTTCGTATGACAATTGACCAAAACAGGTTTAAAGTACCTACAAATAGTAGATTTTTCATAAAACATGTATCAAAGAAGAGTAATAATGAAAAATTACCTTGTAATCGATCAAAAATTTCCTGATCTACGTTCACCAAATTTTCTCCTCTCTCGAACTGCAGAATTATGCTTTCAATATTTACATTCTATGTCTATGGATGAAAAGCAGTCTCACTACTCTCAGATCTCTTACTTCATGATCCGTTCCGAAATGTAAGATTTTTCTGAGAAAAACTAATTTCGGAGCAAACAACTGAGATTTTTCTCACTTCGCTCACATTTCGGAATACACTTTATTCTCATAATTCTTCGATTGATTAGATAATGTCATGTCTCAGAATAATAAGTTGACATTATGACAATTCATACATAGATTAATTATATCACTCTGTGAAATACGATTTATCATTGAAATTTTGAAAAATCATATCTCCGAAAGTATTAGCTTGTTAGAGTTAAAAATGATATCATTGGATTCTTATGGTAAAACTGCTTATTGAAAAAAATTTAATTTGGAATTTGTTCAGTAAAAAAAAAAATTTTTTTTGTTACTCCGAAACCATCTGTCCGATTTTGCCCAGTAACGAGCTTAGCCGAGATATTTATCTCCCAAACCTACTCTGACAATTTCAACTGTCTAGCTCATTCCGTTCGAGAGTTATCGTGCCTACGGCCGGCCGGCCGGACAGAATGAATTTCGACCACGGATTCTTGATCAGTGAGTCGAACCAAATCGTTTAAGACCATTTTCATCGAAATATTCGAAAATTACAGACATTTGGGCAAATAGATAAGCACTCAGTTCCGAGGAACTAGAGCGCCAAAAATTGAGTTTATATACAATAGTATATTCTAAAACATGTTGCCTTCTGCAACGAGTATTAGTCGATATTTTCTCTATTTCAGGCAAGATTCGTAAAATACTGTTGAAATTTAATGAAAAATTCGGATTATACATCCTAGTGACTTTTTTATTGTATCTTGGCAGTTGGTGTGACTATTACGAAAGTTGACAGAAATTTGAATTTGAATCGTACTTAGGGCATGGGAGATCAGATTTTAAACAGTTTCCTAATAGCATAAATTATTCAAAATTAGCAAGAAGGAAATCTCTAACACCTTATTTTTTTAAGAAAATAAACAACAATTATTTCACTATGTCCAGTTGACAATAATTGACGTGTGTATGAAATTTGATAGGATCGAATAACAGTGCTAACTACCACAAAACGAAAAATATAACTAGAAACAATGCGGGAATGAGTTCATTACATTACAGCACTGAAATAGAGAATAGTATATAGTATATTCTAAAACAAGTTGCAGGACGGACCTTGTCTATGATGGGCTCCTACTCAAACCTCAAACACGAATGCGAAATTCGAAAACGAGCGACGAAGGAGCGGTTTTCGAACGCGTCCATGTTTTCTTATTCAGCTGACTGCTTTTTCTGTTAACATCAGGCAGTAAAAATAGCATATTATATGTTCTGTGAAACATGGTAAGTCTATCATCCAAAGGAGAACTACTGCAGGATTTTGAACTGAAGGAATCGATTTCATTGATTTTAACAATGTTATCCATTATAGGACTAACATGTTAGAATCTACTTTACTAGAGTATCAGATCCTTATTCGAAATAAAATTGAAATCTAAATAAAATGCTGCTGTATTATTTACCACTTTTAATCTGACGACATATAAATATCATTTTAGTATATCCATCGAAGCAAGTTGAAATGTTCATCAATTAAAAGAGCAGGATATTTTGTTACACCACTGACTTTAATATTAATTTCAAACATTTCATTTATGTTTAATTGTTTTCTGTATTACTTCTTATTAGTTATAAAGATATAACCTTTCAATATGGAGTTAGAAATATATTACGATAACGATGGCACGATGCTTGAAATGAAGGTAAAAGGTAAGTATGTAAATATATTTTTATTTTAAATTCAGTTCTTTTCAACATAATTCTGAAATATAAGTATAAATTAATATAAAAGTTCCCAATGCCTGATCAAATTTCCAGATTTAGTAATGAACAATTCCTAACAGCACAATGAAATGTTACAAGGATTTTTAAATTCTTAAATTAATAATGTTATTCCTTCAAAATGTATTCTGAGGGTGAAGGACTTGGGTCAATTACCTTTGACGTATAATTAATTATCATCTCAGGACTTCAACAGACGGTTACAAACAATTAGCTTCGACTTTGGAATGAAATTTTCTGATGGAGGTTTGCTGAAGCTTTAGCACTGCTTTTTGGAATCTTGGATGACTGGGGAGCAGATTTGTTTGACATCGATATGGTTGGTCTATCTTCCCATACTCTGCGATATCTAAAAGGCTTCGTGTACTGGAATAAATTCTCAAAGCTTCGGAAGACAGGATATCGATAGATAGTGAATCAACTCTGTTTTAGGTTTACCACTGGTTTCTCGTATCTTGGAGAGGACTGATGACCAGATTAGTTCGACATTGATATGGTTGGTCTGTCTTCTCATACTCAGGATAAAGGCTTCATGTACTGAAATAATCTCCCAAAGCTTGGGGAGACAGTATATGGATAGGTAGTGAATCAACGCTGTTGCAGGTTTGTTTAAAGTTCTGAACTTATTTTTCGGATCTTGGTGAGGATGGAAGATATCTCATAGAGAATTTCTGGTTCACAATTGTTGCTTGAATGGGATTACAGAGAAAAACTCCTCTGCTCTATGGAGTGCTGATTCATGGAGCAAATAGCTACAAAAACTGTTGTAAATCTCCAACTTGCCTGGCTGTTACAAGACAGCTATTGCAATATAAAACATGCCCGCACGGCACCACAGCTGGTGTAGCCTGTTCTGTATAGCAAGCTACACAACTACCTATAAAACAAATGTTCCAGTTAGTTAATGACTGCTTAAATGATGTAGCAAATACTAAAAAAAAACTAGTAAGGCAGCCTGCTATATTTTTGAATGAGGATATTAATTATGATAATGCACAAAGAGAATAAAATGGATTAAAATGAAATTAATTATAGATTTTCCTCCATTAACCACAGAATCATCTTTATTAAGTGAGACAAGAACTAATGAGGATATCATCTGAAATTATAGGATATATAGATGTGACTAAACATGCATGGTTTTCCGATTCATGTAAGGAATGATTATTTATCTATTCAGTGAAGCTACAAGCAGATATATATCTAATTTAAAATAGCCTAACGTACAATACCACACAATACAAACATACACCAGCATCTGTATGGATGCTAGGATCTATCTATCACTCACCATCAAGCTCGAATGCTGTATTTGTGGGGGAGTTAGAAAATGTATATTGTGATTGTATTTAATGCGATTATGTTTTATGCAAGTTTGTTTTATTGATCAATTGTCTGATCAAGAGGCTGTACCATGTCCCTCAAGGAAGTGTCCTTGAACCTCTGTTGTACCTGAATAACCTGGAGTTACCTTGTGATTTTGGGAGTGAACAGACGAACACCTATCATATTTATGTTAGATACTTTGAATTGGTTCTCAGTTACACAGAGATTGTATTACTTCAAAATTATTTTCATTTATATGATGTCCTGGACTAGCTCTGATTACTTTTGGAAGTTCATTGATTTTCCAAGAAATAGACACCGGTATCCAACTGGAATCATGAACAAACTGTACTTCAAATTATATTAGTAAGATTTTATATAGTTATTTTTTTATATTAGTTAGTATATAGTATATTATTATAATATAAGTGAATTATAGTAGCACAATGTAGTAACTTATTTATAAGGGTTTCCAGGATTTTAATGCGTTACCTGATTATATCAAGGAGTTCAATTATTGAAGGAATTTTAAAAATGATATTTAATTTGTGATATCGAGGGTTTGAGATGAGAATTTTTATAATCTTGTTAGTGCATTAATTGTTTTTTTTTATGTTTATATTTCTACATAATTTTATATATTAATTTTCCTATTCAACCTTATACATAAAAGAAACATCACTGAGAATCAACTATCAAATATATATTAGTTATTATTTCACACTCTTCAAATAAAACAATTTGCTCACCGTGGATCAGAGAGAAAGCTTGCTGCTTGCTCCAGTGATGAAGGAACAGGAGGTTGCACCTTATTCCTAGAGCGCTGCATCAAACTCTTGACAGAATTGAATCCATTCTGGAGCCTCAATACAGCCTCTTGGTGCTGAACCTGCTCCTCCATAAATATCTGAAGGAGAGTCGTTGTCTCCGTGCTGCTCCTAAACGTTAGTACATTTCGAAGGCGTATATCCTGCACCATTTCCATATCTGGCAGATGATTATGCTCTGCCCTAAATATATGTATTTAGTAATATGAGCTTCGAACAAGTGATATAAAGTGTATTTTGAAATATATCATGCATCTTATCAAATATTTTCACACACTTTCATTTATTGACAGAAAAAGTGGAATCTTATTTTAGAAAGCAAATTAAAATTTGGTTGATTCAATGGGACGACTAATTATTGGAACAGAGATATTTTAATCAATGAGCTTAAAAACTTGCCTGAGGGTGATCTGCTCTCCTTCCTGCATGATCACTCTACCAGGACAGTAAGGATCACGGCACCGTAGGTAGGTTTTACCACCTACCTGCCTGTCTCTCGTATAAGTATGGTTCGCAGGGCAGATGAAGTAGATTCCCTTCGGCAACTCAACTTGTTCCATCTAAAAATAAATTTGTTTAAAAACTAAAAGAAATAAACTGATACATTCTTACCTTTCTTAAATCGGGGATTGAATAAGGTACAAATTTCAAAAAAGTCAATAATATAATAACGTAACGAATAAAAACTAAAACAACGGAACAACACTACCATGAACCTAGAAAAACTAAGAGAAACTAAAAAAACTAAGAAAAACTAGAAAAATTAAGAAAAATCTTAGAAAACGCAGAGCCACGACAGGAGTTACTTGCGAAGCGAACTGTTTTTTAAGCGGGGAATTTTGAAGAAAGTAAAGAACTGTTTTGGAATGTCTTCTTCTTCTTTCTAAGTCTCTATTACCAAGGGGTAATGGACTCAACTTGAGGTCATGTACCCAGTAATCCCAGTATGCCTGTTTTGGTTCGCACTGTTCGCAGTCAGTTCCGAATCGGTTCTAAAGAGTTGGACAAACGTAGCGAGTGCAAGATTTCGTCAATTCGCTCAGTCCAATCACGGAGTACGAAGTACTGTTAATCTGTGATCCATTGAGGATTCTCATGTGCAATAGTCGAAAGTAAAATTTTTTTTGCTGCAGAAAGTGACCCTTATACCCCCAAAACCCCCCCCGAAATTAATTCCTGGCTACGCCCTTGCGTTGTGGAGCGGCTTCATTTATGTAACGCATTTAACTTGTGCTAGGTAGCGGTAGCGGAAAGTGGCTTTGCGCTTCGTCCGCTGAATGCGACCAATGATCTAATAATAACTAGATGCGCCATCGCGTCATCGTGCCGTGCTGCTGTGCATAGCATTGACTCCAACATTAAAGAGGGAAAGGGTTCTAGGAAATTCTACAGTGACTATATTCTCATATATAGAATATAGTCACTGTAGGAAATTCTTCATGTCTAACTGAGACGGGTAGAAAATGATCACGTGACTTATGGCAAAAGATTCAAATTTAACATTGCGTTATATAGGAGATCATTTTATTTCTCGAAATTAGTATTAAAGGGCTTATTAGTGAACACTTCGATTGTTTGATGAAACAACGAATTATAACGAATTCATTTGGCATGATATTGGATGAATATGTACCTTCTTCTTCTTCTTCTTCTTAAGAAGGCGTATCGCCTGTATTTTCTGGTCTATGTTTCCTGCGACGTGGATTGCCAACTATCTCGCCATCGCTTTGGTGGACGTCCGATGGATCTTCTTCCAAGGGGTTTGTTGTCCCTAGTTATCTTTGCCATTCTGTCTGGCATCATTCTGTCCACATGCTGGTTCCATTCTCTCCTCCTCTTCCGTATCCATCTAACCACATCGTCTGTTTGGCACTTCTCTCTGATGCTAGTATTCCTCTGCCAGTGTGTATCCAGTTATTATTCTCAGAGTCTTCATTTCTGTTGTTCGTAGCATCCTTTTTGTTGTAGACGTTTCGGCTCTTGTCTCTGGAGACAGGTCAACAAAGCCGCAGCAATATCAGGACACCTTAAATACCCTATTTGGAAGAACAAATACCTAAACATAGCTTGCAAGTCGAGAATATTCAAAACATGTGCGAGACCAGTGATGACCTACGGAGCATGCTCCGTAGGTCCAGAAAACCAGAATAAGACATTCCCATTGCGAGCTCCTTAAGTCATCGCAAGTATAACAAGAATAAGATATTCCTATTGAGGAGATCCTCAAGATATCACATTATGTAACCCCTTATCAATAATAATAATAATAACCAGAATAAGATATTACTATTGCGAGCTCCTGAAGATATCACACAGATAACTAGAATAAGAAATTCCTATTGCGAGCTCCTAAAGATATCCCAAAGATAAACACAATAAGACATTCCTGTAGCGAGATCCTCAAGATATCACATATGTAACCAGAATAAGACATTCCCATTGCGAGCTCCTAAAGATATCACGCAGATAACTAGAAAAAGACATTCCTATTGCGAGCTCCTCAAGATATCACAAGTGTAACGAGAATAACACATTTCATTGCGAGGTCCTAAAAACCTCGCCAATTCTACAAGAATAGGAAATCAGGTGGCGTGTTCCAGGGATAACGAAATATTCGGACGATAACGAATTGTTATACGGGTTACGTCTCTTATATTTTAGAATGTGTATAAATTATTATTTCCTAAGATTCAGATAGCTCACCTTCGAAATGTAATGATTTATTTTTATATTCGTACAACCGGACGCCTAATAGGCCATCTCCATTGTTAGATATAATCTATTAATCTTCAGAAAACTTTGAATAAGTCAACAACAATTTAATGAACATGGAAAAAACGAATAAAATATGATAATTTGGTAAGACTTAGTAGTGAGACATGTTCCTATATAAAGTATTTTCATAATGTTACTAGCAAAAAAATGCTGCAATATGATACATTTGTGTTTCAAATATTTTTTCTTGAGTTGAGGTTCATAATACAATAATTAATGTGTTAGTGGTACGAACTACTAAACTATGAAAATGGGATTGTATTTTAATTATACTTATATTTTGTCGCTAATGGGATAAGTTTTCAAAGGAAGAACAACAAGAATTTAAAATACATATTTATTATCTTTCAAAAAAATGAAATGAACTATTGAAATAATTTGTTCTTCAGCTTATACCTATTCAAATATCAAGAATAAATGTGCAATCTGCTATGATAGTCTCCAGATTGGCCATAGATATTCGGATGATATACTTTCCTTAGGTATTTCGAGTTGTGAATACTATGCACTGAGTGTAAATTGCAACAACCTATTCCACGAGGTTAAATCATTGCAGATTGCTCAATTAATCTTGATAAATAAACTATTATTTGAATTTATTTTCTTTTATGATGCAGTTCTATCATAAGAATTCATTGATATTATTCCCAAATCCCAAACCTGAGAAACCAATATTTTCGGAGATATGATTTGTCATAGTTTGAACAAGAGCGCCAAAGCTCCTGTCCAATGGGCTTTTCCACTTTTTGCATTTTCGCTTTGGGATTCTTTCAAGTGTCTCAAAAACTGTAGGCTTGCCAAATATCATCAAAATCGATTCAACAGTTCTGATCTTATTATTTCCTGCCTGTATCTCAGAAACTAGTGGGCATAAAAGATGTTTGAGTGCCCATTTCTGACTCCTCATATGGTCCTCTATCAGCCCCTGCCCGATGGGTCATTGGTCGGAAATCACCCTGTATATTAATAAATATTCGTTCATTATTTTGTGATATTTCATCCATTCCGCCCATTTCGGCAGCATAAAGCGATTAGTAATTGGAACTGCTCATTTTTGGCGCTCTTGTTCCACGGAACAGAGTGCTTATCAATTTGTCCAAATGTCTGTACTATATGGCTGAAAATGGTCTTAAAGGTTTTGGTTCGACGTTCGACCCATTGATCAAGAATCCGTGGTCAAAATCGATTCTGTCCGGCCGTCCGCCCGTTAACACGATAATTCTCGAACGGAATGGGCTAAACAGTTGACATTTTCAGAGTAGACTTGGGAGATAAATATCTCGGCTAATTTCGCTACTGGTCAAAATCGGCTTGGTGTTTTAGGAGTAAAGAAAAAACATTTTTTTTTTCACATTTCAAATAAATTTTTTTAAGATGCAGTTTTATCATATGATTCCTTTGATATCATTCACAACTTTGACAAACTAATACTTTCAGAGATATGATTTTTCAAAATTTCAATAATTAATCGTAATCATATGATTTCATAGAATGCCCTATGACGGAGGTTACAAAGTCGATCTGGTTCAGTTTGACATCAATCATGGATTGATGTCAGACTGATGGTCCGAACTGATGGCATTGATGGCAAGATTTATGTCAGATTGATGAGAGATTGATGCCAGATTGGCCGTGAAACCTCCGCCTAATTGTAATTTGCTGATGTATGTAAATCCAACATGAGTCATAGAAATTCTACGTTTTGAATTAAATTTTTTATAATGCAGTTAATTCTACCACAAGAGGCGATTGATATCATTCCCAACTCTGAGAAACCTATATTTTCAGAGATATGATTTGTTTTATGATGCAGTTCTATCATAATAATCCTTTGATATAATTCCCAACTCTGAGAAACCATTAGTTTCGGAGATATGATTTGTCAAAGTTTGAATAATTACTCACTAGTAGTTTGACAAGAGCACCAAGGCCCCTCTGCACATGGCTTTCCCACATTATTTAATTAAAGTTCCTTCACTGATGAATGGTTGCTTTGGTCAGTTTTAATAGCCAATTTTCAATTCAATCGGATCCTTCAATTTTGAGTTTTTGAGCCTGAAAACCCCTGAATATTGCAAGTCGCTATCTCTTTCCGTTAGAAAGTTATCGAGGCAACGGACCGCTGGCAGAACAGAACTGAATTCGACCAGGAATTCTTCATTGGTGAGTCATCATTTTCGGCAAAAAATTCAAATATTACCGATATTTGGGCAAAACGAGAGCACGCTGTTCTCTAGAATAAGCGTGTAAAATAAGAAAGGAAAAAAATTCGGAGCTATGGGTTTGTTCGCTTTCACATAAAATGTATACTCGAACACCAATCCACGAAAAAATATATCTTGTTGATATTACTTATATGCTAAATAAATTAAACGAAATGATGACACACTGAAAAGTATAGGTATCTACGTAAATACAATACTTTTTTAAGATGCTGCTATAATATAATGGAATCAGGTAGAGGGATTTAATTAACTGAAAATCATTTATGGAAAAAAGTTTATCCTTCTTAATCTGTCCTCACAGCCTACTACAATATATTTTCTACAGTACTTTTACACCGTTTTGAAATTGATTACAACAAGATAATGGAAGTTTACCCATAACATTGAATCTGATCATTCACCCTGAAGTACTTCTTGTGTAGATATCCAAAATATGTATTTTTGTCACCTACATAACCAAGATATTCTTAGCCAAAAATTGAATTTGAATTTTATTTACTCGGGTTCGACAGAATCGTTGGGTACTTCAGGAATGTTTTTTATAATAAATAGACTAGTAATAATTATTAATTTTGACTACAATAAATACCTTACATAATTCCCAAATGAATAGTTACTTCCGTCAAATTCCACTTATTCTGTAAAAAATATTCCACTTCTACTTATAAAAAGTTCGATAATACTTGCATATGTATCGTTATTCTAATAGAAACTATTCATCACAGGCAGCTTCATGATACAAATTCACATTCTCGAAATTAATTAAATTTAATTATATAGAAAATAAAAGGGTTTGTTACATATTTACAAGTATATAGTATAGAATTCATAAATACTAGAGTTGGGACATCTCGAATGAAAATAATCGAACCTTTCGATTATTGAAACCTTTACAGATGTTCTGTAAAAAGCGAGCGAATTCATTCGAATGATTTTCGGTCGTCTATTATGTGGCACCGCGAGAGATAACGCGACTCGAATTACGTGAATGTCGAGATATTTCGTCTACGTTTCGAATGTTTTGATATTTCGAATTACTATTAACGGTATTTCAGACTCGAGGGCGAGATATGAGAGGTTCGTTCAACGATAGATAGAATTTGTAAGTGACATCTGGTGCGTATTGTTGTCATTCCCGAACTTATAATTGGGAATTTTATGTTCATACTTTCATATTTCGATTCGAACAGCTGAAAATTAATATGGTATCGAGCCCGGCATTTTATTTCAGCTGTGGGAAGCAATTGAATAATACTGAATGCTGTCGAAACGAGCTGGAGCAACCATATTGGAGAGGGACGCTGACGCGAAAAGGAGCGAGACGAGCAACGAGCGATTAATATCTCGAATGATCATTCGAATATTGAAACCTCTCCAGAACCTATATCTCGATTATTGAAATCATTCAATTATGCACAACTCTAAATTAAATACTGGGCTAGCCCATGATATAGGTGTGGTCTCCATTTATGATATTAGTTGAACATGAAATGTATTATAAAGGTAGATTTAACGTACGTTTCGATAGAAAGTTGTAGTTATCTACTTCCTATTTTGTTCTGCAATTATTGATGTGAATTGTACACGAGTCGAACTATTTTCTAATTTTGAGAAGCAGATAGGTAGGTAGATGAATTAATCCACGTGTAATAAAACGTTGTATTTCAAATAGTGACACATGTGGCGAAAATGTACCTACTTGAATGGTATGTGGTACAATATGTTTCTCTTGAAACCTGTTGTTCCCACATTGTTTGATTGTTTCTTATGGTTGTTTTCACGTTAGCTGTCGTATTCTTCGAATGAAATGTGTGCTTTCCCTTGACCCTTATAGTCTAGTCTATAAGTTTCGAGCGTTTTCGGCAGAAAAAATCGCGCCAAAATAGGAAATAAGCAACATCAAATCTCGAGCACTAATAAGGAGCAACTCATAGATATTCGGCTTCCTTAGTCTAGTCTATAAGTGCCCAAATCGATTCTTTCCGGCCGTTAACACGATAACTCTCGAACGGAATGAGAATTTTCAGAATAGGTTTGGGAGATAAAAATTTCTGTTAAGTTCGTTATTGCGCAAAAACGGCTTCGCGGTTTCGGAGTAACTAGAATACAATTTTTTCTTTACATCAGAAATTTCACATGAAATTTTTTTAAGATGCAAATATTTGGCTGAAATCCATTCCAATGTTTCCACGATCCTCCTGGGCATCTTAATGGACTTTAAAAATTCATCATCATCCGCATTTGCATTTTTAAAATTCCATTTATTGAATTGGTAGGAATATATCATTGATTAAATATTGTTGATTGTTGAATGAACGGAAATGAATACAGCAATATCTTATCATTCAAAATATTACCTTGAAGATGTGAAATATTGAAGATATCTGATTTGAAGGTTATCCTTCAAATTTCAAAGAAACATGATTTGTTCATAAAGAACATGATAATGATATACATTCATTGTGAAACAGGTAGTCAACAAGTGCTTTTTAGGTCAAAATTTTTGCGTATTCTGCAAAAATTATGATTGAGTTGTCATTCGATTCGGAATAGCATGTAGATAGTTTTTGAGAAAAGGCTAAGGCCACTCAGAAAATTGCAATAGTTATAAACAATTAAGTGAAAAAAAAGAAAGGGGTTTGGTTTTGCGCCAATATCTCAAAAACTATCTGAGATAATTCAAATTTGGAAAAAGATTCTAGAAGAGGAAGCAATTTTCAACTCCCGGCACTAGAACCAATATTTATAATTTTCCCAGAGGGAAGTACTCGGAAATTTCGTGGGATCGTATGTGACTTCGGGGGTAGCTAGCAGCCCTATCTTTCATATTTGATACAGGCAATTTTTTGTGAAATGATTATTTTGTTGTGTTATACCTTCTGTAACAAAAAAGACTCAACTTTTAAAACACCCTGTATAACAGTAAAAAAAGACTCCAGTAAATTAATATTTTACATAAATATGAAATTTAAATTTAGGAACAGAAAATTCTGTAATGAGCTTTTTTCTATAATATATTTTAGATGTTATTTCATACTATCGAAGTTTTGTTCAGTTGATTACTAGATAGTATGAACGTTCAATGGAAAATAAAGTGAAATGAATCCAAATCGACGATTCATAAAAGATTATGTATTATTATTTTTCAAAATTCCTCTCACTTTTTTCTCGAACATTTAATGTTTAACCGAACTAACAAATCTTAAAATTACTTAATGTGAAACAAGAATTGTATAAGAAATATGAATAGATGTAAGAAATTGAGGAAAATCGAGATTGAATTGTTCTTAAACTAAATTTTGTTAACATGGTATGAAACAGTTAGAGAAACGTTGGATCGATTGTATCGTCTTAGATGAAAATTATGTAGATGAATAAAATCGAATTTTGCGAGAATATGGAGTTTTTGGCTGCTTATCGATTTGCCCAAATCGATTCTTTCCGGCCGTTAACACGATAACTCTCGAACGGAATGAGAATTTTCAGAATAGGTTTGGGAGATAAAAATTTCTGTTAAGTTCGTTATTGCGCAAAAACGGCTTCGCGGTTTCGGAGTAACTAGAATACAATTTTTTCTTTACATCAGAAATTTCACATGAAATTTTTTTAAGATGCAAATATTTGGCTGAAATCCATTCCAATGTTTCCACGATCCTCCTGGGCATCTTAATGGACTTTAAAAATTCATCATCATCCGATTTGCATTTTTAAAATTCCTTTTATTGAATTGGTAGGAATATATCATTGATTAAATATTGTTGATTGTTGAATGAACGGAAATGAATACAGCAATATCTTATCATTCAAAATATTACCTTGAAGATGTGAAATATTGAAGATATCTGATTTGAAGGTTATCCTTCAAATTTCAAAGAAACATGATTTGTTCATAAAGAACATGATAATGATATACATTCATTGTGAAACAGGTAGTCAACAAGTGCTTTTTAGGTCAAAATTTTTGCGTATTCTGCAAAAATTATGATTGAGTTGTCATTCGATTCGGAATAGCATGTAGATAGTTTTTGAGAAAAGGCTAAGGCCACTCAGAAAATTGCAATAGTTATAAACAATTAAGTGAAAAAAAAGAAAGGGGTTTGGTTTTGCGCCAATATCTCAAAAACTATCTGAGATAATTCAAATTTGAGAAAAGATTAAAGAAGAGGAGTAAATTTCCTAAAAAGTCTCAACTCCTGGCACTAGGACCAATATTCATAATTTTCCCAGAGGGTTGAAAATACTCCCGAAAACAGGTACTCCGGCTTGCGTAAGCTTCGCCCCCTTCGGACCTTTCATGAATAAATATTATTTAAACTTATTAAATGTGAAAATAAAAAATGGGTTCAAGCCCTGTGGACAGGAGCTTTCTGGCGCTCTAGTTCAAACAGACAAATTATATCTCCGAAAGTATTGGTTTCTCAGAGTTGGGAATTATATCAATGTATTCATATAATAGAACTGCATCCTAAAGGAAATTCAATTCAAATAATAGTTTATTTATCAAGATTTAATGAGCAATCATGAGAATGAGAAAAGCACCATGGAAGAAATCAAATTAAATCTGGCCAATTTTGCCCAATAACGAACTTAACCGAGATATTCATCTCCCTAAACTACTCTGAAAATTTCAACTACCTACCTCATTCCGTTCGAGAGTTATATCTATGTCTATGGATGAAAAGCAGTCTCACTACTCTCAGATCTCTTACTTCATGTTCAGTTCCGAAATGTAAGAATTTTCTGAGAAAAACTAATATCGGAGCAAACAACTGAGATTTAACTCACTTCGCTCACAATTCTTCGATTGATTAGTCTCTGGAACATCATTTGACATTATGACAATTCATATTCATACATAGAATAATATCATTCTGTGACAACGTTGAAATACGATTTATTATTGAAATTTTGAAAAATCATATCTGAGATTTTTCTCACTTCGCTCACAATTCTTCGATTGATTAGTCTCAGGAACATCATTTGACATTATGACAATTCATATTCATACATAGAATAATATTATTCTGTGACAACGTTGAAATACGATTTATTATTGAAATTTTGAAAAATCATATCTCCGAAAGTATTAGCTTATTAAAGTTAAAAATGATATGATTGGATTCTCATGATAAAACTTTTTATTAAAAAAAATTTAATTTGGAATTTGTTCCGTAAAAAAAAAATTTTTTTTTTGTTACTCCGAAACCATTTGTCCGATTTTGCCCAATAACGAACTTAGCCGAGATATTTATCCCTCAAACCTACTCTGAAAATTTTAACTCTCTAGCTCATTCCGTTCGAGAGTTATCGTGCCTACGGCCGGCCGGCCGGCCGGCCGGACCGGCCGGACAGAATGAATTTCGACCACGGATTCTTGATCAGTGAGTCGAACCAAATCGTTTAAGACCATTTTCATCGAAATATTCGAAAATTACAGACATTTGGGCAAATTGATAAGCACTCAGTTCCGAGGAACTAGAGCGCCAAAAATTGAAAAAAATCAGGTGTCTGCAGGATAGATCAATGAAAAATAACCCGTGATCCAAAAATGTTTATCGCGACTTTTAAATTAGTTATCGATTAGTTAATTAAAAATTTTTTGTAGCCCGAACATAACCATTGCAAGTACGATAATTGTTAAGCAATTATTCTGAGAATTTTTTTCAATCGTGGAGCTATTCTTCAAAGGTCTTAGAATAGATTTTCGTTAGAAAATTTGAAAAATAGTTAATTTCCTTTTTGTTATTAACAATTTACTTAAGTGAAGAATTATAAAGCTTCAATTATGTTTTCAAAAGAAAATTTTAAATTATCTTATAAACAATGCATTGGTTTATAAGAATTTTTTAAACAATAGGAAATAATAGATATTAAAAATCATTTTTAAGTAGTTTCTGATCATAAGGAAACGGATCAATGGTAATATTATAAATTGAGGCTTTATAATTTTTCACTTAAATAAATTGTTCACAAAAAACGAAAATAAACAATTTTTAAAATTTTTCAATAGGAATCTACTCTAAGTCCTTTAAAAATAGCTCCACGAAAGAAAAAAATCCCAGATTAATAGTTCAACAATTATCGTACTTGCAATGTTAATGTTCGTTCTACAAAAAATTGTTAATTAACTAATGGATACCTAATAGAAAAATTGCGATAAACATTTTTGGACCACGGATTATTGTTCATAGATCTATCTTTTTTTTTTATATTTTTGCACGTATGTTCTGGGGAACATCGCGTGCCCAAATTGTGAAATTTAACTCTGTGGTGCCGTCCGGCCGTTGCCACGATAACTTGAGAACGAAAAGAGCTAGACACTTGAAATTTTCAGGGTAGGTGGCGCATCCCAATACGACGGACAAGTTCGTTAATGAGTATAATCGGCCCAATGGTTTCCGAGTAATAATTTTGTTTTAAACCAAAATAAATCCGATCGAATTTAAACTTGGTGAATAGTTGTAGAATATAAACCTAAGAACGTTTGTGAAATTTTGTGTATATCGTGTCACTAGAAAATTTTAAAAAAATTATTAAAAAATACTATTTATGACACGATAACCTGAGATAGCGGCTAGAAATTTTCAGGTTAGGTTGCGACATTTGAGTTCGTTTATAAGCATAATTGGCCAAACGGTTTTAGAGCCATCTGAAATTTGGTTGTTTTTTGTTCCTCATTAACTCGAAAAATACAAAACCGATTGAATTCAAACATGGTTATTAGTTGTAGAATGCGAACGCGAAAATTCTTGCAGAATTTCGTGAGGATGGTATAACTAGAAAATTTCAATAAAATTATTGAAAATAATTGACAAAAATTCTATATATCATAAACTATTCGTCCGGCATGGCTGAAATTTTGGAAGAGCCTTCAGAACCTTACTCTACTGCAGAGTTTCAAGTTTGAACACGATCGGATCCATATTGTTGTTGTTGGAGTACCGAGCAGCCTTTTGTGAGTTCGGTAGCCTGATGCGAATCGTCGTATGATATGTTGTCTATGGTCGTATTTTTGCGAGAACCTTCAAAAACATTATGACATGATGACATATTTTTGCGCGTATGTTCTTGGGAAAATCGTGTTATTTCATCACAAATCTATGGGAGATGATAGCCATACATTAGCGGTCAGACCTGGTTTTGAAAGAGATCCTCCTTAGGAGGGGAAAACTAAATATTGAAGGGATTCCTATGAACAAGAGTGAATATCTTGGAGAAATAGAGAAGGCGATTCTTCTTCAAGTAGTATTGTTGTTATTTCCCCAAAAACACAAAATTGATGAACTTGGTAATAAGTTGCAGAATACTGATCCAGAAATTGATACGGTATTTCCTGAGGATCTAATGACTAGCAAAAAAATAAATACAATTTTTCATCAAATATTTTATCTATCTAGGTTCGACCCACTGATGAAGAATTCGAGGTCAAAATTGATTCTGCCCGGCCAGCCGTCCGTTTCCACGATATCTTTCGAACGGAAAGAGAAACCGAATTTTCAGGGTAGATTGCGTAGTTATACCCATCAGAAATATTGTTTCCTCAATAACTCAAAAAATAAATATCCGATCGAATTGAACATGTTAATAAGTTGTAGAATGCCAAATTTTTTTCAAAAAAATTTCATATTTCAGAATCAGTCAGATTTAGCTGAAATTCCGTATAAACCTTCAAGCCATTTTACGATAGATTACCGGATTTCAGCTCAATCAGCTCTGTACTTTTGGAATTATTTCATTTTAAAATTTGATTTATGTTGATGCCCAATGATTTCTTCACGTGATAACGCTTTCTTCATTCATATTTAACTTCATGCAGTATTTCATGAGGGTGTGTATGTGTATGGCGTGAATAGACAATATAACATGCGCGCAAAAGCTTCTGACTTAACGTCAGTGCTTTTTAAGAATTCTATTCTTGGCGTTGAATATGAAAAGAAAAGAAGAAAGGTGTGGTGCACACTGAAACAATGCGACAGGAGATTCTGTATATCTCAACAATTTAATACGAGATTGATGCATCGAGTTCTCCCTCACGAAATACTGCATGAACCTTCAAGGCGTCTTATTTATCGTTACACGTGAGAAAATAGATTGGGCATCAACTGAATTCAAATTCATATTTATATAATTTATCGCTATCAGCAGCATCTGAATGTAAACCTGAATATTCAACGGACAGTCGGGTTTTCTTTCAATTACAAAGACATCAAATCTTTTCGAGCCTTATAATTTCAAAAGTTGTGAAGTAAGGTTAGTTTGTATGTTGTAACAAGAAAAGTTTAAGCAGGTTATAGATGAATTGCTAGTACGCATGCGCGGGTTTGATGCTCCCTATCGAGCTCTAACCCATCAGAAGGAGAAGCTTGGGGCAAACCCATAGACAAGGGGCAAACCCAAGAGATGCTCCAGCGAACTCTCGCGGTTGTTGAAACACGAAGTTGTGTACTCCAAAATCTTGTAGGAACGCGACTTCGAGCTCCTAGTCCTCAATGCGCATGAGTGTGATGCTCCAAGCTGCTCCAAACTGGTGAAGCACGCAGTATGCATATCGGATACCAGACAGATATTACAGAATTGACTTGCATTCTAGCATAGGGTGACCAGATCGTTCCTAGTGCCATGACGGACACACCTGTGCAGCTAAAAAAAAGGTCCTACTTCCGCGTGCCATGAAGGACGTACCTGTGCAGCCTAAAAAAAAGGTCCTAAGCGATTGAGGAAACCCCAAATTCCGAAACACCTGCACTTCATGTCCATAGTGATACTACGGCTCGGACTTTGACGGACACAATGACGGACGCTTGTCAATGACGGACATCGTGTACGAATGACGGACTGTCCGTCGCAATCATATCTATGGTCGCAATGACGGACGTCTGGGGGTCTATTCTCGACCATTCGCAATTTCAACGTTCGGTCGCATATGCTATATATTGCTATAGAGATGCGCACGATCGTGCAAATTGCGAATGGTCGAGAATAGACCCCCTGGTCACCCTATTCTAGCACAAACAACATCATGAACAGCCAGATTACTTACTATGCATTCTCGTCACCGATGGTGCATAGTGAATTTCAAAGTTGACACCAGGGAATCCCCTCTATTCGGAAATGATCACTTCAACGTAATCTTATAATCATAATATTGAAGTTGAAAATGTTGATGCCCAATTTTATAATTAATTTATTGTTTAAGTTTTATATTTTTGCGCGCGTGTTTCGCAAGGAACAGCATGCTATCATTTCGTCACAATGTCTGTATTTTTCGAATTTTTTTGCAAACCAAACGATTGGGTTCGACTCCCTGATCAAGAATTCGAGGTCAAATTCAATTCTGTCCGTTCGCCCGGTCCGGTTTTTAGTTAAAACGTTTTTCAAGAATATTTCCGAAACCGATCACTCGATCTATCTGAAATTTAGCATCAGATAGTAGAATCATGACCTTTATATGCCTGCGAAGTTTTGTATTGATCGGATGGCAATAAAGTAGAAAAAAGTCAAATATTTGAAAATGAAATTGAAATTTTGTTTTCACTATAACTCAATAAGTACTGATCCGATTGAATTGAAGCTGTAGTTAGATGTAAAGTACCGACCAAAAGAGTTGTGCAAAATTTCGTGGGGATAGCATGAGTAGAAAAAATTACAAATTTTTTACTATCAGCGAAATAGTTTGCTTGAATTTCCGAAACCAAACATCAGATTGAGTTCAATTTTAGTACTTCGGTGAGCAATGATGACCTCTTGGGGTGTGCAAAATTTCACTGAGAACAGACCACTAGGAGTCTAAAATAAAAAATTAATAATTTTGAACTTCCAAACTGGTCAAATTATTCCATTTCGAATTCCTACACGGAATACCTAACATCTGGTGACCATATTTTGACGGGTTTTTACGCGTGTATCTGAATCAATACGATATGTACGAGGATAACTGATTAAAATATGGACGAGGATCTACTGCGCAAATTGAAATAATCCGAGAACGATATGTGGAATTTTAAATTAGTTTTAAAATTGTTCCTGAACGGTGAACAACTGGGGGTGTAACTGGGAGGCCATATTAATAGCTCATGTCAATTCTGTGAGTTTGCGAGCCAGTTTCGAGGAAATATCGTAGCGTCCGAGGTGTAGCGTTAATAACATAGCCCTTGGGGTCAATATTGAAATTCATAATGACTCTTTCGGGCATTTTTCGTTATTCGCATGAACAGACGAGAAATAATTTAACTGCTGCAGTTTTCGTCTTAGAGGATTGGGGTTTTGAGGTGGAGGATGCTATTATTGCTATTCCTCCATAAATTCTACTTGTGAGGGTCCGCGCATGCGTGGATTGAAGATGCGATATCTCCTGAACTACTGGTGTTGGTGAATCGGAATTTTGTGTGAGGTGTGTGATTTTGAGACGCCTTTCAGCCACGAGTAGATTGCACATGCGCAGAGGTGAAGTGGTTCTTTTTGGGTTTTATGGCTTATGTTGGGAGTGATTTGTGTCTAGCGATCATGGATTTGGTGCTGAGCCGATACTGTCAGGTTTTAAGAGAAATTTCATGGCAATTCTTTGCACCAACAAGTCAGTTTCGCGGAAATAGCGTTATTTTCGAGTTGAATTGTCTGTATCGTAGCCCTGGGGTCAATTTATAAATGACCATATTTGGAAGATCTATAATAAATTGCGTTCGGATTTGGAGAATAGGCGTAAGAAATTGCTGTTCCAACGGGGTCCCATAACCACATTTTTTTAATTTCGATCTACGGTAAAACTAATGACCAGACCGTATCGATAGCCAGATTTGTTGAAGGGACTCAAAAAAATATAAAAAAGCACTGACGTGAGGTCAGTACTCTTTGGCGGCCGTGTTCACGTTGGCCAATTTGAATTAAATTATGAGTGTTTCAAGCTGAGTGTATAGAACGAGCCGGAGATCTACCCAGATGGTAGTGGACACCATTCACTATCGGGTCAAAAATTAAGAGTGCTTTGTCTAAGCTGGTATAAAGATAGAGTAACAAATTTGACAAAGAACACAACTGTCTTTCCTTAGTCGCACAAGCTTCTAGGAGCTTCTGAGATATCTCCTTAGGGAAGACTTGGGAGGGTCAGTATAATCATAATCATATTTATAGCACGCGTGCCAATTGCAGATTGACTTCATGATGAAAGAGAAAGGCTAAAAGAGCATTGACGTGGGGTCAATCTGTTTTGGCACGTGTGCTATAAATATGATTATGATTATACTGACCCTCATCCCAAGTCTTCCCCAAGGAGATACCTCAGAAGCTCCTAGAAGCTTCTGCTACTAAGGAAAGTCAGTTGTGTTCTTTGTCAACTTTGTTACTCTATCTTTAAGCCAGCTTAGACAAAGCACTCTTAATTTTTGACCCAACAGTGAATGGTGTCCACTACCATCTGGGTAGATCTCCGGCTCGTTCTATCCACTGAGCTTGAAACACTCATAATTTAATTCAAATTGGCCAACGTGAACACGCACGCCAATGAGTACTGACATCACGTCAGTGCTTTTTTATATTTTTATGAATAGGTTTGATAATGTTAATATCCAGTTGAATTCTGTGAAATTTGCGATACCGCAAAACCAAGTAACTGTAAAAACCAAAATTTTCAGGGGGCACTAAAAACTTAATAATTTTGGATTGGTGAATTAGATTCAATTAAAAATAGTTACAAACCACTTGGCTATTGATCATCTCAGTGTCTGCATACTTTCTGAAATGAATTGGCTTGTTTATTTATAGTCAGTGTTAGATACTTGGTTTTAACATCTCATTTCGCGTGACAATTGCTGGTTACGAGGTTTTGCGTTTGTAAAGCTGAAATATTAAACTACGTTTTTAGATGCATGATTTTGAAATAATCATTTATTCATATCAAAAATATAAAAATATTATAGGTACAAAATTCATAACAAACGTAACAAAATAAATATAGATCCCAACTAAATATTAATGAGGTAATGAGTCATAAAATTCATGTACATCTAAAGGTTAGACACTTTTAAGTGCTTGAAGGTGTTGATACTTCTGTTCTTTTATTTCTATACGACTTTTGTATAATTGGCTAATCTGTCCAATTATAGTCCTTAATCTTTTAGGTGAGATAGTCCAATTGTCGGAGAAATAACAATGAATGAGATTCCATTATTTCTTTCATATTTTAGACATCTTATATCATTGACATGTAAATCAGTTTTTTTCTGACCAGGTCTAATACTGCTGTAATATAACGATTTTGCGTAATCGAGGAACAATTTATGATCCAAAAATTGTACCTGGAAAGGTTGCTTTAAACGGGCTTTCTTACACACTTCAATATAATCCGATGGAAGTTTTATATCTTTAATTTCAAGCTTTCTTTCTATTAAGCTGTGCACGCTGTCTACTTTCATCTGGGTATGTCCCTTTTCTAGAAAATTCTGAATTACAATTATGCCCGTTTCGTTGACGAAATGGTAAAAAGCATTACTTAAAATGCAATTACGGTTCTGACAACCGCAACCATCGCTAAAGAGTATAATGGATTTCGTTGGCGGATTTTTTTCCAAATAACTGTAAAGATGTTTTACAATCAGCGTGGCAAAAACGATAGCTTCAAGACCACCTTCAACTTCATGCCATAAGTAACAAGATACTTCTTTGTCTACTAAATTGAAAGTTGTAGAATTGTGAACGCATAATTTAGTTTTGTAGTAAATAGCGGAAGCTTGTAGTACTGGAGCGAGCTTCACAGACTGGAGATCCATAGTTAAGACTGCAATTTCTTTATTTTCCAATTCCATTGCAATTTTTTGGCCTGCTTCTTTTTCTTCTCTAGCTTCATCTTTTCTTTTCAATCTTCATAATTTCTTTTCTAGCTACATCTTTTCTTTTAATGTGGGTTTCATAGTCTTCCTGCGACACGTTCTTAGTCTTATAACCAATGCACACATCGCATTGGTCTTGCTTGGGTTTGTGGATAAAAATATTTTTCATTTGTTTCTTAAAATGAATTGAACTTAGAGTTTTGGCATTACAATCATCACAATAATCTTTATATAATTGGTATATCTACGTCAGTCTTTGTCTGAATCCATGGGTCCAAGTACAGTATTTGGGTTGATGGTCTGCAATAATGTGATTCTAACTTAGGAAGTTCGTCCAAAAATGTGCGCAACACCTCTAATCCTCTTTTCAGTTCTACAGGAAATCTTGATTTACTGGGCATAGCTATATCGTTACTGTAGATTATCTTATTATAAGCTGCCTGGTTTAACCAATTTTTTACCATCCACTCCTTTAAATCCAAGGTTTTTTTTCTCACATCCTTTTCTTCTTTATATTCTTGTGTTTCTTCATCGATTTCCATAGGCTCAAATTCTAATTCATTGTTAGCTAAATTAGTTTAACTGGGTATTTCGCCCGCCGTGATGCAGTGATTTAAAATAAAATAGTTGTCATTATTTTCTGTCAACACCTTTGTATTTTCTTCATCATCTGAACGATGGCAACTCCCTTGAGATTCTACTATTTCGTAATTTTGATTTTGAGTCTGGACAGTAGCATCGGTAACTTCAAGATTTGATAAAATAATGGTTCTGTGGTTGGTAGTTGCATCATGAATTTCTGTTGATTCGGGTCTATCATTTTCCTCATTTGAACTTATCTCTTTTTCAAAGACCAGAAGGTCTTCAAAACACTCATCACTTTCTGAGATATTTTGTAAGTCCGAAAGTGGTCGATTCTTCGCCATGGCAAAAACAAGTATCTGCAAAATACAAAACCATTATGCAGGAAAAATAATACGCAAAAACACGTAACTGCGTATCACGTTTTAGAATCATTTTTTGGGAATTTCCCTTATGAAAATGAAACAAATGTATATATTGAGGTTTTGAAACACGAAAAGAAGTCGAGAAGAAACTTACCGCCGAAATCTCATTTTTGAATTTTTGTCAGTTACTTGTTTTTGCGGTGTCGCCGACGATATCACCTATTATAGCAGTGGTAGCCAACCCATCGATCGCGAGCTACCGGTAGCTCGCAGAGGAAATTCTGGTAGCTAACAACATAAAAAAGAGACACGGTGAAATATTGATTGCTTTTAACCATAGACAAATATTCCTCGTTAGCCGAGCTAGGCACCTCATCGCTCATCGCTCGGCTCACGCGGAATATAGTTATTGGCAATTAGCCACAGTTCACCTAATTGTAAGCTAAAAACATATTTTATATTTTAAATATACAATGGTTGAAAATCAAATAAGAAGCAGTCGTATATTTCACAAAATCTCAGAAAAAGCATTTAATGGAATAAATGCGCAATGAGTGACGACATATTGCATTCAGCCCAACATCATGAAATCTACGTCCAGCAGTTGGGTCCGTAGCCAAGTAGAGAGCAGTAAATACATAATATTATGGCAGGCAGTCGACTAAAAAGGTGAAGACATACCATTTCCATTCGAAATGGGAAGAGTAATTAATATTCCCTCACGGAAATTGAAGGCAAAAATGTGCCCATGATTGTTGTAATAATCCTTCTGTACCTGTTGCAAAAAAGGGGTGAAGGAATAAAAATTTATCTAATATAACCGAAAAACAGATAAATTCCCTCTGTGAAATGGATAAATCATTGATTGCATATCGGTTGAACAACATATTAGATGATATTTTGCCAGTTATTCAGAGCAATTTCATTCCCGAAGAAAGATATCTGAACATCCGAATATGATAATAATTCAGTGAGTAATTATCCATCCAATTTCAACTATATTTAGTGTATCTCATATCAAACGAATATATTGCTTACTGATTCATTCAGTTACATCCTCTTCCAAAAGTGACAAAATACATTTGCTTCAATGTCAAATTTTGAAATTGAGTGTATGAATAACAATTTGAATATGATAGTTGTGAATATTGTCGGAACTATGTGCAAATAAATGTCACTTTTCAGACACAATATTATGGCCTTTTGATACTTTGAGGATATTTGTTACAACATGTAGGAACCTACTAGCAGATGGCAACTTCAGAGGAAAATGTTGTGATATGAATGATTTGGAAATAAGGGCTGTCCATCAACCAAACACGATACACAAACCAAGCATCTGTAACAGCATCCAAGATCTGAAGTATTTATGCCGGAAAAAATATATTTCTCCAAAGAAATTCATTGAAAAATCATTTTCACTATATTGTTCCAACGGAAATGAAATAGATGTTTGAAAGAAACAGTCGATTACAGTCGACAACAAAAAGGTTCAACTGAAGCATCATACTATGTATCCCAAATAATTTCTGAAAAGAAGAAACCTAACGAAGACTGGGAAATCATAAAACATGAATTGAATGAGGTAGCCTGTAGCCAATTACCAATAACTGAAAGACACACGGTGAAATATTCATTGATTTTAACCATCAACAAATATTCCTCGTGAGCCGAGCTAGGTCACCTCATCGCTCAGTGTTCCACCAAAAGAGGAAAAGTTGCAGTCGGAGTTCGTAAGGGTTTCCCTAGGTGCCATAGGTGAGATCTTCTCCCTACCAGTTCGCAAAAAATGGGAATGAGTTTCCTAGAATTCCTTCGGTTCATTCAGTGTGGCTAAGTTACGCTGACGACTAATAACCATGAAATCGGTTCGTATTTACCCCTGAATGACGCTTTCCTCTTTGGGGGAACACTGAGCGATGAGGTGACCAGCCCGGCTCAAGAGGAATAAATGTTGATAGTTAAAATTAATGAATATTTCACCGTGTGTCTTTTTGTTATTGGCAATTGGGTAGAGTTTACCTCATTAAATGTTCACTGGTTTGTGGTTTATCTAACCACACTAAACCGGGTGTTTTAGGTCAGTAATGGTCTCATATATGTAGACGGCCTTGCAATCCCTGACTCTCTTACGGCAAAAGAATGAGCGTCACTGAACATCACTCAAGGTTTCTTCATTGCAGAGGGTCGGAGTTCGTAAGGATTTCCCTAGGTGTGCCTGGTGAGATTTTCTCCCTACCAGTTCGCAACAAATGGGATTAAGCTTTCGTGAACTCCTTCGGTTGCGATTCAGTGTGGCTAAGTTAATGATTTGTAGTAACCATGAAACCGGTTCGTATCTGCCCCCGAATGACGTTTTCCTCTATGGGGGACACTGATATGCATTATGCGTCATTGTACTTGATTGCAAATTATGTTAAAAATCGTCCTCTTCGTCTCAAAGATATTAACATGGTTCCACGCTTTATCCCAATCCTGTATGTAGGTAGCAGTTATACAGGGTGACGGGCGACGTAAGCGACAACGGCTCAGAGGAGATAGAGGACCTCGAACTGAATTAGGGGTTTACAATCACTGTCCCATCAGGATATTGTTTTCATAGATAAAGGGTGATATCCAACATGATTATTATGATGGTCATCCTCCGTCAGTTCACTTGAAAAACATTTAGCCCGTATTAAAAAAATTGAATGTAAGGGTTAGGTAAAAAATTTCACTCAGTATGTGATGAAAAAATCTCGAATACAAATTGGAAATGATCGAAAAAATTAAGTCAAAAATACTTTTTGACTGGCATATTGAAAGAAAAATATTTCAACATTTTATATTCACTTGATGCAAAAATATTGTTTTTGCTACATTAACACTTATTTTCATGTACCAAATAAAAGTCTGGCTCATTACAATATCTCAGGTAAGTTTTCTGCTAGATAGTGAAGGTTATATGACTCCCGATTATTATTCATTCCACTAAGATGAGACCATGTTTATCGAAAACATGTACAAAATATCGAAAAACGATTAAATCTGCAGAAATATGATTAATGAAATTCATGAAGATAGTGATTCCATTGAGTGAACATAAGAATGTTGAATTATTATGCTCTCAATATGCCACGACTATCGTATAGCATTTACGACAGTCTAATAGAAAAGAATTTGTTATCACATACCAAGTGATATTTTCAAATAAAACATAAATTACATTTTTGAATATGGGAAATTTTTCAAAATTTTTTCAAGATAACTGACCAACGATAAGCATCATAACAATCCTGTTAAATATCAGCAAAATATTTTTCATATTATCGAAAATATGGTAGATCATAATTTCATCATTTTTCGGAAATCACCACGTATCTCTGAATCTAATATCATAAGGGGATATTTAAACCCCTAATGCTCATTCAGGTTGAAGTCCTCTATCTACTCTGAACTGTTCTCCTTTATGTCACCATTTACCCTGTTTACAAAATCCATTTAATTAGTATGTAATAAAGGCTGCGTGTAGATTTATTGGGGCTGTAACTGCGCAAATTTCAGCTTATGCCTTTCCTAGAGAAAGGCGTTAGCTGAAATTTAATATTTTGTATATTCTAAGTACCTACATTTTTCTAATTTATAAGACACATTTCGAATTACCTCAGAATCATATCTAGAGATATGGTTGTTAGAGATATTTGCCTTCAGTACGTAGATACCTGAGCACCAAACTGACAGGTATATTTGCATCAACAGGGTGAGTATTTGAGATTTACATTAATTTTAACCATTGATTCCTCTCATCAAATAAAATTCTTTTTTCATTTATCATATTTACGATACAGGCTGTTGAAATTGCAGAAGAAAATATTTTTTTTTACTTAGCTTTGACATGGATATTCAGAATGAAATTAATTTTGGTATGGAGACTTTTATAACTATGACACATATTCTCCGATTAACAGTTTTTTGCACTGGTTTCCTAGTTATAGACTCACAAAATGAAGTTTATCTTGTGTCATCATAAGAAGTCTCAATCAATTTAGAAAATTAAAATTATTCTTCACCATTTCTCCTAAGACGCAACATTTTTGAGATATTCAACGTTGAATGTTATAAAATCTGATAAAAAATTGAGTATTTGCTTTATTTTAGTTGATCCGCTCCTAACCTACGATGGCCTTGAATCGATGTATTTCTACGTTGCAACACTTGCTTTCTTTCACAAGATTTAGATAATCCATGCTCCTCGATTTGATAATAAACCAACGCCTGGTACACAGTTTAACGCAGGGGCACCGAAAAATATAATAAAAATAGAAGCGCCAAGCAAAATATTTCGAAAGACCACGACACAGCGCAGAGTGTCTTCCTCACTTAGCTTACATATTATATTTAATATTGAGGTAAGATTTCAAATAACTAAATTGAATACTATATTATATTTCTAAGCTCGATAAATGTATCAGGGTGAGGAGTAAAGAAAAGTAGTCAGTCACGTGGTAAAGGAGTAAACAGATTACTCTATCCACAATAAAAGAACACAAACTAGAGTGAAGAGAGCAATTGAAAGTACGTCGCAGAGTAAAGAGAGCAAATCGATGCATTCATCGAACTTAGTAATTATTGTATTGAAGTATTAGGATTAGAGTTTTGCGAAAGTGAGAGGGGCTGATAGCAGAGTTGAAATTTTATATTTTTTTTCGGACCAGTTTATTGGCAAAATTAAAACTGATTGCATAAAAAATTGTATTCTCAATCAAAAATCAAACCATTTTCAATAATAATAATTTCAAGAATGGACGATGATCATATTATGTAAAATCTAATAGTGGAACAATTGATGGACATTGAATGAAAGTTGAGTTAAAAATCATTGTTTCAATAGTGGAATGTTATTTAATGTTCCATTATACGAACTGAGTGAGTAAATGAGTTTTGTCAAACAATTTCATTGAATTTGAAGTATCAGATCGTTGAGTTTTTTTCTTGTTCTACATTAGATATCAGTAACAGTTTTCTATGTGAAATGTAGCAGTGCAGGATTGTATTAGCACATTGTGAAATCTTCAAACGCTTGTAAGCCTTTCATCTGAGCTGAATCTGGAAAAATGGTAAACGAAAAAATTGATTAAGCACTGACGTGAAATCAGGAGCTTTTGCGCGTATGTTCTATTGTCCATTCTCCTGTATTGGACACTTTTAATTAAATTTACCATGGTGAATTCTATTGTCTATTCTCCTGTATTGGACACTCTTAATCGAACTCACCATGGTAAATTCGATTAAGAGTGTCCAATACAGGAGAACAGACAATAGAATTCACCATGGTAAATTCGATTAACAGTGTTCAATACAGGAGAATGGACAATAGAACATACGCGCAAAAGCTCCTGACTTCACTCAGTGCTTGAAGCAATTTTTTTTTCGTGAAGTCAGGAGCTTTTGCGCGTATGTTCTATTGTCCATTCTCCTGTATTGAACACTCTTAATATAATTCACCATGGTAAATTCGATTAAAAGTGTCCAATATAGGAGAATGGACAATAGAACATACGCGCAAAAGCTCCTGAGTTCACGTCAGTGCTTGAACCAATTTTTTTTTTCGTGAAGTCATGATAGAAAGCAATTATGAAAAATTAACACATTATTGTCTACCTTCAATTCTTCTTAGGGAGAAGAATTAAATGTCATATTTAAATAATCAAATTAAAGAAAATTATAAGTTTAGTTACTAACTTATTGAATGAAATTCAATTGAATTCCAGTAATATTCAATTACTTATTTTCAACCAATAAATGCCCATTCATAGATCTAAAGGTGTTGAGGTGAAACATAAAGATATATTCTCATTAGTGATAGAAAAACTGGCCTAAAATTCCTCTCTACCCATCACGAGATTTAATATCGACAAATGAGCCTCTCACCTTACAAGATCAGAAAGTGTGGTTAATTTAAAGTTAAGTTTTGAAGCCTTCAGCAAAATTTCAGCGACATCATATTAAAAATAATACATAACCTTTCAAAAGTCCCCTCTCACAAATATACTCCTCTGAAGGCACATGAATCTCTTGAAGAAGAATCGCCTTCTCTATTTCTCAAAGATATTCACTCTTGTTCATAGAAATCCCATCAATATTTAGTTGCCTCCTCCTAAGGAGGATCTCTTTCAAAACCAGGTCTGACCGCTAATGTAGGGCTATCATCTCCCATAGATTTGTGATGAAATAACACGATTTTCCCAAGAACATACGGCGCAAAAATATGTCATCATGACATTAATGTTTTTGAAGGTTCTCGCAAAAATACGACGATTCGCATCCAGCTACCGAACTCACAAAAGTCTGCTCGGTTCTCCAACAATATGGATCCGATCGTATTCAAACTTGAAACTCTGCTGAAGAGTTAGGTTCTGAAGGCTCTTCCAAAATTTCAGCCATGCCGGACGAATAGTTTATGATATATAGAATTTTTTTCAATTATTTTCAATAATTTTTTTTAAATATTCTAGTTATACCATCCTCACGAAATTCGGCAAGAATTTTTGCGTTGGCATTCTACAACTAATAACCATGTTTGAATTATATCGATTTCGTATTTTTCGAGTTATTGAGGAAATAACAACCAAATTTCAGATGGGGTATAATTCCAAAACTGTTTGGCCGATTATACCTATAGACTAATTCAAATGTTGCATTCAGATGCACAACCTAACCTGAAAATTTCAAGCCGCTATCTCCTTCCGTTCTCAGGTTATCGTGTCATAAATTATATTTTTTAATAATTTTTTTTAAATTTTCTAGTGACACGATTCTCAAAAAATTTCACAAACGTGCTTAGGTTTATATTCTAAAACTATTCACCAAGTTTAAATTCGATCGGATTTATTTTGGTTGAAAACGAAATTATTACTCGGAAACCATTCGGCCGATTATACCCATTAACGAACTTGTCCGTCGTATTGGGATGCGCCACCTAACCTGAAAATTTCAAGTCGCTAGCTCTTTCCGTTCTCAAGTTATCGTGGCAACGGCCGGACACCGGACGGCACCACAGAATTAAATTTCACATTTGGGCAAAATGATAACGCGATGTTCCCCAGAACATACGCGGAAAAAGTGTCTTGCTTCATGAAAGGAATTTGCGGTTAAAATTAATGTACAACTTGAAGGACTAACCATGCACATTTATGATACCGATGAAATATATTACTCGCCCTTGAATTACCGTTGTTTACGGAATTTCTCCTCTGACCTGTCTTGCTAAAATTCCATTATCTTTTCCGAATTGTATTCTTTCGTTTGAAATTACTTCATATCAATTTCAGCGAATATCAAGATTTTACGAACTATGTCTTTGAGTATCTTGAATTGAGAGCACGATAATCAGACTTTTGAGCAGTATCAATCATGGCAAGGTTAAATCAATATTTGACTGGACTGATATTTTCTTAGCGATTTGGGAGATATTTTCATACAAACCAAAATCCATTCATTTTGTTAAATTTTTTCTCGATTCCAAGTAGGTATGGTAATATGTAGTTCCAAAATATGCTATCAGCTTCATAAGAGACTTAGTTAATTCTGAAAAATAAGTCTTGATTATACGTGGTCTTGAGGCGTGAGAAGTATCAAAAGAGAGGAATTTAAATACCTACATTTCTTCAAATGTTTTAAGTGTCTTTAATTCTCGAAATACGCAGTATTTCTCAGTTACAACTCAAAATTCATAATTAATGAGTCTTTCTCAATAGAAAGTTGAATAATTGGTTTATAAAACGAACGATGGCTGCAGTCACGTGGTTCTGCTGTGACTGCCAATATTCACTTGAGAATACGATCATCCAAATTTCCTAAATGATCGATTGAATACAAAGAAATGCTTCAGTCAAGTCTCCAATTGATGGAAACATAAATACTGAGTCAAATATATTACATATACTATACACTTTTCACGACCAAATATTTTCAGGAAAAATATTTCTTTCACACAATTTCTTCTTCAGATAATACTGGCACCATGCAACATCCCGCGTCCTTTGATGATCAATATGTCGGATCCTCTGGTTATGGCGAAGCTTTCTACCATACTCATGGATCCCTTCAACTTTCTTGGTGGCTCGGACGTTATAACTATTTTGGGATTATCACGGAACATGTTGGGCAAGTCACTCTCCGAAACCACACCGGAACTCTCTGGTTTGGCTATCGGCACTAAGAGAAAATCACCATTAGGTTTCCATTGAACGCAGTCTCTTTGCGTGTAATGTATGAAAGATGCGTGATCGCCTGCTGTTGCTGCTGCACTAAGAGCAATCGGATCGGAAACCTGCAAAATAGCTATCCTTAAAACGGGGGATTTCTATAAGAACATTTCAACCTTGTAATTAAATAAATCATAGTACACATTCTACATTCAATTATGGAATTTAATCGCGTTTATATGACAGGAGCGAGAACTTTGCTAACGATCGAATCTTTTGAGCAAATTTTCCACTAATCTTTCTGCTGTGGCAAATTTCACGTTCATGTGCTCCTCTAACGTGTTTTGGCTTATTGGAATTAACCAAAGATGCAACGTAAACTCTATCTAAAGCTCCAACTTTGTAATGTAAGAAAAAATTTAATTCGTTACTCCGAAACCATCCGGCCGATTTTGCCATATAACCAACTTAACCGAGATATTCATCTCCCAATCCTACCCTGAAATTTTCAATTCTTTAGCTCATTCCGTTCGAGAGTTCCCGTCTTAACGGATGGATGGCCGGACGGCCAGACAGGATCGATTTCGACTGCGCATTCTTGATCAGTAAGTCGAACCAAATCGTTCAAGGGCATTTTTTGCCAAAAATTCCAAAATTACAGACTTTATTTCGGCAAATTGAAAAGCAATCTGTTCCGAGGGACAAGAGCGCTGATTAAACTGGAAGGCAATAATTATACAAATGAAGTTATGATGAAATTGTTTAGTCTTCAAGGTCAATGCGATCAAATTGTAGCAAGAACATGCAGAATGTTTAATCCTGAATGTAAGTTCTGGTTAGGCCTAAATTTTATTCTGCACTTCTGGTGAAAGCATGAGAATTTGCGTTAAAATAAGTTAATACATTTAAAATTCTTCTGAAGTTGTAAGCTTCGGCATTGTTTGTCCCGCATTAAGTTCTGATCCATAAAGAATGGAATTATTCTGCAATCCTACAAGTTATCTCTTGTTCATTGGTTCCAAGTCAGGATACTTCTCATTAAACATTCTGCATGTTCTTGCTACAAGACAGAATCGATTTCGACCTCGGATTCTTGATCAGTGAGTCGAACCAAATCGTTTGAGATCATTGTCAGCCAAATATTCCAAAATTACAGACACTTGGGCAAATTGATAAGCACTCTGTTCCGAGCGTTCTACTTTCAGCCACATCGCTGAATAGGTAATCAAATTACCTCTCATTTGATGTAGCACAATCCATATATTTGCATTTGAAAAAATAAAGTAGAGGGGTGCGGGGTGTAGGGGGTGAGAAATATCAAATTCAAAAAAAGCACAGGATAAATTGCTTTTGAAATTAAAAATCAACGGGTGTGAGGATTTCCTTAATAATTCTTCGTACAAGAATTATTGACGAGTTAAGTTACTTTTTTGGCACGCTGTATTTAGGTGAGATAATGTGCGAAATTCACAGCTTTTGTACGGTTTTTATTATATTTCGCGATTCCGGGATGAGTTATGAATTGATATTAAGGTTTATTCTTTTGAAATCGAAACTATGAAACTATCCTAGAATGATAAATGTACCTATATGCTGAATATTACCTGCTGACTTCTATAGGTGAAGCCGAAGGTTGTGAGTAAATCGTCTATAACTCTCCGCACTCCCGTTCTCAGCTCCGAATTTCGATATCCATAAATCCAGGGGTTGAAGGCGCTACTGGCCAAAATAGGAAGAGCAAGGTAAACAGATATCCAAGCCGATAGTATATTGGTCCCTATGAAAACATCGATCAGCATACATATCTGTAATATAAAGAAAAATTTACCTATCATTTTTCTGATATTATGAGTTCGAAGAGTTTGTTAAAACTGGTACACAAAAAATAAAAAAAAAACCTTCAGAGAGAGCGAATATAAATAGTGTCTTAAAATTTACTTATCAGTGCTAGGATATGTATTCTATATACAATTAAAAACAAGGCAAGTGACAGTGACGTTAATGATTTTTTAGCGACGTTACCGCTTATAACCCGGTTTGTCATCAATGTCAAAACATGATCGCCTACCCCTAAATCACAAAATGTTACCGAAATTGTTACTAAAACGTCAACAGTTAACCGTCAACACCTCCTAAAAGGAAGGTCCATCAAATCTCCATCACTTTTTGCGCGTATATTCTGGGGAACATCACGTTATCATGTTGCCCAAATGTTTGTACTTTTGAAATTTTTTGACGAGAATGGTCTTAAACGGCTAGGTTTAACTCGCTGATGAAGAATTTGGGGTCAAATTTGATTCTGTCCGGCCGGCCGTACTGCCGTTGCCACGATAACTTGAGAACGAAGAGAGATAGCGATTTGAAATTTTCAGGGTAGGTGGCGACAAGCGTAGGTACTATTTGCGCGTATGTTCTGGGGAATATCACGTTATCATTTTGCCCAAATGTCAGTAATTTTCGAATTTTTCGCCGAAAATAGTCTCAAACGATTGGGTTTGACTCCCAGATCAAGAATTCGAGGTCAAATTTGATTCTGTCCGGCCGGCCGTTGCCACGATAACTTGAGAACGCAAAGAGATAACGACTTGAAATTTCCAGGGTAGCTGGCGCATCCCAATAGGACGGACAAGTTCGTTAATGGGCATAATCGGCCCAATGGTTTCCGAGTAATAATTTTGTCCACAACCAATACTAATCCGATCGAATTGAAACTTAGTGAGTCGTTGTAGAATATAAACCTAAGGACGTTTGTGAAATTTTGTGAACATCGTATCGCTAGAAAATTTTTAAAAAATTATTCAAAAATATTATTTACGTCACGATAATCTAAGAACGGAACATGACAGCGACTTGAAATTTTCAAGTTAGGTTGAAATTCTGAATGCGCCATTTGAGTTTGTTTATAGGCATAATTGGCAGAACAGTTTTGGAGTTATAACCATCTGAAATTTGGTTGTTATTTCCTCAATAACTCAAAAAATACGAAACCGATCCAATTCAAACATGGTTATTAGTTGTAGAACAACAACACAAAAATTCTTGCAAAATTTTGTGAGCATCGTATAACTAGAAAATTTAAAAAAAAATCATAGAAAATTATCAAAAAAAATCTATACATCAGAAACTATTCGTCCGATATCGCTGAAGCGAGAGCCTTCAGAACCTAACTCTACTACCAAGTTCCAAGTTTGAACATGATCGGATCGATATTGTTGGAGATCCGAGCAGCCTTGTGTGAGTTCAGTAGCTGGATGGGTGATCGTTGCCTTGACAACTCTCAAACGAAAAGAGATAGGGACTTGCAATTTTCAGGATAGGTTGCACATCTGAATGGGACAGTTAAGTTCGCTGTTGGCCATAATCGGCCCAACGGTTTCGGAGAATTATACCCATCTGGAATATTATTTCCTCGATAACTCAAAAAATATAAACTCGATCGAATTGAAGCTTGGTAAATAGTTGTAGAATATCAACATGAAGACGCGTCTAAAATTTTGTGAGGACCGTAACACTAGAAAATTTTCAAAACATTACGAAATAATATTATGTATCTCATGATTTCTTGAGAACGGAAAGAAATAGCGACTTGCAGTTTTCTGGGTAGATTGCGCATCTGAATGAGACATTTAAGTTCATTAACTAGCATAATCGGCCAAATGGTTCTGGAGTTATATCGATCTGAAATTTGGTTGTTATTTCCTCAATACCTCAAAAAATACAAATCCGAGCCAATTCAAATATGGTTATTAGTTGTAGAATGCCAACGCGAAAATTCTTGCAAAATTTCGTGAGGATCGTAGCACTAAAAAATTTCTTAAAAATTATTGAAAAAAGAAAAATTGGTTCAAGCACTGACTTGAAGTCAGAAGCTTCTGCGCGTATGTTCTCTTGTCCATTATCCTTTATTGGACACTCCTGTTCTCCTGTATTGGACACTCCGAATTTACCATGGTAAATTCGATTAAGAGTGTCCAATGCAGGAGAACAGACAATAGAATTCACCATGGTAAATTCGATTAAGAGTGTCCAATACAGGAGAATGGACAATAGAACATACGCGCAAAAGCTTCTGACTTCACGTCAGTGCTTGAACCAATTATTTATGTCCAAATTACCGAGGACTCAGTGTTACCAACTCATTGTCCAAATTATATGGTAGAATAGTAAAAGTTGGAACAGAAGATGAAATACATGCCATAGAAGAGCAGAAAGGGTTCAATGCAGGAATATCATGCGTTGGCAACATTTTTTGCCTGAAGCAGCTTGTGGAAAAAATAACAGAGAAAAACTTGATATTTGTAGAGTTGCAGAAAACTTATGATATGATATACCACTCGTTAAATTGTGGAAGATCTTGGAAGAAAATGGCGTAAGCCAGATATATATTAGGGCAGTAAACGAGCTCTACACGGCAAGGGTGAAGGTGGGAACCAAACTGTCTAAGGAGTTTCGTATCTCAAATGGTCTCCGACAGGGCTGTCCGGTAGCACCGACTCTGTTTAAGGTCAACCTAGCCTTGACTCTGAAACATTGGCGTAGGAAAATGTCGAAAGATGGGAATTCCAATGGGAAAATAATATATACTTTTCACTCTACACTTTGCTGACGACCTGGTCATCATGGCCAAAGATGAGGAAGATATTTATTATATGTTGATAAGATTAGATTAGGCATTTATAGAGTGGGGTATGACCATAAACTCCTCAAAAACATAATATATTGTTGTGACTAATGGCAGGAGTGATCTTATCCTGCGAGATGAAATAATACAGGGAGTAGATGAACATGCCTATCTCGGAGTGACCCTCACAGCAATCGGATCCAGTGGAAAGGGCAATAAAGAAAAGGATCACCCAAGGAAGATCAATCACGAAACAACTGAATGCCTTACTTTGGAGTTCACAAATAAGAAATGATATTGAAAGAAAAATCTATAAAACCTTAATAGAGAATATGCAGTACATGATATGGAGCCGAGGTAAGTATGGGAAATGACAACGCAACTTAAGAACAAAACTAGTTCAAGCACTGACGTTTTTTTGCGCGTATGTTCTGGGGAACATCGCGTTATCATTTTGCCCAAATGTCTGTAATTTTCGAATTTTTCGCCGAAAATGACCTCAAACGATTGGTTTCGACTCCCTGATCAAAATTCGAGGTTAAATTTGATTCTGTCCTATCGGCCGTCCAGCCAGCCGTTGCCACGATAACTTGAGAATGGAAAAAGATAACGACTTCAAATTTTCAGGGTGAGTGGCGCATCCCAAAAGGACGGACAAAATTGTTAATGGGCATTAACGTCCCAATGGTTTCCGAGTTATAATTTTGTCTACATCCAATACTAATCCGATCGAATTGAAACTTGGTGAGTAGTTGTAGAATATAAACCTAAGAACGCTCGCAAAATTTTGTGAACATGGTATCGCTAGAAAATTTTTAAAAAATTATTAAAAAATTTTATTTACGTCACGATAACCTAAGAACGGAAAGAGATAGCGACTTGAAATTTTCAGATAACGTTGAGAATCTGAATGCGCCATTTGAGTTTGTTTATAGGCATAATCGGCAAAACGGTTTTGGAGTTATAGCCATCTGAAATTTGGTTGTTATTTCCTCAATAACTCGAAAAATACGAAACCGATCCAATTCAAACATGGCTATTAGTTGTAGAATGGCCACGCAAAAATTCTCGCAAAATTTAGTGAGGATTGTATAACTAGAAAATTTTTAAAAAATCATAGAATATTTTTGAAAAAATTCTATATATTAGAAACTATTCGTCCGCTATTGCTGAAATTTTGCGAAAGCATTCAGAACCTAACTCTACTACTAAGTTCCAAGTTTGAACATGATCGGATCTATATTGTTGGAGATCCGAGCAGCCTTGTGTGAGTTCAGTAGCTGGATGGGTGAGCGTTGCCTCGACAACTCTAGAACGAAAGGAGTTAAGTTCGCTGTTGGCCATAATCGGCCCAACGGTTTCGGAGTTATATCCACCTGGAATATTGATTCCTCGATAACTCAAAAAATATAGACTCGATCGAATTGAAACTTGGTAACTAGTTGTAGAATATCGACATGAAGACGTGTGTGAAATTTTGTGAGGACAGTAGAAAATTTTCAAAAAATTACGAAAAAATATTGTGTCTCATGATTCCTTGAGAACGGAAAGAAATAGCGAATTGCAGTTTTCAGGGTAGATTACGCAGATGAATACGACATTTAAATTCGTTAACTAGCATAATCGGCCAAATGGTTTTGGAGTTATGTCAATCTGAAATTTGGTTGTTACTTCCTCAATAACTCGAAAAATACAGATCCGATCCAATTCAAATATGGTTATTAGTTGAAGAATGCCAACGCGAATATTCTTGCAAAATTTCGTGAGGATTGTAGCACTAGAAAATTTTTAAAAAATCATTGAAAAAAAATTGGTTCAAGCACTGACGTGAAGTCAGAAGCTTTTGGGCGTATGTTCTCTTGACCATTCTCCTTTATTGGACACTCTTAATCGAATTCACCATGGTGAATTCTATTGTCTGTTCTCCTGTATTGGACACTCTTAATCGAATTTCCAATGGTAAATTCGAAGTGTCCAATACAGGAGAACAGACAATAGAATTCACCCTGGTAAATTCGATTAAGAGTATCCAATACAGGAGAATGGACAATAGAACATAAGCGCAAAAGCTCCTGACTTCACGAAAAAAAAATGGTTCAAGCACTGACGTGAAGTCAGGAGCTTTTGCGCATATGTTCTATTGTCCATTCTCCTGTATTGGACACTATTAATCGAATTTACCATGGTAAATTCGGAGTCTCCAATACAGGAGAACAGACAATAGAATTCACCATGGTAATTCGATTAAGAGTATCCAATAAAGGATAATGGACAAGAGAACATACGCGCAAGAGCTTCTGACTTCATTTTGTATTTTTTTTGAAATTTGCTAGCTCCTGACTTCACGTCAGTGCTTGAACCAATTCTCAAAGTGCACGGTTCTCACAAAATTTTACACACGTCTTTATGTCGATTTTCTACAACGAGTTACCAAGCTTACATTCGCTCGAGTCTAAATTTTTTGATTTATCTTGGAAATAATATTCCAGGTGGGTATAGCTCTGAAACCGTTGGACCGATTATGTCCAAAAGAGAACTCAACTGTCCCATTCGGATGCGCAACCTACCCTGAGAATTGCAAATCCTATCTCCGTTCGTTCGAAAGTTACCGAGGCAACGGTCACCCATCCAGCTACTGAACCCATACAAGGCTGCTCAGATCTCCAAGAATTTGGATCTGATCGTGTTCAAACTTGGAACTTGGCGGTCAAGTTATGTTCTGAAGGCTCTCGCAAAATTTCAGCAATGTCGGACGAATAGTTTCTGATAAATAGAATGTTTTTCAATGATTTTTTGAAGATTTTCTAGTGATACGATCCTCACCTAATTTCGCAAGAATTTTCGAATTGGCATTTTACAATTAATAACGATGTTTGAATTGGATATAGTTTGTATTTTTCGAGTTATTGAGGAAATAACAAACAAATTTCAGATGGGTATAACTCTAAAACCACTTGACCGATTATGCCTATAAATGAACTCAAATGTCGCAATCAGAAGCACAACCTAACTCGAAAATTTCAAGTCGGTATATCTTTCCGTTCTCAGGTTATCGTGACATGAATAATATTTTTTAATAATTTTTTTTTTTATTTACTAGTACTACGATTCCCACAAAAATTCACATACGTACTCAGGTTTATATTCTACAACTATTCACCATGTTTCAATTTGATCGGATTTGTATTGGTTGAAAACAAAATTATCACTTGGAAACCATTAGGCCGATTATGCCCATTAACGAATTTGTCTGTCGTATTGGAATGCGCTTCGTACCCTGAAAATTTCAAGTCGCTATCTCTTTCTGTTCTCAAGTTATCGTGACAACGGCCGGCCAGACAGACATAATCAAATTTCACCTCGAATTCCTCATCAGGGAGTCGAACCCAACCCAATCCTTTGAGACCATTTTGGGCCAAAAATTCGAACATTTTGGGCAAAATGATAAGGCGATGTTTCACTAGAACATACGCGCAGTAAAATGGAGATGGGATATTGGAGGCGCTGCTCCAGACTATCGCTACAGGATCGAGTCAGGAATGAGGAGATAAGAGCTAGAGTGGGTGAATGGGCAGATATTAGAGACACAATTGAAGTAAAAACGCTACAATAGTTTGGGCATGTGTCAAGAATAAGTGACGAGAGGGGAAGCCCAGAAGAACGTGGAGGGAAGGAGTTCAGGAAGCGATGGACAGGAGAGGTTTGCAACGCTCAGAATAGGAGTCTATGGACAATGAGATGCAAGAAATTACATTATTTTATATAAACATCCTTCTGAAAATAAAACACCCCTTTTTTATGTTGTCGACTCAGTTCATCTTTCAAAGAATATAAGAAATAACTGGTAGACCTACTATATCCTTATGTCCAACATCAATTGAAAAGCCGAATGTGAAACTAGTGCTGAAAATTTTCAATCAAACCACAGTGGTAGTATTTATGGAACTTGGTCCTAGGGCATCGCTTGAGTATCATGAAGAGTATGCTATTTTTGTTAAGATTCAAAATCATCCAATAGAGGTTTCGATGAATGACCTTCAATGTAGGAGGTGTTACCTTAGTAAATATTTGTTTACTTTTTGCTGTGCAAACCGTACTTATTTTAACGTTTGATATACATTAATAACATGCAAATGTTGCATTTATTTGACAAAATGCTATTCACTGACAAGAAAGATTTCTAATTGGAATTTCTCAAAAATGTATTACATCCAAATATAGTCCCAGTTGTGATATCACTTTTCAAATTATGGATAATACACTTCAGGCTAGATATCTGGCATAAAAGATACACTGAAATTGTAATTTTTTCAATTGTTCCGTATGAAAAAATAAACCTCTTTCATAATTTATTGGATGATATTATAGAAATTGATTTTCACCACCTAAAAAAATGTACTGAGGTGAACGATGTCCAGTAAAACCAAAACGTAGTCTACTAGTCTTTTTGTGGTATATATCCACCCATATTGACTTCAATATATTACCATTTAATTAAACATTCGCCGTTTGGCGTTTTATAATGAGGAAGTAATAAATTCCTTGGTGGTTTAGAGTATATTCAAGAAATTCCACGCTTCTCTGTGCCACAGCCATTTCATTTCAGAGAATGTTGATATGATTACGGTTTTAGACGGAGGTTACACGGTCAATCTGGTATCAGTCCCGCATCTTATCACTCATGGATTGATATCAGATTGACGGGAAGCTGATGGATTGATGGCCCGGATTGATGGAATATTAATGTGCTTCGTCAGTCCATCAATCTGCATCAGTCTCATCGTGATCAATGTCACGGACTGAACTGATGCTAGATTGATGGCTGATTGATCGTGTTATCGTTACAAGCTCTTATAGGAGCTTTTAACTATAACTGGACTGCAAGTTGCTACCCCTTCCTGTTCGAAAGTTATGACAACGGACGGCGAACGGCCGGCATGAAAGTAATTGAATTCTTGATAATTCTTCATCAGTCCTAATCGTTCGAGACTATTATCGGTACAAAATTTGAAAATAACACAACCTTGGGCAAAATGATAGCACGCTGTTAACTAGAACATGCGAGCAAAAGGTTCAAGTTTTGGTGCACTATAGATAGTGCAAAAAGTAGTAACATTTTGCATGATCGTATAGAAAATGGGTTCAAGCCCTGTGGACAGGAGCTTTCTGGCGCTCTAGTTCAAACAGACAAATTATATCTCCGAAAGTATTGGTTTCTCAGAGTTGGGAATTATATCAATGTATCCATATGATAGAGCTGCATCCTAAAGGAAATTCAATTCAAATAATAGTTTATTTATCAAGATTAAATGAGCAATCATGAGAATGAGAACTGCACCATGGAAGAAATCAAATTAAATCTGGCCAATTTTGCCCAATAACGAACTTAACCGAGATATTCATCTCCCTAAACTACTCTGAAAATTTCAACTACCTACCTCATTCCGTTCGAGAGTTATATCTATGTCTATGGATGAAAAGCAGTCTCACTACTCTCAGATCTCTTTTATTATTATTTTTATTATATGGGTTGTGCTGGGCAGACAAAACCCGCCCCTCCACTGCGACCAATCGGTCTATTGTGGCACACCTATAGTATATAACCTATACTTCACCCACAAGTTCAAGTCTCTTGATGAGGGATATGAGTCTGGTGGGTGAGAACTTGTCCAGTTCCCTCAGTGTCAGCTTGTGGACTCCTAGTTCCTCCAATCTGATCCTGTCCCCAGCGGGGCAGTCACACATGATGTGTTCGATAGATTCGTCGTCCTCCAGGCAAAGTCTGCACTCGGAGTCTTCAGTCAACCCCAGTGTATTGAGGTGTTTCCTGAGGCCACAATGGCCCGTGTATACAGCTGTAAGAATTCTCAGGTCCGCCCTAGAGAATTTTAGCCATTTTCTGGCTCTTTCAGCTGATGGGCCAGTAATTGTTGAACGAGCATGTCTGTGTCAAGGTATGCTGCTCCAGATTTCTTGGACCTTTTGATCCACCCATCTGTTGTTTTCCTTCGCCGCTGCTCTGAGAGAGTTACCACAGGCAGGTTCAGGCCCAATGAGCCCCATGGAAGCCCCCCGTGCCGCCAATGAGTCCGCCAACTCATTGCCCTTTATGCCCGAGTGGCCCGGGACCCACAAGAGCTGCAGCCTGCAGCGCCCTCCAAGTTCAGCGAGTGTGGTCCGGCAATCCTGCACAAGCAGGGATTTGCAGTTGTATGAAGTCAAGGCCTTCAAGGCAGCTTGGCTGTCCGATAGGATCTTGATTGATCCGTGAGCCCAACCTTTCTCAAGTATGAGCTTCGCACAGTAATCAATGGCAAGAATTTCTGCTTGAAAGACAGTCGCAAAACTACCCAGGCTGAGGAATTCACCCCTGGCAATTCTGCAACCGCTGACTCCCGCTCCCACCCCTTGGGTAGTAGCGGAGCCATCTGTGAACCAGCAGGGACCCTCAAGCAGTCGGGTCTCAGAGACGGCCCAGTCGTCTCTGCTGGGAAAAACGACTCGGTAGGGCCACTCTGGGTAGGTTCTGGTTTTAGATACGTCCGATCGCATGCCCATTATCTCATTGGCCTCCAATTCAGCCTGCAGAGAACTAGGCACGTAGCCGATCGCATCTGGCTCATTGTGAGCCGTATGCAGAAGTCTGTATGTCGCCATCCGGGCCACGCTCCTGATCACCAGGTGAAGAGGGGCGAGGTCCATTAGGCGTTCCATGGCTGCGGTGGGGGTGGAGCGAAAAGCCCCTGTCACCATCAAGCACGCAGATCTCTGAATTTTTGCAAGCTTCAGCTGAGACTGCACTTTTACAGTACACTCCCACCAAGCAATGCTGCCGTAAGTGATTTGTGGTCTCACCACCATCACGTACAACCAGTGGAGCTGTTTCGGAGCCAGTCCCCACCTCTTTCCACAAGTCCGCTGGCACGCCCAGAGAGAGTGCCTAGCCTTATGGATCACCCTATCCAGGTGTGAGTTCCAGTTCAGCTTTCTATCCAGGATAACACCCAGATATCTAGCCTCATCCGCGAACGGGATGTTAATTCCATTCATAGTGATGGAAACTATATTTAGTTTCCTCTTCCTAGTGAATGGCACAATCAAGGTCTTTCGAGGGTTAACGTTTAACTGTTCCCCCTCACACCAGCCTTGTGTTGCTGTCAGTGCCTCTGATAGGCTCTCGACCAGGACTGAGTCATCCCGGCCCGTGGCCATAATGACTATGTCGTCGGCGTACGCTTGGACATATACATCCAGTGTGCCTAATATGGCCAGTAAATCGTCCACCAGAAGAGACCACAGTAGGGGGGAGAGTACTCCTCCCTGTGGACAGCCCCTTCTGGCAATGAATCTCACTATGTCCCCACACAGGGACGTGGAGATGAGTCTGTTAGTCAGCATGGATCTTATCCATTCCACAATGAGGTCTGATACTCCCCTGGCCCGCGCCGCTTCACAGAGCGAGTACGTGAGCGGTGCGTTAAAAGCACCCTCGATGTCCAGGAAGGCCACTAAAGCAGTCTCCTTGTGGTCCAGAGATTGCTTCAGCCTTCCCACCAAGTTGTTTAGGGCCAGGTCAGTTGATTTACCACTCTGAAAAGCGTACTGGTGCTCACTCAGAGGATTCAGTGATAGTACACTGGCCCTGATGTAGCGGTCCAGAATCTTCTCGAGGGTTTTCAGAACGAAAGACGTTAGGCTTATCGGTCTGTATGAGTTAGGTTGTGAGCACACTTTGCCCACTTTAGGGATGTAAACAACCCTAACCTTACGCCAGCTTGTCGGGATAAAGTTCCAGGCAACACTGGCTCTAAAGAGTTTGATTAAGTACGGAAGGAGGTCATCTTCCCCCTGCTGAAGCAGAGCAGGGAAGATGCCATCCTCGCCGGGGGACTTGAAAGGTTTGTGCGAGCGAATCGCCCATCTCAAGGTCCCAGGGTTGATGATCAGTTTGGCATTTCTCCAGTCTTCCCGGCACGGCCTATAACGCCGCTCCTGGGGAGCACCGACAGAACCGCTATCCGACTCATCAAGTATGCGACAATCTGGGAAGTGTGTCCTCGCAAGGATCTCTAACGTCTCTTTTCCAGAGTCTGTAAGACGACCATCAGATCTAGAAATAGATCCCAGCCCTCCTGACGGATCTCTGGAGAGGATTCTGTGGAGCCTGGCACTCTCCGGGGTAGCCTTGACTTCCCCGCAGAACTTCCTCCAAGAATCTCTCTTAGCCCTTCTTATTTCTTTGTTGTAGTTTGTTAGAGTGTTTCTGTAGTTGTCCCAGTTGCCGGATACGTTAGCTCGGTTGAATAGTCTCCGAACTTCTTTTCTTCGTTTTTCAAGGGCCGGGTTCCACCAAGCGGTTTTCCTGTTATCAGGTTTCCTCCTTAGTGGGCAGTTTTCTTCATACGCCGAGTTTATAGTGAAGACTAGGTCCTCAGCTAGTCTCTCAACGTCCTCACGAGAGTTGGTGACGGAAGAAATGTTCCCCAGGTGGGCACCTAAGGAGCGTTTAAAACCACCCCAATCAGTGCTTCTAGGGTTTCTATATTCCACCGTCGCTCTTGGGCCAGACTCAATTGAAAATTGAATATGTCTGTGGTCTGAGCCTGAGGGTTCACGGGAAACCCTCCAATCCGAGATTTTGTTTCCCAGAGAGTTAGAGCTGAACGTAATGTCCAGTACCTCTGAACGGTTTTTAGTCACAAAGGTTGGTTCGGCTCCCTTGTTATTCACTAGGAGAGCCTCTGCCATGAGGAAGTCCAGTAGACGTTCCCCTCTCCAGTTGACGTCTGTGCTGCCCCACACCGTGTGGTGCGCATTTGCGTCACATGCCACCAGGAGGTGGTAGTTTTTCCTACTGCAGTGGTCCACCAGCTGGCGGACCACTACAGGTGGACATTCTATCGAATCCCCCGGAAAGTAGGCTGAGCAGACCACTATCTCTAGTCTGCCACAGTCCACCGGAACATTCACAAGAACTGTTGTCACGTCCCTTGTGCAGAATTTAGTCAGGATGAATTTCTCAATCCTGTTGTTGATAAATATACACGCTCTGGGTTCGACCCCAGGGCAGTTGTAAATTATCTTGCCTGGCAGGTTACTAAGCCCACAAACGCTTGTGCCTGCCAGCCATGGTTCCTGAATGAAGGCTATATCCAGTCCTTCACTACGGATACACTTCCCAAGGAGGTATGATCCTGCCTTGGAGTGTTGTATATTAGCTTGTAAGCCCTTCACCCCTGGGGGCATCATTTTGACGGCCCAGGGGGAGGGGTAGCCTTTCCCTGTGAATCCTTTTTGCTGGTCTTCACAGGTGCCGGTCTTCCACTGGCAGGTTGTTTACCCTTCCCAGTGGTTTTGCCGATGGCAGGTCGTTTACCCTTGCCAGCGTCTTTGGTCCCTGGCTTAGTCGGTGCCGGGGGCGGAGGCACCCTACCTCCACCACCAGACCCAGACGGGCCAGCGACCATTCCGGAGGGCCCTGCTGGCCCCCCCCCTTTGCTTCCGACCCCGGCAGCCCCAGTATCACCCCCCGACGATGAAGCACGAGGCAGATTCTGTGGTCTCCCACTCCCGCCATCCGCTCCACCACCAGAGGGGCCCGGAGCCACAAGAGGTGCGGTTGCTTGTCTGATTCGGAAGGTTACCCTACCGAATCCGAAGTAGGGTCTCATTCCGAGAGCCCTCAGGGCCGAAACAGATGGGTCATCCATAGCGAAGACCCATGTCTGACCCGGCCCCGAAACTTCGTTTCTGACAACATTCCAGCTCTGGGTTGTAAGCCCAGAGTTGGAGCTTCTGAGGCCTGCGAGCACCATATCCGCCCTTAGCCTTTTATTAGCGAGGGGTCTGGAATGAACGCTACACAGACCCGCGGTTTTGGTAGATCCGCTCCTTGAACCAGGCGCAGCGTTGCCCCGTCCCACGGCATCAGATCTCTTACTTGTTCCGTTCCGAAATGTAAGAATTTTCTGAGAAAACCTAATTTCGGAGCAAACAACTGAGATTTTTCTCACTTCGCTCACAATTCTTCTATTGATTAGATAATGTCATGTCTCAGGAACATCATTTGACATTATGACAATTCATACATAAAATAATATCATTCTGTGACAACGTTGAAATACGATTTATTATTGAAATTTTGAAAAATCATATCTCCGAAAGTATTAGCTTGTTAGAGTTAAAAATGATATCATTGGATTCTTATGGTAACACAGCTTATTGGAAAAAATAATATTAATATATAATAATATAAATATTAATTTGGAATTTGCCTTGTAAAAAAAACTTTTTTTTTTGTTACTCCGAAACCATCTGTCCGATTTCGCCCAATAACGAACTCAGCCGAGATATTTATCTCCCAAACCTACTCTGAAAATTTCAACTGTCTACCTCATTCCGTTCGAGAGTTATCGTGCCTACGGCCGGCCGGACCGGCCGGACGGCCGGACAGAATGAATTTCGACCACGGATTCTTGATCAGTGAGTCGAACCAAATCGTTTAAGAACATTTTCATCGAAAAATTCGAAAATTACAGACATTTGGGCAAATTGATAGGCACTCAGTTCCGAGGAACTAGAGCGCCAAAAATGAGCCCCAAGCAGGCGAGCGAAGTAACCTAGAGGCTGGCGCAGCGTTCCAAGTAAACTGAGATTTAGATCATTTGAAATTTCAGAAGCAATTATTATTGCTAGTTCAGAATTTGATTTTCATAGTAGTAATATCGAAAGCTCGTTACCAAGCAGCGAACTTGATAAATTTGTCATAAAATTAAGAGGCATTTGTCAATATCCGAGGTATATTCGCCGGAAAATTTTTTGACACAAATATTTATAACTTAAAACAACGAAACATGTATTTATTTATTGAAAGCACAGTAACGGCCGGTTTCATAATAAATTGTAAAGTTCCTTTAAATTTAAAGTATCCTTCAAAGTGATATTTTGGTTCAAAATATCCAACTAAAGGATGCTTTAAATTTAAAGGAGCTTTAAAATTGATTATGAAAACGGCCGTTAGTGGAAGTACAATAATCAAAATTTAACTTAACATGAGATTCGTTGCTGTTCTATGAAGATCTACTATTTATGATCTTGTTGTGGCGTTTTTGATTGAGATTTGAGTATGTTTGATGTTATTATAGAAATTTTATTGCTATGACCTGTCATTTTCAGCAATTGTTGTTCTTCTACACTACTTTTTGCCAATTCGCTAACAGCAGTTGATCTATTCGAGTGATTTGTTATCTTTTTGTCCATAACATTCAAGTCAATTGCCTCAGCAGCAGATTTAGTCCATCCACTCATAGTATTTCTTCCTACAGGTACATTATCGTACCATTTGTCAGTTTCATTTTTCCACAATCGATTTGATTTTGAGAACAGTCGTGGTAAGGTAATATTGTTACCTTGTTTTGATTTTAGTTTATGAACAAGACGTACAGGGCAGCTTTATCTGTCACTATTGGAAATCAAACATTTACTACTTGTACAGCTTTTACAACCACCTTGGCACGTTTTACTGAGCACCGGATTGTATTCAATGCGATTTGTTGGAGAGTCATCGTTATTTTTGTCGATTTGAAAAAAATCCACTAGACAAGCAACTGCCTCTCCATCTCGCTCCGCATATTTTACAGCAGCAGTAAGGTAAAATTTGAGCACAAGACCTTCAGGAGCATTTTCATCCCATAGCAATATTATTTTGTTAACGAAACTGAACTGGATTTACGTTTATATGGATCCGCTTGTAGTTTCTTCCTGATTGTATCGCGGGCATCTGGCATCTCGGGCTGGTTTAAATACTATATTGTTAAACGGGTCATCATAATATTATAGTCATTATAGTACTTTTCTTGCAAGAGTTTGCACGAAACATTCCACATTGTCTTCACCGTTGCTTCTTCAAATTCGGTTCCGTCTTTCCTTCTCATATTAACCGCCCAATCTTTCAGTATCAACGCAAATTCTTCCAAACTTCTATGTTCATTTAATTCATATTCTCGTTCATAGCAAAATTTCATAAATATTATCCAAATATATCTGTGACTGTAGGTTGTGTTTCTGGGAATTTTTTCTTTGATTAGTGCATTTATACTTTGTATTCGCATTGACGAGACATTTTGAAACAAGAGAATCCTCGAGGAGTAATGGAAGATGAGAACCAATTTCAATTCAGAATTATTGTGTTCTGTTTACTAATGGACAATCAGACTCATTATTTCATGTACGATTAAAACTAGAGTAGTATAGCTTTTTGGGCGCATGTTCTAGGGGAACATCGTCCTATCATTTCGTCCAAATGTCTGTAATTTTCGAATTTCGAGCTGAAAATTGGCTAATAGACTAATTCGGACTCCCTGATCACGAATCCGGTGTCAGATTTTTGGGTGCCGTCCGGCCGGCCGGCCTTCCGGCCGTAGGCACGATAACAGGAGCACCGAAGGTCCTATCGACTTCAAACTTTCAGGGTAGGTTTCTGATCGAAATGCGACGGTTAAGTTCGTTAACGGGCAAAATCGGCCAGACGGTTTAGAAGTTATAGACATTTCAAATTTTGAGGTTATTTCCCTGATATTTCAGGAACTAAAGAAGATGTTGAATCGAAACTTGGTAGTCAGTTCGAGGATATAAACGCGCAACTTTTGGCAAAATTCTGTTATGATCGAAATGTTGGTAATTTTTAAAAAAATATTTCTTTTAATTTTTTCGAAAAAAAAAATTTTTTTTCGTGAACTATTCATCAGATTGCAACAAAAACTTGTACTAACGTCAATTGTAGTATTTTGCAACATTGTGCAAAATTTTGGCTCTATACGATTTCAATTTCTGGAGATATAAGACAAAATGTGTCAAATTTCCTGGGTCTCTCTCAGTATTTTCATCGATTATTATATAATAATCAATAATATTAAGGTATTCAACATGATACTGCTTTTTTTCTTTACTGGTCAGTACGGGCCACAAGGAAGATGAACATGCGCCCAATAGCTCCTGTCCACAGGGCTTGAACCAATTTTTTTGAGAATTCTAAGCGCAGTATCGGAAACATTTCTGGATGATTTGCTAATCCATTGTGTTAATAATCGTTGGTTTCAAATGGATGGATCACCAGCTCATTCTATAGAAGTAGATGCCAAGCTAACGGATTTATTCGAAGATCGATGGAGGGGAAATAGAGGTCCTTTTCTTTGGCCTGCTCGCACTCCTCTCGATTTTTATTTAAGGGCTCGGATCAAGGAATTAGTTTATAATGATCATATCATGAATTACCAGGTTCTGAAAAGTTTGACATTGATATAGTAACACCCTGTATGTTCAATGGAATTTTTAATTAACGGAGGAGAAGAATTGCTATATTTTCTGAAGAAGCTAGAGAATTTGGAATTCTCATGCAAAAATCTACAAGTTATAAACATTGGAAAAAAGCCCTATTTAAGAAAATTTAAAAGGTTTTTAAGATTTCACACGAATTTTCTCAGAATATTATATAAGTGACACATTGAAACAATGTAGAATTCAATAGATAATCTGATTATCAATGGAAAAACTGGGTATTACATCAAAAAAAATTGGTTCAAGCACTGACGTGAAGTCAGGAGAGTGTCCAATACAGGAGAATGAACAATACGCGCAAAATATTGTTCATTCTCCTGTATTGGACACTCTCAATCGAATTCACCATGTTGAATTCTTCTGTCCGTTCTCCTGTTTTTGACAATCTCTTAATCGTAATTTACCATGGTAAATTCGATTAAGAGTGTCCAATACAGGAGAACGGACAATAGAATTCACCATGGTAAATTCGATTGAGATTGTCCAATACAAGAGAATGGACAATAGAACAAACGCGCAAAAGATCCTGACTTTACGTCAGTGCTTGAATTATTTTTTTTTTCGTAATTCTTGGCAAAATTCCTAGGGGTACGATTCTCACAAAATTGTACACACGTCTTTATGTCGATATTCTACAACTATTTAGCAAGCTTCAATTCGATCGAGTATATATTTTTTGAGTTATCGACGAAATAATATTCCAGATGGATATAACTCCGAAACAGTTGGGCCGATTATGGCCAACAGCGAACATAACTATCCCATTCAGATGCGCAACCTACCCTGAAAATTGCGAGTTCCTATCTCCTTCCGTTCGAGAGTTATCGAGACAACGATCACCTATACAGCTACTGAACTCACACAAGGCTGCTCGAATCTCCAACAATGCCTATAGATCCGATAGTGTTCAAACTTGGAACTTTGTAGTAGAGTTAGGTTCTGAAGGCTCTCGCAAAATATCAGCCATGTCGGATGAATAATTTCTGATATATAGAATTTTTTTCAATGATTATTTAAAAAATTTCTAGTGATACGATCCTCACGAAATTTTGCAAAAACTTTCTTGTTGGTATTCTACAACTAATAACCAATATTTTGAATTAGATAAGATCTATAGTTTTCGATAATTTTCAGATGAGCATAACTCCAAAACCACGTTGCCGCTAATTCTTATGAACAAACTCAAATGTCGCATTCAGATGCACAACTCAACCTGAAAATCTCAAATCGCTATCTCTTTCCGTTCTCAGGTTATCGTGACATCAAAAATATTTTCTAATAATTTTTCTTTAATTTTCTAGCGATACGATTCTCACGAAATTTCACAAACGTGCTTAGGTTTATATTCTGCAACTACTCAAATCGATCGGATTCATATTGGTTGAAAACAAAATTATTACTGGGAAACTATTGGGCCGATTATGTCCATTAACGAACTTATATTCGTATAGCAATGCGCCACCGAGTCAAGTTATCGTGGCAACGGCCGATGTTCCCCAGAACATACGCGCAAAAACGAAATTTGGTATCAACGAGCTCTCGGGATATAACTACTGTTCGATATTAAGTAGTTATATCCCGAGTGCTTGCCAAATACTCACATACGATAATAATACGATAATTTGGCAAGCACGAATGGTGTATGAAGTACTCGCTCAAGCTCTTCGAGAGCTTATGAGGGGTCTCCTTGGGGAAGACTTAGAAGGCCTAGTATAATAATATACAATATACAATAATATACTATTTCCCGAAAAAAAATTCACTCAATGTTAATTGTAGGACAGGAAAATTGGTTCAAGCTCTGACGTGAAGTCAGGAGCTTTTGCGCATATGTTCTATTGTCACTTCTCCTGTATTGGATACTCTTAATCGAATTTACCATTGTGAATTATATTGTCTATTCTCCTGTATTGGACACTCTTAAACGAATTAACCATGGTAAATTCGATTAAGAATGTCCAATACAGGAGAACAGACAATATAATTCACCATGGTAAATTCAATTAAGAGTGTCCAATACAGGAGAATGGACAATATAACATACGCGCAAAAGCTCCTGACTTCACGTCAGTGCTTGAACCAATTTTTTTTTCGTGAAGTCAGGATAGAATGCAATGACGAAAAGAAAGAATACAAAATTATTCTAGAAAAATATTACTGTTATTAATGTCATATTTAAATAATCAAAGTATAGAAAATTATAAGTTTAAATACTAACATATTGAATGAAATTCAATTGAATTCCAATAATATTCAATTAGTTTTTCTTAACCAATAAATGCCCATTGATAGATCTAAAGGTGTTGAGGTGAAACATAAAGATATATTCTCATTAGTGATAGAAAAACTGGCCTAAAATTTCTCTATACCCATCACGAGAATCAATATCGACAAATGACATGATCAGAAAGTGTGGTTAATTTAAAGTTAAGTTTTGAAGCCTTCAGCAAAATTTCAGCGATATCATATTAAAATAATAAATAACCTTTCAAAAGTCCCCACTCACAAATATACTCCTCTGCAGGCGCATGGATCTCTTGAAGAAGAATCACCTTCTCTATTTTTCAAAGATATTCACTCTTGTTCATAGAAATCCCTTCAATATTTGGTTGCCTCCTCCTAAGGAGGATCTCTTTCAAAACCAGGTCTGACCGCTACAGGACCCTAATGTAGGGCTATCATCTCACATAGATTTGTGATGAAAAAATGTGTCATTATGACATTAATGGTTTTGAAGGTTCACGCAAAAATACAACGATTCCCATCCAGCTACCGAACTCACAAAAGGCTGCTCAGTTCTCCAACAATTTGGATCCGATCGTGTTCAAACTTGGATCTTTGCAGTAGAGTTAGGTTCTGAAGGCAAAATTTCAGCGATGCCGGACGAATAGTTTATGATATATAGAATTTTTTTCAATTATTTACAATGATTTTTTTGAAATTTTCTAGTTATACCACCCTCACGAAATTCCGCATGAATTTTCGCGTTGGCATTCTACAACTAATAACTATGTTTGAATTATATAGGTTTTGTATTTTTCGAGTTATTGAGGAAATAACAACCCAATTTCAGATAGGCATAACTCCAAAACCGTTTGGCCGATTATACCTATAGACAAATTCAAATGTCGCATTCGGATGCACAACCTAACCTGAACATTTCAAGTCACTATCTCTTACCGTTCTCATTTTATCGTGTCTTAAATAATATTTTTAAATAATTTTTTTTTAAATTTCTAGTGATACGATTCTCACAAAATTCCACAACCGTGCTTAGGTTCATATTAAACAACTATTCACCAAGTTTCATTTCGATCGGATTAATGTTGGTTGGAAACAAAATTATTACTCGGAAACCGTTGGGCTGATTATGCCCATTAACGAACTTGTTCGTCGTATTGGGATGCGCCACCTACCCTGAAAATTTCAAGTCGCTAGCTCCTTCTGTTCTCAAGTTATCGTGGCAAAGCTGGACGGCCGGCCGGCCGGACGGACAGAATCAAATTTGACCTCGAATTCTTGATCAGGGAGTCGATCCCAATCGTTTGAGACCATTTTCGGAAAAATTCGAAAATTACAGACATTTGGGCAAAATGATAACGCGATGTTCCCCAGAACATACGCGCAAAAAATACTAACTGTAATTTAAATAAATAAATTCGTTTTGACAGTCTTGCCGACTGTTTTCGATGGTTTAAAACGTCCAAAAAATATTCACCTAAAGCACACGTGTTTACGAGTATATGTCGGAAGGAATGTTTGTGATGAATTAAGTATCAAAAATCTCAATTCGAACTGGAATAAACTATGTGCAAATTGCTGGTAGCTCCTAATTGAAGAATAACAAATTCATCAGATAGTACCGATGGATATATATATATATATATATATATATATATATATAAATATCCCGACATCATTTCAGCGTCATTACATGATACCGACATCTTTGCGTCCCCATGAAATCGAAGTGTATATCGACGTATGTTGGGTAGACTATCTCCGTATACACCTCACGATCATTTAGCGAGTCTCAGATCTCAATATACTTGAAAACTGGGGGAGAAAATTTTCATGTCAACGGTACAATGAACCTTGCGTCCCTACAAAATATCGTAGTTTCTGCGTCCGTATATTTATTTGCCGATATTTCGAGCATTTCTGCGTCATTCGTTTTATATACACGTCAACCATTCGGACATTGCTGCACAGGCTGTGTTGCCAAATGTATGAGGGTTTTTTATGAAGGAATAGACTGATTGGCCTTGACATTCCATTCGATGTGAACGCAGGCCTGACCTACACAGATGTTACATTCAACGGATTTTCGCCCCTCTTGATAAGGAAGAAAACATATTGAGTACGGGAATTTTCGATAGGAATTTCTTCTGCGTGTTCGTTGCCTTAATTATATAGAATAGATGAATTAAGGTAGAAACAGACTATGCCCACGTACGCCACGTACGCGACGCAACGTGGGAAAGCTAGCGTGCACACTTGACCCACGTACGCAACGCATACTGACATCAGTCGTTTTCATTTGTCAGTAGTACGATGTTTTCTGATTCAGATAGTGAATTTGAGGAAGATTCATTGAGTTTGTTGTTTGTACATGAATATGTCCGTGCCTCAAGAAAAAAAAAAGAATTAAGAAGAGAAGATGTTGGATACACAATATAAATAAAGACAGAGAGAAAAATGGAGAATATCATACATTGATGCGGAGACTAGAATCTGACGAAGACCGATTTTTTATGTACTTCCGCATGTCTAAAGTACAGTTTGAGGAGATTCATGGTATGATCGAATCCGATATACAAAAAGAAAATACACATCTTCGGAAGCCGATAAGTACCAGAGAAAGAGTAGCAGTTTGTCTAAGGTAAGTATAAATTATCATTTTGCGCGTATGTTCTGGGAACATCGCGTTATAGTTTTGCCCAAATGGTGTTAATATATCTGATGCGTACTAGGAGCTTGGTTATCACTTCGTGAATATTCAGAAATGGCTCACCCATTTGTAAAATTCTTAGGTTGGCCGTCTTTGGGCCTCCGCAAACTATATGTTCGGCAGTTTACTTTTTCGATCCACAGAGCCTGAATGTTTCGTCTGCTCATGAAATATATTATAAACAATAAATATTGAAATTGTTTAGGAAAATTTTATTCAAAATGTATATTTTCGTAATAAAGTTGAATATTTTTTACAAGATTAGTATCATCAGAAATTTGAGTCTTAGGCATTTCAACTAAATATGATGGGGAAGAATATGATGTGTAGGCTTGTGAAAAACTTCCAGAAGAAGAATTTATATTTTCTTGGTTTTGGCTGATTATCTGATCCTCAATAGTAACTGGTGCTCTCAATATATTTCGTTGCAACTCTGCTTGTTTGAGCTCTGCTTCACTTACAGCAATAAGCAAATTCATTTTAATTGGAATTTGATCCTGCTTTGAGAGCTTCTTTACCGTTTTACTCATACTTAAGAAGAATGTGTCTAAATCATCCATTTCCTGTTTTTTACTTCTTCTTGCGTGCGAGTTTTTCATAATTTCCACCAGATCGGCCAAGTTATTGTCCCTACTAGAACTGGCCTTTCTTTTGCTTGATGGATTGGATGTGGGAGTGTTGGTGTGGGATGGAGTGCTATCAGAGGAAAATAAATGAATTTCTTCAAGGGGAACGCTCTCTGGAGAAGGAAGAGGGGAATTAGCATTAGATACAGCAGCTTCCAGGTTTCCGGTAGTGTGACGGCCTTCTAAATATGGCTTCAAAAACGACATCTGTTCCTCGTACCGCCAAGGCGCAATAATTTTCCCAGCTTGTCCACTTTTTTTCTTGCGTCGTTTCATAGCATTGTTGAAGCAATTTCGCAACTTAGCCCAATTTTCTCTACACTTTTCAACTGCAACAATAATAATAAAAATTCTTAAAAAGTCAGTAGCTTTTGCGCACATCTACCATTGTCTATTCGAGCCTCTTACAAAGTCGATAATGCTGAAATTATAGTGACTGTAGGCCTAAGTTTTGGTTCGTAGTAAGGACAGTAGGTACCGAATGGGTTCCAAATAGTGGGACAAACGCAGCGTATGAAAGGTTTCACCCAGGTCCAATTACAATAAACGACTGTGTGACTACTTTGAACGGTTCTTGGACCGTCTCAATTGCAAACCAAAAGAAGCCCTATATTCCCATATGGAAATATTCACTGTGTTATTTACTTTTCACACAGCATCATCTAGCCCTAAACATACCTAATTTTTAAAAATTTGTATTATTTATTTTACAGATTCCTAGCTACGGGTAATTCATTTCGGAGCATTGGATTCAGTTATCGCATGGGTTTTTCTACTATACGTATAATTGTGCAGGAGGTTTGTGAAGCGATTTGGAAACATCTTGGACCTATCGTGATGCCGCAACCCACAGCGGAAATGTGGAAACGAATAGCAAATGATTTCACCCGCTTTTGGAATTTTCCAAACTGCATAGGAGCTCTAGATGGTAAACACGTGAACATAAAGTGTCCAATTAAAGGCGGCTCAGATTATTGGAACTACAAAGGTCAAAATTCCATAGTTCTTCTTGCTTTGGTAGATGCCCATTACAAATTTGTAGTGATAGACGTGGGCTCCTACGGAAGAAATAGTGACGGGGGAATTTTCGAAAAATCAACACTGGGTAAACTATTGGATCAAAAGAAATTGAACATACCAGAAGATCGACCTCTAATGCCAGGATCAGAACCATTGCCGTATATTATAGTCGGCGATGAAGCATTTCCCCTTAAACAATATTTACTGAGACCTTACAGCAAAAATGCTTTGCTCAATAATGAATCGAATAAAATTTTCAATTATCGATTGTCTAGGGCCAGAAGAATCGTGGAAAACGCATTTGGGATATTGAGAGCAAGGTGGCGGGTATTTCAAGGGCCTGTTCAGGTACAACCAGAAATGGTGGACAAAATAGTTCTAGCAGCATGCTGCCTCCATAACTATTTGGGCACCACTTTTGAGCTGCAGGATGAAAGAGGAACAGAACCTACACCACAACAATCATTCCATACATTGGATGGTCTTAGAAGGAATCACACGAAATATGCATATAATATCAGAGAAAAATTCAAACATTATTTCATCTCAAGCGAGGGTTCAGTGCCATGGCAATTAAATATGGTGAGAAGAGGATTACAAAATCCACCCAACGAAAATGATTAGTTCATGGATTATTTCTACCTACTATAAAAATAAAATGTATTAATAAATAAATGAAATGTTTTTTTATTAACATTATGTGTATGACTTATGAAACATCAACTAGTACATAAGGAGCAAGTATGTACCTAATGACTTTAGAGAGACTACAACTCTGACTACAAATAAATACTCATGTCATTTCGAGTTAAAAGACAACAGGCTAAATTCACATCATTTATTTTGGTGATTTGCTAAAAAAGTAATGAATGCATTTTGATAAACTTTTACCAATCGTTAATATCATAAATAAATAAGCAAACAAAAAAGGAATATGAAAATCCAATAGGTAATTGAGAAATACGTGCAAAAATATCATACACAAGTATAGGTACCACCTACCTACGTTATGAAAATGTAGTACAATCATATTTATATAGAAGGACTATTAGATCTATATAAATATATACGGGTCGTATTTTTAATTCCTTTTTTTAAAGTGAATTATACAGAAATACCCCACATATTCATTTATTCAGTATTAAACGTACCTATACTGTGTATATATACTTACATAACCTACCCAATTCGAATTCATACAGTACGAATTTAGTAGCATGTATAGGTACTTGCTACAGAAATACCCACACATATTCAATTATTCAGTATAAAACGTGCCTATATTGTAGCCAATTCTTACAGTACAAATATGTTTTAGAAAATTATAGTATCAGGTAGGTACTTGCCAGGTTTGCCAATTTTCTGGGCTATTTCTTGCCATGCTGCATTTCTCAATGTAGCATCGCGATATTCCGCGGATTTAATATTGTAAATTACCTCGTAATTCTTAATTAAATCGATGAATTGTTCATCTGCCATCTTTTTAAAATCTAACTGACGTGTTTCGAATGTATATTTCTATAGAAACACACTAATCTACGCCACCTTGGCATCTAAAATCTACACCTTCCCCCGTCGATCTGGATCGGCGGATATCGCGTTGCGTGGGCCGCGTGGGATAGCGTTGCGTATGATAGCGTCGTTGTAGTGTGTTTCTTGGCAAATAAATTCAAGGGTCCAGATATCGCGTTGCGTCGCGTACGTGGCGTACGTGGGCATAGTCTGTTCCTACCTTTAATAGAATAAGATGAGACCTAAAAAAAAATTCAGTTGAACAAATTGTAATATGATTTTTTAATCTTGTGATAGCACAAGAATTAAATGTAACGTCTTCCCTTTGTGTTAAAATACTTAGTTTTCTTCGACCAATTTTAGATGGATTATTCTGTTGTTCTGAGAAGTAGTTGATTGCAGAGAGTTGATAATGAACAGTCATAATCAATACTAATATAATGCATTGCCTATTATTCGTAATATTATTATTCTCTAGCAAAAGACCGAATCAGCAGAATGACTAATTATTTGAATGAGATTGCATAAAAATTTTCTGTTTAGCAGTTGGTGACTTTTAATTCGACTTTTTAACTTAAGGTCACTATTTCAATAACAGATATGATTTTTTTAAATGGCACCCTATATTTTATGAATGCCAAAAATGGAATTTACAATTAGTTTCACTTTCAAACATCACTCTAAGTTATGCAACTTTTTTAATTAGGTAAAAAACGGTTGATTTTAAAGTGTTTATAATGCATAGCCATAATTTAAATTTCGTTGAAATGAAATTCATTATTCCCAATATTTATTTTATGTTCGAATCAAGCTACTTATGAAAATGCCCTCGTTTCTAACCACATATTATTTATGTATGAAACACTGCATATTAGTGGAAATATAAATTCTGATTCAGTGGAGTATTAGTATTGAGTTGAAAGAGGTTCTAGTAAATTACCGGAACGGAAGAGTAACTAAGAGTTATTCACACAAGAGTATGAAATGAAGGCGTGCTAAAACAGATCCTTGTGGGATGAGGTTCATTATTCGAAATTCTGAAGTTATAATTATTATCATCATCAACAAAAACACGATGTCTTCTATCCGGCAAAATATTTTTTGAAAGACGAATCATCTTTCCACACTTCAAAAGCGTATACAGTTTAGGTGCTTAACCATCTTTCTACACAGCAGAAGATTATTCTATAAAAATTATATCTATTTTCAATTTCTTGTTTAAACCTGATTTGATAAAGATTTTAAAACTGAGAACTTGTTATTTCAATTTTTCCCGAAACCGCCTTGGCAATTTTGAAGAACAAGATCCTGCAACTACAAAGCTTGTAGATGGCAAGATAATACATAACAAGAATTACGAAGTAATATTATTTCCGAATTTTTAGAGCAATGCAAGAAGATTTGAAACTGAAATCGTATTATTTATTGAACCAAAACCCTCAGAAAAAATTGCAATATTTCACCTTCATAAATCACACCATACCTTGAGTAGATCGTCAGTATGGTGACAAATGACAGGATATTCGTGTATTCTATATGAACAAACACTGATGAGGGATGGTTGCAAGAGGTGAATAATTGTAATTTATGCAATGGAGAAATTTTGTAAAACAAGTGCCAGGTGCTCTTTCTAGGAGTTGCCTTGCAGGTCCCAACATCAACTTAAATTTTTCGCTCTATTCATTTCTGGTATGAAAAATATGGCATGCAATGTAAACAAACATATTTCACCTTATCTTCGAGCCCGATATCAAGGTGAATATTAAATTGATCGCCTCTATGGAAACTAGGGTTTGAAACATTTTTCTCAAAAATGCTCATCAGTCAGCCCTTCTGGGATTGCTCTACTTGCTAGTTTCTATTGTATGGTAAAACGGATCGAAGACTTTGATTCAATTTGCCAAAGATATTTTGGTTCGAAGTATAACAAGGGACTAAAGAACTAAACAGATTCATGTAGACTTATGGGACTATATCGATGTACATTGGCAGAAAATATTCCGAGAAAATCTATAACTACAGCGTGCGAATTGACTTTCTCCTCTCAGAGGCATTTTTCGTTATACGCATGAGCAGACCAAGAGTGATTTAACTGGTGGTGTTTTCGTCAGAGAGGATTGGGGTTTTGGGATGGCGAATGCTATTCCTCCATAGAATCCTCTGGTGAGGGTGTGCGCATGCGTGGATTAACGATGCGATATCTCCCGAACCACTAGTGTTGGAGAATCGGAGTTTTTTGTAAGTTGTGTGATTTTGAGAGCACTTTTAGCCGCGAGTAGATTGCGCATGCGCAGAAGAGAAGTGACTGTTTTTGTGTAGGATGGGTTATGTTGGGAGTGCTGAGTCGATATTGTGAGGTTTTAAAAGAATATTCATGGCTATTCAGTGCGAGGACAAGTCCGTTTGGGGGATGTAGCGTTGTTTCCGAGTTGAAGTGTCCGTACTGTGGCCCTGGGGCTAATTTTGAAATTGATGATACCCCTTACAGGCATTTTTCATTATGCGCATGAGCAGACCATCAGTGATTTAACTGGTGGTGTTTTCGTTAGAGAGGATTGGGGTTTTGGGGTGGCGGATGCTATTCCTCCATAGATTCCCCTGGTAAGGTTCTGCGCATGCATGGATTAAAGATGCGATATCTCCTGAACCACTGGTGTTGGATAATCGGAGTTTTTTGTAAGGTGTTTGATTTAGGGAAGACTTGCAGCCACGAGTGGATTGCACATGCGCAGAAGAGAAGTGACTATTTTTGGTTTGGATGGGTTATGTTGGGAGTGCTGAGCCGATATTGTGAGGTTTTAGAAGAATATTCATGGCATTTCAGTGCAAGGACAAGTCAGTTTGGGGGATGTAGCGTTGTTTCCGACTTGAAGTGTCCGTACCGTGGCTCTGGGTCTAATTTTGAAATTGATGTGACCCCTTACGGGCATTTTTCGTTATGCGCATGAGCAGACCATCAGTGATTTAACTGCTGGTGTTTTCGTCAGAGAGGATTGGGGTTTTGGGTTGGCGGATGCTATTCCTCCATAGATTCCCCTGGTAAGGTTCTGCGCATGCGTGGATTAAAGATGCGATATCTCCTGAACCACTGGTGTTGGATAATTGGAGTTTTTTGTAAGATGTGTGATTTAGGGAGGACTTGCAGCCGCGAGTGGATTGCGCATGCGCAGAAGAGAAGCGACTGTTTTTAGGTTGTATGGGTTATGTTTGGAGTAATGAGCCGATATTGTGAGGTTTTAATAGAATGTTCATGTCAATTCAGTGCATGGACACAAGTCAGTTTGGGGGAAATAGCATTGTTTCCGAGTTGGAGTGTGCATACCGTGGCCCTGCGGCCCATTTTGAAATTGATATTACCCCTAACGGGCATTTTTCGTTATGTGCATGAGTAGACCATCAGTGATTTAACTGCTGGTGTTTTCGTCAGAGAGGATTGGGGTTTTGAAGTGGCTGATGTTATTCCTCCATAGAATCCCCTGGTGAGGGTCTGCGCATACGTGGATTCAAGATGCAATATCTCCTGAACCACTAGTGTTGGAAAATCGGAGTTTTTTGTAAGGTGTGTGATTTTGGGAGGACTTTCAGCCGCATGTAGATTGCGCATGCGCAGAAAAGAAGTGACTGTTTTTGGGTTGTACAGGTTATGTCGGGAGTGCTGAGCCAGTATTGTGAGGTTTTAAAAGAATATTCATGACAATTCAGTTAACGAACAAGTTAGTTTGGGGTATGTAGCGTTGTTGCCGAATTGAAGTGTTCGTACTGTGGCCCTGGGGCTAATTTTAAAATCGATGTTACCTCTTACGGGCATTTTTCGTTATGCGCATGAGCCGACCATCACTGATTTAACTGCTCGTGTTTTCGTCAGAGAGGATTGGGATTTTGGGGTGGCGGATGCTATTCCTCCATAGAATACCATGGTGAGGGTCTGTGCACGCGTGGATTCAAGATGCAATATCTCCTGAACCACTAGTGTTGGAGAATCGGAGTTTTTTGTGAGGTGTGTGATTTTGGGAGGACCTGAAGCTGCGAGTAGATTGCGCATGTGCAGAATAGAAGTCACTGTTTTTGGGTTGTATGGGTTATGTTGGGAATGCTGAGTCGATATTGTGAGGTTTTAAAACAACATTCATGGCAAGTCACTGTTAATGTATGTAACGTGGTCCTGAGGCGAATTCAGTAATAACTATATTCGGTAGATCTATATTTAATTACGTTCAGATTTGGAGAAGAGGCAATTGCGTTCCTAAAGGAGGTCCCATAAACGCATTTTTTTTTGATTTTCGGTAAAGCTAACAGCCAAACTGTACTAATAGCTATATATGCTAAAGGAACTCGAAAAAAAAGCACTGAAGTGAAGACAGTACTCTTTGGCGCGCGTGTTCTCGGTGGCTAATTTGAATTGAGTGATGAGTACTTCAAGCTTAGTCAATTGAGCGTGCCGGAGATCTACCCAAGAGATAGTGGACACCATTCACTGTCGGTTCGAAAATTAGCAGTGCTGTATCTAAGCTTCCGTAAGGATGGAGTAACACTGTTGAAAAAGAACACAACTGACTCTCCTTAGTCGCACAAGCTTCTAGAAGATTCTGAGGGATCTCCTTCGGAAAGACTTAGCAGGGTCAGTATAATCATAATCATGTATATTGCACGCGCGCCAAATGCAGATTGACTTAGCAATGAAAGAAAAAGTGTAAAAAAACATTGACGTGGGGTCAATCTGCTTTGGCGCGCCTGCTATATACATGATTATGATCATACTGACCCTGCTAAGTCTTTCCCAAGGAGATCCCTCAGAATCTTCTAGAAGCTTGTGCGACTAAGGAGAGTCAGTTGTGTTCTTTTTCAACAGTGTTACTCTATCCTTACGGAAGCTTAGATACAGCACTGCTAATTTTCGAATCGACAGTAAATGGTGTCCACTATCCCTTGGGTAGATCTCCGGCACGCTCAATTCACTGAGCTTGAAGTTCTCATCACTCAATTCAAATTAGCCACCGTGAACATCCGCACCAAAGAGTACTGACTTCACGTCAGTGCTTTTTTTTTATTGTTCCATATTCATTCAGCTTCATTGGGAGTACCAATTTAAGCAGATAGTACTTTTGGTTCTCTCATGATCGTAAGAAGGTTTAACTTATAAGGAAAAATATGAGAGAATAGTTTGGGTTGGTTCCTAAAAATAAAAAAGCAGTTTTGCATAAAGTTGGTATTTTTGAGAAACCTCATGTGCTTTCTGCCTGAATGAGTACTCATATTGGAGCCGATTGCGTTGATATTCGAAAGTGAATCATGACGATAAAAGCTAAAGCTTTTGGAAGAAATCAGCCAAATAGCAAATACCTTCTGTTATTTTCATTTGGACTTATAGGAATTTATTTGCACCCAAATTGTTGCGAATTTAATGAACGATAAATTCACAAAGAATCAGGTTTTTTTCAAATGACCATTGTTTATGTATATTGAATGGGGTGCAAAACTTTTTTCGTTAATTCCACGAAAAGCACAGAAAATTTAGTTATTGCTCTTCAAGTACCACTTACAAAAATTCAGATTTACTTGCACTTTTGCTGAATTAGTAATTTTTGTGACGATTTTGACTGACTAAGAGTGCTATTATGCAGCTTACTGACTAATTCACATTGTAATAATTCATGATTATCAATTTTGCTTGGCTTTTTTTATTCAGTCATGTTGAAACAAGTATTCCAGTGAATTTTTCACAATTAAGCTAACTAGTTTATAAAAATCCTCAACATAATTAATGGTGTTTGATGATTCAGAACATAACATGATGAATCTGAAAATAATTATTCGATCTTAAAGTGTACTGAAGCTACGTTATGTGAGAATTTGAAATTATCATTAAGCCCCATTATAAATGCTAAGGGACCTGAATCGTAGAAAGTCGAATTTTTGTGACCTTGAAGCTTCGAATACAGCTTCAACATGAAAAACGTAAACAACACACATCTGGAAATCATTGAAGGACGCAGAAATATCGGTTTGATGGTAATCGACATACGGAATAGTGTTGCCGGTTTTATTGACGCATGAATGTCGGGATGGTGTAATAGTAATATACATTTCGAATATACACTTCCTGACTGCAGCGCCACGAGTGGAGACAACACGAACTACAGTATACAAAAAAAGTACACGATACCGTCATTGGGACGTCATCGCCGTATTACAACGAAACGAACGAGGACGTTAAAATAAAGCGTTTAGCATTGACTTGCATTTCTGCGTCCGTATACAGACGCAGCAATGCGGTGGACGCAGAATTACATGTAAAAAACATAATGTATGGACGCAGAATTACAGGAGGGCTATAAATATATATATATATATATATATATATATATATTGACCTGATGTCCAATAATTCAAGTAATTCGATCACATGACTGTAAATGGTCAAATTGGTTTCAATTTGGGAGGAAGTTCAATTTGGCAAAGGCCTGAGGGAAACGCTTCTGGCAATCAATTTTCATTTGCTTCTCATGAAAGAGGCATTTTTCGTTTTTGTTCTGCGCACGATCCAATTAGCCCTTCACAAATTGGATCTTAACGAAAAATTGGAATGCAACAGGTTGCCATTACCAATAATTCAATTTCATCCTGTAATCGGAGACTGTCATTGATGTCCCCTTTCATACCTACAGAGGTTCACCAAATATAAATAAATACTAATGATATGTTTGCTTCATTTAAGGCGATTTATTCCAATACCATCAATTTTTAGCGACGATAACGCTTAATACCGGTCTCGATCGGTTATAATTTCCCCTCTTATGCTGTCATTTTGAAACACGTGGCACAGGAAAGCGTGGTTCTGTGATCATAGACGATTCACTCGTTACTGAAGTATGTTATTATTGTATGAAATGTATTCATTCATATATTTTTTCTACAAACGTCAAAAAATGACAAGGTTCGCGCATTGAAAACAATATGCGAAGTGACCCTTTTTTTCATTTTCCTTCGTTACCATGACACCGTGCGCGAAGTAGTGTGCGAAGTACTTACTTCGCACACTGCATGTAAACTATATGGAGTTTTTATATTTTAACCTTTATGTTCCTCAATCAAACAAACAAATGCCATTTTATTTTCATAGTTACAGTATTTACTTGATTTGGAAAAACGTTTTAAGCCAGTTCAATACTATTTTTCATATTAAGCTATGCATGTTACTTATTTTAGAACAATATTTTTGGCGTTTGTAGAAAAAATTTTGTTTGCATCTCATGCGCGAAATACTTTGGTGATCTCGACTATTTTTTTAACTCGGCTGCGCCTCGTTAAAAAAATCAGTTCTCGATCACCAAAGTAGCATTTCGCGCACTAGATACAAAAATAACTAATAAAAGCTGAGAAAACGGTATATATCGATGCTACATTCGATTATAAGAATGTTCAATAGAGGCTCTTGATTTCACGTCAGTGCTTTAACCAATTTTTTTTACTCGTTTTTGGAGCTCTTGTTCCTCGGAACAGAGTGCTTATCAATTTCGAATTTTTGATGAAAATGGTCTTAAACATGCTTAAACCCATTTGTTTCATTTCAACCTACGGTAAAACGAATAGGCGTCAGGAGCTTTTGCGCACATTTTGTATTGTTTACTCTCCTCTATTGGACACTCTTCTACGAATTTAGCATCGATATTATACCATTTTCTGAGCTTTTTTAATATATCAATACAATTCATACCATTTAAATGACATCGTAGAGAATCGTCTATGAATTTTTAATTCTAACATAATTATGTATTCTATTGGAATTGAAATACGAAAAAATTTACGCCTAAATTAACTCCAGGATTTGATATTCACGAAATTCCGCGAAAATTAGTGGGTCGGCATTCTATACGTGTTCACCCAGTTTTAATTGGTTCAGATTTATACATTTTGAGTTATAGAGGAAATAACAAGAAAATTTCTGATGAGTATAGCTCCAGAACAATTTAGCCGATTATGCCAATTAACGAACTTGAATGTTCGCATTCCATATGTCATCTGGGGCTTCTAAAATGAATTTCTGAACAAGTTCCGCGGTTAAAATTTTAGATTTTTTCGGTTTGTATCCTGTAGCTTGACATTTTAAAAATGCTCTCAGTTTTTGGTACTGGGCAATATTAATAATATTTTTAACAGACAAAGTTGATTGAAGCATGGAATAGTGGGCCCACAACGTCGAAGATTTCATTGTTTTAGCCAAGTCAGCAACATACGCCATCAGTATATTCTCATAAAAGGATACACTGTTGTTTTTTCCGCAAAAATCCATGAAGCGTTGGTACGCAAGTTCATACTTCTCTCTGGATTTCGCCAGAAGTAAATTAAGTGAAGCCGCGTTCGCGGCTTCCACTAGTTCACTAGTTCACTAGTGTTCATGTTTATTAATTCTTTTTTAACTCCTTATAAAATATAACGAATAAAACAAAATCATCTTGATAATTATTCTACTTTTGTCATAACAAAATAATTTCCATGGTAACCACTTCTATATTTCAATATGAACATAGAGAAACCTATTTAAACTTACTTGATTACATCTTGAATCAAATATTTTTGAATTAATTTTTTAAATGTAAATCAACGATCGAAGACAAAATAGTATGTATAATTCGTGGGAAAAGCATATTCCCAAATTCCTGTGTTACCAGATTCGTCGCTAAGCTCCTCGTCTGGTCATTATCACAGTCGTTTGGGAATATGAAGCTTTTCCCACTAATTATACAATATACTATTATCACATGATTACTTGAGAACAGAAACACATAGCGACTTGCAATTTTTGCGCGTATGTTCTGGGGAACATCGCGTTATAGTTTTGCCCAAATGTCTGCAACATTCGAATTTTTTGACAGAAATGGTCTCAAACGATTAAGTTCGACTCCCCAATGAAGAATTCGAGGTCAAATTTGATTCTGTCCGTCCGGCCGTCCGTCCGGCCGTTGCCACGATAACTTGAGAACGAAAAGAGCTAGCGACTTGAAATTTTCAGGGTAGGTGGCGCATCCCAATACGACGGACCAGTTCGTTAATGGGCATAATCGGCCCAGTGGTTTCCGGGTAATAATTTTGTTTTCAACCAATATAAATCCGATCGAATTGAAACTTGGTGGGTAGTTGTAGAATATGAACCTAAGCACGTTTGTGAAATTTTGTGCGAATCGTATGGCTAGAAAATTTAAAAAAATTATTAAAAAATATTTTTGTTGTCACGATAACTTGAGAACGGAATGAGATAGCGGCTTGAAATTTTCAGGTTAGGATGTGCACCAGAACGCGACATTTCAGTTTGTTTATGAGCATAATCTGCCAAACGGTTTTAGAGTTATAGCCATCTGAAATTTTCTGAAATTTGGTGGTTTTTTGTTCCTGATTAACTCGAAAAATACTGAACCGATTGAATTCAAACATGATTATTAGTTGTAGAATGCCAACGCAAAAGTGTTTGCAAAATGTGGTGAGGATAGCATTTGCAGAAAATTTTTAATAAATCATTGAAAATAAAAAAAAAAAATTCTATATATCAGTAACTATTCGTTTGAAATTGCTGAAATTTTGCAAGAGCCTTCATAACCTAACTCTACTGCCAACTTTCAAGTTTTAATACGATCGGTTAAATATTGTTGGAGATTCGAGCATTCTTGTGTGAGTTCAGTAGATGGGTGACCGTTGCCTCGATAACTTTCGAACGAAAGAAGATAGGGACTTGCGATTTTCAGGGTAGGTTGCGTATCCTAAAGGGAGAGTTGAGTTCGTTTTTGGGCATAATCGGTCAAACGGTTTCCGAGTTATACCCACCTGGAATATTATTTCCTTAATAACTCAAAAAATAAATATTCGATCGCATTGGTGCTTGGTAACTAGTAGTAGAAAATCAACATAAAGACGTGTTTAAAATTTTGAATGAACCGTACCCCTAGAAAATTTGAAAAAAATGACGAAAAAAAATTTTTTAAGAACCGTACCCCTAGAAAATTAAAAAAAAATCACGAAAAAACAATGGGTTCAAGCACTGACGTGAAGTCGGAAGCTTTTGCGCGTATGTTCTATTGTCCATTCTTCTGTATTGTGTTCTTCCATGGTAAATTCGAATTAAGAGTGTCCAATACAGGAGAATGGACAACATAATTTACCATGGTAAATTCGATTAAGGGTGTCCAATACAGAAGAATGGACAATAGAATATACGCGCAAAAGCTTCTGACTTCACGTCAGTGCTTGAACCCATTTATTTAGAACAACTAGAAATGAATATAACATGTCCTTTCAAGATGACATATATGAACACAGATCATGAAATTCATAGATATTAGATACAAATACGGACGCTAATTTTTGACTACAGCATTCTGTGAAATCAAAGAACTACGATTTAATACTGAAATTTTGAAAAATCATATCACTTTTAGTATTAGCTTGTTTAAAATGATATCAATAGATTTTTATGATGAAACTGCATCTTAAAAAAAATTGAATTTGAAATATGTAATGTAAAAAAAAATATTTTTTCGTCCTTCCGAAACTATCTGGCCGATTTTCCGGCCGGCCCGACCGAGCGGATAGAATCGATTTTGACCACTGATTCTCGATTCAAAATATTTATTTTTCCCCCTAATTTTGACATAATATAGAAAAAGCAGCCAAGCTTTCAATCGAAAAGTCTCACCTCAAAATATGCTTTTTTTAAATGTCGGTGGACTTTTGCTCAATAACGAACTTAACCGAGATATTTATCTCCCAAACCTACTCTGAAAATTTCAATGGTCTAGCACATTCCGTTCGTGAGTTATCGTGCTAACTGAGGGCCGGCCGGACATAATCGATTTTGACCACTGGTTGTTGATCAGTGGGTCGAACCAAATCGTTTGAGACCATTTTCATCCAAAAAATCGAAAATTGCAGACACTTGGGCATATTGATAAGCACTCTTTTCCGAAGAACAGGAGCGCCAAAAAATGGATTTTTGGGAGAAAATGAATGTATTCCATGCATTTGCACCGTGCTGTATAAGAATCACTGCATTGAAGTCAGAGAAAAGTACGAAAGTTCCGAAGATTCTATGTTTCCGCGCTCGTGTCGTGAAATTCATCCAGAAGGCTTCTTTTCTGGATGATTCACGCTGTTCACATTAAATATGTATTACCACAGGATCCTATTTTGCAGGCCCTCTGGCATGACAATAAAACACCAAACATCGTAATGATAAAATATGATAATATAGCGAAACATGAACTAATTTTCGAACACACATTGTTGTGAATTAATTCAACACGTGAATTAATAGAGGTATTTCTCATCCATATCAATATATGTACACGCTTTTCGTTTCAGTGAATGAATAAACTTCATGACATAATATTATTATACGTAACGGCTAAAGCATGGTTCTCAGAGCTACGACGTGTCGTTTGCGACAATACCCACTATCCAGATTTGTTTACTTTTTCATCGTGCAGTTGGGAAATTTCAATTTCAAAGTGGGCGTGTCGTGACAGATTTTGACAGATATGGAAGTGAATAGAGAGGAAGATAGGGGTTAGGGGAAGTTTTGTTTACTAGCTCTGGTTGGCCGAAATGCTTTCAATCAGGCTTTATAAGCTACGGTTGTTACACTTAATAATGGTGGATGAAGAGGACCTATTGTCACTTCGGAATACTCCAATCAAGCAAGTATGGGTGGGTTTTTTAAAAACATATAAATCATTCTCTTGGATTACTCTTTCGTTGAACGTTGAAATCTGATTCATAATTTGATATATTCGTAATGGAAAAGGGTCGACAATTTTTGAAACAAAAAAAAATAATAGTAGGATGAAACTCATTAGAAAAGGAAGAGAATATAACAAAAATGAAAGGAAAAATAATTTACGGGCGATCTGAGGTAGAGAAGTGAAAGGGGGTGAGTTTTTAAGTAGCATTGCACGTTTATTTCGATTTACGGCAAAACTACAAGTCCTCTTGAAAGAACATAAAAGGCAAAGTTGTAGGTAATAAAAAGATCTACAATTTTTGTTTTCATACTTTTTTCTCACATCCTCAAAATTTATGTGAAAAATCCAAATAACGATTTTTTTTTGGTTTTTGGCGCTCTTGTTCCTCGGAACAGAGTGCTTATCAAATTGCCCAAATTTCCGTAATTTTCGAATTTTTGACAGAAAATGATCTTAACGATTTGGTTCGACTCACTGATCAAGAATCCGTGGTCAAAATCGATTCTGTCCGGCCGGACCTCCGTTAGCTCGATAACTCCCGAACGGAATGTGCTAGACAATTGAAATTTTCAGAGTAAGTTTGGGAGATAAATATCTCTGTTAAGTTCGACATAAAAAAAGCATATTTTGACGTGAGAATTTTTGATTGAAAATTAGGCCTAATTTTGACATAATATAGAGAATAATGTCAAAATTAGGTGAAAAAATAAATATTTTGAATCAGAAAAATTACAGTGTATTTTCACATCAAGAGGTGAGTTTCCAGCCAAGTTCGTGAAAAAATTATTTTTGTAAAAGATAAAAATAAAAATCATAAACTTGGTTATTTGAATTTTTTACATAAATTTTGAGGCTTTGTGAAAAAAGTATGAATACTAAAGTTGTATATCTTTTTATTACCTACACCGAGAGAACGATTTCTTCCAATTGAAGAAAATTTCTTTGCATAAAACAAAGATCGACTTTAAATACGGCGCAACAAATATCGCAGTATTGAGTAAGATATTATTTCTTGCCATTTTTCTAAGAAACCTTATTAGATATTAAGAAATATCTGTGACTCATGTGGAACCAATATTTCTTCATGTGTAATAAATCATTGGTTTGTGTCGAAGGTGGCATTAGTTTACGCACATCATGCTTTTTGTGCAGAACGCTATCATATCTTTCATGGAAAGAAACCATCTATTCAAATACAACTTAAACTTCATTATCGTTAAAATATGAAATGTTTGAGAATAATTTATATATTATTAGTCAAACATGGGTATTCACTTCACCCAAAGTGATCTTTCTTCCATAGGAAGCTTGATATTTCTTCACTTGGAACAAATAATTGATTTGTGTTGAAGTGTTAATGAGTTTACATACATCATATTATTATGATCAGAACGCTATCATATCTTTCCAGGTAAGAAACAATCTATTCAAATACAACTGATACTTTATTATGGTTGAAATATATTTAATTGGTCAAATATGGTGATTCAGTCTACCCAAACCACTCTTTCTTAGGAAGCTCGATATATTTTCACGTGCAACAAATATTGATTTATGATGGAGTTTAATTAGTTTATCTATCCATTAATCCCTCTGTAGAAGATTTCATATATTTTCGAATAAGAGACCATTCGTTCGAAAACAACATCATCATTAGTGTAGAATGTATAGTAATTTTTGTATGCAGATTCATTTATTTATTCGAGTAAGGCTACTTAATGCTACCAAAATTATCTTTATTTACTGGGTGTTTCTAAATATATACACACAGTAAATGCATTTATTGGGGTTTCTTAATATATTTAGAAACCACAGTTACTGTTTTTTCCCAAATAAAGATAATTTTCGTATAACACTGAATAGCCTCACTCGAATAAATGAATACATCTTAAAACAAAACTTACTATACCTTCTACACTAATGGTGAAGTATCAGTTGTTTTTGAACGAATGGTTTCTTTTTGGAAAATGTATGAAATATTCTACAGAGGAAGTTACAGATAGATAAATTAATTAAACTTCATCATAAATCATTATTTGTTGCACGTGAAAATATATCAAGGTTCCTAAGAATGAGTAGTGTGGTTAGACTGAATCACCATGTTTGACCAATTAAATATATTTTAACCATTGTTCATCTGAAATTAATGTAATCCTGACATTGAAATTTTTTGCTAATACAACTCTGAGTAAGTTCCCCTGAGAATTGGTGGAATTTTGTATTGGTTGAATATCATTAAAAAAAAATTCTCCCCAATTCCAAAAAGCAGTAACTAGGACAGAAGGGAGCTCACAGAACAACAAAAATATATAGAATTGGAAATTACACTTTTTCAAAACAACACCTCTTCAGTCAAATTATGATCTGAAGTCATGACATGAAAAAATTAAGCACAAATGTATATCGTTTTGCATGAACGGTCTATTTTCTTTTTATCAAAATATTATAGTTAAGTGTTGCACCATTATCTAATTTTGAAAACGAACCGATCCATTAAACTGATCAAAGCACTGAAAAATTATAAATAGGCCAGGTACAGAAAGACATAAAGTCATAATGAAAACAATATATTTTCTGTAATTTTATCACAACACATAAACAAAATGAACATCAGGAACATCAATATAACAAGAACATATGAACGAAAACGAAGGGTTACTCAGAAGTCTGAAGGCGTAGTTCGACATTCATAATTCTTTGAAATAATATAACTCAGGAAATATCAAACACACTCAAAACATATTTACCTCCAATTACCTTATGTGCATTCAATGGTCTCTGATCTTTCACATTTTTGAAATTGATAATATCAAATTGATAACCATTTGCGTCGATTTCTATTGCTTTCATATATGGAATGATATGTTGTCACAGTTGTTATCAGCACTTCCATAGTAACTTTTTTTGGGGGTGTTAGTTGTGCTGGACCTACTGCCCTCCTCAATGAGCCTTGATGGTTGTTCAACATGTTTTTTATGTGTTTATTGAGCGCACTTATTGTATTGAACGAACTTTCGCATGATAAATAACCGCATTCATACGCCTCCAAAAATCTATGTGACCCTCGTATATGGTTTATATAATTAAGATGGTTTGAATATATTTTGAAACATGAACTACAGTAAAAATTTTTTTTGAGGAAGCTAAGCTGTCATTCAACTGAATTAATATCATATCTTTAACATCTTCATAAACTTAACGGAATAAAAGAAATGTAGCTCGTCTTCCATGAAAAATAAACTCTGTTTTTCAACTAAATATAAATACAAAATCTTTGGTACCTATTCATAACTGTAAAGAACACAAAATATTGAAGATTCAGCATAGAAAATTATTTATATACCAAATATATATTGTCTTTATCTAACCCTATTAACTATATCTACAATACCAGGTATTGGTTTATCCCACCTTGTTTTGATTTTGTAAATTGCACTCTGAATAAAATACCATACATGTTCAGCCTCGGTTTGGTATTGAATGTGCAGCACATGGTAGAACATAAAGCACACGTCTATTGCTTTGAGAATTGTTTCAGTTTCATAGAGTTTACCATTGTAATATACAAAATTTTTTTCTACCAAAATCCCACTGCTCTGAACTATGATGAATGGGCCCAGCTGAAGTCCCAAGGATTTTACTTTTTCCCTTCTAGAAATAATGGCATTTTCAATATCTCCAGGTAACTAAAACAGAAAACAACTTTGCACATTCATGTGTAGAAAATAGAAATAGTATAGAAATTTTACCTCTACGCGTAAAATGAGGGCTTCTCTGATATCTAAAGTCTTCGGCCGCCACTGCTTGTTCCCAAGTTTTAAACAACATTTGGTTGTGCATGGCAATAGACAAGCAAGCAGTGAAAAAAGAGTGTAGTGAAAATAGTCTGCAAAAAGTTTCAGCTCATTAGTATTGTTTGCTATCTATAAAACTTATACATTTTTGAATTGACTTCAGGATTATCTTTCTTCCCCTTATTTTTTTCATTTGAAAAGGAATTAGTGAATTAATTGTAAGTTAGGAAAAATTTGTTAACAATGTGATGAATTTTAACATAAAAAATAGAATTTTCAAAACAACCCCATAAGCATAAAATCAACTTATTGTAACAATAGGAAGGTAGGTACTACTCAAAGTCACGAGGGATCGTATAACACCAAAGAATTACCCAAATTCAGTGGCGTAGCGTAGGCCCCCGCAGACCCCGTGATGCGGGGGGGGGCCCGGTACTAAAGGGGCCCCCGTACGATTGAACTTGTGGATTCGCGGGGAGGGCCTCCGAATTTTGCGCTACGCCACTGCCCAAATTCATAATACCTATTGCGTAGAAGAATATTTCATACGTATGATATTGTATTAAACGATATTTTGTTTTTAATTTGAGACCAATGGGTTAGTACGGCATAAATATTCGGTTATACTGCATAGCTGATATTAAATATTTGTGTTTTCTTAGACTCGAGTACAAAAAAGGAATGAAATATTTCTCCAATCGGATTTGTTACATTTCTGACCTACATCATCAACCTACATCAAAAGTAGAAACATCAGAGAAGTAATTCGGAATAACGAGACTAATTAAGAGGAAATACCTACTAGGCGACACAAATGCACCCATAGTGCAGTTAGATACTTGCGTTAGAGTTTTAAAATTACCAATAATTACCAAAAAAATTTTCCACATTTCCCCTTGTAGATCAGTCGAATTTTCTCTCAAAACAATTAGGCAAATAAGATAATGTTTCAAAATTCCTACTTACCTTCAAACAAATGAACCATTTCTGGCAATCCCCATTCAACCAGTAAGTTGGAAATATTTTCACTCATAATTCTTTATTAACCGTTGCACTAACACAGAAGAACAAGCAAAAGTCAAAATAGATGATGATGATGAGCGATGGCCGATGGACAAGTTTATGCCTGCGATAGCGAGATAGATGTTACTATATAGGCCGTAGACTTACGATGAAAGTCGGGGTGACTCGATTACGCCGAAAACATTTGCACGTGTTAGTGGCGAAGAAAGAAATATCGAATTTATATGCCTAGAAACAGGATACGATCAATAGGAAACAATGCCAGGGTAAATGGGAAGAAATCATATTTTGGAGAGAACTCAATATTCTTAACTTCCAACAGTAAATTTCTTCCAGTGGACATTACCGAATAGATATATTTTCTCTAAGAAATATTGTGTACTATGCACAATGTACGAAGTATCCATAAAGTGATAATATATTTAAGGGAAGGATATAGTTCATTCTGCAGTAAGATATAATATGGTTCTAGGGAACTATATGATTCAGTGAGAAATATAGCACGTTTCATATAAACAAATCGTTTCTAAGAAATTATTGAGTCATTGGAAAAATATGCATTTTTTTCGAGCTACCGTCATATATTAATGACCAAGAACATTTACTAATCCATAAGAAATATGACCCGAAGAAATCGAAAATGTTACTCCAAACATATTGTTCTCTCTGTGTACTACTTTGCCATTTAACTTTCTCCATAGGACTTGTAGTTTCGCCGGAAACCGAGATAAACCTTATTTTACCCTTAAAAACTCACCCTCTTCCAGTTCCCGACCTCAGATTACCCGTAAAATAATTTTTCCTTTAGTTTCCGTTTATTATTTTTTTTTAATTTTTATCATATTCAAATGCTTCATTCAACTGGTCTATAAGGATTAGAGATCAAATTCAGACTAGTGAGTTTTGCCGTTCACAAAATTTCAGGTGCAGCAGACATGTTGGGAATCTACTTGCCGAAACCATAAATGTTGGAGGGCTAATTCTGGTTAGGGCTAGAACAGATAATTCTAAGCGGAATGTGGAATCTAAAATTTCTCGAGGTTGTATAAAATTGATAAGATATGATCATACTGAAACTCCTACGTATTCCGGGGAGACCGATCATAAGCTCCACTCCAGTGACAGATCTTATTTGATCACTGCTCAGTCTTAGGAGATCTTGGGTAGGTGAGATATTGTCTCCTCTCATTAATTTCTCACTACATCTCAGGACCGAGGAAAGATCTCAGAACCCAGTTCAGCTTTGTTTCCTCACTAGCAAAGGGTACGTACGACGATGGAGCTGGTTTGTTTTCTTGGAAAACTCTCAGGGTTTCTTCTAGCTGTAATAGTTTTGGTGTAATGTCTGCTACAAAGTTTTCGTTGATCAAAATTTCTTGAAAATCTCGGTAGGGTTCTCCTGGAGATCGCAGATCTCTCCCGAACATTAGGTAAGCTGGGGAGAAATTGGTGCTGTTTGTAACAGTTGTAACGAAGTGATTTTCGTTACTGTAAATTAAAATACGAATTGCAATTATTCATTACCATGCACCGGAATAATTGTAATTCAGACCAGTCGAGACCACGGGTTAATCCAACATTTTGTTGAAATGGATAATGGTTAATTTTCGGAATGAAAATTCCCGGAGAAATTCAATTATTTATTTCATTTCAATTCCATTCAGATTGTTTGAGATCATTCAAGAAACAGAGCCTATGTGGAAAAAACTATAACGCGATGTTCCCCAGAACATACGCGCAAAAACGCGATACGCGGGCCCTTAGCTCTCTCCGCGAGTTTTTTCGACATGTTGTTGTAGTTTTCAGTCGTTTGAACAACGTAAAAAAATTGGTTCAAGCCCTGTGGACAGGAGCTTTGGCGCTCTAATTCAAACTTTGACAAATCATATTATCTCCGAAATTATTGGTCTATGGGGATGATATGAATGGATTCTTACGATATAAGTGCATAATGAAAGAAATTAAATTCAACCAGACCGATTCTCCCCAATAACGAACTTATCCGAGATATTCATTCTTCAAATCTATTCTGAAAATGACTTTATATCAATTATAACTTAGACAATATTGCAGTTTTGTTTTTACTGGAGATATTCTGACCATAATTTGATGTTGTATTTTGCCAAAGAATATATTTCCATCATCATAATATGATAATGGAATAATCCATATTATTCCATCATCATAATATAATGATGGAATAATTCATATTATGGATTATCCACCGGCATTATATTATCACCTTAAAAAAAAAGTACAGCATTCTATGAAAACAAAAGAAGTACAGAAGTACGATTCATTATTGAAATTTCGAAAAATCAACAAAGTATTAGTTTGTTAGAGTTGAAAATGATACCAATGGATTTTTATGGTGAAACTGCATCTTGAGAGGAATTACATTTGAAATTTGTGTTGTAAAAAAAACTGTTTTTTCGTTTCTCCGAAACCATCAGGCCAATTTTGCCCAGTAACGAACTTAACCGAGATAATTATCTCTTAAACCTACTCTGAAAATTTCATATTATTATACAAACGAAAAATTAAAAACTTTTTTTGATACCTTCTTGCAACCCGATCGAAACAAAACTTCGCATGCATATAGAAGCCATTATTTTACAATTTGATGCTAAATTTCAGATAGATCGAGTGATCGGTTTCGGAAATATTCATAAAAAATCTTTATACTAAAAAGGGCCATAATTCTGAAACTGCTTGGTGGATTTCGCTCGTAAACGAACTCGTCCGAGATATTATGCTACAAACCTACCATCCAAATTTCAAACCTCTAACTCCTTTCGTTCGTGAGTTATCGTACATACGGCAGGCCGGACCGGCCGGACAGAATTGATTTCGACCACGGATTACAGACATTTGGGCCAATTGATAAGCACTCTGTTCCGAGGAACAAGCGCGCCAAAAAATTTTCAACCTTATTTGATCTCAAATGTTCTAGAAGGTTCTAGATAACCGGAAATCGATGATCGACCAATGAGTGGTCTCGCTGGCCCTCCTCCATCCAAAATTTCCCGAAAATGCCGACACGTGACTTCCGTTTTCGGAAAGTCTATAAATTGGCTACGTGCAGCCCTTTTCAGGCTTCTTGCGTGATTCTCCGAACAGTTTAGATATTTCTTCCGATATTCTCCGATTGATTCTCCGATTAATCTTGTAGTTTTTGGTTTAGAACGTACCTTTTGAGTTTATTTGTTTTAAAGAAGTTTTCCTTTTGTTTTAAGTTCTATTTATGAGAAAAGACTGCGAAAGTGAGAATCAGTGAAGTGGAGCAAATCCAAATAAGTCGTTGGTCGTGTCCAACCGACCGGTGCCACATATTGCGTATATTCTGATCAGACTTCGTAGTTATTCACATTTAACTTTGAATCGCCGTAAAACATACACCGCACAGCATCCGTCGGGGTTGCAATTTTATTTCTGTTCTTGACTGTTCACATCGATGGGCGGCCTCGCTTTGTGAGCGTTTGAGACGGAGTTAGTTGCAGGCCCGAGTACCCTTCAGCGAGCTGAGTCGGGGCGGTGACACCAAGAGAATAAGGACCAAACTCTCCGACGTCACAAGGGCCTGACGTCACCACTGCGAGGTATACTACTCTATGGGTTCGAACTTCGAAATTCTAAGTACTAAAAAAACATGTGGCATATCTTTGCACGGGTCTGCCTGGCGACTTTCTTTGCTTTTAGTTAGTTCCAAACTTTCATTTGGTTTAGTACATTCTTATGTGCCACGATACAACTGTTTGCTTGTGATTTAGTTTAAAAGGAATAATTTGTGTGCTATTAGTGCTATTAGTGTTGTGTTCTACTGGTATTTATATTTAAAATGCCGTATTCCTGCTGTGTACCGGCATGCCGGGGAAACTACAAAAATGGACCAAAGGTTCACGCGTTCCGTTTTCCAACGAATGCTGCCATGTCTGCTAAATGGGTTGCAGGTATTCACAGGAAACATTTTTCTCCATCGAAGTTCAGTAGGATTCGTGAGTTACATTTTGTCAAGGAAAATATAATAACATGTTCTACTGCAACGAATTCAAAAACCGGCGAAACTATAACCGTAAATTTAAAAATTCCTAGATTAAAATGTGATGCCATACCATCTCAACTCCCCAACTGTCCTTCCTATTTATCAAAAAAACTCAAATTGCGTCTTAGTCGTGATGAAAAACTCCGGGAATTGGAAAATGCAAGTTTTGCAAAAGCCATTAGAAACAGTAAAATCTAATTCGAAACGTGTCAAAAGACATTTTCATACTCTAATTTTGAAGAGTTTCTTTCTGTTTTTAACTCGTTTGAACTACCTGGAAGCTGGTTCAAAATAAGTGACATTCAAAAAGATACATTATTTAAATTAAAATATTCTCCTGGGCCTGTTATAACATACTCTGTAATAATAAACCCTGATTTAAAGGTTGAAACATTTTTGTATGCCAAATACAAATATACCGAAATGAATTTAAACCGGATTCGAAAACCCCTTTCACTTCCAATAATATAAATGAAGTGAAAGATTTGTTACACAGTATAGACAGAAATGCTGGAGAAAATGGGCCTGCAAAAAGCGATGAAAATGAAAATGTTTTAAAACACATTTCTGGCTTATTAGATTCATTGGTGTTGAATATATCAGATCTGGGGGAAGACAGTTTTCAAAATAATTCTGCGTTAGCCGGAGCATTATCTTTTCTATCCGAGCAACTAAAATTACATACATCAAACAAGGCAAAATATCGTTATTCCAATAATACTATTATTTTAGCCTCGATCCTTGTAACAATAAGTCCTCATGCTTACAACTACTTGAGACATTTTAGTGTACTTATCTTACCTCATCCAAATACAGTAAAATCAGTTTGTAGTTCTTTATTAACTGACCCTACAATGGGAGAGAGAAACATATCTTTTAACTATGCGAAAAATCTATTTCAGTTATTATCCGACCGTGATAAGCATGTAATATTATTAGTAGACAAAATCCATATCAAACCATTCCTTGATTATAAAGCAGGACATTTTGTTGGAACTGCTTATAATAATTCCAGTTTAGCAAATTCTGCGTTTGATTTTATGATATTCAGCATTATGTCAAACGTAAAAGTAGTTGTTCATATTGGTCCTACCTCTAAAGTTGACCATCTTATGTTATATTCATTAATAAAGAAAGTCATAATTAAGTTAGAGGAAATTGGATACAAGGTATTTTGCGTTATTAGTGACAATAATGCTGTATACAGCAAAACAATGAGTAATTTTGCTGATAAGAAAAGTTTAAGTATAGTTGTTGTATGGGTTTTGCCTTGAAACTTCGTTTTTCCATGATCAAATCGAATGGGGTGCGAAAAAGGGCTCAGTTGACGACTGGCACTCTCTTTGAACAAAAAGCCCATCAATAATTTTGAAAAAACCTCCTTTTTAACGTTAAAACAACGCAAAACTCTGATAGAGTATAAGGTACTGTGGCACAACGCGCTGCCTCCCTGTAGTGACGTCACGCGAGAGTCATCGGTCCTTATTATTTCGGTGTTAACGGTCGGGGCGAGTATTCTCGATTGGATACTACCTGACTTTGGGGCTGAAGTCTTGTGCAGTGGCGTGCGGTGAGGTATACCGTCTCCGTCAGATTCGTCACTCGTATTCCTGTCATCAACTACTCGCATCGATGGGCGGCCTCGCTTTGTGAGTATTTGAAACGGAATTGAGTGTGAGTCCGAGTGTCTTCCAGTGGATTGAATCAGGGAGAGCGCCCGTCAGATACGAATTGGTTGCTACCTGACTTCGTTGCTGATCCACACCCGATTAACGGACCCTTATTCTAGTGTAGCAATATTGGTGTCGTTAGTTCTGATCAGAATTACAGTGTGGATCTGTATACACGTGCCAACACTCTCAGTCTTATTTTCATTCACTGATAGTTACTGTGTATGCTCTCATAGTCCGATAATACCCGCCCCATTTCCTCACCTCCGCTTTCACCCCGTATTAACTAGTAGTGTCCAGTAGTTTAGTTCACGTAATTTTCATTTACCTTAGGTAGCCTGTGTCAATACGCTTTGCTTTATTCAGTTCGCTACTGGACATCTCATTTTTCGATATAAACAGGATGGACATTATATCGCTGTCCGCCCGGCCGAAGTTAGTTACACCTTATACTGTCTTACATTGTTTACCTGTATTTCTACTCCTACCCGATTACTCTGGCCTTGTAGACCACTGTTGATACTGTATATAAATATTGTAAATAAAACTATAAATAATCACTGTGTATTTTACTGCCGCCATCCTACAGTGTCGGACTCTGTTCGCTGGAAGAGACCAAGATCCATTAATCGCTTCCACCCTAGATTAAATCGAATCCTTCTCCACTGTATAAAGGTTACCCAGGTACTAAAATAAGTGCAAAACCAATTGCAACTGACGCCTGAACAAGTATTGTAAAGGAAGGTTGCAGCAAACCCCAGAAAAGGTCGTCACACAGTTGAAATCATTGCAAATCTTATGGCTGGTAATTTTCCTGGCGACTTTCGATGGTATTCTTCTACTTGGATTGCCAATTGAGTTTTTATATCTCGGTTATTTTTTCCACTGGATTTGCTTCAGGGTGGTAAACCAGAATTAAGTGATGCTCTATGCCCATGCAGAGGGTAAGCTTTTGCATCACTGCGCTAACGAATTGTACTCCATTATCTGAGATAATCTTCCGAGGAGGGCCGTAACGGAGGCAAACTTCATCTAATAAGATGGTGGCATATTGGGCTACTGATACCGTCTTCAGCAGAAATAGTTCCACCCATTTCGTTGCTATATCTTCTATTATCTGTATCCAACGATATCCCTCCTCGGTTTCGGGTAATGATCCTATGAGATCAATTGCGATTACCTCGAATCTTTGTTTTGTTGATGAGGTTACGACTAGACTGGCTGGTTTGGTATTTGCAGCCTAATATTTGTGGCATGGTACACATAGTTGCACATACTCTCGAGTGTGTTTTCGTATGTTCGGCAACTACAAGTTAAGGAGGATCCTTTGTAAGGTTTTCTCGACTCCATAGTACTCTGCTTCGTCATGATTTTCCTTGAGGATGTCCCGTAATATTGCAGGAATCACTTCATCGTTATCTCTATCTTGTGGATAGTTGTACAATATTCCTTGGGAGGTTACATATCCTTGTTGCGTCCAGCTGTGGGCTTCTTCTGGGTTGTTACCTTCTAGTGTTTGTATGATTGGTTTTTATTCAGGAACTTCATGTTGCTGTTGATCTGCATACTGATTTTAGGAAAGTCTAAGTGTATAGCCGCATAATCGTGCATTCCTATTTCGTCTGCAGGTCGTTGAGGCCTAGATAAAGTGACGGTGATTACATTGGCTTTTACGGGAGCATATTTGATTGATAGGTTGTATGGTTGCAAATGTGAAGCCCACCGCACCAGACGTCCACTTGGTGTATTGATACACAGGAGCTATTTTAAGGGCTGGTGGTCGGTCACAACCACGGTTGTGGAGTCCTTGAGGTAACCTTGGAATTTTGCCCAGCCAAATATTATAGCCAATGCTTCTCGTTCTGTCGTGGAGTAGTTTTCTTCCGCACTAGTGAGCAGTCGGCTGGCGTATTCAATAGGTGTTTCGTCTATTCCCTCCCCCTGGAACAGGACAGCTTCCAGAGCATATTGACTTGAGTCTGCTCGTAGGGTGAATGGTTGCGAGTTGTCAGCCTGTTGGTAGATCGGAGTAGTAGTTAGTCTCTCCTTCAGCTCCTGGAAGGATGTTTGCTCTTCTTCACCCCATGTCTCATTTAACCCAGGTGCGTTCTTTTTGGTTAAAAAGCTTAAAGGCCCTACTATTGTGCAGAAGTTATCATCGAGAGCTCGAAAATTTGCAGCAGAATTATAAAAACCCGAAATAAAAGGCAAAGAAAACTCCATCTAGTGCAAAAATAGATATTCCAATTGAGTTGTCCTGTTTGAATTGACTTACGTGCCCCGTGTCTCTTCATCATCATCAGAAGGTAGTAGTATTTCATTAATTATCTCAAACTAGAAAATCAATACAAGCAAATAAGAGATCACTGCCAACTATTTAAATAGAAAACGTCAATTTTGACATTACTAACTCGAAGTTAACGATTTACCACTGCCATTTTCGGGATTTAATTGATATAGTTTTAACTGGATTAAGCTATAACTCTTGAAAGTGCAAGACAAACTATCAATTTAACCCTGGGGTAATACTAATATTTAACTCTGAGTTAATTAGGATAACCCGCATTCATGCAAGTGGCCCTAAGAATGTTTACCTTGTCCTGCAAATAATTTTATAAAAGATGTCTGTCGAAGTAATGTTAGGCCTCAGTTTATAGTTTATAAAATAACTTTTGGTACATTCAATTCAAGTCATTTTCAGAAATTCTCTCAGTTAAATATGATCAATTGAGAATTTTTTGAAGGGGGGCATAATGTTGTGGATATTTTTTGATGATTTTACTCTGTTAATAAATATAATATTTTCCATGAAGTGGAGTCCTATCACCACTGCTCTAGAGCCTGGTCATGGATGAACTTGTGGAAAGGCTTCAATGCTCAGACATACGCTGATGACATAGTGATAACTGTTAGAGGCAACCAGGAAGACATACTGAGTAGGTGAATGTAAGCTGCCCTCAGAATCACCAATCCTCACATCAAAGTGTTGTGAGGAAGAAGGGCTTAATGTAAATCCTTCCAATACTCTGAACCTCTCCAATGGCGGAGTATTACTAGAAAGTAAACTCAACTGGAGAAAACACATAAATAAAATGCTTTCCTAAGCCACAGCAGATATGTGGGCCTGCAAAAGGCTATTTGGGAAGACATGGGGCTGAAACCAGAAATGGCATTGTGATTATACATAGCAGTTGTACGCTGCATTGTCACCAAGGCATCCTTAGCATGTTGGACTAAAACTGATGAGACCATCACACGCAGTCGGTTGCAGAAACTGCAACGGCTTGCCTGTGTTGGTTTCACAGGAGCTATCTATAATACTGCCACAGCAGTGCTTGAGGTCATAATTAATCTGTCTCCCTTGCACTTACTCGTAAGGAAATGTAGCCTGCTGGAGGCAATAAGAATTTCTCGTAGTGGGAAACTCCTACCTAGTAATAGTGCAAGACATATGAGGCTACAGGACCAACTGGCAACCTTGGCAAAGCTATCAGATGCCGAACATATGCTATTTAGAAATACCCTTTGCAAAGTTCATAAGACACCATCTGAGTGCGGTGCGCCTCTTTAATCGATTGAAAAAAATGTCAACCATTTGGTAAACAGATAGACCAAAATCAGATTATCGTGCAGGTATTGGGGTATATGGACTGAAACTGTGGATCTCTGTGCCCGTGGAACATGAGCTCTCTATCTCAGGTAGACACACTAGCTGTCTACAATTGTGCTCAAGATTGTCTGAAAAAGAACCTGAAGGGAGCGTACATCCATATTATTACAGACAGCCAGGCACAGTGAGAGATCTGGAATCACCCATCCAGGGTTCCCTACTGTCCTGGGTATACGGGAATAACATACAAAAGTGGTCAGAGGCAATAAGTTGACTCTTCTATGGGTGCCAGGGCACTGTAGTATTGAAGGCAATGAGAACACCTGCTGGACTACTGAACTTCTGTGGGCTTGGAAAATACCACTAGAGGGCAGCGGTCCAATAATTGGAGTTAAATGACAGAACAGCTCTTTGGAAAAATACTCCAATGTCTTGCACAGGCGAAAAGATTCGTGGATTTCCCACGATCCTATACCCGAAAACTCCTGCAGCTGCTACGACCTGGGGACCTATTCTCGGCCATTCGCAATTTGCACGATCGTGCGCATCTCTATAGCAATATATAGCATATGCGACCGATCGTTAAAATTGCGAATGGTCGAGAATAGACCCCCTGAGCTTCGGGTAATGGTGGGACTGGAGACAGGGCACTGTCGGAACAAATACCACTTGTACTGAATGTTCAGGCCAGAAGATAAAATATGCTGGCTCTGTGGATCGGAAAAGGAAACTGCCGAACATATAGTTTGAAAATGACTAGAGCTGGCTAGCGTAGGAATTTTACATATGGGCGAGTCAGTTCTAAATGCTCAACATGAGTTATCGCTAAAGCGCCAAAGGACGTCATCAGGTATGCTAACATCATTGACAATGGCCTTAGGATTGAAAAAGTAGAGTAATAGAACAAAATATCGTATCGGTAGCAGTTCTGAAGGGCTGGACCTAGCCACACGACTCCGTTATAACAATAATATTAATTATATACCTAGTCGGAGGAATTTTCTCTGGTTTAATACAAATATCGTTAACCTCAATAACAAAGATGAAGAAATTTTGAAAAAAAATCTAAATTGCAGAAAAATTTAAAATTCCTTTTTTCCATTCGCGATGAATGTCACAATCCTAATGAACGCTTCTAAAGACTGTCTATATCATTGACCTTTTATTCAAATAAACAAAATTCAAACACATAGGGTTAGCTTCTGTTTTTTTCCATACAAAGTCGGAGAACAGAACTATATAGAATGAGTATCAAGGATATAAACTGCCGAGGGACTCGTGGAGGCATTATCCATAAGATTGGTCAAGCGGAAATGGAACAAGGCGAGCAAATAGAAAGATGAAAGGTAGCGGTTTTTCCGGAGTTTGAAATTCATATATTCCGATATGTCTGAGAAGGTTTCATATATTCGTCATTTCACGGGAGATAACAAGAATCCGGAACAAAAAGGAGCATGGATATTTATTGACGTAGGTACTAGCTGACCCGTTGTCCTGCCCGAACATTGACATTTCTTCTATCAGCGAGTTCAGCAAACGGCTTTTCATTATTAGAATTTTATGATAACTATGTTTTGACATATAAATGACATAATTTGACGGATGTTTTATATTTCAATCTTTCCCTTTTCCGCGCATGTTCTGGAGAACAGCGTGATTAGCGACATTTTGCCGAAACCTCTCTAATTTTCGAATTTTTAGCCGAAAATGGTTCCAAACGATTGAGTGCTACTCAAAGATGAAGACTTCGAGGCTAAATTTGATTTTGTCAAGGCATTGCCACGATAGCATTCGAAAGGTAAGAGATAGCGACTTGTGTAGGTATGGCGTATCTGAATGCGATGGTGTTCGATAATGGGTATAATCAGCCAACGGTTTTCAAGTAGGTACCTACTTATTTTGTTTTCAAACAAATGAAATCCGATCGAATACAAACTTGGTAAATAGTTTAGGAATATCGATACGAAGACGCAGGAACGGGCTGAAGCCAAATTTTTTTGGGGGGGGGGGAACGAAAACGTGCATTGAAGGATTAGATGAAGGTGACGGAAGGAGGGGCTCCCAACTGCTTTGAACATTTTTTATCCAACTGCTTCGAAATTTTTCGAACTGCTTCAAAATTTTTCCAACTGCTTTGAAAATTTGCCAACTCCACTCAACATTGAGGGGGATCAACTTCCCCACCCAGGTAATGTACAATAGTTATTCCGTTCGTAGGACTGCCAATTTGCAAGAAACCCAGTAGCAAAAACATCAACTTGTACAAAACTGCAGTTTCAATTTCGTCTTGACTTGTGTGTACAGAACTCAGTCAGTGAGAAACCTGGAAGTTGACTAACAACTAGCTACCTTCAAGATTTGAATAGCCAGATTACTAATGTAATTGTATCCAGCGATTTCAACTAGAGATATATAGACTGGAAAAACCTACCAAATAGCCCAATGGATGAATACTCAAGCTTGCTGTTGGACTTCATCAATGATTCTGCCATGCACCAAATAGTTAGCGAACCTACCAGGTTCCATAGCGGCAATAGAATATCCACTTTCGACTTGGTTTTGGTTTCATCTCAGGAACTTGCGGTCAATTTAGAGCACTTACCACCAATTGGAATATCTGATCACGAGGTCCTGAAGTTCGAAATGCAGGGAATAAAACATTCAACACTCCGCAAGGAGACGAAGACCAGAAGTGTTGTTGATTTTGGAGCTCTAAATGCTGATCTGAGTGACTTTGATTGGTCAAGTGTGTTGGTTCATTCTTCGGTGGAGGAAAATCTGAGAATTTTTCATAGCTTTTTATTTGATCTAAAATTGCGTCATACTACCACAAAGAATTTTTTCGCCTTTCCAAGATGACCGTGGATATCCACCCCTCTTCAGAGGAGGATTCATAGAAAAAGAAGAATTTGGAGGAAATATAAGTTGACTAAATCGTCGGAGCATAGAAAACTTTCGAATGACCTTAAGTCAGAGCTGAAAAAGTTGGGAAAGTCTTATGGGGATGGGTTGATAGGTAGTGGCAACTCTAAGCGCTTATGGAAATATTTACGAAGCCATATCTATAATAAAGTAACAACACCAAAAATTCGTTCTTTTGATGACACATTTTGTCGAGATGATAAGGCTGCAGAAATTTTTGCCGACAATTTCTCGGAATCATATGTGGATGAGGATGATTCATTTCCAGAGGTGCGTGGAATACCAAGAGTGTCACAGCAAATTGCGTATATAAATTTTAGCCAGGATGATATACTGAAGAAGTTGGTGAGACTGAATGTTCGTAAGTCGCCTGGGCCTGATGAGTTGACAGCGAGAGTATTGAAGAACTGCTCCAGTTCATTAGTCCTTCCTTTATCCATTCTGATACAACAGTCTTTCAACAGCGGTACATAACCTTGCGCCTGGAAAAGTGCAATTGTGACACCACTGTACAAAAAAGGACATACATTCGATTCGAGAAATTTTTGACTGATTAGTCTGACTTCTGTGGTCGTCAAAATTATGGAATCGATTCTGGTCGACAAGATACACCAGTTTGTTGGACCACTTGGTATCTTACCACGTGAAAACATGGTTATACCCCTAAGAAATCCGTTGTTACCATTTTACTGTGCGCCCTAGGTTACTGGACGAAGATGCGGGACCGAGGAAAATGCGTGGATGTACTTTACCTCAATTTTATTAGTAGTTTTAGCTTCACCGTGTTCATTCTACGCAGATGAACCAAAAATTTATAATGATCCCTTATCTGAGCGGCATATTCTTCAGAACGATCTTGACAGTATTGTCCGATGGTCCAGGAAATGGTTGGTTCTACTTAATGTCGGTAAATGTAAGCTCTTACATCTGGGAAAGAAGAACCAAAAGCGTGAATATCGCTTTGTTAACTTAAATCCGTATATCCAGAATCCAGATACAAGATTAAGAATTTCTCTTCATGAATAATTGGAATGAATAGGTGGAATGATACTTATGATTGATATTTCCCTTAGGCATACTAATATACTACAAACTTATAAGATTCAACTATGTAGTTCGAAATAGTAGTGACGTGAAGTTATATCAGTTGAAAATTAAGTTGATGAAATTATGTTCCATATATTACAGAAATCTTTGGAATGATTGTGCAGAATCGATGCAGTATGAAAATAAATGTTGACATGGATAACAGATAATATAATAGTTTCATATTCACTTTTGGGGATACATAGATGAATACATATCATGGTAAGCCTATTCATCTATTTCCCAAAAGATAACTACTCTACGAACTGTTTGAATGAGTTGTAATTAACTTATTCCGTTTTAAGATGCTAATTATAACAATTTGGAAACAAGCGACATTGAATTGAATTTCCACAAGTGTCAACTTTGAAATCAATAATCAGTCTATAGTCTATGCCTTTATTCGAGCAGCAGTGGCGTCCCTACAGTTTTCTTTCCGAATATATTCAGTAAACAAATTGGTACGCCAATGATTTTTTTCAAATTTAAAATTATTTTCGTAATCAACACCTAATTCACCGTGAGAATGGTATCTTGAGTTTTTTACATGCGTTGAATACTTTCTGAGAAAAAATGGGTTCAAGCCCTGTGGACAGGAGCTTTCTGGCGCTCTAGTTCAAACAGACAATTTATATCTCCGAAAGTATTGGTTTCTCAGAGCTGGGAATTAAATCAATGTATTCTTATAAAAGAACTGCATCATAAAGGATATTAAATTCAAATAATAGTTTATTTATCAAGATTAAATGAGCAATCTGAGAATGAGAACTGCACCATGGAAGAAATCAAATTAAAATAGCTGAAATGAATTTGACTCTTTCTTATAGAACAGGATGAAATGTACGAGTATGAACACAGATCATATAATAAAGCTTAGATAGAATAATTATAGCATTCTGTGAAAACATAGAAGTACGTACGATTCATTATTGAAATTTAGAAAAATCATATTTCCGAAAGTATTAGCTGGTTGGAGTTGAAAATGATATCGAGGGATTTTAATGGTGAAACTGCATCTTAAATAAAAATTACAGACATTTGGGCAAATTGATAAGCACTCAATTCCGGGGAACTAGAGCGCCAAAAAGTGTAATTCCCTTTCCGGGATTTGAGCCCGCCGTCTCTCGTTCCGAAACCGACGCGTAGACCAAACCGCTATCTGGCTCCTCGATCGTGTCGATCTCCGGTATTAGAATAAAACATCAGTACTTACCTGGGATATATATTCTTAATTTTCACTTTTCGACATAAAATCGCCACATGGGGGTTTATTTGACGGTTGTTTACCCTTGTCTCTTTAAGTCGATTTTGACGTTTCTCGAACCAACTATTAGCAAGAAATTAGACAATGTCATGTCTCAGGAAAATAAGTTGACATTATGACAATTCATACATAGAATAATTATATAATTCTGTGAAAACACAAAAATACGATTTTTTATTGAAATTTTGAAAAATCATATCTCCGAAAATATTAGTTTGTTAGAGTTAAAAATTGGTTCAAGCCCTGTGGACAGGAGCTTTTTGGCGCTCTTGTTCAAATAGACAAATTATATCTCCGAAAGTATTGGTTTCTCAGAGTTGGGAATTACATCAATGTATTCATATGATAGAACTGCACCCTAAAGGAAATTCAATTCAAATAATAGTTCATTTATCAAGATTAAATGAGCAATCATGAGAATGAGAAAAGCACCATGGAAGAAATCAAATTAAATCTGGCCAATTTTGCCCAATAACGAACTTAACCGACATATTCATCTCCCTAAACTACTCTGAAAATTTCAACTACCTACCTCATTCCGTTCGAGAGTTATATCTATGTCTATGGATGAAAAGCAGTCTCACTACTCTCAGATCTCTTACTTCATGTTCAGTTCCGAAATGTAAGAATTTTCTGAGAAAAACTAATTTGGGAGCAAACAACTGAGATTTTTCTCACTTCGCTCACAATTCTTCTTTTGATTAGATAATGTCTCAGGAACATCATTTGACATTATGACAATTCATATTCATACATAGAATAATATCATTCTGTGACAACGTTGAAATACGATTTATTATTGAAATTTTGAAAAATCATATCTCCGAAAGTATTAGCCTTTTACAGTTTAAAATAATATGAATGGATTCTTATGATAAAACTTCTTATTAAAAAAAATTCAATTTGGAATTTGTTTCGTAAAAAAAAATTCAATTTGGAATTTGTTTCGTAAAAAAAAATTTTTTTTTTGTTACTCCGAAACCATCTGTCCGATTTTGCCCAATAACGAACTTAGCCGAGATATTTAGCCCCCAAACCTACTCTGAAAATTTCAACTTTCTAGCTCATTCCGTTCGAGAGTTATCGTGCCTACGGCCGGCCGGACCGGCCGGACAGAATGAATTTCGACCACGGATTCTTGATCAGTGAGTCGAACCAAATCGTTTAAGACCATTTTCATCGAAATATTCGAAAATTACAGACATTTGGGCAAATTGATAAGCACTCAGTTCCGAGGAACTAGAGCGCCAAAATGATATCATTGGATTCTTATGATAAAACTGCTTATTGAAAAAATGGGTTCAAGCCCTCTGGACAGGAGCTTTCTGGCGCTCTAGTTCAAACAGACAAATTATATCTGGTATTGGTTTCTCAGAGTTGGGAATTATATCAATGTATTCATATGATATCACTGCATCATAAAGGAAATTCAATTCAAATAATAGTTTATAAGATAAGTAATAATAAATTACCTTGTAATCGATCAAAAATTTTCCTGATCTACGTTCACCAAACTACAGAATTATGCTTTCAATATTTACGTAATATTTTCAAACATTTTCGGGTGAGGTCCCCGTTGCATCGCTAAAATACGAGTATTCCAACCCCAATATTTTCGAAGTTACAATATTCCCTTCTGTCAAGTTGACATTATGAGAATTCATACATAGAATAATAACTAGTGGGCCCGCAGATCTACCTAGCCAGTAGATCTACATTTTTCCGGTAGATCTACATTTTTCCGGCAGATCTACATTTTTCCGGTAGATTTACATTTTTCCGATAGATCTACATTTTTCCGGTAGATCTACATTTTTCCGGTAGATCTACATTTTTCCGAGACTTCCTCAGACACACACACACACACAGAAAGTTTCAACGAAATCGGTCCGGTCGTTCTCGAGTGTCTATAAACCGAACACAGTGCTATCTACCGAGTTCCTATTGTGACTCTGAGGCCCATTCAAATACGCACACAAAGTTTAATCGAAATCGTTCGAGCCGTTTCCTATAGATCGATCGGGGCGCCCATACAGGATGCTATTGTGAATCAGAGATACGCCGAGAGAAAATCACAGAGTTTCATCAAAATCGGTCCGCCTGTTTCCGAGTTCCTATACATCGATTTTAGCGCCCCCTACAGGGTCCAATTGTGAATCTGAGCCGCCTTGGGTTCCACTGAAATACATACACGCAAAGTTTCGGAGTTGACATATTTCTTAAGACACCCTGTATAGCAGCGGTTATCATTTCGCAACGGTTTTACAAAGTTGAGGATTCTCCTCGCGATAGAAATCTCGAGGTGACATTTTACTTAAAACGCTTGCATTTGAAAATAATCGATGCCGCGAGGAAATGAACACCCTGTATAGTAATGGTTTATTTCCAACGATGTATGCCTCGAAAGTATATTTTCCAACACGAATGAATGAAATGGTATGTTCATAGCGTTAAAAACAGCAATCTGCAATTGACATTAAAAGAAAAACACCCTGTATAGAGATTTCCGAAAAATACATTATAAGAATCCATCCAAGGTTCCTATTTAGATAACGGTTTGTTTGTGGCACGAATCAATTCAATCGTGTCAAATTGTGCCGTGAAAAAAAGAACACCCCGTATAGTAATGGTTTATTTTCAGCGATATATGCTCAGAAAAAAAAGAAAAACACCCTTACTTAAAGTCGGCAGATATACCGTTATTCGAAGTTAATATTGCGATAGAAATTGAAAAAAAAACACGAAAAAGTATAATTCCCTTGATGGGATTCGAACCCGCCTTCCCTCGTCCGAAACCGAGATATCGACTATCTAGACATCTGCACTATCGGACTCCTCGAAGGATCCTCTCGATCTCCGGTATTAGAATAAAACGTCGGTACTAACCGCGGATAGATATTCTTAATTTTCACTTTTCGACATAAAATCGCCACATGGAGGTTTATTTGACGGTTTTTTACCCTTATCTTCGCTTTTCGTCAACGTTCAGTCCCGAAAACTGCCTAGAACGGCCATTTCGTTGCGAAAAATTTCCCGCACCCCGTCTAAGGGGCCGTCCATTAATCACGCGATGCTCTAAAGGGGAGGGGGGGTCCATGAAAATATCACGAAATATCACGAAGGGGGAGGGGGGGTTAAGTATAATATCACGTGTATTTTTTTTTTCTTCAAACACGTACAAACTCGATTTAAGCGGCTTGCAGTGTGACGCAGATTCCCCGTTGCCAGGCAAAACAGGTTTTTTATATTATTATTGTTTGTTTTTATTTGTTATAATAAAAATGGATCATACTTTCACCAGTATATTATTTGGTATAATAAAAATAGATAAAACTCATACCTGTAGCCTATATTTATATATATTTTTTAAGGAAATGGAAATTCTTTGTTGGTATTAAATAAATACACGTGATATAGGGGTGGGGGGGGGTGTAGTCTTGAACCTCACGAAATATCACCAAGGGGGAGGGGGGGTCAAAAAATGATAAAAAAAACATCACGTGATTAATGGACGCCCCCTAACGGATTCATTTTGACGTTTCTCAGACAGACTTTTAGCAAGGAAAATTCCCGAGGTCGGAACTTCGAGAACTTGTATCGATTTAGTTGACATTATGAGAATTCATACATACCGCCGTATTCACAAAGCATTCAATCTCCGTTAAGTCCTAACTGAGGTCCTCAGTTAAGGATAAATAAGAATCGCAACCTCAGTTAACGTGAAAGTTAACGTGAAACAGACCTGTTTCATCACAGTTACATACGTTAACTGATGTTGCGATTCTTATTTATCCTTAATTGAGGACCTCAGTTACGACTTAACAGAGATTGAATGCTTTGTGAATACGGCGGATAGAATAATAATTATATCAATCTGTGAAATACGATTTACATTGAAATTTAAAAAAATCATATCTCCGAAAGTATTAGCTTGTTAGAGTTGAAAATGATATGAATAGATTCTTATGATAAAACTGCTTATTAAAAAAAATTTGATTTGGAATTTGTTTCGGCAAAAAAAAATTTTTTTTTTGTTACTCCGAAACCATCTGTCCGATTTTGCCCAATAACGAACTTAGCCGAGATATTCATCCCCCAAACCTACTCTGAAAATTTCAACTCTCTAGCTCATTCCGTTCGAGAGTTATCGTGCTTACGGCCGGCCGGCCGGACCGGCCGGCCGGACAGAATGAATTCCGACCACGGATTCTTGATCAGTGAGTCGAACCAAATCGTTTAAGACCATTTTCATCGAAATATTCCAAAATTACAGACATTTGGGCAAATTGATAAGCTCTCAGTTCCGAGGAACTAGAGCGCCAAAAAATGTAATTTGGAATTTGTTATGTAAAAAAAAATTTTTTTTTTGTTACTCCGAAACCATCTGTCCGATTTTGCCCAATAACGAAATTAGCCGAGATATTTATCTCCCAAACCTACTCTGAAAATTTTAACTGTCTAGCTCATTCCGTTCGAGAGTTATCGTGCCTACGGCGGGCCGGACAGGATGAATTTCGACCACGGATTCTTGATCAGTGAGTCGAACCAAATCGTTTCAGACCATTTTCATCGAAAAATTCGAAAATTACAGACATTTGGGCAAATTGATAAGCACTCAGTTCCGAGGAACTAGAGCGCAAAAAAAATAAAATGCAATTTCAGAGAGAGTTACGAAATTCCTTACTTCCAAAATCGCCTAGATACAGCTAAGACGCCGTCATGTTTGACGTTTACCTATTTAATCATTTCGTTTATCACATCATTGAAGTTGACTCTTGATTTTACAGAATATCTAAGATGGTAAATTTCACAAATAATGAATTTGCAGACATAAATTACATGTTTGTATGGTCTTGCTGGTGGTGGTCATTTTCAACAACTAATTTAGTTATATCCTAATTTTTTTGTTCAATCTGTTCATTTTTGTGTATCCCGTATTGCTTCGTAAATTTTACAATTTTGCAATATTAGCAAGTGGTAGGTAGGCCACTATCCGCCGTATTCACAAAGCATTCAATCTCCGTTAAGTCCTAAGTGAGGTGGTCCTCAGTTAAGGATAAATAAGAATCGCAACCCCAGTTTAAGTGAAAATTAACGTGAAACAGGCCTGTTTCAGCACCGTTTCATACGTTAACAGAGGTTGCGATTCTTATTTATCCTTAACTGAGGACCTCAGTTAGGACTTGGAGATTGAATGCTTTGTGAATACGGCGGTCTGTTTCGTCAATGAATTGTTAAACTTTTATTTATTTTTCATGTTAGAAAGAACCAATCATGGGTTCACAACTCAAGCCATAATTTTTACCCTCATAAAATGGAGTACCTTTTTTTTCAGTAAATAAATTCGGACGCCTATGTTAAGAATAAAAAATAATTTTGAATTGAAAAAACTTTGTTTTAATGTGTACTCATTACCTACCAAAACGCAAAAAAAACATGTACGCTCTCGAAAATAATCTGTGTCTAAAACAATTTTGGAAGTAATCGAAGAATTCCGTAACTCTCTTAGATACATTGCATTTAATTTTTTTCCTCAGAAAGTATTCGTCGCAGATAAAACTCAGGATACCATTCTCACGGTAAATTATGTGGTGAATACGAAAATAATTTCAAATTTGGAAAAAATCATTAGCCTACCAATTTTTTCACGGAATTTATTCGGTCTGAAGTCTGTACGGACGTCACTGGTGAAAATTAAGCATTATTTTGTATCAGAAGAAATGTGTTTCAATGCGTACTCATAACCTACCAAAACGCAATAAAAAAATGAAAGTGTCGGAAATAAATTCGAAAAACCAATTTTTTTTTAAATTTCAACCACCACGTATCTTAGAAACAATGATTCAGTGACCCATAGTCCATAGGAACTTTATATCTCAAAATCATCAGAGGAGTAATATCCCGAATTTACGGTACCTTATTCTGAAACACCCTGTATACTGTACAGATGTAAGGATCAAATATATAGGGTGAGTCTTTGACCACTGCATTAATTTTAACCAAAGATTCCTCTCATCAAATGAAACACTTTTTTCATTTACCATTTTTTCAGATTCGGCTCAGGTAAAAAGTTACAAGCGTTTAAAAATTTCACAATGTGCTAATACACTCCCGCATATAAATTATCTATGACATTGTTGACGGACGAGAATAAAGCATGGTAACGTGATTTACAGCTTGATTCCGGATTCCAACGCTCAGGGACGGATCCATAAAAGTAGTGAAATTTCTGGAGTTTTCCATTTTAAAACATTCAATGAAGAATATCTCGAAAACGGTGCGTTTAAGGAGAAATGATGAAGAAAAATATATTGTTAAAAAGTGGTAAAGCCCTGTGGACAGGAGCTTTGGCGTGCTGTCCAAATTTATACCCAGAGCTGTCACCCATCCAGATACCGAACTCGCCTAAAGCTGATTAGCTCCAGAAAAAATGCAGAATACTTTGTATGAGAATTTAACAAAATGAGAAAGTGATAGTATTTCTCATGAGAAAGACTTTTTTGCATAGCTAACTATTTTCCACTCATTGTTTGTAAATTGCGAGACTGGTTCCAGAATCAATATGTTCATTGTTTGATACTTGGTGATTAATATTTAAAGACATATACTTAATTTATGTTTATTAAATGTCTCTGTCATTCTTACATACCGTAATAATCTGATACAACAATGCTATGCGGTATAGGTACAATAGGTATATGTCCATTGAGGTTAGACCATAGAATTATTATTATATTATTATGTTGAACACCTTCCCCTCAAAGGTTTAAACGCCCAGGAGTTTTAAAATTGTTCCACAACGGATTATATTGCTGTTTTATTTCTAGTCATTATCTCGGGTTCACTTAGAACATTACTAAAATTTGTCTTGTTCGAACTATTTCTACTCTTGTTTTCCTTACAATCATTTGGTGATAATTGGTTTGGGTCTAATTAAGTTTCTAATGTATATTCATTACTACGGGGTCTGATATATGACAATTTTATCTGTTGAGTATTACGTCATAATAATTGACCATTTACTTGCTTTTTCACCCGATAAGAACTAGGTTCTTTTGCCTTTCCCAAGACAATAACCTTTTCCCAGAGTGTATCACTTGATGTTTTTATTACAACTTGATCCTCTTTCTTAAACTAAATATTTTTTTGAATTTGAGGTTGTAGCTTATTATTGGTGAAAGATCTCCGAGGTGTATACTTTGTAAGATTTGTACTAGTGATTCTACTAATCAGAGCCGTGTTATTGTAATTCATTACAAGGTCTCTAAAATCTTAATTTCCCTCAATAAGTCCTGGGATTGTGATAAACCATAAGGTAATACCAAATATCTATAAATACCAAATGGTGTCACACAGAAGAATTTGTAAGATGACCTGTGTAAGTTCAAATCCTTAGATGAGTTAGATTTACGAACTAAAATCTGTGTTTATATTTCATTATATTTTCCTCTAGGAATTATGCTAATGTTCACACCTGTATCTAATTCAACATTGAAATTATTACGTTCATCATTGAATAAGTTCATCCCATGCTTTCCTACGCCTAATAATATATATAATAATATCTGGTTCATCAGAACTACCTTCATCTTTCTCGACATTCTTAACATTTTTAACATTACAAGATATAGTAATATGATTTAACATACCGCACTTCCTACACTTTTTACGAAGTGCGGGGCATTCACGTGCACCATGTGTCGACTGAGATCGCCTTCATTTGAATTTTCCTTCTTCTGACCTTCTTGTCTGCACTTGAAATTTTTCGTTTGTTTATAATACTTCCCTGCAGCTTTAATGTCCTCAATTCGCTCTGGAACTGCAAGTTCCGTTGCTTGCTCTGCTCGCTGGTTCTGCAAAATCAATTGCTTTCTCCACTGTCAATTTTTGAACTCTCAGTAATGCCTCTCTGGTTTCAGGATGATCTTATTATAACTATTTTGTCATTCAATGCTTTATCTTCTGCAGTTTGATTTGAGTCGGTTTCATTATAATTACATGTTCGTACTAGATACTTGCATTCAGTAAGGACTTGTTCACATTGTTCATTTTCTTTTTGCACCTTTTTCAAGTAATTATACCTTTCAAAGCACTCATTAACTCTTGGGTTGACATATTTCTCAATAGACTTCATAGTATATTCATATTTGTTCAGTTCTATCTCTGGGATCACAAATGTGGACATAATTCTTGCAGCTTCTGTACCAATAATGTTTCTGAGTATGGACAACTTTATTGGATCCTGAACTTCGTGCTGTTCGATCGCTTTTAATCTATGAAGTGTGAAGGATGTTTTCGAAATTTTCCATTCCGTGGCAGCATATTGTCCCTATAAATTGAAATCTGGGGGTCGGCTCCGTGTAGCCAGCCATGTTAGGTTATATAGGAATATTTGAATCTTGAAATCGATATTTATTTCATATCAAGTTATGTTATATTTCATAATCTACAAAAAATCTACAAAACTGATTTGTTTATCATGGCACATGTCAGACATGATGACATTAACTTGAACATATAGAATATAGACATACGATCACAGAACAGTAATAATAAAGATCTATGCAAACACGTTATGATTACATCCTTCTCTAGCTTGTATCCTTTTTTTGACGTTTGTCAAAAATCAAACAAACTGTTGATTATTTGTTTGGTCGAATATAAGAACAGTGGACCAATACACTGAGATCGTAGGAATATTTCGATATTTCTGTGATATCTTCACCAATATAGATCCGATCGAATTAAAATTCAGAACTTTAATGAGAAATAAGGTTTCGAAGGCTGCAGAATTTCAACGATATCTGACTGATAGTTCCTGAGATCCAGAATTTTTTTTAATATATTTTTTTTTAATTTTCCAGTAGCGTGATCCTCACATAATTTTGCATAAGTTTTAGTGTCAGTATTTTTCACCTAACTGCCGCATTTTAATTCGATCAGATCTGTATTCTTCGAGTAATTGGCAAAACAAAATTTCAGATGGCTATAACTCTGAAACCAGACGGTGAATGTTACCCATTAACGAACTTAGCCTGCGCATTTGAACTCCAAACCTACTCTGAAAATTTCAACTCTCTAGCTTATTGCGTTCGAGCGTAATCGTGCCTACGGCAGAACGGACGGCTTTTTTCGCATTTGACATTTGGGCAAATTGATAAGCATTCTGTTCACAGAACAGCGCGCCAAAAACGATGGAGTATTATTGAAATGACTCAAGAAAAACTTTATATGCTTTTTGGCGCTCTAGTTCCTCGGAACTGAGTGCTTATCAATTTGCCCAAATGTCTGTAATTTTCGAATATTTCGATGAAAATGGTCTTAAACGATTTGGTTCGACTCACTGATCAAGAATCCGTGGTCGAAATTCATTCTGTCCGGCCGGTCCGGCCGGCCGGCCGGCCGGCCGTAGGCACGATAACTCTCGAACGGAATGAGCTAGAGAGTTAAAATTTTCAGAGTAGGTTTGAGGGATAAATATCTCGGCTAAGTTCGTTATTGGGCAAAATCGGACAAATGGTTTCGGAGTAACAAAAAAAAAATTTTTTTTTTACGGAACAAATTCCAAATTAAATTTTTTTTAATAAAAAGTTTTATCATGAGAATCCAATCATATCATTTTTAACTTTAATAAGCTAATACTTTCGGAGATATGATTTTTCAAAATTTCAATAATAAATCGTATTTCAACGTTGTCACAGAATAATATTATTCTATGTATGAATATGAATTGTCATAATGTCAAATGATGTTCCTGAGACTAATCAATCGAAGAATTGTGAGCGAAGTGAGAAAAATCTCAGATATGATTTTTCAAAATTTCAATAATAAATCGTATTTCAACGTTGTCACAGAATGATATTATTCTATGTATGAATATGAATTGTCATAATGTCAAATGATGTTCCAGAGACTAATCAATCGAAGAATTGTGAGCGAAGTGAGTTAAATCTCAGTTGTTTGCTCCGATATTAGTTTTTCTCAGAAAATTCTTACATTTCGGAACTGAACATGAAGTAAGAGATCTGAGAGTAGTGAGACTGCTTTTCATCCATAGACATAGATATAACTCTCGAACGGAATGAGGTAGGTAGTTGAAATTTTCAGAGTAGTTTAGGGAGATGAATATCTCGGTTAAGTTCGTTATTGGGCAAAATTGGCCAGATTTAATTTGATTTCTTCCATGGTGCTTTTCTCATTCTCATGATTGCTCATTAAATCTTGATAAATAAACTATTATTTGAATTGAATTTCCTTTAGGATGCAGTTCTATTATATGAATACATTGATATAATTCCCAACTCTGAGAAACCAATACTTTCGGAGATATAATTTGTCTGTTTGAACTAGAGCGCCAGAAAGCTCCTGTCCACAGGGCTTGAACCCATTTTTTTATGCTAATTTCGTTTAGGTTTATGAATCCACGAGTCCATAACTAGAAAACCAGTAGAAGTAGAAAATAACTAATATTGGGAAAATATGTATCATAGTTATAGGAAACTTTACGCCAACAAACATTTTATTCGAAAAAAGGATGTCAAAACTACAAAATAAAAACTGATTTTTTTTCAAAATTTCAACAGCCTGTATCTTTTTACCTTAGCTGAATTTGGAAAAATGTTAAAATGAAAAAAGTGTTTCATTTGATGAGAGGAATCTTTGGTTAAAATTAATGCAGTGGTCAAAGACTCACCCTGTATATAGAAAGCTTAACAAACAAGTAGTCTCAATAAAAACATTCCTTACAATCTCTTGTTTGAGGGTTGTGAACTCTATGCATGATTTTCGAACCCATTTCGCGAGATAATATTGGCAGAACGCTCAAAGATTGTTAATTTATTGTTTTAATTCAAAGTTCCAATGCCGTAACACTTTCCAACATAGTCCTTTATACAGGGTGTTCCTAAATTGAACGTACAAACGAAAAGGGGAGATTAAGAGTGAAAAAATGGGTTCAAGCCCTGTGGACAGGAGCTTTCTGGCGCTCTAGTTCAAACAGACAAATTATATCTCCGAAAGTATTGGTTTCTCAGAGTTGGGAATTATATCAATGTATTCATATAATTGAACTGCATCCTAAAGGAAATTCAATTCAAATAATAGTTTATTTATCAAGATTAAATGAGCAATCATGAGAATGAGAAAAGCACCATGGAAGAAATCAAATTAAATCTGGCCAATTTTGCCCAATAACGAACTTAACCGAGATATTCATCTCCCTAAACTACTCTGAAAATTTCAACTACCTACCTCATTCCGTTCGAGAGTTATATCTATGTCTATGGATGAAAAGCAGTCTCACTACTCTCAGATCTCTTACTTCATGTTCAGTTCCGAAATGTAAGAATTTTCTGAGAAAAACTAATTTGGGAGCAAACAACTGAGATTTTTCTCACTTCGCTCACAATTCTTCGACTGATTAGATAATGTCTCAGGAACATCATTTGACATTATGACAATTCATATTCATACATAGAATAATATCATTCTGTGACAACGTTGAAATACGATTTATTATTGAAATTTTGAAAAATCATATCTCCGAAAGTATTAGCTTGTTAGAGTTGAAAATGATATGAATGGATTCTTATGATAAAACTGCTTATTAAAAAAAATTTGATTTGGAATTTGTTTCGTAAAAAAAAATTTTTTTTTGTTACTCCGAAACCATCTGTCCGATTTTGCCCAATAACGAACTTAGCCGAGATATTCATCCCCCAAACCTACTCTGAAAATTTCAACTCTCTAGCTCATTCCGTTCGAGAGTTATCGTGCCTACGGCCGGCCGGACAGAATGAATTCCGACCACGGATTCTTGATCAGTGAGTCGAACCAAATCGTTTAAGACCATTTTCATCGAAATATTCCAAAATTACAGACATTTGGGCAAATTGATAAGCACTCAGTTCCGAGGAACTAGAGCGCCAAAAAGAGTGAGTTTAAGAAAAAAAGTCCCATAAATATGGGTTCGCAAATGTTTCGATTTCGAGATACAGAGTGTTGAAGTTTGAATTTTTTTCAAGTTTTTTTCTCATAGTATCTACACTTCACAAGTTATTCAACTGAAATTTGGCAGATATTACATTTGAGAGTTCTCACCACGTGACATGGCAATTTCGAAAGAAGATCTACAGGGTGATATTTTTTCTGGAACACTGCCACCTGTTCTTCTGCAGAACTTTTTTTTGGTGAGCAACTGTTAATTTGAAAAAATGTAAAAAGAAGCTCTGTTCTTGTACTAAACTTTTCGGTCTCTTGTAGTTTTGTCGTATCTACCAACGATTTCGAGAAAAAAAATTTTGAACGATTCTCCCAAAATTCTCGTTACTATGATAGGAAGGCCAGTTTGTAATCTGTGGTGAATGAAGTGCCAGTTTGACACATCAAATAATTGAACGTTTGTTTTTTTAAAAAATTGGTTCAAGCCCTGTGGACAGGAGCTATTGGGCGCATGTTCATCTTCCTTGTGGCCCGTACTGACCAGTAAAGAAAAAAAGCAGTATCATGTTGAATACCTTAATATTATTGATTATTATATAATAATCGATGAAAATACTGAGAGAGACCCAGGAAATTTGACACATTTTGTCTTATATCTCCAGAACTTGAAATCGTATAGAGCCAAAATTTTGCACAATGTTGCAAAATACTACAATTGACGTTAGTACAAGTTTTTGTTGCAATCTGATGAATAGTTCACGAAAAAAAATTTTTTTTTTCGAAAAAATTACAAGAAATATTTTTTTAAAAATTACCAACATTTCGATCATAACAGAATTTTGCCAAAAGTTGCGCGTTTATATCCTCGAACTGACTACCAAGTTTTGATTCAACATCTTCTTTAGTTCCTGAAATATCAGGGAAATAACCTCAAAATTTTAAATGTCTATAACTCCTAAACCGTCCGGCCGATTTTGCCCGTTAACGAACTTAACCGTCGCATTTTGATCAGAAACCTACCCTGAAAGTTTGAAGTCGATAGGACCTTCGGTGCTCCTGTTATCGTGCTTACGGCCGGGAAACCGGCCGGCCGGCCGGCCGGACGGCACCCAAGAATCTGACACCGGATTCGTGATCAGGGAGTCCGAATTAGTCTATTAGCCAATTTTCAGCTCGAAATTCGAAAATTACAGACATTTGGACGAAATGATAGGACGATGTTCCCCTAGAACATGCGCCCAAAAAGTGAAGGTGGTTGCATTTGTGGCTATTTATTTTTTTGAATGTAGTTAGACTACTATTTTCATTACGATTTTTATGACTGTCACAATAATATTTGATCAGAAATTAGAACCTCTAAACATTTCAATATCAAAACATGCCGAATTTCACGAATTCCGAAATGACTGATATGCATTTCATGTATGGTCTTGCAAATGGAAATGCAAGAGAAGCGAGGCGTCTTTACATGGAACGCTATCCCAATATAGTGATACCAAATCATCGAATGTTGTCTGATATTCATAGGCGTCTTTCAGAAGCTGGATCTTTTTCCACGAAAAGAATTAATGCTGGGAGACCACGCAGTATGAGAACACCACAACTCGAAGAGGCAGTTATGAACGAAATAGAACAACATCCAAGAACCAGTACAAGAAAAATTAGTGTACTTTTGAATGCAAGTCATCAAGTTGTTTGGCGGATCTTGCGGGATTCTCTGCTATATCCTTATCACATTCAGAGGGTGCAAGCTCTTCTGCCTCGAGATTTTCATCCGAGGGTTAGTTTTTGTCAGTGGTACCTCAGTAGACTATTGATGAATCCTAATTTTGATTGCCAAATTCTATTCACTGATGAAGCCTGCTTCTCAAGGACTTCAATTATCAATTTTCATAATGAACACGTATGGGCTGAGGAGAATCCGCATAGATATGTAGAAACCCATTTTCAAGAGCAATTTTCACTAAATGTGTGGGGTGGTAATATTGGTGATGTTTTGATTGGTCCTTTCTTCTTGCCAGGTCGACTAACAGGTCAATCATACAGACATTTTTTAGAAAACGATTTGCCCTTGTTATTGGAAGATATACCTCTTATGCTACGACGAGAAATGTGGTTCATGCATGACGGTGCTCCTGCTCATTTTTCAGTTTTGGCAAGGGAGTATTTGGAAGAAAATTATGAAAACAGGTGGATTGGACGGGGGGGTCCTCAGTCATGGCCCGCCAGATACCCAGACTTAAATAGTTTAGATTTCTTTTTATGGGGCCACCTGAAATCTCTAGTATACTCGACACCCGTGAACACCGTAGAAGAACTGAGAAATCGTATAATAGGCGCATTTGATACAGTTAGGAATACTCCGGGAGTGTTTGAAAGAGTTCGATCGTCTATGAGACGAAGAACAGAAGCTTGTATAAGAGTTGGGGGAGGACATTTTCAACATTTGCTCTAGTTCAGTCCTTTGCGGTTACTTAGTTTTCTTGTTATGATTTTTTTTTAGTTTTACGTTTCTTGTTGTAATACATTTTTTGTGTTGATTATACGAGTTTATCGAATCTTTATGAATCATCGCTACAGATCAGGAAAATTTCCATAAAAACTGACACTGAATTCATTCACCACAGCTTACAAAGTGGCCTTCCCATCATAATTTGGATTTTCACGAGGATTTCGAGAGAATCGTTCAACATTGTTTTTCTCGAAATCGTTGGTAGATACGACAAAACTACAAGAGACCGAACAGTTTAGTATAAGAACAAAGCTTCTTTTTACATTTTTTCAAATTAACAGTTGCTCACAAAAAAAAAGTTCTGCAGAAGAACAGGTGGCAGTGTTCCAGAAAAAATATCACCCTGTAGATCTTCTATCGAAATTGCCATGTCACGTGGTGAGAACTCTCAATTGTAATATCTATGCCAATTTTCAGTTGAATATCTTGTGAAGTGAAGGTGTCCAATACAGAAGAATGGACAATAGAATATACGCGCAAAAGCTTCTGACTTCACGTCAGTGCTTGAACCAATTTTTTTTTCGTGATTTTTTTTAAATTTTCTAGGGGTACGGTTCTTAAATTTTTTTTTTGCGTCATTTTTTTCAAATTTTCTAGGGGTACGGTTCTTACAAAATTTCAAACACGTCTTTATGTTGATTTTCTACTACTAGTTACCAAGCACCAATTCGATCGAATATTTATATTTTGAGTTATTAAGGAAATAATATTCCAGGTGGGTATAACTCGGAAACCGTTAGACCGATTATGCCCAAAAACGAACTCAACTCTCCCTTTCGGATACGCAACCTACCCTGAAAATTGCAAGTCCCTATCTCCTTTCGTTCGAAAGTTATCGAGGCAACGGTCACCCATCTACTGAACTCACACAAGAATGCTCGAATCTCCAACAATATTTAACCGATCGTATTAAAACTAGAAATTTGGCAGTAGAGTTAGGTTATGAAGGCTCTTGCAACATTTCAGCAATTTCAAACGAATAGTTACTGATATATAGAATTTTTTTTTTATTTTCAATGATTTATTAAAAATTTTCTACAAATGCTATCCTCACCAAATTTTGCAAACATTTTCGCGTTGGCATTCTACATCTAGTAACCATGTTTGAATTCAATCGGTTCAGTATTTTTCGAGTTAATGAGGAACAAAAAACCACCAAATTTCAGAAAATTTCAGATGGCTATAACTCCAAAACCGTTTGGCCGATTATGCTCATAAACAAACTGAAATGTCGCGTTCTGGTGCACATCCTAACCTGAAAACTTCAAGCAACTATCTCATTCCGTTCTCAAGTTATCGTGACAACAAAAATATTTTTTAATAATTTTTTTAAAATTTTCTAGCCAAACGATTCGCACAAAATTTCACAAACGTGCTTAGGTTTATATTCTCCAACTACGCACCAAGTTTCTATTCGATCGGGGTTATATTGGTTGAAAACAAAATTATTACTCGGAAACCACTGAGCCGATTATGCCCATTAACGAACTTGTCCGTCGTATTGGGATGCGCCACCTGCCCTGAAAATTTCAAGTCGCTAGCTCTTTTCGTTCTCAAGTTATCGTGGCAACGGCCGGCCAGACGGACAGAATCAAATTTGACCTCGAATTCTTCATTGGGGAGTCGAACTTAATCGTTTGAGACCATTTTCGTCAAAAAATTCGAAAGTTACAGACATTTGGGCAAAACTATAACGCGATGTTCCCCAGAACATACGCGCAAAAACTTGAAAAAAATTCAAACTTCAACACTCTGTATCTCGAAAACGAAACATTTGCGACCCCATGTTTATGGGACTTTTTTTTCTTAAACTCACTTAAGGAATCTCCCCTTTTCGTTTGTACGTTCAATTTAGGAACACCCTGTAGTATACAGCAAGGAAATTGATGCTATACACATTTAGAATTATCCGAACTTCGAAACGATAAATTCCAAAAACCATCATCTTAACTCACCTGAAACGGCAACCATAGTCCCAGAAACATGCCAGCAGTTATGGCCAGCGCTAGGCCGTATCTCGGATGAACAGCCGTCGAAGTTTCGCTCTCCTGCGACCTGGGGATCGAGTGCCTCTCCGTGGAAATCGCTCTGGCGTGACCCCTCGCTATGAAGTATATGTAGCCGTAGCAAACCATCAGAACGAGAGCGCTGGGACCGTACACCGCACAAAACATGAATAGCTGAACGGGCTTCGCTACCAGGCCACCGAAGGAGCAGTCCTCAGACCGGCTGAAAGGGATAATTTGTATGAATATACTCAAACGCATAGTTTTCATGAATATTCAGTTGTTGTTTTTGGGGGATTGGATTTAAGGGGTTGAATTGGGAAATTCTCGCTGCGCAGTTATGGATGTTCTTGAGAAGTGTGATTATGATAGATAAAGATATGGACAACTATACCTTTTCAATTCGAATTCAAATCCGAAAAAAGTAAAACTGTTAGAATCCTGCTTTGCCGGACTGCAACCAACAATACAAAGTGCCATATTGGTTCACAGGCGGCCAGCCTGAATACCCCTAGAGAAGAAAACTAGTACTCTGTGATACGAACTTTATATAGTTCTATGAACATGTAAACTTCCGTATGACAAATATGGCATTCTTTCTTTTCTCTCTTCTGGTATATACTTGCTTATGCATTGTGTATATAAGTTGTTGTTGTCGTTTCTAGAGTCTATAGAGAATAAAGAGATTGTATTATAAATACCCGACTTATTTATCTTCGATATAACCAAAACTCCAACAGGTTATTGTGACCCAGTGCACGCTTCACTGCGTTAAGGTTATAAAGTTGAGTTTTGTGAGTATTTTAGACGTGAAGTTAAAGGTAAGCTTAAACTTAAATTTAAGATGTTTTAGAGAATTATTCGAAGTATATTCATACTTCAACTTAAGAGAATTTTAGAGACAATTATTCGAAGTATATTTGTACTTCAACTTAAGATGTTTATAGAGTACTGTTCGAAGTATATTTTTACTTCAAATTAAGATGTTTGTAGAGAACTAGTCGAAGTATATTGGTACTTCAATTTAAGAGGAGACTAGAGATATTAAAACTTGCAGTATGTAGTGAAATTTATGGAGTAGACTTCTGTACATATTATGCAAGACTTAAGAGTTTGAGCTTATACAATGTAGAGGTTGTATAAATTAAGAGTTTTAGCTCAAATAATTAAGAGGTTTTGTGCATTAAAACAATTAAGAGGTCGAGTTTAAACAATTTAGAGGTTTTAAGTATCAAAACAATTAAGAGTTATTCACTTTAGAGGTTATGTTGTTATGTAAATAATAACAAAAGAGATTATATGTTTAGATGAAATCATTAAATCAGTTTAATACTGGAATATTTCTTTAACCAAACCTTTTGTTGATTTATACAAGTTTGTTGAAGATCTCTTGTTTCGGGGCTTTGTTCATACAATGCTTGCTGTGCAGTATTGTGTGTTCGTAAGCTAGGGAGATCAAAGGATTCCTGCAAGCATACCGTTCATGTGTTATTGGCCAAACCGAATTCAATAGGCTCATTACCGTTTGTGATAACACAAGTTGATAGTAGGTACACATTTACGTGGTTATGTTGCTTGAAAACTTGATATCCTGTTTCGAATTGCCAAAGATTGCTGTGCTTTCAAGGCAATTCAGAAGCACGAAACGAAATTTTATATCTAATACCTGGTAATTTAGATGATTTAGATTTGGACTGAGTGCCAATAATGCACGAAGTAACATTACAAATGATATAATTCTTTTTCGTTTCATAATCCCGAAATAGATGGCAGATTTTGGATTGGTAGGATACAAAAGTTCCTCTGAGTACTCTGACGAGGAAAGCTCAGGATTATCCCAATCCACAAACCAAGAGGTGAACCAGAGTGATCAGGAATCAGTAAAAGATAGTTATATGAATCAGGGTAAGAGATTTAATTTACTTGAGAATAACTGGAATGTTCAGTCATCCTTATGGTTCCTCTGGCTGCCAAGGAAGAATACTGTAAAACATTAAGAGTTTAGATGTTGTTTAGATGATGGAGGTTTAAGAATAATGAATTATTAAGAGATTAGATGTTGGAATATAATTCATTGAAATTAGATGTTAGATGTTTTTAGATGAAGGCCGAATTAGAGTTTAGATGTAAACCCAGGTTTAAGAGAGTATTGTTTTACAGTGCAAACAAATGTGAGTCGAGGCATCAATGTTATCAAAGATGTCCTCATTAAAGAATGTAAGGAAGACGCTAGAGATGTCAATCCCCAATGTAGAGAGGCTGCGAACGTTTTGAAACAAGTTGTGGAAAGTTTCAAAGCCATGGTGGAAACTTTGGCAGAAACATCCAGGAACAACCTGGAGGTAGAGAGGACCAGGCTGAGAATAATTATGGAGAAAAACCGGTCTGGTCAGTCCAACGAAAAAAAGAGGAAGTTGGACAATGAGGAGAATCTTCCTTCTTCAGAAATGAAGAAGGCAAAAACTATAGAGGTGGCAAATAAAGAGGGCTGGAAACAGCATGAGATGCCGACCATTCATCTCAACATAAAGAGAGACTACAGGCTGACTAAAGAGAGCAATTTCGACCTTTGGATGGATTGTTTAAGGTCGGAATTGATGAGCAATGACATCCTTGATGTCATTGAACCCAGCTCTACTGCTTCTACTAGATCAGAGGCTAGTACAACTAGAAGAAAGAATTGGGTTCGTGACATTATTATAAACAGGCTTGATGAGAATTATCATAAGAAAATTCTCAACATTAGAGAACCACTGGAAATAGTGAAAGTATTGAGGAGCTCTAGGAAGTGTGAGAGTAACGTGACACACACTTCGGTCAGAGCTAGGCTGTACTCGATAAAAATGGATAGAGGGGAGTCAGTCAGTGACTTTTGCGATAGATTCGATGCTATCGTAAACGAGTACCAAGCCTGTGAGGATGTTGTTGAGCTCACCAGTCAGGAGATGAGGTCCGCTTTTTATCAGGCAGTTTCTCCAGTTATACCAGAACTTAGAAATGCTGACCTGATCAAAAGACAGACCTCTAATAAAGAGATGACCATAGACGAAATTAAATCCTTCATCACTCAATTAGAGGCAGAGAAGAACTCTGAAGGTAGGGAAGTAGTTCCGAAGCTGCAGAGGACTGTCAAAGTACCTAAAGTTAGATGCTTTAGGTGCAATCAAGAGGGGCATTATTCTAATGAATGTTCTCTGCGGCGGAAGAACAAATACTTCTGCTACAGTTGCCAGGCCGTTAAAAGCCATAAGAGTGATGAGTGTCCTTCCGCTGGGGCAGTTGGAGGTAAGAGGTCCCCCCCCCAGAAAAATAGATGGAGGAAGTTTGGCCAAAAACAGGCAACAAAGAGGGAAGCAGAGCGAGCACAAACCAAAGCTCGCAAAGCTTCAGGCAAGTCAAAGAAATCCCCTGGTAAGTGCTGTTCCAATGATTTTATTAGTTTTATTGCAGACTCTGGTGCTACTGAGCATATAGTAAATGATCAGTTAGTCCTGAGTAATTTTAAGAGATTGAATAATAAAACGATTAAGAGTGCAAATATAAATCAATCAGCAGATATAGAGATAGATGGTAAAGGAGATCTTGTATTACATACAAGTAATAGTAAGAATGGGTATTTCAAATTATTCAATGTACTTGCAGCTAAAGATGTGTCTGAGAATCTATTGTCACTTCGAAAATTGGCAGATTCTGGATGTGAGATTTTCTTAGATGATAAAATCTTAAGAGTGTATAATAGAGAAACTAATGCTATTGTTTTAGAGGGAGATTATGAAAAACCAAATTGGATTATTAACTTTAACGTTAAAAAGCCAAATAGGTTAGATGATGAATTTGAGTATCAAAGGTACTGTTTCAGAGCAGTAATGATGAATGAGAATGAGATGCCAAAACAATCTCAGAATCCCAATAAAGAGGTTGAATTATTAGAGAGGGAGGGAGAACCTGAAAAGGAAGAAACCCATTCTGAGATTGGGAGGGAGGAAAACACACATCTCATTACTCCTATAGATGGAAACGTTCTGAAGACGACAGTTGATGAACTGGAGTCGAAGAACACTAAAGATGATATAGAGACCTGGGATAGAAGTTTAATAAGTAGGAATGTTGAGAAATTAGAAGATTTAGATCAAGCCAACTTAGAGAACCTATTAAACAACAATCCTTCAGAATGCAATACCTATCAATCTAAGAGTTTAAGCGAGGCCATGCTATGGCACTTGAGATTAGGTCATGCTTCTGTAAACTATCTAAAGAAGTTGCAAAAATTAGATGAGAGAATGGAAAAAGTCATATTTGACGATTCCATATTAGAGTGTGAGGTTTGCGTTATGTCGAAGATGCAAAAATTACCATTTAAAGAGACTCGTAAGAGAGCTGAAAGACCACTTCAGGTCATTCACACAGACATTATGGGTCCGATTAAACCAACATCGTACCCTGGACAAAAAAGGTTCATAAATGTCTATATAGATGATTATTCAAGATTAGCTAGAGCTTATTCTTTGAAAACTAAAGATGTTTCAGGTGATGCTTTAGAGAAATTCCTGATATCCACTCGAAATCTATTGGGACAAAATGAGAAGGTCTGTTATATCAGATCTGATCAAGGAACTGAATTTACTGGAAGAAAATTCTTAGAGATCCTGAAAAAGGAAAATATCGAAACAGAGTTCACTCCACCTTACACACCCGAACATAACGGTGTAGCCGAACGGTTTAATGCAACAATACAGAGAAAGGTTAGAGCCTATATGTTTGATTCTGGACTACCCAAGAGTATGTGGGAGTTGGCTGTTGATGCTGCAATTCATGCCTATAACAGAACACCTCACAAATCAATAGAGTATGAAACTCCGTTGATAAAATTCGCATCAAATGCTAAATGTCATTTTGATCAAATAAAGAGGTTTGGATGTATAGCATACATCAAGATTCCCAAACCCAGTTTGAAATTTGGAGAACGTGCACTAAAGGCTGTCCTTGTGGGTTATACATCCACTGGGTACCTAATGTGGCACCCGAGCTCAAAGAAATTCTTTGAATCAAGACACGTAAAGTTTAACGAGAAACTTGTGTATAAAGATGTTTACAAAAGAGATTCATTAGAGGCAAAAGAAAATATAGAGGAAACAAACTGGGATTGGATGAAAGAGTTTAGAGAAGAAACTAAAGAGAATATAGATGTACAAAATACTCAATTAAGAAGGAGAGGTAGACCAAGAAAAGAATCAAAACAGTTGCTTAGAGATTTAGAGAAACCAGTCATCGAAAAACCACTTACGAGAAGTTCACTTAAGAGGCATTTAGTTGAGAACAAAAAGGTTGTAAATGATATTAGTTATGCTAAATATTTACATGTTTCAGATAACACTTTAGATGGAAAACCTAGAGACTTTGAAAGAGAAGATGAGTTGAGGCAATGCTTCTTGGCCACAATAAACAAAGAACCTATTCATTATAATGATGCTATAAGATCTAGAGAAGGTTCACTATGGAAGAGAGCGGTCCAAGAGGAAATTGACTCAATGATTCTAAATAAAGTGTGGACACTGGTCGATAGAAATAAAATTCAGGTGGATGGAAAACGAGCAAATATCATAGATTCGAGGTGGATTTTTAAGAGAAAATTAGAGGTTGATGGAACGACAAGGTACAAGGCAAGACTTGTTATTAGAGGATTCAAAGACAGAAATAATTATGACTTGAAAGAAACATATGCACCAGTTTCTAGACTTCCTGTCATAAGGACTGTATTTGCTATAATTAACAAGTATGACTTGTATTCATGTCAATTAGATGTTAAAACAGCGTTCCTCAATGGAACATTAGATGAAGAAATATACATGGAAATCCCAGACGGATTAGAGGTAGATCTCGAAACTAAAGAGTCAAGAGTGTGCAAATTAGAGAAGGCTTTATATGGTTTGAAGATCAGTCCAAAAAGGTGGAATCAGAGATTCACCGAAGAAACAAAGAGACTTGGATTAGAGAATGATCTACATGAACCATGCCTGTACACCTGGAGGAAAGATGGTAAAATGGCAGTACTAGTTATATATGTGGATGATATTCTAGTAGCCAGTAACAATAAAGAGAAACTCCAGGAAATAAAGAGTCATTTGAGTAACGCTTTCGAAATGAAAGATCTTGGAGAACCTAAGAGCTTTCTAGGTATAACAGTTGAAAGAAATAGAGTTGAGAAGTATACACTTTTGAGTCAGTCCACGTATACAACTAATATTCTAGAGAGATTCAACATGATTGAAAGCAACCCACAGAATACACCAATGGTGACTCGACAGGTTGAGAATCGAATAAAGAGAAATAATTCTGATAAATTATATGATAAAGAGGTGAGAGTGCCATATAGAGAGGCAATAGGATGCTTGATGTACTTGGCAAATGGAACACGGCCGGATATATCATTCGCTGTGAACTATTTAGCAAGAAAACAAATTTCACCCACTGAAGATGATTGGAAAGATGTAAAGAGAGTTTTCAGATACTTAAGAGGAACAGTTAATACAGGATTGAAGTATACAACTGAAACAGATAATCTGGAAGCATATGCTGATGCAAGCTTTAGAGATAATAGAGATTCAACTTCGACAGGGGGATACGTAATTAAACTGTTTGGTGATGTGATATCATGGAGAAGTCACAAACAATCGTATGTTACACTATCGACCTGTCAAGCTGAATACTTGGCTATGAGTGACGCATGCCAAGAAGTGATTTCTCTGGACAAAGCTCTCAGATTTGCATTGGGAAAAACCCTATTTCCCATAACAATCTGGTGCGACAACAAGTCCGCAGGAGATTGTACCAAGAAAGATGGTAGTCACAAACTAAAGATGTTTGATGATCCAGTAGATGCGATCAAAGAAAGTTTAATAGAGAGGGAAAGAGCTGGTACGAAGAGGCATATGGCCGATACACATGGAGATTTCATCAAACAGTGTGTTGATGAAAAGAGGGTCATTGTTCGATGGATCGCAACTAAAGAGAATGTTGCAGACATCATGACAAAACCTTTACCTTTAGAAGCTCATAAATACCTTAGAGATAAAATATTAGAGTGAGATTTTTAAGATGTTCTAATACCATTTTTATGTTTACAGATGCTTAAGAGACAAGTTGGTTTTACCAACACTTAAGAGGCTAGAGACAAACAAACACTTTAGAGGCTAGATGAAGGTGCAATTCCAGCAAAGGGAGGGAGTGTTAGAATCCTGCTTTGCCGGACTGCAACCAACAATACAAAGTGCCATATTGGTTCACAGGCGGCCAGCCTGAATACCCCTAGAGAAGAAAACTAGTACTCTGTGATACGAACTTTATATAGTTCTATGAACATGTAAACTTCCGTATGACAAATATGGCATTCTTTCTTTTCTCTCTTCTGGTATATACTTGCTTATGCATTGTGTATATAAGTTGTTGTTGTCGTTTCTAGAGTCTATAGAGAATAAAGAGATTGTATTATAAATACCCGACTTATTTATCTTCGATATAACCAAAACTCCAACAAAAACCAATTTCGGGAAGAGTGAAAAGAATTTCGGAAAGAGTAAATCCAATTTCTGACGAAATAATCACATAATTATACTTCTGTATAATTTTGTCAAACTCATTTTTGTTTTGTTCGTAATGAATATCTTCTTTCTTATAATTTTAACGTACGTGATGACTTAACTCCAGGAGAAATATTTATCGACTAACTACAACCTACCTTCTCGGTAGGCCTTGGGCCTTTGCGTCTGGTGGTTCGGTTTACATTTTGGGCCCCCTTGTTCGCGTGAATAGAGTGCCCATCAATTTACCAGATATCCTTAAATTTCTGATGTTTGGCCGAGAATGATGTCAAATGATTATTTTTGAGTGACTGAATAAGAATTCGACGTCAAACTTGATTCTGTCCGGCCGTACGGCGGCGGTCAGAACGATTACGCTCGAACGCAATGAGTTGGAGAGTTGAAATTTTCAGAGTAGGTCCAAATGCGTCGGGTAAGTTCGTCAATGGACAAAATTCGTCGAGTATGGTAGTTTCAGAAATAGAGCCATCTGAAATGTTGTATTCCCAATAAAATACTTATCTGATTGAATCTGATTGAATTGAAGCACGGTAGTTAGTTGGAAAATACCGACACGGAGACCTAATGCAAAATTTTGTGATGATCGTGTAACTAGACAACTAGAAAATAAAAAGAAATTCTTTATCTCAGAAATTTTTCATAATTTAAAATTTAATAGTTCATACCAATAACACATTCTTTTCAGTATTATGAACCTTAACTCAAGAAAAAATGTTCGATACACAAATGTAGATCCATATTTCAGTATTTTTTTGCTAGCAACATTATGAAAATACTGTATATAGGAACATGTCTCACTACTCAAGGAAGTAAAAGATAATATTAACCTCAGTGGTCAACGAACAGTAATTTCTTTTGATGATTCCATTATGTTCTTCTTTCATATTGCCTCCATAACATCAAAACAGTCTCGTATATATTCATAAATTCAAGAATCGAATACTTGCTCTCCAAGAGAAAATAACAACTATGAATTGACAATCTCTAATAGCTAGAAAAGATGACACTTATGAATAGTGATCACAGACAGATTCTGTGTTCACATTCTGTGAATAAGTACATAGAACTTACGATGTATTGTTGAGACTTTAAAACTTCATATCTCGGAAAGTATTAGCTTGTTAGAGTTGAAAATTATGACAATGGATTCTTATCATGAAATAGCTTCTTAAAAAAATATGAATTCAAAAGTTGTAATGTGCAAAAAAAATTTTTTTTCGTTAGGTACTCCGAAACTATCAGACTGATTTTGCCCAATAACGAACTTAACCAAGAAATTTATTCCTCAAACCTACTCTGAGAATTTCAACTGTCTAGCTCATTCCGTTCGAGAGTTATCGTGTTAACGGCCAGCAGACCGGACGGCCTGACGGCCGGCCGGACATAATCGATTTGGACCACGGATTCTTGATCAGTGAGTCAAACCAAATCGTTCAAGACCATTTTCAGCCAAAAATTCGAATATTACAGACATTTGGGAAATTGATAAGCACTCTGTTCCGAGGATCAAGAGCGCCAAAAAGTGGACCAGTTTTTTTGGACGCTTGTTTTCAGAACTAATATCACGTGATTGAATTTTCGCGATAAGTATGTCGACTTATTTCTTAACGAAACTGACCTGCTTGAAAACACAACGAGTGTTTTCTCCAAGCAACTCAGTTGAGTTAAGAAATAAAAGAGAGACTTATGAGATAAATTCAGTCACGAGTGATATCTCATTAGACTATTTCTCGAACAAAATTACTCATGTTGACGTCTGTAATTTATCATTTGTCAAACAGACAGTTGCTGTTTTCGCCTGTGGTTGGTCAGCTTTTGATATGAGTGAAATAGTCACAGTAACCAAACTACTAAGTATTCAGATGAGAAGATGATAGAAATACCTTTCTGTGATAGATCCATCCAATTCTATGAATGTGTTTTTATCCTGGATAGTTTAAATTAATCTGTAGTTTAAATGTCAATTATTATTATAAAACGTGAATAGCCAAACCGTGTTGAGTATATCGACAACAGAAAAAAATAACTCAAACTTACAGTTCGTGAGATGACTATAGTCACTCTGTGATCTCCTCAATCTTAAAAAAAATGGTGTTGATGATCTATTTCTTGTGTTATGTGAATGAATGTCACTGTTCAAGTGTTCAATATCCAACGTCCAGCGCTCGACATATATAATGATGCACTTCAGCACAAAAAGTCCTGGCAGAGTCAAGATACCCTGCCTCTTAAATGACAATCTGTAATCGTCTCTATATTTCCATTCTTCATACTTGTTTGTGAAACTTCTGTGCTCGACGGGAAAAATTAAATACAACAGTCTGTCGAAATTGTCACAGGTTAATCAGGCCACTGAAGACTATGAAGAAACCACAGTACAGTCTGCTATTGAATAGATCAGGGCTTCTTCTCCACGGGAATTAGACTGTTTGACTACATTAGCCTCGAAGAGGTTGGAACCATAGCCAGAAGGATTTTCCAGAAAACGTAACAGTTTATCCAACCAGCTACCCAATGGCAGACCCCTGCCCTGAGCGGTATTCGAATAACCAGCGACCTGTATAGCACCAAAGTGAGATGTCATCCCACTAGACAACCTAGGCCGGCTTGGAGAAATACTTCATTCTGATAATATCTCGTGACACTGTTGACAACCGATTCTGAAGTACAAATATATTCCAGGAAAGAATTCTGAACGAGCCGATAGGTGGAAGTTGGTGAATATTTCTCGACAAATTTTACTAGCCATGTCGAAAAAAGATCCGTATGCAGTTTTTGGCGCTCTTGTTCCTCGGAACAGAGTGATGCTTATCAATTTGCCCAAATGTCTGTAATTTTCGAATTTTTGGCTGAAAATGTTCTTGAACGATTTGGTTTGACTCATTGATCAAGAATCCGTGGTCGAAATCGATTATGTCCAGCCGTCCGGCCGTCCGTCCGGCCGTTAACACGATAACTCTCGAACGGAAAGAGCTAGACAGTTGAAATTTTCAGAGTAGGTTTGAGGGATAAATATGTCGGTTAAGTTCGTTATTGGGCAAAATCGGTAAAATAGTTTCGGAATAACGAAAAAAAAAATATTTTTTTTCATTACAACTTTTGAATTCAAATTATTTAAGATGCAGTTTCATCATAAGAATCCATTGTTATCATTTTCAACTCTAACAAGCTAATACTTTCCAAGATATGAAGTTTCAAAGTTTCAATAATACATCGTAAGTTCTATGTATTCACAGAAGGTGAACACAGAATCTGTCTGTGTTCACTGTTCATAAATGTCAACTTTTCTAGCTATTAGAAATTGTCAATTTGTAGGTTGAAAATACTTTCTCTTGGAAAATAAGTATCCGATTCTTGAACTTGTGAATATATACAAGACTGTTTTGAAACCGAAAATAATATTGACTGATTACATATGAAATAATTTATGTAAAAATATTGGGGATGATGTTTCAACAGATTTAGAATTGAATCATTCTAATGATGTAGTTTATAGAGGCAATAGGAAAGAAGAACATAATGGAATCATCAGAAGAAACTACTGTTCGTTGACCACTGAGGTTAATATTACCTTTTACTTTCTCTAGTAGTGAGACATGTTCCTATATACAGTATTTTCATAATGTTGCTAGCAAAAAATACTGAAATATGGATCTACATTTGTGTATCAAACATTTTTTCTTGATTTAAGGTTCATAATAAAGAAAAGAATGTGTTAGTGGTATGAACTATTAAATTTTAAATTATGAAATGAAAAGAGGATAGTATTTTATTAATATTTTGAACTATTAAGATAATTTGTTCGTAATCCACTACCTACTCAAATATCAGGAATAAATGGACAATCGGCTATGATTGTCTCCAGCCTTGTTCTAGACATGTCGATGATACTTTCCTTAGGTATTTCGAGTTGTGAAAACTATGCACCGAGTGTAAGTTGCAAAAACCCATTCCACGAGGTTGAATCATTGCAGATTGCTCATTTACTCTTGATAAATAGATTTAATGACAATTTTTGAAGCATTTTTTTAAACGACACTTTTTTTAAAATTTAATTTCTTTCATGATGCAGTTCTATCATAGGAATCCATTCAAATAATTCCCAACTCTGAGAAACCAATACTTTCGGAGATATAATTTGTCTGTTTGAACAAGAGCGCCAAAAAGCTCCAGTCCACAGGGCTTGAACCATTTTTTTTCAGGAAATACATACATACATGGAGTATTTCTCATATTTTATAGCCTCTTGATATGTGCATTTGGGTACAATGAATTCCAAAGAAATACTCGAGGAAGAGATTTTAGATTTCGCACACACACATTTCTTACTATTACTGTTGCTATAAAAGTTAAAAATTATTCTGCTACATATACAGTGTGTTTCTGCGACCTTATATATTTCATAAATTCATATCTCCAAGGGCCTAAATGATTTCCGTTGCGAGTAGAAATATGCGTGGGCTTTTGGATGCCTTTAAGGAGTCTGTTCTGAATATTTCATTCAAATCTGCCCATTAATAGGCTGCTTACATAACTGTATATGGGTGTGCACCTTTGCTGAACAATATCCTTGGAAAATAAAACGCATCTGGGTTTCTGTTTTTGACCTGGCTAGTAAAAATTGTCAAGAAATATTCATCGACCTCCTGACAATCCGTACATTCAGAACTACCTATAATTCTATCCAGAATTTACATTTGATTACGAGCCTGCATATGTTGGACTAGGATTCGAAGGCCCCGAGTTCAATACTAAAGATTATGGAAAATCGATAATTGTTCTTCTAAAAAATGCGAACCCTACCTTCAGAAGAATGGAGGTATGGGCTTTTGATACATCCTTTGAAAAGTCTTGTCATATTCTATTCAGAAATGTTATCACTTTCATGTTTATTGCAAAAATCAAATTAGAAAAGAATAAAATCAAGTGAAATTTGGTACAATATCAAAAACTGAAATGTAATACAAATTATAGCAAAAAAATGGTTCAAGCACTGACGTGAAGTCAGAAGCTTTTGCGCGTATGTTCTATTGTCCATTCTTCTGTATTGGACACCCTTAATCGAATTTACCATGGTTAATTATGTCGTCCATTCTCCTGTATTGGACACTCTTAATTCAAATTTACCATGGTAAATTCGAATTAAGTGTCCAATACAGGAGAATGGACGACATAATTAACCATGGTAAATTCGATTAAGGGTGTCCAATACAGAAGAATGGACAATAGAACATACGCGCAAAAGCTTCTGACTTCACGTCAGTGCTTGAACCAATTTTTTTCTCGTGATTTTTTTTTAATTTTCTGGAGGCGCGGTTCTTAAAATTTTTTTTTTCGTCATTTTTTTCAAATTTTCTAGGAGTACGGTTCTTACAGAAATTTAAACACATCTTTGTGTTGATTTTCTACTACTAGTTACCAAGCTTCAATTCAATCGAATATTTATTTTTTGAGTTATCAAGGAAACATTATTCCAGGTGGATATAACTCGGAAACCGTTAAACCGATTATGCCCAAAAACGAACTCAACTCTCCCTTTCGGATACGCAACCTACCCTGAAAATTGCAAGTCCCTATCTCCTTTGGTTCGAAAGTTATCGAGGCAACGGTCACCCATCTACTGAACTCACACAAGAATGCTCGAATCTCCAACAATATTCAACCGATCGTGTTAAAACTTGAAACTTGGCAGTAGAGTTAGGTAATGAACGCTCTTGCAAAATTTCAGCAATTTCAAACGTATAGTTACTGATATATCGATTTTTTTTTTTTTATTTTCAATGATTTATTAAAAATTTTCTACAAATGCTATCCTCACCAAATTTCGCAAACATTTTCGCGTTGGCATTCTACAACTAATAACCATGTTTGAATTCAATCGGTTCAGGATTTTTTGAGTTAATGAGGAACAAAAAACCACCAAATTTCAGATGGCTATAACTCTGAAACCGTTTGGTCGATTATGCTCATAAACAAACTCAAATGTGGCATTTACATGCACAACATAACCTGAAATTTTCAAGCCGCTATCTCTTTCCGTTCTCAGGTTATCGTGACAAAAATAATATTTTTTAATAATTTTTTTAAAATTTTCTAGCCATACGATTCGCCCAAAATTTCACAAACGTGCTTAGGTTCATATTCTACAACTACTCACCAAGTTTCAATTCGATCGGATTTATATTGGTTGAAAACAAAATTATTACTCGGAAACCACTTGGCCGATTATGCCCATTAACGAACTTGTCCGTCGTATTGCGATGCGCCACCCACCCTGAAAATTTCAAGTCGCTAGCTCGTTTCGTTCTCAAATTATCGTGGCAACGGAAGGCCGTACGGCCGGCCGGCCGGACGGCCGGCCGGACAGAATCAAATTTGACCTCGAATTCTTCATTGGGGAGTCGAACTAAATCGTTTGAGACCAATTTCGTCAAAAAATTCGAAAGTTACAGACATTTGGGCAAAACTATAACGCGATGTTCCCCAGAACATACGCGCAAAAATATGAATGTTAATGAAGTAGATGTTCGAAGTGTTCTATGAAAACGCCTTAGCAACATCCTAACCTCAAATTAAAATTTCTCTCAACATTATTCGACATCTCAAGAGTGATCGACCTAATCGCACGCGTTATTCGATCTTTGAGATCATTCAAATCATGGGGTTTTGTTTTGTACACTCTTCACATATCCCCATCAAAAGAAATCTAATAGGTTAAGATCAGGGGATTACGCTGGCCATTCGATCGTTCCTTGCCTTCCTATCCACCGATTTGGAAATTGCGTTGAGGTACTGCTGGACATTGCGTTGATAATGTGGTGGAGCTCCGTCCTGTCGGAACCATATCATATTCCGTGGATCTTGAGGATTTCTTTGATCAGGATATAAATTTGCCAAAGTTGGAATGACATAATTTTGAAGTAGTGCTTACTATTTATAGTCATTCAAATTGCCTTCAATGAAAAAGGTGCCTATGATATGGTTTCGAACATTTCCTGCCCAAACATCAACCTTATGAGGGCATTGCGTGTGTTCCTCTCTCATCTAGTGAGGATTTTTGGTAGATCAGTAATGGCAGTTTTGGCCTATTTTTTTCACGATTAGCATGACCGTTGAGAGAAAATAAAACGTCTACTAGGTACTTCATAATGAAAAATGGCGATAACGTTGTTAATAAATCAACATGTCCAGAGCGTTCCTGCCAATAGGGTCTACATAATGGCTCCGTATAGTAATTAATACCTATGCTTATGCATATATTTCACAAATCAAATAAACCACAGGGGATTTCATTGATTTGCCGAAGCAAGATCAGACGCGCTTCTTTTTTCGAATTATTACGAAGAAGAATACAACTTAAAATTTGAATTTGTCGTGTTTCAGGATTTTCCATAAATATGTACAGTAACCAAGATGCATTTATTTCATTTGGTACACTGCATAAATGACATAGTTGCAAATTGGCGAATGCGATACTTTTGGTTAGGGATATCTACCTACCTATTGTATCCAAAAAGAACACAATCCTAGAAGATGAACAATTTTCAATGTTTTGGTACAGCAACTAGAATACTAGAAGGCAGAGAGAAATGTTTTTTCTTCATGGACATTGATTTTGTTTCGGGCCGAAAAGCAATTTGTCTATTTATAGTTCAAAAATTAACAGTGCTGTATCCAAGCTGTCATAAGGATAGAGTAACAAAGTTGAAAATGGACACAACTGACTCCCCTTAGTCGCACAAGCTCCTAGGTGCTTCTGAGGGATCTCCTTGGGGAAGACTTGGGAGGGTCATTATAATCATAATCATGTTTATAGCACGCGCGCCAAATGCAGATTGACTTTACAATGGAAGAAAAATGCTAAAAAAGGAATGATGTGGGATCACGATCAATCCGTTTTGGCGCGCGTGCTAAAAAAATGATTATGATTATACTGACCCTCCCAAGTCTTACCCAAGGAGATCCCTCAGATGCTCCTAGGAGCTAATGCGACTATACGAAGAGTCAACCGCGAGTGGTTCGCGCATGCGCAGACGAGAAGTTACTGATGTTTTTGGGTTGTATGTGTTATGTTGGGAGTGGTTTAGGACTATCGGTTATGGGTCTGATGCTGACCCATTTTGTGAAGTTGTAAATGAATATTCATGGCAATTCTGTGAACGGACAAGTCAGTTTGAGGGAAAATGCGTTGTTTCCGAGTTGGAATGTCCGTACCGTGGCCCTGGGGCTTATTTTCAAATTCATGTTACCCCATACGGGCATTTACGTTATGTGCATGAGCAGACGAGAAGTGATTTAACTGCTGGAGTTTTCGTTTGAGAGAATAAGGGTTTGGAGGTGCAGCATCCCATTCCTCCATAGAATCCCCTTGGGAGTTTCCGCCATGCGTGGATTGAAGCTGCGATATCTCCTGAACCAATGGTGTTGAAGAATCAGAGTTTTGTTTGAGGTATGTGATTTTGAGGAGTCTTTCAGCCACGAGTAGATTGCTCATGCGCAAAAAAGTTGTGGATCTTTTAGGATATATGTTGGGAGTGGTTTGCGTCTAGCGGTCATGGATTTGGTGCTGAGCCGATATTTTGTGGTTTTAAGAGAATTTTCATGGCAATTCTGTGCACCGACAAGCCAGTTTCGAGGAAATAGCGTTGTTTCCGAGCTGAGTTGTCCGTATCGTGGCCCTGGGCCGAATTTATAAATAACTATATTTCGAAGAGCTATATTAAATTACGTTCGGATTTGGATAATAGGCGTAGTAAGCAATTGCGTTCCCAACGGGGTCCCATAATCACATGTTTTTTTAAATTTCGATTTGCGTTAAAACTAACAGCCAGACTGTATCGATAGCCAGATATGTTAAAGGACCTTGAAAAATATAAAAAGGGAGACTGTATCGATAGCCAGATATGTTATAGGACTTTGAAACATATAAAAAAGCACTGACGTAAAGTCAGAACTCTTTTGTGCGCTTGTTCACGTTGTCTGCTTTGAATTGAATGATGAGAGTTTCAAGCTCAGCGGATAGAACGAGTCGGAGATCTACCCAGAGGGTAGTGGACACCATTGACTGTCGGGTCATATACTACCAGCGTATCTAAGCTGGCATAAGGATATATGTAGTAACAAAGTTGACAGAGAACGAAAATGACTCTCCTTAGTCACACAAGCTCCTAGGAGCTTCTGAGAGATCTCCATGGGAAAGACTTGGGAGGGTCAGTATAATCGTAATCATGTTTATAGCACGCGCGCCAATTGCAGATTGACTTCACAATGAAAAAAAAAGGCTAAAAGAGCATTGACATAGGGTCAATCTGCTTTGGCGCGCGTGCTATGAACATGATTATGATTATACTGACCCTCCCAAGTCTTCCCCATGGAGATCCCTCAGAAGCTCCTAGGAGCTTGTGTGACTAAGAAGAGTCGGTTGTGTTCTTTATCAAGTTTGTTACTCTATCCTTATGCCAGCTTAGACACATCACTGTTAATTTATGACCCGATAGTGAATGGTGTCCACTACCCTTTGGCTAGATCTCCGGCTCGTTCTATCCGCTGAGCTTGAAACCCCATCATTCAATTCAAATCAGCCAACGCGAAAACACGCGCCAAAGAGTACTGACATCACGTCAGTGTTTTTTTATATTTTAATTCAACTTCTTTTATGATGCAGTTCTATCATAAGAATCCATTGATGTCATTAAAAACTCTGAGAAACCAAAACGTTCGGAGATATGATTTGTCAAAGTTTGAACAAGACTGCCAGAGCTCCTGTCTACAGGGATTTCCCACATTTTCTCCTATTAGGATGACCATCATGTCTATTAATGTAACTATTTGTTAACGAAACTAAATGACCCAGTCATCTGAACCATATAAGCAAATTATTATACTCTATAAAGGAATGAGAACCTTCACTGCTATTTGAAACTCATTGGAGGATTCATTGCATGAAAATCCCATAATTATACAACAGCTACGTAGAGGCTTTATATGTTCTTATTGTTGAATCAAATAAACCTTTACAACGGAAACAAAAGCAACTGTATTCAGCACCGTTTTTCATTCAAATGGTGAGCATAATATCATCTACTGGAATAATATGAAACAATATAAGCGTTGCTTCGACACACCAAACAATTCACAGACTGCTCAATTTCATTATATTCTATTTCAACCGATCCACGTATTATACGAGTCGGGTCTTTAAGTTGTGCATTAACTTTAACCATAGATTCCTCTCATCAAATGAAGCACTTGTTTCATCCACCATTTTTGCAGATTCGGCTAAGGCAAAAACTTACTAGCGTTTGAAGATTTGAGAATTTGCTGATACATCTGTGCACTTTCTTCACTCGTTGAACACAGATACCACTTAGGAATGATAGTCATAACTAATATTTCATTATAAGTTTTGAATTTAAGCGTTTAATAATTATTTATTTATTTGAACTTTACGTACATCAGATAGTATGCAAATTTAGGTTATTCAGAAAGAAAAGTACTTATACAAATAGACAGAGTAACTAGTGTAGAGTATTGCCTGTGTGTTATGTACAAATTAATATTAATTCTCTTAAGCCTATAAAGTATAGTCTCCATACTGGAAAATGATTGTCTTATTCTGGTTGAATTTTGCCCTAATTTATGAAAAACTTCAGGGTGGAAGGCACTTACTAGTAGTAAGTAACTATTCAATAAGTATTTATTATTTACTAGGTTATTGAATTTATCTCGGCAATGTTTTCAATTATTTGAGAAATGTTTAACTATTCTTTTTGTTTCTGATGGTTTTGAGTAGTTGCTGGTAGATTCTGGGAGGTAAATATCAACTCGATCATTAGCCAATTCTTCTTTCCGATCCAGGTAATTTATATCCACCTAGCTTCTGTCTCGTTCCATAATCGTGATCTGAAGTTAATAGCCTTATAGAAATATAGATAGTGTGGAGACGTATATTTCAATGGGAAGGTTTAGTGGTTAATTCCGCAAAAAAGAGCAGAGAACAATCATTCTGCTAGTACCTACCAACACGTGTTTCTGCTAAGCTAGCTTCTTCAGGACAGGCCAACCAAGAAACCAAGGAAAAGATGGGAATATCTTTCCGTTCGAAAGTGATCGTAGTACCGTTCCCCCATGCAGATACGGAAATCACACAACGCTGCTTAGTTTCGAGTATTTCTTCAATGACTCCAACAATATAGATCGGATGATGTTGAAATTTGAAAGAAATATGAAGAACTGGGGTTTGAAGGCTCCTGCAAAGTTCGGACGGATGATTTCTAAAATACAACATTTTTTTCAACGATTTTTGGCGCTCTTGTTCCTTGGAACAGAGTGCTTATCAATTTGCCCAAATGTCTGTAATTTTCGAATTTTTTGAAGAAAAGCATCTTAAACGATTTGGTTCGACTCACTGATCAAGAATCCGTGGTCAAAATCGATTCTGTCCAGCCGGTCCGGCCGGCCCACCGTTAACACGATAACTCTGGAACGGAATGAGCATGGCAGTTGAAATTTTCGGAATAGGTTTAGGAGGTAAATATCTCGGCTAAATCCGTTTTTGGCAGAATCGGTCTAAAGGTTTCGGAGTAACGAAGAAAAAAAATTATTTTTTACATGACAAATTTCAAATTAATTTTTTTCAAGATGCAGTTTTATCATAAGAATCCATCGATATCATTTTCAACTCTAACAAGCTAATACTTTCGGAGATATTATTTTTCTAAATTTCAATAATAAATCGTACTTCTATGTTTTCACAGATTGCTCTTATTATTGTATACTGTTTAAAACGGAACATGCCAATATGAACTTTGTCACATTAAAGAGAACTACTCATCTGTCAAATATTCTGTTACGTTTAACGCGCCATTTCTGATTGCCTTTTTCAGCGGGTGTTGGTTGCTTCCTAATAATTCAAAATTGAATGTACAAGGGCGGTTTTGAGCAAGTGAGTTATTGATTTTCCTTGCCTTTTATGTGGTCGTCTCCAGTTTCATTTTAAAATATTCATTCGTAAATATTAAATATTTGTTGAAATTCTTAATTTCTGAACTACTTGGGAAACGGATGAATATATGATAACTTTGAATCGTTTAATGTTACCCGCAATTTGAATTTGGTACATCGGGTAACTTTGAATTTTCATTATGAGGTGGAGAATGCCACGAAAATCGGAAAAAGCGACAACCGGTGTCAGAAAATATAGTACGAAAAGTGAGAAAGCCCTGTGGACAGGATCTTTGGCGCTCTTGTTCAAACTTTGATGAAACTATATCCGAATAACGACACACGGCTGCCGTGCACGACTCGAGGGTGTCCGGCAGTCCCCTCGAGCCGTGCAAGGCAGCCATGTGTCGTTCACACGACCACGACTCGGCCGGATAGCTGTGAAAGCTATAATTCAAGCGAGGCTGTGGGAAAGCTCGAGCGTTTGTGTCGTTGCCGTACATAAAACCGTGTCGTGTTGATGTGAAGGGAGCCTTTGTATCGGTATTCTTCAACTAGTTACTAAGTTTCAATCCATTCGAATCTGTTCTGGGGAACATCATGTTATCACTTTTCCCAAATGTCTACAATTTTCGAATTTTTTGCCCAAAAGGGCCTCAAACGATTAGGTTTGACTCGCTGATGAAGAATTCGAGGTCGAATTTGATCTGTTAGGCCGGCCGTCCTGCCGTTGCCACGACAACTTGAGAACGGAAGGAGATAGCGACTGGAAATTTTTAGGGCAGGTGGCGCGTCTAAATGCGACGGACAAGTTCGTTAATGGGCATAATCGGACCAACGTTTTCCGAGTACAAATTTTGTTTTCAACTAATACAGATCCGATCGAATTGAAACTTGGTAGCTAGTTCTAGACACAGAGACGATTGTGAAATTTTGTTAGAATCGTAATACTAGAAAATAAAAAAAAATATATTAAAAAATATTATTTATGTCACAATAAACTGAGAAGGGAGAAAAATAGCGACTTGAAATTTTTAGGGTAGGTTGAGCATATGAATGTGACATCTGAGTTTGTTAATAGGCGTAATCAGCCAAACGGCTTTGGAGTTATACCCATCTAAAATTTATTTGTTATTTCCTCGATAACTCGAAAAATACGAATCTGATCTAATTCGAACATGGTAAATAGTTGTAGAATGCCGGCGCAAAAATTCTCGCAAAATTTCGTGAGGATCATATAAGTAGAACATTAAAAAAAATCATTGAAAATCGTTGAAAACAATTTCATGTATCAAAAACTATTCGTCCGACATCGCTGAAATTTTGCGAGAGCATTCAAGTTGGAACATCCGAGCAGCATTCTGTGAGTTCAGTAGCTGGATGGGTGATCGTTGCCTCGATAACGTTTGAACGAAAAGTGATAGGGACTTGAAATTTTCAGGGTAGGTTGCACATCCGAATGGGAGAGTTAGGTTCGTTGTTGGGTGTAATCAGCCAAATGGTTTCGGAGTTATACCCATCTTGAATATTATTTTCTCGATAACTCAAAAAATACAGATCCTATCGAATTGAAACTCGGTATCTAATTGTAGAATATCGACATAAAGACGAGGGTAAAATTTTGTAAAAATCGTCCAACTTGGAAATTTTAGAAAAATTACGAAAAAATATTATGTATCTCACGATAAGTTGAAAACGGAAAAAGACAGCGACATGCAATTTTCAGGTTGGGTTGCGCATCCGAATGCGACATATAAGTATAAGTTCGTTAATTGGCATAATCGGCCAAATGGTTTTGGAGTTATACTAATCTAAAATTTTGTTTTTATTTAATCTATAACTCAAAATATACAGATCTGACCCAATTAAATTTCGGTGATTACTTGTAGAATGCAGACGCACTAATTTTTGGAGTAATTTCGTGGTAAGTTCCTGGAGTTACTTGAGGCGTAAGTTTTTTCGCACTTTAATTTCAATAGAATACATAGTATTCTGTGATCATAAATTCTCTCGTTACTGAAGTATGTCATTAAAATGGTATATTTCGATGCTACATTCGATACAGAGTGTCGAATAGAGGTGAGTAGACAATAGAATATTCTTGGCAACATTTGCCCAAATCTCTGTAATTTTCGGCCGTTGCCACGATAACTTTTGAATTAAGATAGATAGCGGCTTGAAATTTTCATGGTAGGTTGCGTATCTATACAAGGTGTCCCAAGTTCGAGTGCCTATTAGACGTTTCTGGAGAACTGGACATATTGGAAATCTGAAAATTGGGATATTGATATTGTTTGAAATTCTCTACAAAGCTAAAATACTTTCGAACCCCAAGAACTTCCGGTTATACAGGGAGTGAAAATAAAATTGATGAAAAATTTTTTTTTCAAGTTTTGCATTCCTGGTATGATCAAGTATTCAATGCTGAATACATTTATGTTGAAACCATTGTATTCATTCGAATAGTTTTCAAAATATCGAAAAAAAACGGAAAAAAAGTCAAATATGTTTAGTCACTATTAGACTCATTATTGTTATTTTAAACATCCTGAGCGTGAACCGTTTTTACAACATCGAAGAGGAAGAATGTGGAAAGGTTATGCATCTTTTGAATTTCAGAAATATCATCACAGGATGTTTCAAATTTTGCTAGAAAATTGTGATCAAAAATTGTTCATAACTTATGTTTTTCAAACAGACGCTATTTTCGCGCGTATGTTCTGGGGAACATCGTGTTATCATTTTGCCCAAATGTCTGTAATTTTCGAATTTTTTGACGAGAATGGTCTCAAACGATTTAGTTTGACTCCCCAATGAAGAATTCGAGGTCAAATTTGATTCTGTCCGGCCGGCCGTCCAGCCGTCCGGCCGTTGCCACGATAACTTGAGAACGGAAAGAGCTAGCAACTTGAAATTTTCAGGGTGGGTGGCGCATCCCAATACGACGGACAAGTTCGTTAATGGGAATAATCGGCCCAGTGGTTTCCGAGTAATAATTTTGTTTTCAACCAATATAAATTTGATCAAATTGAAACTTAGTGAGTAGTTGTAGAATATGAACCTAAGCACGTTTGTGAAATTTTGTGCGAATCGTTTGGCTAGAAAATTTTAAAAAAATTATTAAAAAATATTTTTGTTGTCACGATAACTTGAGAACGGAATGAGATAGCAGCTTGAAGTTTTCAGGTTAGGATGTGCACCAGAACGCGACATTTCAGTTTGTTTATGAGCATAATAGGCCAAACGGTTTTGGAGTTATAGCCATCTGAAATTTTCTGAAATTTGGTGGTTTTTTGTTCCTCATTAACTCGAAAAATACTGAACCGATTGAATTCAAACATGGTTACTAGATGTAGAATGCCAACGCGAAAATGTTTGCAAAATTTGGTGAGGATAGCATTTGTAGAAAATTTTCAATAAATCATTGAAAACTGCAAAAAAAATTCTATATATCAGTAACTATTCGTTTGAAATTGCTGAAATTTTGCAAGAGCCTTCACAATCTAACTCTACTGCCAAGTTTCAAGTTTTAACACGATCGGTTAAATATTGTTGGAGATTCGAGCATTCTTGTGTGAGTTCAGTAGATGGGTGACCGTTGCCTCGATAACTTTCGAACGAAAGGAGATAGGGACTTGCAATTTTCAGGGTAGGTTGCATATCCGAAAGGGAGAGCTGAGTTCGTTTTTGGGCATAATAGGTTAAACGGTTTCCGAGTTATACCCAACTCAAACAATAAATATTCGAACGAATTGAAACTTGGTAACTAGTAGTAGAAAATCATCATAAAGACTTGTTTAAAATTTTGTAAGAACCGTACCCCTAGAAAATTTGAAAAAAATGACGAAAACAAAAATTTTAAGAACCGTACCCCTTGAAAATAAAAAAAAAAACACCAAAAAAAATTGGTTCAAGCTATGACGTGAAGTCTGAACCTTTTGCGCGTATGTACTATTGTCCATTCTTCTGTATTGGACACCCTTAATCGAATTTACCATGGTAAATTATGTTGTCCATTCTCCTGTATTGGATACTCAATTCGAGTTTACCATGGTAAACTCTAATTAAGAGGTTCCAATACAGGAGAATGGACAACATAATTTACCATGGTAAATTCGATTAAGGGGGTCCAATACAGAAGAATCGACAATAGAACATACGCGCAAAAGGTTCTGACTTCACGTCAGTGCTTGAACTAATTTTTTACAATAACCTTTTTTTTCGGAAAGTACCTTTCAAAAATGAGTGTAAATACCTCAAAAAATCGGTTCCATTGACTGTTCACATCATCAAATTCAGCATCGTAAATAGTCAACCAGTTCTGATATTGCAATTCCTTCAAAAACCCTGTTTTGCCTCATTCGAAAAGATTCTAATGAGTTTAGTTTCAACACCTTTATCAATTTCAAAATTAAAAGATATCTTTTGTTTCGCTTATATTAGAAAATAAATTATCAATACAAGTCATAGTGTTATGGGTAACTCTTGTGTTCTCAGAGATATGCCATATCAAAGAAAAGGAGCTAAAAAGAGACTACTAACGAGTTCCTATAGGACAGGGATGGCCAACTTGATAAGACCCAAGATCTACTATTTACTGATAAAACTCTGCGCAATCTACCAATATAAATATACAGGGTGAGTCTTTGACCACTGCATTAATTTTAACCAAAGATTCCTCTCATCCAATGAAACACTTTTATCATTTACCATTTTTCCAGATTCGGCTCAGGTAAAAAGTTACAACCGTTTAAAGATTTCACAATGTGCTAATACACTCGCATATAAATTATCTATGACATTGTCGGCGGACGAGAATAAGGCATGGTAACGTGCTTTACAGCTTGATTCGGGATTCCAACGCTCAGGGACGGATCCATAAATGTAGTAAAATTTCTGGAGTTTTCCATTTTAAAACATTCAATGAAGAATATCTCGAAAACGGTGCGTTTAAGGAGAAATTATGAAGAATAATATAATGTTCTAAAACGGTGGAATATTCTTGAAATGAATCAAGAAAAACTGTATATGCTTTCTTTATGCTAATTTCGTTTAGTTTTATGAATCCACGAGTCCATAACTAGAAAACCAGTAGAAGTAGAAAATAAAGATATTTGGAAAATACGTATCATAGTTATAGGAAACTTTACGCCAACATTCATTTCATTCGAAAAAAGGATGTCAAAGCTACAAAATAAAAACTGATTTTTTTTCAAAATTTCACCAGCCTGTATCTTTTTACCTCAGCTGAATTTGGAAAAATGTTAAATGAAAAAAGTGTTTCATTTGATGGGAGCAATCTTTGGTTAAAATTAATGCAGGTGTCAAAGACTCACCATGTATAGTTCTTGAATTGTAGAAATTTTAAATGAAATTCGATGTTGTCTGCCTCGCCGCGATCGACTGGACCTATAGCTACGATCGACCAGTCGATCGCAATCGACTGGTTGGCCACCCCTGCTATAGGAGAAGCTTGTTTGCTGGATTGAGATACTTACTTTCGAATTTAAAATTCCAAGTTAGCACAATGAACCGATGTATCCGTTGAATTAACAAATAATTCGAATACCTGTCATAACATTTTCGTTCCTAGAAATTGCGTAGGAATGAATGATTTCCGAAAGCCACCAGAGATAAATTTATATCGGAAAATGTACCAATTTAACTCTGAACCAACACTCAGTGACCCAATACACATGAAAAAGTATAATACTTGGACTCTGTTGGGAAATTTAATTGGAATCCAACTGCAGCAGGAAAATAAAGAGTCCGAATACATATCAATTCAACAGCGAATTTTCCATTATTCATATGCAACGGAAGAGAAACCTGAGTCCATGCCTTCCACTTCAGAATCCTCATTGTTGATCGAAAAGAGAATTTGATGAAATATTTCACTGGTGAGCTATTTTTGGGTCACCAGCTGCCGCGACAAATTTCTTATTTTAATTTTCACTACAAGACTGAAGATGCACGATATCAATGAGAATAATAGCCGTAATTAAAAAAATGGGTTCAAGCCCTGTGGACAGGAGCTCTCTGGCGCTCTAGTTCAAACAGACAAATTATATCTCCGAAAGTATTGGTTTCTCAGAGTTGGGAATTATATCAATGTATTCTTATGATAGAACTGCATCATAAAGGAAATTCAATTCAAATAATAGTCTATTTATCAATATTAAATGAGCAATCTGTGAATGAGAACTGCAACATGGAAGAAATCAAATTAAAATAGCTGAAATGAATCTGACTCTCTCTTATAGAACAGGATGAAATGTACGAGTATGAACACAGATAATATAATAAAGCTTAGATAGAATAATTATAGCATTCTGTGAAAACATAGAATTGCGATTCATTATTGAAATTTGTTTGCTCAAAAAAATTTTTTTTTTCGTTACTCCGAAACCATCTGGCCTATTTTGCCCAATAACGAACTTAACCGAGATATTCATCTCCCTAACCTACTCTGAAAATTTCAACCCCCTAGCTCATTCCCGTTCGAGAGTTATTGTAGAATGTTTTTTTTAAATTTTAAAATTTTTTTTTTACACTTTGCGGTAACCTGGACAATACAAAACTTCACATGCGTATAAAGGTCATGATTCTACAATTTGATGCTAAATTTCAGATAGATCGAGTGATCGGTTTCGGAAATATTCATAAAAAATGTGTTTTACTAAAATCAGCCATAACTCCGAAACCGCTTGAGGGATTTAGCCCATTAACGAACTTGTCCGAGATATTTACGCTCCAAACCCACCTTGCAAATTTCAATCCTCTAACTCGTTTCTTTCGAGAGATATCGTGCCTACGGCCGGCCGGAGAGAATCGATTTCGACCTCGGATTCGTGATCAGTGAGTCGAACCAAATCGTTTGAGACCATTTTCAGCCAAAAATTCGAAAATTACAGACATTTGGGCAAATTGATAAGCACTCAGTTCCGAGGAACTAGAGCGCCAAGAAGTGTAATACCCTTTCCGGGATTTGAGCCCGCCTTCTCTCGTTCCGAAACCGAAAAAACTCGACGGATTAGACCACCGGGCTATCGGGCTCCTCGTACGATCTTGTCGATCTCCGGTATTAGAATAAAACGTCGGTACTTACCTGGGATATATATTCTTATTTTTGACTTATCGACATAAAATCGCCACATGGGGGTTTATTCGACGGTTTTTTACCCTTATCTTCGCTTTTCGTCAACTTTCAGGCCCGAAAACTGCCTAGAGCGGCCGATTTCAGACCCCGTCTCTCTAAGTCGATTTTGACGTTTCTCCAACCAACTATTAGCAAGGAATTAGACAATGTCATGTCTCAGGAAAATAAGTTGACATTATGACAATTCATACATAGAATAATTATATAACTCTGTGAAAACGTAGAAATACGATTTATTATTGAAATTTTGAAAAATCATATCTCCGAAAGTATTAGCTTGTTAGAGTTAAAAATGATATCATTGGATTCTTATGGTAAAACTGCTTATTGAAAAAAATTTAATTTGGAATTTGTTATGTAAAAAAAAATGTTTTTGTTACTCCGAAACCATATGTCCGATTTTGCCCAATAACGAACTTAGCTGAGATATTTATCTCCCAAAAGTACTCTGACAATTTCAACTGTCTAGCTCATTCCGTTCGAGAGTTATCGTGCCTACGGCCGGCCGGCCAGACGGCCGGACAGAATGAATTTCGACCACGGATTCTTGATCAGTGAGTCGAACCAAATCGTTTAAGACCATTTTCATCGAAAAATTCGAAAACTACAGACATTTGGGCAAATTGATAAGCACTCAGTTCCGAGGAACTAGAGCGCCAAAAAGGGGGAGAGTCCTGTGGCAGGAGCTTGGGTGCTCTTGTCGAATCTTTGACAAATCATATCTCCGAAAGTATATAATGGTTTTTCAGAGTTCGTTTCTATATAAATTAATAATAATAATTACTTTATTTCCATTGAATGTCTACATACATTGTGGAAAAAGTCATACATTTCCAAGAAACAACAATACAAAAATATTCTGAGGAGGTTCCCTCAGTGTAAAAATTCATCGAGACTATAGAAACATCCCTCAATAAGAAAATATTTCAATCTTTTTTTAAATAATATTCTATTATTTGTGTTCTTTATTTCACTACTCAATTTATTATAGACCTTCATTCCCAAATACATAGGTGATTGTCTTCCTATTCTTAGTCTGAATGCAGGAACAATGAAATCATTTTCATGGCGTGTGAAATATTGGTGATAATCACTATTTTTGTCAAAAGTACTTTTATGCTCATAAATCAATGTGGCCAGTTCCAATATAAAAATTGAAGGCAATGTGAGAATTTTCAGAGATTTGAAAAATGGTCTACATGAATCTCTCTGTTTAATACCAGCCAGACATCTTATCACCCTCTTCTGACTCACAAAAACAGCTTCAACACAGGAAGAAGCCCCCCAAAAAGTTACGCCATATCTTAATCTGGACGTTACCTGCGCATGGTATAATTGAACCAACTGTTCCAGCATAAGAACTCCCTTCAAATTTCTAAAAAGGAAGCAGATTGAACTGAGTTTCTTACTAAGATTCTCACAATGAGATTTCCAGTTTAGGTGCTCATCAATATCTATACCAAGAAATCTTGTATTTTTAACCCTGGTTTATTCTTTCTGATCCAAATTCAATTGTATATTGATAATCTTATTATAATTATGAAATACCATACAAATGGTTTTATTTAGATTGAGATGTAATCCATTCATTCGAAACCAACTGCATAGAACAACCAGGCTATTTTGCGAGTTCATTTCTAGAGTGGAACTGGTATTTCCCGAAACAATTGCTGTTGCATCATCGGCATATAGAAAGAGTTCGGGATTACTACATCCTGTTATGTCATTCAGATAAAGAACGAAAAGAAGTGGTCCCAAAATAGAACCCTGGGGCACCCCTATTTCTGTTGAAAGGAAATTAGAGTTAACAGTTTCCTGACTTGCATTTTTCACTGTGACATATTGCTTTCTTTTACTGAGGTAACTGTTAATCCAATCTTCAGCTTTTCCTCGAATACCATATTTCTTTAGTTTCGCAATCAGCCTCCTGTGGTCGACAGTATCGAACGCCTTACTTAAATCACAAAAAATACCCACAGAAGGCGAACCAGCCTATAATTGTTCTACCACATACTTCAAAAATGCATAAATAGCATCACTTGTACTGAGATTACGACGAAATCCGAATTGGTTTTTGTTGAAAATTTTATGCATATTCAAAAATCCGATCAACCTTTCAAGAAAACAATACTCGAAGATTTTGGAAAATGTCGAAATCAATGATATTGGTCTATAATTATTCATTACCTCCTTATCACCTTTTTTATGTAAAGGGACTATTTTGGATATTTTTAATTTTTCCGGAAAAGAGCCATTGAGAAACGACATATTCACTAAAAAAGTAAGTGGTTCCGAGATCTGCTTCAAACATCTTCTTATTACAAACCCAGACGCATTATCAAAACCGTATATCTTCAATAGATTTTCCGAAAAAATTATTGAACTTATTTGCGACAACATAACTGTTCTCATGAATAATACCATCATCATTTATTCTAAGTGTATGTGGTCTGCTTTTAGAAACATTACTTAAGTCATTCATGACATGCCAAGCCGTTCTAACCCTGTTGGTAGAAAGTGATATCTTATTCTGATAAAAAGATTTTTTCTTATTTTTGATCAGAAGAGAGTGATAAGACTTACAATCACGATAATCCGACTGCAAACCCGGAAAACTCTTACTTATGTATAAAGATCTCTCAAGCGACTACTGGACTGCACAACATCCTCATCAACACATGACTTATTCTGCCTCCTATAAAATTTTTGCAGCGGAAAACTCTTCTCAAAACAAAACATTAATGTGCCATAGAATGAATTAAGGGCTTCATCAAAACACAGTGAATTATACATTTCGGCCCAACTTTCATGAGCTAATTGTGTAAGGAAGCAGTCAATATTATCCTCACTGAAATTTCTACGGTAATCGTAGACATTCGTGTTTGATTTTTCATACATCATGTGCATAATAACCGCTTTATGATCAGAAAAATGAATGTCAATCACATCAGCTGTGGATGGAATATTTGTAAATATGTAATCTAGGGTATTATTATTACGAGTTTTTTCATTCACCGTGTTTTGCATTTTGAAACCTTCAAAAATATTAGTTATTTTCTTATAAATATTATCATCTCTTAAAGGATCAATATTGGGGTCTCTACACAGTATAATATCTATGCCAGGTTCATATACAAACTCCAACAAGTTACTCAACTGATCACAGAACAAACTAGCATCGGTACCGGTGCAAGATCGGTAGCAGTTCAGTATTATAGTTTTTTTACCTGAATTTCTGCATACAATTCCACATATTTCAAATTCTTTTTCTATACAAAAGTTATTCAAATTCAAACATTTAGTCTGTACTGTATTCTTACACCAAATACCAACTCCGCCACCTCTCATGGTATATCTACAGAACTCAGCTGCCTTGTAAAAATTTGGAAAGTAAATACAATCAACATTGAGATCATTACACCAAGTTTCCCCCGCACAAATAAAGTCTAAATTATTTTGAACTTCGAGAAATTCAGATGAAATATAGTCAGTTTTAAGGCTTGTTAAGCATTGACAATTTAGTGAGAGTAATGCACACTCGGATTGTTTTTTGGCGCTCTAGTTCCTCGGAACTGAGTGCTTATCAATTTGCCCAAATGTCTGTAATTTTCGAATATTTCGATGAAAATGGTCTTAAACGATTTGGTTCGACTCACTGATCAAGAATACGTGGTCGAAATTCATTCTGTCCGGCCGGTCCGGCCGGCCGTAGGCACGATAACTCTCGAACGGAATGAGCTAGAGAGTTGAAATTTTCAGAGTAGGTTTGGGGGATAAATATCTCGGCTAAGTTCGTTATTGGGCAAAATCGGACAAACGGTTTCGGAGTAACAAAAAAAAAATTTTTTTTTTACGAAACAAATTCCAAATTAAATTTTTTTTAATAAGAAGTTTTATCATGAGAATCCAATCATATCATTTTTAACTCTAACAAGCTAATACTTTCGGAGATATGATTTTTCAAAATTACAATAATAAATCGTATTTCAACGTTGTCACAGAATAATATTATTCTATGTATGAATATGAATTGTCATAATGTCAAATGATGTTCCTGAGACTAATCAATCGAAGAATTGTGAGCGAAGTGAGAAAAATCTCAGATATGATTTTTCAAAATTTCAATAATAAATCGTATTTCAACGTTGTCACCATAGATTAAAGACCTTTAATCTATGGTTGTCACAGAATGATATTATTCTATGTATGAATATGAATTGTCATAATGTCAAATGATGTTCCTGAAGTAATCAATCGAAGAATTGTGAGCGAAGTGAGTTAAATCTCAGTTGTTTGCTCCGATATTAGTTTTTCTCAGAAAATTCTTACATTTCGGAACTGAACATGAAGTAAGAGATCTGAGAGTAGTGAGACTGCTTTTCATCCATAGACATAGATATAACTCTCGAACGGAATGAGGTAGGTACTTGAAATTTTCAGAGTAGTTTAGGGAGATGAATATCTCGGTTATGTTCGTTATTGGGCAAAATTGGCCAGATTTAATTTGATTTCTTCCATGGTGCTTTTCTCATTCTCATGATTGCTCATTTAATCTTGATAAATAAACTATTATCTGAATTGAATTTCCTTTAGGATGCAGTTCTATTATATGAATACATTGATATAATTCCCAACTCTGAGAAACCAATACTTTCGGAGATATAATTTGTCTGTTTGAACTAGAGCGCCAGAAAGCTCCTGTCCACAGGGCTTGAACCCATTTTTTGTTTCTGCACTCACGTTTTCTCCTATGTTAATGTTAATTAAATGAGAGAATAATTATATCGAGAAATATTCATATAGGGAATTTATAATCATTCCGATTATTCGGATGCATTTTAAAATCGCTATGTAGAAAAACTCCGTCAACTCCAGTTTATCGCTTATCACCGTTTTTTGCCAGATGCGGACAGATATATTTCTACGATGAAAATGCGCAAAAACTGGAGGTCCGTTGTTTATGCTGCCGAGTTTTCGAATTCCTTCCAGAATAAATGACATAATGCCCAACCAATCAGAGACGTCCAAAATCCATCTCCCTTCATAATTAGACGAATTTGAGATCACGTGACCTGTCATCTGACCGAGTCTTTGTAAAGACTTTCCGAGTCAAAATTGGTAACTTTTTGGTAGATTTCCAAGTAGTACACGTCGAAACTTTTTGGTAGATTTCCGAGTAGTACACGTCGAAACTTTTTGATAGATTTGCGAGTGGTACACGTCGAAACTTTTTTGATAGATTTCCGATATTAATTGCACCGAATATATTTTACCGAATTTTTCCGAGAAAACCGATAAACCGTTATTTTTGGCGCTCTAGTTCCTCGGAACTGAGTGCTTATCAATTTGCCCAAATGTCTGTAATTTTGGAATATTTCGATGAAAATGGTCTTAAACGATTTGGTTCGACTCACTGATCAAGAATCCATGGTCGAAATTCATTCTGTCCGGCCGGCCGGCCGTCCGGCCGTAGGCACGATAACTCTCGAACGGAATGAGCTAGAGAGTTGAAATTTTCAGAGTAGGTTTGGGGGATGAATATCTCGGCTAAGTTCGTTATTGGGCAAAATCGGACAGACGGTTTCGGAGTAACAAAAAAAAAAAAATTTTTTTACGAAACAAATTCCAAATCAAATTTTTTTTAATAAGCAGTTTTATCATAAGAATCCATTCATATCATTTTCAACTCTAACAAGCTAATACTTTCGGAGATATGATTTTTTAAAATTTCAATGTAGATCGTATTTCACAGATTGATATAATTATTATTCTATGTATGAATTCTCATAATGTCAACTAAATCGATACAAGTTCTCGAAGTTCCGACCTCGGGAATTTTCCTTGCTAAAAGTCTGTCTGAGAAACGTCAAAATGAATCCGTTAGACGGGGTGCGGGAAATTTTTCGCAACGAAATGGCCGTTCTAGGCAGTTTTCGGGACTGAACGTTGACGAGAAGCGAAGATAAGGGTAAAAAACGGTCAAATAAACCTCCATGTGGCGATTTTATGTCGAAAAGTGAAAATTAAGAATATCTATCCGCGGTTAGTACCGACGTTTTATTCTAATACCGGAGATCGAGAGGATCCTTCGAGGAGTCCGATAGTGTAGATGTATAGATAGTGGATATCTCGGTTTCGGACGAGGGAAGGCGGGTTCGAAGCCCATCAAGGGAATTATACTTTTTCGTGTTTTTTTTTCAATTTTTATCGCAATATTAACTTCGAATAACGGTATATCTGCCGACTTTAAGTAAGGGTGTTTTCCTTTTTTTTTTCTGAGCATATATCGCTGAAAATAAACCATTACTATACGGGGTGTTCTTTTTTTCACGGCACAATTTGCCACGATTGAATTGATTCGTGCCACAAACAAACCGTTATCTAAATAGGAACCTTGGATGGATTCTTATAATGTATTTTTCGGAAATCTCTATACAGGGTGTTTTTCTTTTAATGTCAATTGCAGATTGCTGTTTTTAACGCTATGAACATACCCTTTCATTTTTTCGTGTTGGAAAATATACTTTCGAGGCATACATCGTTGGAAATAAACCATTACTATACAGGGTGTTCATTTCCTCGCGGCATCGATTATTTTCAAATGCAAGCGTTTTAAGTAAAATGTCACTTCGAGATTTCTATCGCGAGGAGAATTCTCAACTTTGTAAAACCGTTGCGAAATGATAACCGCTGCTATACAGGGTGTCTTAAGAAATATGTCAACTCCGAAACTTTACGTGTATGTATTTCAGTGGAACCCAAGGCGGCTCAGATTCACAATTGGACCCTGTAGGGGGCGCTATAATCGATGTATAGGAACTCGGAAACAGGCGGATCGATTTTGATGAAACTCTGTGATTTTCTTTCGGCGTATCTCTGATTCACAATAGCATCCTGTAGGGGCGCCCCGATCGATCTATAGGAAACGGCTCGAACGATTTCGATTAAACTTTGTGTGCGTATTTGAATGGGCCTCAGAGTCACAATAGGAACTCGGTAGATAGCACTGTGTTCGGTTTATAGACTCTCGAGAACGACCGGACCGATTTCGTTGAAACTTTCTGTGTGTGTGTGTCTGAGGAAGTCTCGGAAAAATGTAGATCTACCGGAAAATGTAGATCTATCGGAAAAATGTAAATCTACCGGAAAAATGTAGATCTGCCGGAAAAATGTAGATCTACCGGAAAAATGTAGGTCTACTGGCTAGGTAGATCTGCGGGCCCACTAGTTATTAGTCTATCTATGAATTCTCATAATGTCAACTTGACAGAAGGGAATATTGTAACTTCAAAAATATTGGGGTTGAAATACTCGTATTTTAGCGATGCAACGGGGACCTCAACCGAAAATGTTTGAAAATATTACGTAAATATTGAAAGCATAATTCTGTAGTTTGGTGAACGTAGATCAGGAAATTTTTGATCGATTACAAGGTAATTTATTATTACTTATCTAATAAACCATTATTTGAATTGAATTTCCTTTATGATGCAGTGATATCATATGAATACATTGATATAATTCACAACTCTGAGAAACCAATACCAGATATAATTTGTCTGTTTGAACTAGAGCGCCAGAAAGCTCCTGTCCACAGGGCTTGAACCCATTTTTATTTTGATTACTGTTATACCAAGAAAGAGACTCTATTTTAACCGTAATTTGTGAGTTAAAGTGAGTTCTGATTTGGGTAAGCATTCTGTTGGCACTTTGGCTTGCCTTCTATTTTTCAGAATTACTTCTGTTCCTTGATTTGAGTTCATTCCGAGTCAGGTCAAATAATTAATAATTAATTAAATTGATTAAATAATTTATTTCCGCATTCGCGATATACAGGGTGGTCTAACACCGTTACATTGGGTTTCACAAAGCTTTGACAGCTCTTAATTGCCAAATTAGTGTGATTCTATGTCGATTTCCAGTTCATTTTTGACACAACCATCGAATGAAATCCACAATTAAGCTAATCGGAGCTTCGTGAAACCCACCATTAGTGTATTATTTTATTGAATTGTTCGGTGTTTTATTTTAATTTGATTGTTATCTTTGCGAACATTGTAGGACGTAACCCTGGTAAACTTCCTGTTCAAACTCTGATGTTTCAGCGACCGAGCCCTGGCATTTTGGGGGTTGAACTAGAAGTGGTGTTGTATCTGAGGCATCCTTGACTAATTAGATTGAGGTAAATGTCCATATCGTGCTAGGACGAGGTGGGTTACTCGGTCTGGTATTCAAGTTTGATTGCCGAGCTGTGAACAAGGGTAATAACCCTCTGACACCCCGCTAGTTTATTATTTTATTGAATTGTCCGGTATTTTATTTTGATTTCATATCTTTGTGACCGTTGTAGGACGTAACTCCGACAAACTTCCAGTTCAGACCCTAGTGTTTCAGCGACCGAGCCCTGGCATTTTAGGGGTTGAGCTATCAGCGGTGTTGCGTCAGAGGCATCCTCGAATAATTGGATTGAGGTGAATGTCCATATCGTGCTAGCACGAGGTGGGTTACTAGGTCTGCTATTCGGGTTTGAATTGACGAACTGCGAACAAGGTCTTTAACCGTTCGAAACTAAAGTACCAATTATTTTGTGACTTTACTAGGTTGGGAACACAAGTATATATATTTTATAGCCAAAGGGACCCCAATTTGTATTACCTTCATCACTTTCACTTGGTACTGTATGCTCTCATTGTCCTGTATTCCTGTTGATGCTTTTACTGCTTGTATTACCTGCTCTGCTCGCTATTCTCACCTCCGCAATCACCGTTAACATTCACTGCTGTAGTATACCTTACATTGCATTTATCATCTGCCTTTGACTGTGTATATTGCATTATTCTTTTATGGTCAGTCAGTAGCAAGCTTAACATCAAGTAGAAATTTTCGATCATAATTTCGCCTGCATTGCTCATTCCTTTCATACATTTCCGTTTGTAAATATATACTGAGATCGACATTATTGAAGTGTATTTCAGGCAGTGAATAATAATAGTGAAATTGTAATATAATTGTACATAGTTATAGTGAGTTTTATTACAACGTTTTATTAGAACCGTATTATCCGAAAGAAACTGGTACCATTCAATCGCTTGCACCATTGTAGGGAACCTTTCTCCAACTGCGTAAAGGCTAGCTGGGAAGGAGGGAAGTGTACGACAAGGAGTTGCAACCTTGAAATCAAAATTTGCAACTGGCGCCCGAGGAAAAGTCCGTAGGGTAGAAGAGGTCGTCACAATCTTTATATGACGGTCCAAGTGTTTCAAAACTTTCAGGAGTCATTCTGAAAAATTGAGTAAATGAAATAGCCAGTTTTATTTATGAAACAAATATAATGTAATCAGTCCAGAGAGAACTCAAACCAGAATACTTATGTAGAAAATCTTAAATAGTGTACATAAGTTGGAAATCCCGCTCTTAATCTTCCATAATTAGAGAATGACTCGTAAATTATGCTTGACTTCCTTGCATCATTCATTTTCGACTCACTAAGCAAAAAAATCTGCCTATGAACTTAGCGAATCCAAATTTCAAATTGTTCACATGCTTACATCAACTGAACTCTCCAGAAATACACTTTCAGATTCGTTTGACATTAATGACGTTTATCTTTCAAACTGGACCCACCGCAAATAGATAGAATTCACATTCTGTGTTACAATAGAAGTACGATGTATTATTGAAACTTGGAAAAATCATATCTCCGAAAGTATAGGTTGTTAAAGTTGAGAATAATATCAATGGATTCTTATGATGAAACTGCATTTAAAAAAATAATTCAAAATTTGTAATGTAACCAATTTTTTTTTCTTGTTACACCGAAATCATCTGGCCGATTCTGCCCACCAACGAACTTAACTGAGATATTTAGGTCCCAAACCTACTCTGAAATTTCAACTGTCTAGCTCATTCCGTTCGAGAGTTATCGTGTTTACGGATGGCCGGACCAAATAGATTTCGACCACGGATTCTTGATCAGTGAGTCGAACCAAATCATTGGGGACCATTTTCAGCCAAAAATTCGAAAATTACATTTGGACAAATTGATAAGCACTCTGTTCCGAGGAATAAGAGCGCCTAAAATGTGGGAAAGTCCTCTGTACAGGGGGCTTGGCGCTCTTGTCAAACTACTAGCGAGTAATTACTCGTATTCTACCTTTGACAAATCATATCTCCGAAAGTATTGATTTCTCAGAGTCGGGAATGATATGGATGGATTCGTATGATAAACCTGCATCATAAATAGGCGCTCTGTTCCGAGGAACAAGAGCGCCAAAAATTAAATTCAAAACGAAGGTTTAGGACCTCATAATATGTTGAATTTACATACATCAGCAAATTATAATTGGATCATGACTATGAAATCCTAAAATGACGATTAATGATTGTGTAAGGCGATTACTAATAGCAAACTCGAAGGTTAACATAATTTATTCTCCGATAGTCTTACACCAAATAATATTCTCCCAGTAATTCCAACAATATAGATCCGATCGAGTTTGAATTCCTGGAAATAAGGTTTTGAAGGCTCTCGCAAAATATCAGCGATATCACACAGAGTTTCTAAGATTTTTTTTAAATATTTTTTTTTATTTTCTAGTCAGGTGATCATTGAGTAATTTTACTTTTCGTCTGCGTGTCGGTATTTTTCGACTATTTAGCGATAGGTCAAATTAGTATTTTTCGAGTTATTGAGGAAACAAAATTCCATATGGCTCTAACTCCGAAACCACTCGTCAGAATTTTCTAATTAAAAAGTCTATATCCAAGATATTTAAGCCCCAAACCTAACCTGCAAATTGCGACCCTCCAACTAATATCGTTCGAGAGTTATCGTGCCTATGGCCAACCGTAGTATTGCTTCGGCTTGCCAAAACTTCCATACAGCGTGGAAATGCCAAATGGAATAAATTCATTATCTTAGTTAATGTACATATTTATAGAAGATCACTAAAGACGTCAAATTCAAATTTTAAATTGTCATTCTTCTTCGTAAAAATGCGAACTCTACCTTCAACCCCCTTCGAAAGACAGGTGTAACCCCCAATTTTGCAAATCGGAAGTATGGGCTTGTGATTCATCGTTTGTAAGGTCTCGTCATTCTCTATTCAGAAATGTTATCACTTTCAGGTTTATTGCAAAAATCAAATTACAAAAAAAAGAAATCAAGTGATTGGCGAAATTTGGAACAATATCCAAAACTAAAATGTAATAAAAATGTAGAAAAAAATTATTAATTTTAATGAAGTAGATGTTGGAAGTGTTCACCACGAACGCCTTGGCAACATCTTAACCTCAAATAAAAATTTCTTCCAACATGATTCAACATCTCAGTAGTGATCGACCTAATCGCAAGCTTGCGTTATTCGATCTTTTAGGTCATTTAAATCAAGGGGTTTAGTTTTGTACACAATGCTCTTCAGATATCCTCTAATAAGAAATCTAATGAGCTAAGATAAGGGGATTGCGCTGGCCATTCGATCGTTCCTCGCCTTCCTATCCACCGATATGGAAATATTGTGTCGAGGTACTGCCGGACATTGCGTTGGTAATGTGATGGTGCTCCATCCTGTTGGTACCATATCGTATTCTGTGAAACTTGAGGATTCAAATGGCCCTCAATGAAAAAGGGCCTAAGATTTGGTTCGAATATTTCCTCTTGAGGGAATTGTGTGTGTTTCATTCTCATACAGTGAGGATTTTCAGTAGACCAGTAGCGGCAATTTTGACCATTAGCAAGACCGTTGAGAGAAAAAGTGCACCCATCAGAAAGCAAAAAATTGGATAATATTGTTAAGTATCCAACATATCAACTTATTAACGCGAAATAATTTGCGAAGGCGTTTTAAACAAACTAACATTGCCACAGAAGGTGTTTTTCGTAGTTTTCATGGTACCATCTGGAAAACACAATGGTATGGTTTTTTTGTCATTTTCTTTTTATCACATCCTGAAGGCAAATAAGTTTCGTATTATTGTATGAAGATTAGGGAATATTCGAGAGAATATTATAGTGAATTTCGGTAATCACATGATTTTATTTTTTTCTATTTTGAGTTTTGCAATAAAAAAGAAAGTGATAAAATTTGTGAATTGAGAATGACGCGACTTTTCAAACGATGTATCACAAGCCCATACCTCCTAATTATATATATTCTTTTGAACTTGAGCATTAATTGAAAAATTGGGGGTTGTACCTGTCTTTCGAAGGGGGTTGAAGGTGGGGTTCGTATTTTTACGAAGAAAAATGACAATTTAAAATTTGAATTTGACGTGTTTCGGGATTTTCCATGAATGTGTACAGTAAGCAAGAAAATGAATTTATTCCATTTGGCTTTTCCACTCTGAATATATCATAGGTATTCATTTTCATAGTCTTTTTACACCAATTATTATTGTTGATATTGATATTATTTATTTATTCGACTATCACTTCATTTATGATGTCAAGCTTTCGAAGCCTCTAAGTGTGTATTTTATTTTTTACGATTCCTCAGAATGCGACTGTTTCAAGACGCAGATCATACAAAATTGAGTTGGGGCGCCAAAATATTTCCGAATACAATTTCCAGGATCAACTCGGAAGGAACTCATTTCGCGTTTTCGTTTTAGAGACGTGTCGGTAAGGGGTGAATTCTTTATAGGAATGGCCGTCTCGCAGAGTTTAAGATGAGTTATAGCAGTGACATTTCGGCTGTGGAGGATAATCCGATTGAAATTGGGTGCTGGAGGTCTCGATTTAATTGGATTCCATATAAAATATTGATTGGACTATTTTCGGTTGCGGCTTCATAAATATTGCAATTTTTCTCGATTTTCAATGCATTTGGATTTCATGCCATGTTAATAAAAGTATATTCTAAAACAAGTTGCAGAAGGGGCTCCTATTCAAACATGAATACAAATGCGAAAACGAGTGACGCAGGAGTGAGTTTTCGAACGCATGAGTGTTGGAATTGTCTTCGCAACGAGTATTAGACGATATTTTCTCTATTTCAGGAAAGTTCTGTAAAATACTGTTGAAATTCAATGAAAAAGGCGGATTATACATACTAGTGACTTTTGTATTGTATCTTGGCAGTTGGTGTGACTGTGTGACGAAAGTTGACAGTTTACGCAATTTGAATTTGAATCGTACGAAGGGCATGGAGATCAGATTTAAAACAGTTTCCTAATAGCATGAATTATTCGAAATTAGCAAGAAGGAAATCACTAGTACCTACTACCTCATTTTTTAATGAAAATTGAACTTTTCCCCAACAATTATTTCACTATATCCAGATTATATTATATTGACAATTGACGTGTATTGAAATTTGATAGGATCGAATGTCAGTGCTGAGTACCACAAAACGAAAAATATAACTAGAAACAATGCAGGAATGAGTTCATTACAGCGCTGTTCTTAGAACTGTAATGAACTTCGATACTGAAATAGAGAAAACAATATTCCTTCTGAGATAATTTATATTGAATTAAATTTTTCAGATACATATGCATCACCGACCACCTCGTTTATTGAACGAAGAATGACTAAAATAAATTGTTGTGAAAGGATTAAGCAGCAAAATCACACTCGTTCATTTAATAATCGATATATTTCACTGATTTGTAACACCCTACGCTACTGAAATTTATGGTTGCTAAAGATCCGCTATATAAAGAAAACCAAACTACAGATTGGCTTGTACTGAAATACGCATTCAAACATTCAAAGGACGTCACTATCCGATGTGAATTTATATTATTGCGCGCATTTTATGGGGAACAGCGTGCTATCATTACGTCACAATGTCTGAAATTTTCACCGAAAATGGTCTCAAACGATTGTTTCGGCTCACTGATGAAGAATTCAAGGTCAAATTCAATTATGTGCAGCCCAGTGATTTCAGGGTAAGTGGCGCATCCAAATGTTACCGTTATTTATTTATTTATTTATTTATTTTCCAACAAGAATACAAACAGGTATTTCAACCCAACACAGTTTTCACAATTTATACTAAATAAAATATCATCATACAATCACAGTAGGAGAAGAAAAAAAAATATATAATCTAACCCTGATATAATATATAAATAACTAAAAAACATTAATACTAAATTTAAATTAAAAATTAATTAATATATAGGTTAATCGGTATAAGCAAAAAACTTGTTCTTTAAAAAAATTTTAAATTGAGCGAGAGAAATATTAAAAATATCGACATCTATACACTCAATGTTGAAAGTTGTCAAAACTCTACACATAGGTGAATTCCGAGTAATATTCATTCTACGAAAGGGTATGGCAAACACTTCTTTAGATCTCAATCTTTTCTCAGGTACCCTAAGAGATATTAACTGAAGAATACTTGGGACCGAGAGGACATCATTCACAATTTTATATAATAAGCACATGTCGTTTAGCTTCCTACGATCTTCTAAGCTGAGCAAACCAAACTTATGTTGAGCTTCAGAATAATTATGGTTGACAATTTGAAAGTTGTTTCGAAAAGCTATATATCTCAAAAACTTATGTTGTACGCTTTCCAGCCGTTTTATATGACACTTGTATTGAGGATTCCATATAGATGAAGCAAAATTAAGTCTACTGAATACAAAAGAATAATATAACGTCAGAATGGAATTATTCCTTCTAAACATTCTACCATGCCGAAGGGTAAAGCCAAGCATTTTATTCGATGATGAGATGACGTTTTCCGTATGTTCATTAAAACTTAATTTACTATCAAGCGTTATTCCTAAATCAAGGATACTTCCAACTTGTTGCAGCTGAGTCTGATCAATCGAATAGAGAAAATTAATTGTGTTTATGTTTCTTGTAAATGTAATTTTGAAACATTTATTCAAATTCAAAAAAAGAAAATTTTTCTTACAAAAATCACCAAGTCTATCAATATCTTCCTGAAACAGAATACAGTCTTCAATGTTATTTATTTTCATATATATTTTAAGATCGTCAGCATAAATTAAAAACTGAGTGTAACGAAAACAGGAAGAAATATTATTGATATAAATAATGAAAAGGAGGGGCCCAAGATGAGAACCCTGAGGCACGCCTGACGTATTAGGAAACAGTCCAGATCTCTGATCATTTATACTAACAAATTGGGATCTATTCAATATGTAGGAATTCATCCATCTAAGTAAATTACCACATATGCCAATCTCAGCAAGTCTACGCAGCAACACTGAATGATTAATTTTGTCGAACGCCTTTTTAAAATCCGTATAAACTGCGTCGATCTGACTCCGGCATTCAAACCCTTCACCGAGATAATCGAGAAAACTTAGGAGGTTGGTTTCCAAATTACGACCCTTAATAAAACCGTGTTGATTATTTATTATTAAGGTTTTAACTTGATATGCAATGAATTTGTATACTAAAGATTCAAACATCTTGGGAATAGTTGATAAAATAGTTATCGGTCTGTAATTCTGAATAAAATCCTTTCGGTCACCCCTGTGAAGAGGTACAATCTTAGACAGCTTCCAACGAGTGGGAAAAACACCGCTATCGAGCGACCGATTAAAGATAATAGTCAGTGGCAATGCAATGGACTTATGACAATATTTCAGGAATACAGGCGGAATTCCATCCGGACCCGGACCCTTGTTACAATTTAATGATTTCAAAGCTTCTTCTACATCCGCTCGAGACAGGGAAATATTTGACAAATAATTACTGCTGTAGATGTTCTCCACGTCATCCAGATCTTCAACAGTATCATCGCAAGGCTCAAAGACGGAACTAAAAAAATTTGCGAAAAGATCTGAAATATCTTTTGATGATGTGGCTTCCACGTCATCGTATCTCATAACTGAGGGGAACTTACTATGACATCTTTTATGAGAAATATACTTAAAAAAACTTTTTGAGTTATTTGAAAGTTCCTGTTCAATGGTATCTAAATAGCGACGATAATCTCTTGAAATAAGTCTTTTCGAAAGACTCCTAAAATGTCTGAAACGGTCAAAATCATATTTGTCCTTATATATTTTATATTTGCTATGGAATTTATATTTTTGTTGAATTATTCGTATTGTCTCTTTCGAATAAAATGGAGGAAATTTCTTATTATTCTTAGTTTTAGGTATATACTCTACGATTAATTTGTCTAAGATATCATAAAGAACATCAACACCAGCATCAACATTTAAGTTCTCCAATAATAAACTCCAATTTATCTTCGACAGTTCTAAGTTCAAGGCATCATAATTACCCTTCCTAAAGCTAAAATTATACATAGGGGTCTCCCTTAAATAAAAGTGATTATTAATATCGAATAAAAATTCTATAGCTGGATGGTGGTCATCCTCGCTTACTAGTGGAGTATCACAACGACATACATTGTTCACTCTCATTTTGTTACAAAGAATTAAGTCTAATATTTTGTTACTTCTATTAACTATGTTATTAAACTGTTTTAATTCAAGAAAATTCAAAGTGTCAACAATGCATGCATATTTGTTTTCCACCTCAGATGGGTTCAACACAACGGACGTTGATTGACTCACCCATTTTAAAGTTGCGCAATTAAAGTCACCACAGATCAATATCAAGTCCTGATCTCGGATTTTCTCCCTGTTTGACTCCAGCTTCTCCGCGAAAGACAAGTAAGCCATTTCGTTTCCTGGTGCTATGTATACACAGCAAATGTAAATATTCCGAATGTTACCTTTAATCACTACCCAGATATCTTCGGCTTCACTATTGAACTCAGGAACAAGACTTGCATTTAATTCGTTGCGAGCGATTATAAATACTCCTCCACCATCTTTTTTTGAAGATTTTGTTAAGTCTCTATCTCTCCTAAAAATACTATGACTAATATCTACTAACTCATGATCGAATATATTATCATTTAACCACGATTCTGTAACCAATATCACGTCGAAGGTATCAATTAATGTATTGATATTAAAAGTGGACAGTTTAGTACGTAACCCGCGCACATTCTGATATAGAGCGTGTAGAGCCATTTAGAAAACTGGTTTTTTTTTTTTTTTTTTTTTTACTCAGGATAGCTTAGCCAAGTCAGCCTCGCTTTGAATGTGCAGGATTCTAGATGTTTCATTTTTTCTCATTAGTATATTTCCGTTCTGGGCCCATACAAATTTGAATCCCTTTTCCTTTGCGCCAGCTCGAGCCGCTTTGAAAATAATTTTATTTTTGATAGTGAGGTGTTCATTAATATAAAATCTGTCTGCAAGTCCATCCAATTTAAAGCCGTTCTTTCTTTCCAGCTGATTTCGTTTTACTTTAACTGCAGACATAATTTCATCCTTTTTGGCTTTGGAAGTAAATGTCACTACAATATTTTTGGGTTTATTGACAATTTTTGTCGGCACTCGAGAGACGGATGAAATACAAGAGGACTCAACCTCTACACCTACACATTCACCGACCTTTTTAACAATTTCGATCAAATTCTCATTTTTCTTTTCGGGTACATCAGTGATTTCGATATTATTTAACCTGGAATTTTGTTCAACATTATCCAATCTAACCTGCAAGATTGACACTTCTTTTTTTAGATGCTCATTTTCCATCTTGATTTGATTTGCAAGCTTCAGGACTTCATGAAGCTTACTTATCTTCTGTTCAAAGTCCGTTATTTTATTGGAACAAAATGATACGGAGTTCCTTAGCTCTTTAATATCATTTCTCATAGCCGTGACTTCGGTTTTTACAGATAACATAAGTCTGGAAACATCAATATCATCCGCCACTGCGATAACTCCGTCCCCAGTGTCCCCTGCCGCAGAGAATTCGCGGTTAGGCGACGATGTAGGCGACGGCGAAATACGAATCGCCGACGAAGAAGCAACACCGGAGCGATCATTACCACGGCAATTGACGCATTCCCATCTACCTCCAGGCATATTTGTTATCGTTGAGATTATGTTTTTTGTCACATCAGAACATCTGCCGTTTGCATGAAGAAAGGCATGACACTTATTACACTGTAAGCCCGGAGATTTCTTGTTTAGGGAACTCGTACAAATTACGCAACTAGGCATTTTGATTAGGTCAAACCGGCACAACACTCCCAATCCACGACCTCCAAGCTACAGGGTGATACCAAATTCAAGAACAAAGCACTACTAATTGTATGATAAAATTAACGAAACAACGAGAGCCGCTTAAAACACGTCTGCATTCAACGTCGTCTCACAATTATATGTTCGTTAATGGGCATAATCGGCCCAAGGATTACCGAGTTACTAATTTTGTTTTGAAACAACACAGATTCGATCGAATTGAAACTTGGTAGGTAACTTGTTGCAGAATTTAGAGACAAAGAAGTAGGTAATAATTTAGTGTGGATCGTATCACTAGAATATTTTGAATAAATTATTAAAAAATAATATATTATGTATCTCACGATTACTTGAGAACAAAGATAACGACTCAGTTTTTAGGGTAGGTCCAAATCCGAAATTTAAGTTCGTAAATAGGCATAATAGAAGGGATAATAATAATAATAATAATAATAGCTGGTCAATGTGAATAAATTGAAGGACTAAAACCTCACTAATTTTGTGTGGGTCATAGTATTAGAAAATTTCAAAAAAATCATCGAAAAAAAATTTGTATAACAAAAAATAAGCGTCCGATATTACTGAAATTTTGTGAACATTTTCCAAACCTAACTATGCAGCCAAGTTGCAAATTTAAACACGATCGGAACAATACTGTTAGAGATCCAAGCAGCCTTGGGTGAGTTCAGTAGCTGGATAGGTGACGGATAACTTTTGAACGGAAAGAGGTAGCGACTTGCAATCGAAACGCGACTAGCAATCGAAACGCGACTTGCACATCGAAACGGAACAGTTAAGTTTGTTAATGGGCATAATCGGCCAACCTGTGTCGGAGTTACACCCATCTCCAATTTTGTTGTTATTTCCTCAATATACAAAACGATCCGATTAAAACTTGGTAATAACTTCAGTTCTTGAACTCTTCTTCACCTCTGATGCCAGCCTTTTATCTGAGATAAACTATCTTCCTCCTTTTGGAAGATCAGATCACGTAACTTTAACAACAGAAATCCAACATCAGTACTACTCTAGGGCAGGAGCTCCAACCAAAACCCTAAAAATAGTAGATTATAATGCAGTTTCCTCAGAGCTGCTGTCACTGAATTGAGGTGAATTGTAGGCAGGGGTGGACTTGGATTCAATTTGGTCTATATTCCTAAGCACTGTGAGGGAGGTCCTATCTTTGAATACTCGCACTAGATGCATCAGAGTAAGCCCCTAAACCATTGATCAGTGAACATTTGATTAGACTAATAAAACAGAAAAAATCTATGTGGCAGAGGTACTCTCGTTCGAGGACAGAATTGGACTATCAAAATCATCGCAGCTTCTCTAATTTTGTCAGCCAACAGATTGACCTTGCGAAGTTGAACTTTGAGAATAAGTTGGACGCAACAAAAAACTCAAAGCTATCGTTCAAATACGTTAGGTCACCACTTAGCTCGAAAGTTGGTATACCCTCCGTTAAAAACGCCAATGGACTACTGTGTGATACTTCAGAGGAATCTGCAGATGTCTTCGCGGAAGTCTTCGCTGCTGCCTTTTCCCATGAGTTACCTGGAATGGTTTCATCTCCTCTGGTGGCACGGGGTGTCGCCAGTTTAACTGACATAACCATCAGTGAGGAAACTGTAGAGAAATACCTCGCCAACGTTAAGCTCAACACATCCCCAGGCGGAGATGGAATCACAACAAACCTTCTCCGAAGTTGTGCTAGAGGTTTTGTTGTCCCTTTGCATTTGATTTTTTCTACATCCCTCATATCATCTACTCTTCCATCCGATTGGTTAACTTCATATGTTACTCCCATATTTAAAAATGGGTTCAAGCCCTGTGGACAGGAGCTTTCTGGCGCTCTAGTTCAAACAGACAAATTATATCTGGTATTGGTTTCTCAGAGTTGGGAATTATATCAATGTATTCATATGATAGAACTGCATCATAAAGGAAATTCAATTCAAATAATAGTTTATTTATCAAGATTAAATGAGCAATCATGAGAATGAGAACTGCACCACATTTTCAAATTTTTTTTTGACACTTTGCGGTAATCTGGTCAATACAAAACTTCACATGCGTATAAAGGTCATGATTCTACAATTTGGTGCTAAATTTCAGATAGATCGAGTGATCGGTTTCGGAAATATTCATAAAAAATATTTTTACTAAAATCGGCCATAACTCCGAAACCCCTTGATGGTTTTCGCCCATTAACGAACTTGTCCGAGATATTTACGCTCCAAAACCATCTTGCAATTTTCAATCCGCTAACTCCTTTCGTTCGAGAGTTATCGTGCCTACGGCCGGTCGGCCGGCCGGACAGAATCGATTTCGCAGTCGGATTCTTGATCAGTGAGTCGAACCAAATCATTTGAGACCATTTTCGGCCAAAAATTCCAAAATTACAGACACTTGGGCAAATTGATAAGCACTCTGTTCCGAGGAACTAGAGCGCCATAAAAACAAGTTTCGCATGACAATTGCCCAAAACAGGTTTAAAGTACCTACAAATAGTAGGTATTCCATAAAAATGTATAAAATGTATAAAAGAAGATAGGTAAGTAATAATAAATTACCTTGTTATCGATCAAAAATTCCCTGATCTACGTTCACCAAATTTTCTCCTCTCTCGAACTACAGAATTATGCTTTCAATATTTACGTAATATTTTCAAACATTTTCGGGTGAGGTCCCCGTTGCATCGCTAAAATACGAGTATTTCAACCCCAATATTCTTGAAGTTACAATATTCCCTTCTGTCAAGTTGACTTTATGACAATTCATACATAGAATATACATAGAATAATTATATCAATCTGTGAAATACGATTTACATTGAAATTTTGAAAATCATATCTCCGAAAGTGTTAGCTTGTTAGAGTTAAAAATGATATGAATGGATTCTTATGATAAAACTGCTTATTAAAAAAAAATTAATTTGGAATTTGTTTTGTAAAAAAAAAATTTTTTTTTATTACTCCGAAACGTTCTGTCTGATTTTGCCCAGTAACGAACTTAGCCGAGATATTCATCCCCCAAACCTACTCTGAAAATTTCAACTCTCTAGCTCATTCCGTTCGAGAGTTATCGTGCCTACGGCCGGACGGCCGGCCGGCCGGACCGGCCGGACAGAATGAATTTCGACCATGGATTCTTGATCAGTGAGTCGAACCAAATCGTTTAAGACCATTTTCATCGAAATATTCGAAAATTACAGACATTTGGGCAAATTGATAAGCACTCAGTTCCGAGGAACTAGAGCGCCTAAAAGGAGATATTATCTCCTTTTAGGCGCCTCCTTTCAGATGTCGCCCCTCAATTACAGACCTATCAGCCTGGTATCATCGGTAGCAAAAGTATTGGAGAAGATTATCTGCGATCAACTGATGGAGTTCTCTCTGGTTAACGGTATCATACCTCAGGAGCAGCACGGTTTTGTTCCAGGACGTTCTACACTCACTAACCTGTTATCATGCTTATCTGATTGGACGAAGGCTTGGGACTGTGGGGATCCTGTTGATGTTGTATATCTCGATTTCTCCAGAGCATTCGACCGAGTGCCTCATCGGCGGCTCCTTGTGAAGCTTGAGCACTTGGGCATCCGGGGAAACCTTCTGACATGGATCAGTGCTTTTCTATCAAACAGAACCTTCCGTGTAAGAGTCGGAGGTATCTACTCCTCCTCGGACACTCCTGTTAAATCTGGTGTTCCACAGGGCTCGGTGTTAGGACCTATATTGTTTCTGCTCTACATTTCGGATCTACCGCGCCTGTTCGTATCCAAGAGTTATTCTTTGCTGATGACGGTAAATTATACAACCGTGCTATTTCCGGCTCTGTTACCCTTCAGGATGATTTGAATGCTCTTCGCCAGTGGTGCTTGGACTGGATGCTGCCTCTGAACATAGATAAATGTACAGTGCTTCATTTAGGAAGAAGTAATCCTAAGGTTGTCTACAACATCTGCGGTCAGGCTCTGCGTGTGGTTAATAGTCATAACGATCTAGGCATCACCGTATCGGCTAACTTGAGTTGGACAGAACACATCTCGAACATTGTTTCTAAATCCAGACAAACCGCATATCTTCTTTTCAAGTGCTTCAAGGGCTGTGATCCCAAAACATTCAACCTTCTTTATCGCTACTATGTACGCCCTATTCTAGAATATGCTGGTCCTGCCTGGTATCCCTGTACACAGGGAGACAGGAATAGATTGGAGTTGGTTCAGCGCTGGATCACAAGGTTGCCATATGGTCCTGTGCGACCTTCCTATGGGGATAGATTGCGAATTTTTGATTTGCCATTTTTCGAGGATCGAAGATTGCGCGGTGACCTGATTTTCACATTTAAAGCTCTGCATGGTCATTTTGGAGATCAAATAGCGAACATCTTCAGGTTGAATCCAAATAATTTACGTGGTCATTCACTCAAGCTTGGTAGATAGGCGTTTCGCACATGTGAGCGCCAATATTTTTTGAGTAACAGAATCTTTCGTCACTGGAATGGTCTACCTGGTGGGGCGGTTGACGCCGGCAGTACGAACGCTTTCAAGAATGCTTACGACAGGCTTCGGAGATGATACTTACAGTTTCTTTCGTTTTTATATTGAGTTCAAATTAATCAATTTTGTTTTTTTTCCTTTCTCTCACAAATCTTGTTTTTCTTTCATTAACTCACTTCAATCGAATGTTATTTTATTTTTGTTTGAGTATATAGGTGTATACCTCTACTCTTGATGATGTATTAATAATAATAATAATAATAACTTGTAAAATGCGGACGCGCTAATTTTCGGGAAATATCACATCACTATAATATCGTATCACTAGGAAAAAAATTCAAACATTTTTTCTTAAAAAAATTTAGAAACTGTTCGTCAGAATCCGCAAATACCTTCGAGCCATCATTTTACAATAGAGTTCGAAATTTCATCTCGATCAAATTCGTATGAGACGTGAATAGACAATGAAACATGAGCGAAAAAGCTCCTGACGTGCTTTTTAAGAATTGTTTAATACAGTTCAGTGATCCTGTCGAAGCAATGTCTTTGAAATGATATTGTAGTCTAGTCAACAAGTGCTTTTTAGGTCAAAATTTTGTGTATTCTCCGAAAATTATGATTGAGGTGTCATTCGATTTGGAATGGCATGTAGATAGTTTTTGAGAAAATGCCTAGGCCATTCGAGAAAATTGCGATAGTTATAAGCAATTAAGTGAAAAAAAAGAAGAGGCTCTGGTTTTTCGCCAATATCTCAAAAATTATCTGAGATAATTCGAATTTGAAGAAATATTCACTAAGAGGAAGAAACTTCCTAGAAGAAGTCCTAACTCCCGGAACTAGGAACAATATTTATAATTTTCCCAGAGGTTCAAAAATACTCTCGAAAACGGGTACTCCGGCTTGCGTAAACCTCGCCCCCGTCGGACCATGAATAAATATTATTCAAACTAATTAAATATTAAAATAAAAAATTTAAAAAATTCTGCCACCTGCAGAATAGATCAATGAACAATAATCCGTGGTACAAACATGTTGATCACGAGTTTTCAATTAGTTAACTATTAGTTCATTAACAATTTTTTGTAGCACGAACATTAACATTGCAAATGCGATAATTGTTAAAATATTAATCTGAGATCTGAGGGAAAAATTGTTAATTTTCGTTTTGTTATTAACAATTTACTTAAGTGAAAAATTATAAGCTTCAAATATGTTTTCAAAAGAAAATTTTGAATTATCTCATAAACAACGCATTGATTTATAACTATTTGTTAAACAATAGGAGATAATAAGATAATAATTATTAAAAATAATTTTTAAGTAGTTTCTGATCATAAGAAAATGGATCAATAGTAATATTATAAATAGAAACTTACTAATTTTTCACTTAACTAAATTGTTCATAATAAAACAAAAATTAATAATTTTAAAAAAGGAATCTATTCGAAGACCTTTGAAGAATAGCTGCAAGAAAGGAAAACATTTTCAGATTAATAGTTTAAAAATGATCGTAATTGCAATGTTAATGTTCGTGCTACAAAAAATTGTTAATTAACTACTGGATAACTAATTGAATAGTAGCGATAAACATTTTTGGACCACGGAATATTGTTCATTGATCTATCTTGCATGCGCCTGAATTTTTAAAATTTTTATTTTCATAGTTAATAAGTTTGAATAATATTTATTCATCAAGAGTACGGAGGGGGCGAGGCTTGCGCAAGCCGGAGTACCTGTTTTCGGGCGTATTTTCAAAAAGCCAAATATTGGTACATTTCTATTTTTCTTGCTCGAGATTATTTATTTTTTGTATTTAAATATTAACATTTCAATTTTGACGTCAATGTTTAAGAAAGATCGATCACAACCGATGTTTTCACGACATCGATGTTTGCTTCCGAAGTTAACATCGATGGTCAACAGCGATGTTTTGTGTTGATGTCCCTAATCTAAATCACTGGTGGATATAGCAAGTATTCGGCGGCAAATTTAAGGTCGGCGGAGTTCGCTGGAATTATTGACACAAAATTTAAAATTCTGAAGTAAATGGCGTTTTTTCCTACTGGTAGTATATTTTTTTGGCGCTCTTGTTCCTCGGAACAGAGTGCTTATCAATTTGCCCAAACGTCTGTATTTTCAGAATTTAGGCTGAAAATGGTCTTAAACGATTTGGTTCGACTCACTGATCAAGAATACGTGGTCGAGATCGATTCTGTCCGGTCGGATAGTTTCGGAGTAACGAAAAAAATTTCTTTTTTGCGCGTATGTTCTGGGGAACATCGCGTTATAGTTTTGCCCAAATGTCTGTAACTTTCGATTTTTTTGACGAAAATGGTCTCAAACGATTTAGTTGGACTCCCCAATGAAGAATTCGAGGTCAAATTTGATTCTGTCCGGCCGGCCGGCCGGCCGTCCGGCCGTTGCCACGATAACTTGAGAACGAAAAGAGCTAGCGACTTGAAATTTTCAGGGTGGGTGGCGCATCCCTATAAAACGGACAAGTTCGTTAATGGGCATAATCGGCCCAGTGGTTTTCGAGTAATAATTTTGTTTTCAACCAATATGAATCCGATCGAATTGAAACTTGGTGAGTAGTTGAAGAATATAAACCTGAGCACGTTCGTGTAATTTTATGTGAATCGTATGGCTAGAAAATTTTAAAAAAATTATTAAAAAATATTTTTGTTGTCACGATAACTTGAGAACGGAAAGAGATAGCAGCTTGAAGTGTTCAGGTTAGGATGTGCACCAGAACGAGACATTTCAGTTTGTTTATGAGCATTATCGGCCAAACTGTTTTAGAGTTATAGCCATCTGAAATTTTCTGGAATTTGGTGGTTTTTTGTTCCTCATTAACTCAAAAAATACTGAACCGATTGAATTCAAACATGGTAATTAGTTGTAGAATGCCGACGCGAAAATGTTTGCAAAATTTGGTGCGGATAGCATCTGTAGTAAATTTTTAATAAATCATTGAAAAAAAAAAAATCTATATATCAGTAACTATTCGATTGAAATTGCTGAAATTTTGCAAGAGTCTTCATAACCTAACTCTACTGCTAAGTTTCAAGTTTTAATACGATCGGTTACATATTGTTGGAGATTCGAGCATTCTTGTGTGAGTTCAGTAGATGGGTGACCGTTGCCTTGATAACTTTCGAACGAAAGCAGATAGGGACTTGCAATTTTCAGGGTAGGTTGCGTATCCGAAAGGAAGAGTTGAGTTTGTTTTCGGGCATAATCGGTCTAACGGTTTCCGAGTAATACCCACCTGGAATATTATTTCCTTGATAACTCAAAAAATAAATATTCGATCGAATTGAAGCTTGGTAACTAGTAGTAGAAAATCAACATAAAGACGTGTTTAAAATTTTGTAAGAACCGCACCCCTAGAAAATTTGAAAAAAATGACGAAAAAAAAATTTTAAGAACCGTACGCCTAGAAAATTTAAAAAGAATCACGAAAAAAGAAATTGGTTCAAGCACTGACGTGAAGTCAGAAGCTTTTGCGCTTATGTTCTATTGTCCATTCTTCTGTATTGAAAACTCTTAATCGAATTTACCATGGTAAATTCGATTAAGGGTGTCCAATACAGCAGAATGGACAATAGAACATAAGCGCAAAAGCTTCTGACTTAACGTCAGTGCTTGAACCAATTTTTAAAGAACAAATTTGAAAATAAGTTTTTCTCAAGATGCAGTGTCACCATAGGAATCCATTTATGTCATTTTTAACTTTTTACAATAACATTTCATTAATATCATCTTCGACTCTAACAAGATAATACTTTCGGAGATATGATTTCAAAATTTCAATAATAAATCGTACTTCTGTGTTTTCACAGAACGCGATTATTATTCTATCTATGAATTATTATAATATGATCTGTGTTGATACATGCCAACTTATTTTCCTGAGACATGATATGTCAAATTTTGATATTAAATGCCCATGGTTAATCCATATGATGATGGGAATGGTAATGGTAAGTTAATAATATTGAGTTCAGAATATCTCCAGCAAAAACAAAACTGAAATAATGGCTAAAGTTTTAATTGGTATAATATAATTCTCAGAGTGGATCTTAGGAAAAAATATATCGTTCATCATAGAATTGAGGAACGAATATCCCGGATGAGTTCGTTGTTGGGTAGAATTGGTTTATTGGTTTTGGATTAATAATTTTTGGCACTCTTGTTGAATTTAAATTCTTTTATGATGTTTGAATTCTATTTCTGCTATTATGAAGTTCTATCATAGGAATCCATTGATATAATACCCTACTCTTACCAATACTTTCCTAGATATGATTTGTCAAAGTTTGAACAAGAGCGCCAAACCTCCTGTCCACAGGGCTTGAACCAATTTATTCTCTTTTTAACCACATATTCGCATTTTGACCTATAAATGGAGTTAGCAGGTTAACACATTTCAATGACGATATACGAACTGGCAAAAAGAAAGTGACCACTTTGACTTTGGCCTTCGAAAGTTATCATTATAAACGGACACAAAATTTATAAATAGCCCTACACTCAACTCACTTTTTCCACTATATTCTTGATGGTAACGAAAACAAAAGCATTCAATACAAGGACTCAATCTATACCATCAATCCAATTAAAAAAAATTTAGAAGTGCACTGACGTGAGGTGATTAGCTTTTGCTCGAATACTGCATTGTCTATTCACGCCTCCTATGGAGTCAATCGAGCTGAAGTTTGGTACTCGATTGTAAAATGGTGGCTCGATAATATGTGCGGAATATCAGCTGCTTCTGACGCCTGGTTTCCGAAATATAACAATTTTTCAAGATCCCTGAAAAAAATGAATATTTAACCTTAACCAGAGAAAATTACGGTTGATAATGTTTTGTTCTCTTCTATTGGATACTTTCAATTGAATTTACCATCGATATAGACCGTTTTCTCAGCTTTCATAACATATGAATACATAACGTACTTTAATGACATCAGGCTCGAGCTCGGGCTCGAGTGATGAGAGCATCGTCTAAAATAACAGAACTTCTAATTCTGACATAATATGTATTCTATCGGAATTGAAATTTGTTAAATATCTGAAATACAAGAAAATACCTACGTCTCAAGTACTTTCTGAATACGATATTCAAGAAATTTCGCAAAAATGGAATGGATCGCATTTGTATATTTTGAGTCATAGCTGATAACAATGAAATTTCGGATGTGTATAACTCCACAACCGTTTGGTCGATTATGCGTATTAACGAACTTAAATGTCACATTCGGAAGCGAGAAATCGAGAAAAAAATATCTAGTCCTGATGGGTATAACGCCAAAACCGTTTGGCCGATTATGCCCAAAAACGAACTCAACTGTCCCATTCGGATGCGCAATCTACCCTGAAAATTGCAAGTCGCTATCTATTTCCGTTCGAAAGATATCGTGGCAACGGTCACCTATCCAGCTACTGAACTCACCCAAGGCTGCTTGGATTTCCAACAATATAGATCCGATCCAATGTTCAAATTTGGAACATTGTTGTAAAGTTAGGTTTTGAAGGCCCAATTTCAGTGATGTCGGATGAATAGTTTCTGATATATAGAATTGTTTTCAATGACTTTCAACGATTTTTTGAAAGTTTCTAGTAATACGTAGTAATGGCTGAAAACAAAATTAGTACTCGAAACTCGACGCGCCGCCTACCCTGAAAATTTCAAGTCGCCATCTCTTTCCGTTGGAAAGTTATCGTGGCAACAGATGGCCGGACAGCTGCACAGAGTCAAATTCGACTTCTGATTCTTCATCAGTGAGTTGAACCGTATCGTTTCAGACCATTTTCAGCAAAAAATTCGAATATTACAGACATTTGGGCAAAATGATAACACGCTGTTTCCCAGAACATGCGAGCAAATATTATAACTTGAACTAACGCTTCAGTTCATTTTGTATTTTGACAAGAGGTTGAAATTATGGGTAGGAATAAAGTAAAAATTTCACGTTGCAATATAATTCGAAATAAATAATTTGTGAATTTTGATGTGAGAATGTGTGTTTTAGGTATTTTTTTGTTTACTTGATATGTTCGGTGTATTATTTTCCTGGGTTTCAAATTTCCATTGGATTGGTAAAGCGTTCGAATGAGAATCCAAGTAAAACTTATCTGAGGGATAGAAATAATGAAAAAGCATTTAATTTGCATGCTTCAAGAGGCATAGAAATACAGAGGTTTATTTTCGTTTTCCGAAACAAAATAGAATGCTGCTCACGTAAATCTGCAATTTACGCCGATACAAGTGATTCCACCTGAAAGGTGACTAAGTTCAGAAGGGGATGTTTTTACCTCTGCATACCGTTATTTTCCGAGAATCCCTTATCTCAATATCCCACTTTCGAGATGCTGTCGAGACTGTATTGTATAATGTATATCTTGAAGTGGCTTTTCAGCAGAGCACTCATGGCACAAAACAGCCAATTTTCGAATAGCCAATTTATTCCTTTTGAAGTAACTACACACTCGTAGTTAAACACTATACGCGTACAGGTAGCGAGGTGTCTTTCATTGTACACTTACTAATCAATCCTTTATTTGTACATGCTACAGTTACCGAATTCGATTTCATTCACAAACGATCACTACCAAAAAAAATTGGTTCAAGCACTGTCGTGAAGTCAGAAGCTTTTGCGCGTATGTTCTATTGTCCATTCTTCTGTATTGGACATCCTTAATCGAATTTACCATGGTAAATTATGTTGTCCAATACAGGAGAATGGACAACATAATTTACCATGGTAAATTCGATTAAGGGTGTCCAATACAGAAGAATGGACAATAGAACATACGCGTAAAAGCTTTTGACTTCACGTCAGTGCTGGAACCAATTTTTTTTTTTGTGATTTTTTTGAAATTTTCTAGGGGTGCGGTTCTTAGAATTTTTTTTTTCGTCATTTTTTTAAAATTTTCTAGGGGAACGGTTCTTACAAATTTTTAAACACGTCTTTATGATGATTTTCTAATACTAGTTACCAAGCTTCAATTCGATCGAATATTTATTTTTTGAGTTATCAAGGAAATAATATTCCAGGTGGGTATAACTCGGAAACCGTTAGACCGATTATGCCCAAAAACGAACTCAACTCTCCCTTTTGGATACGCAACCTACCCTGAAAATTTCAAGTTCCTATCTCTTTTCGTTCGAAAGTTATCGAGGCAACGGTCACCTATCTACTGAACTCACACAAGAATGCTCGAATCTCCAACAATATTCAAGCGATCATGTTAAAACTTGAAACTTGGCAGTAGAGTTAGGTTGTGAAGGCTCTTGCAAAATTTCAGCAATTTCAAGCGAATAGTTACTGATATATAGAATTTTATTTTTCAATTTTCAATGATTTTTTTGAATTTTTTTACAAATACTTTCGTCATGAAATTTTGCAAGAATTTTCGCGTTGGCATTCTACTACTAATTACCATGTTTGAATTCAATCGGTTCAGTATTTTTCGAGTTAATGAGGAACAAAAAAAAACCAAATTTCAGATGGCTATAACTCTAAAACCGTTTGGCCGATTATGTTTATAAACAAACTGAAATGTCGCGTTCTGGCGCACATCCTAACCTGAAAATTTCAAGCCGCTATCTTTTTCCGTTCTCAAGTTATCGCGACAACAAAAATATTTTTTAATAATTTTTTTGAAATTTTCTAGCCATACGATGCGCACAAATTCACGAACGTGCTTAGGTTCATATTCTACAACTACTCACCAAGTTTCAATTTGATCGGATTTATATTGGTGGAAAACAAAATTATTACTTAGAAACCACAGGACCGATTATGCCCATTAACGAACCTGTCCGTCGCATTGGGATGCGCCACCCACCCTGAAAATTTCAAGTCGCTAGCTTTTTTCGATCTCAAGTTATCATGGCAACGGCCGACGGCCGGACGGCCGGCCGGACAGAATCAAATTTGACCTCGAATTCTTCATTGGGGAGTCGAACTAAATCGTTTGAGACCATATTTTCGTCAAAAAATTTGAAAGTTACAGACATTTGGGCAAAACTATAACGCGTTGTTATCCAGAACATACGCGCATAAATACATGGCTTGTCAAAATAGATACTTCCATAAAAAACAATATACAGACATACCTTTTGTATTACAACATGACGATTAATTTAAAAATTCGCCTAACATGTATACAGTGTGGAAAAGCCAAATGGAATAAATGCATTATTTTGGTTACCTTACATATAAAGGAAAATTCCGAAACACTTCAAACTCAAATTTTGAATGGTCATTCTTCTTCGTAAAAATTCAAACCCTACCGTTAACGTCCTTCGAAAGTACCCACAATTTTTCAAATGGGAGGTATGGGCTTGTAATGCATCGTTTGAAAGGTCGCGTCATTCTCTATTCACAATTTTTACCACTTTCGTGTTTATTGCAAAACTCAAAATAGAAAAAAATAAGTCTTGTGATTGCCGAAATTCATTATAATATTCCCTCGAATATTCCCAAATCTCATTACAATAATACTGAACGTATTTGCCTTCAAAATGTGAAAGAAAGAAAATGAAAAAACCTTAACGTTGTCTTTTTCAGATATATATAAATATATATATATTCTTTTGACTGAGAGCTGTATATGTGTTAGCAGAGGTTGGTGTAACGGGGTACCATACAATTCGACGTATGATACAAGAGCTTAGGGAAAAACCTCAGCATAAAACCCTTTCTCCCCGTGAGTGTGGTGATTTGTAACTATTGTTTACAAAATTTGCTGATGGTTCCATGGAAACTGCGTAAAACACTTTCGGTGGCAATATAGGTTTCCTTAGAACGCCTTCGTAAATTGTTTTGTGCTGATAAGTTGTAGTTTATAAGTGATCTAATTTGTAAAATAAGTATTAAAGGATACTGTGGAAGGTAAATCCATCATTAAATGGTTTCTTTCTGGGTTTTCGCTCCCAAACTCTGAAAAATATCTATCAAATAAAAATTCATTATTTTGTGAATTGCTTCTGCGTAAGAAACAGATGATATTTATCAGAAGCAATAAATCGAAAAATGTTTGCCTAACAAACGATAACGAAACAACACCAACGATGAAACAACTATTTCGTAACGTTTTGGAGTCTAAATCAGACTCCTTCGTCAGACACTGACGAAAATCTTTAGAATTATATTTGTTGCTATTGCCATTCTGAAATTCAAGAATTGTCAGTTTGACAGTATTTGAAAATCATTACTAACAATTTTTTTCTTCAGAATTATTTTTTGTTGCTATATCAAAAAAAAAACCGCAGGTTTTCGTTAGTATCTGACGAAGGAATATGATTTAGACTCCGAAACGTTACGAAATAGTTGTTTCATTGTTGTTGTTGTTTCGTTATTGTTTCGTAATTTGCCCCCTATAGCCCAAGGGACAATAAGTAAAAGAGAAAAGCAGGTTCGCGATTTTGGGCATGTAAGGTAGATTAAAAAAGCAGCTTCTAATACACTGTGTGATGATGTGAAATTAGATGTGATGCTTGATTTTGAAGAAAATCCACATAAATCGATTAGATATGCCTCCACAACATTCAATGTCAGTCATAGATCGATTCTAAATACCGTAAAAGGTGGTGACTTGAAATGGATACAAACTTCCAAAAGTGATAAAATTAGAGAAAAATTTGATAAACGAAAATTGATACTTTTATATCAAAATCTAGAATCTAACGAACATATTCTGTTGACCGAAATATTATTTAGTCGACTATATATGTGCTATTTTTTTAAAATATCCGTCATTTCAAGTCACCACCAAAAAGGGGTGACTTGAAATACGCATTGTATCCCATAGATATTGCATGTCTTGCTGCAGAATAGGCGTCTTGAAATGCATACCGTATTCTAAAAATTATACCGTATTAAATCATAAGTAGATAAATATTTTGAAATGAATGAAATATCAACAAAATTACAGAAAAGTTTAATATTCAAATAAGGAACAATTTTATTTCATTATTTTAAATCAATGTGATATCTTTGAATTGAAAACCACCTCGTCGCATTCTTTCAGGAGTGTTCAGGACAGAATCTTACTCTTCCCACTCTTCCGTTTATCAATGGCCCGTTGCAGTTGTTCTCCTTCATAATTCACATAGTGTCTAGCTCTAATCTTTCGTTTATACGTCTTCACCATTTTGTTTCAAGTGACCACTGAAATTACCAAAATAAATAAAGCCGGTTCTGTGTTCTGTTTTCATTATATTGAAAGATGTTCAAGGGATATAATCTCTTGTCAACAGTATGCGAATTCGGAAAAAAAATACTACTCACAATTAAATTTTTTGGATTGGTCTGTATACGCGGAAGTATTCACCCCAAATATTTCACTAGATTTCAGTTCAATAATATTGATTTCTTCTCAGGCGAACGATTTATTATCGGCGGTTGAAACACAGTTATTTTAGGTTAGGCATACTTACACAAGGAATGGTCCGACACTGGACCTTCCACTACTCACCAACTGATGTCAGTAGAGGTATCAAAAAAATTGTGCAGAATGTTTCAAGACACCCCCGTGATTTCAAGTCACCACCTTTTACGGTATATTTAAACAAAAAGAATGCATCCCCACAAAATATTATCTATACCCAGGAGCTGTTGGAAGACGATTTTTGTATAGGAGAACTAAACTTATTTTTGGGAATATATGATATGGACGTTTGGTTTTCTGATGAGTGCACTTTTTCTCTCAACGGCCATGCTAATGGTCAAAATTACCGCTACTGGTCTATCGAAAATCCTCACTAGATGAGAAAGGAACACACGCAATCCCCTCAAAAGTTGGGCAGGCAATGTTCGAAACCATATCATAGGCCTCTTTTTAATTGAGGCTAATTTGGAGGCTCAATAATTATTTAGCACTTCTTCAAAATAATGTCTCCTGATGAAGGTAATCCTCAAGTTCCACGGAATACGATATGGTTCCAACAGGATGGAGCACCATCACATTACCAACGCATTATCCGTTAGTACCTCGAGGCAATATTTCCAATCCAGTGGATTGGAAGGCGAGGAACGATCGAATGGCCAGCGCGATTCCCTGATCTTAACCCATTGAATTTTTTTCATAGGGATATAGGAAGAGCATTGTGTACGAAACTAAACCCTTTGATTTGAATGACCTAAAAGATCGAATAACGATTGTGATTAAGTCGATCACTCCTGAGATGCTGAATAATGTTGGAAGAAATGTTTATTTGACGTAAGCATGTTGCCAAGGCGTTCAAGAATACTTTGAACATATACTTCATTAACGTTGATAATTTTTTTGGTACATTTTGTATTACATTTTAGTTTTTGATATTTTACCAAATTTCGGTAATCACTTGATTTAATTCTTTTATAATCTGATCTTTGCAATAAACATGAAAGTCATAACATTTCTGAATAGAGAATGACGAGACCTTTCAAACGATGTATCACAAGCCCATACTTCCTATTTGAAAAATTGGGGGTTGTACCTGTCTTTCGAAAGGGTTTGAGGGTAGGGTTCACATTTTTACGGAGAAGAATGACTATTCAAAAATTAGAGTCGATGTGTTTCGGGATTTTGTATAGTAACCAAGATCGTTCATTTGGAGTTTGCACACTGTATAATAAATAAAAGAAAAATACTTTTCTAAGGCGTTTGACCGACTGGAATATGTATACAGGGTGGCCGGACGATTGACGTCCATAAAAAAAAAACAGGTCCCTCATATCATGGGGTATTCGAATCACCCCCATGTATGTTATCCGATTTTTCACGGTTTCCGAGTTATGAATTTTTTTATGAAATTATAGAATTTTCAACTTGAACATCTTCAAATTTTTTTTTTAAAAAGTACAAGACTTTTCTGATATTTTTTTGTTGTAAATAGATTGCCAGGAATTGTACTTTCATACATAAAATAACCAGCATCATAACTTTGATAAAAATTATGGAAATGTTGGTCTCAAGTGAGACAGTTACGTATTTTGGATCATGATCTAAATTTTCAAATTCAAATTAAAAATGTAAACAGGTTACTTCATGGTTTCTTAGTAGGCTTAAAAACTGCGCTCAACACTCAGCTTTCAGAATCATTAATAAAAAATGGTACTCAACAGTCTACTTTTGCTAGAATTAGCCTTCAAAGTCAGCGAGGTGGAAAAAATCAAAGAACTAGACGTTTACTCAAAAATTATTTTTTGCCATTTTAGGATTTTTCTGATCCAGCTATGATAGAAAATGCTGAAAATTAATGAAAATTTTGCTTTATAAGAAAAGTTGTAGATAAGAAAAAGAAAAAGGAATGGCAATAAATCACACATCATGTAGATAAAAAGAAATTTATTTATAAAATTTACAATAGGTTTTCAAAGTGGCCACCTCCAGCCTCAATACACATTCTACACCTTCGCAAAAAAATTTCTTTCAGTCGCATAAAACCTGCCCTGTTTTCTCTTAGGACACGTTCGGCTTCTCTTATCTTCAGTCGCAGTTCGTCTTCATTATAACATTCTCGGGCGTAAACGATTTCTTTGAAATAACCCCAAACGAAAAAATCGATGGGATTAAGGTCAGGTGAGCATGGGGGCCACTTGATAGGTCCGCTTCGTCCGATCCATCTGTGACTGCGAACTGCGACTGAAGATAAGAGAAGCCGAACGTGTCCTAAGAGAAAACAGGGCAGGTTTTATGCGACTGAAAGAAATTTTTTTGCGAAGGTGTAGAATGTGTATTGAGGCTGGAGGTGGCCACTTTGAAAACCTATTGTAAATTTTATAAATAAATTTCTTTTTATCTACATGATGTGTGATTTATTGCCATACCTTTTTTTTTTTCTTATCTACAACTTTTCTTATAAAGCTAATTTTCATTAATTTTCAGCATTTTCTATCATAGCTGGATCAGAAAAATCTTAAAATGGCAAAAAATAATTTTTGAGTAAACGTCTAGTTCTTTGATTTTTTCCACCTCGCTGACTTTGAAGGCTAATTCTAGCAAAAGTAGACTGTTGAGTACCATTTTTAATTAATGATTCTGAAAGCTGAGTGTTGACCGCAGTTTTTAAGCCTACTGAGAAACCATGAAGTAACCTGTTTACATTTTTAATTTGAATTTGAAAATTTAGATCATGATCCAAAATACGTAACTTTCTCACTTGAGACCAACATTTCCATAATTTTTATCAAAGTTACGATGCTGGTTATTTTATGTATAAAAGTACAATTCTTGGCGATTAATTTACAACAAAAAAATATCAGAAAAGTCTTGTACTTTTTAAAACTCTTTAAAAAAATTTGAAGATGTTCAAGTTGAAAATTCTCAAATTTCATAAAAAAATTCATAACTCGGAAACCGTGAAAAATCGGATAACATACATGGGGGTGATTCGAATACCCCATGATATGAGGGACCTGTTTTTTTTTTATGGACGTCAATCGTCCGGCCACCCTATACAAGATTGGCGCTCCTGTTCAAACTTTGACAAATCATATCTTCGAAAGTATTGGTAAGAGTTGGGAATTATATAATTATGTGTCCCGACTCTCTAAGTCTGTTTTTGAAAAGAACTCTATTCTTATTCGAACTATTACTCGCAACACAGATAATAAGGGAATAACAATTCTACAGGTCAAGAGTAGGTATTGAGAGATGAAATCGATGTTAAGAGATCTAATTCATAACTGTCCTTATTACATTCTCAAATGTATGAAGTAAACTATAATGTCTATTCGGTGTTATCTATTTCTAAGAACACTATGCGGACGCTCGGTTTGTCTCCGCATGGTCAGCAAAGTTGGTTAGTCGGAATTCCATTACTCGTCCCCTCTGAGATGGCAACGTCCTCGTTGTCAGCAGCTTCTCTTGTTGGGTTGTTCCCGTTATCGATGTGGATAATTCTTCTTGGTTTGAACAAAAGGTCACGTATTCTTGTTCTGTTCATCAGGACTATGAAAATTGCAATGATAATGCAACAGAACAAAATTCCACTTATGGTGTAGTGTGTAAGCAGAGTTATTGGGTGCAGATACAGGGGTCTCTTCTGAAGTTTCTCGGCTTCTTGCAAGATTGAGTCAGGTTCTTTGAGATGTTTCAACTCAAGTGAAATTTTTTGTTTTGATTTTAGAGAGATTTTCTAAATGTTCTGGATTTCTATTTCAAAAATTGGAAAAGTGTTATCGAATATTGAATTCTCAATAATAATTTTGCATTGAGAATCTAGTATATTTGTTCCTTGGATTGGTTTCTTCGTTATTATGCCGTGGCAGTCTTCTAATACCATCTGAGTTTTCTTGAACAGAGTCAGTAGCTGTTTGTTCTTTAAGATGTGGATGATTTTAAAATCGTTCTCAACCAGGGTTGTTTGGCAGTTCTCTGGAGTTGACAGGGTGCAAACTTCCTTTGAGGGTAACTGGAGGCACAGTACAATGGAACTATCTAGGATACGGCAGGCTTCATTCGTCCAATATTCCTGGTTCTGAATGGTGATCCGGTACTTCCTTGGTGGGATGATAGCAACGTCTTGATGGTTGGGTATTTGGTATACTCGGGAATAGTTTGCAATGAATTCTTTGAGTATGGGAATTTGAAGGAGGATATTGAGAATCTGATCAGCTCCTATGACAGACATTTTTGAAAATTCTAACATTTTGTAAGGATGAACATGACTAATTGGAGATAGTTCCTGTGGTTTATAAATTTCGTGAAGATATTTTTCTATAGAATGAAGTTCATTAACTTTAATAAGTTCTAAATTAGGTATTTCTTTGATTGCGAAACTAATTGTTCTTTCTATCATAAGTATCTGATTGAGTAGGAATTCTGATTTGAATATTTCATTTTGAACAATGATTATGAATGTTTCTTTTGATTTAATTTCTTCAAAAAGTGATTTTGTTTTTTGAATGTTTTCATTTAATAAAGCTATATCGTCTGATTATCTTTTAGTCAAATGGTTAGCAAAGGATGTTAATTTATCTATTCTTTCTATTTCATTGCTTCTGATTTGATGTAATGCTTCAAGATTATCATTTATCGTTTTTAAATCATCATCATCTAAATTTCCAGTTACGAATTTAATGCTTTTTCCGATGAAGTTAGCCAAACCTCTTTTAACTTTATTATTATTTTTAAATTTATTTAGAATCTGTTCTATCTGGACAAGATTTGTTTTCAATTGAAGGCATAGTTTATGTGTTAAATCATCGTAGGATTATTTTTCATGAAGTTCTTGGAAATTTGATTTCAACTGCTCATAGTTGTTTGTTAATTTTGTAAGGTTAATTGAAAAAAGGAATTTGTGATGGTGATCTAGTATTCGTGCTTGACTTAATGGTTCTTCAAAGTATCCATTAGTTATTATTTTGTTGACCTGAAGGGCCTGGTAGGTTTGGATCAATATCAGGAGGGTTACCGGTATCCTGAAAAGAGAGAATATTTTTTCTTAATTTCTTCACTTTTTCGATATTGGCTGTGGTTTTACGAGATTTTTGAGTTATGCCAAAAATTCTGTTTTGATGTTGATTCTCAACAGTGATTTTTTCGAAAGGTGGATCAGTTTTTCTTGGTCTATTCCTTTCAACATACACTTCCTGCTGATCTAAATTTGGAGGATCATTTCGATTTTCGTTTAATCTATCTAAATGTTTCTGTGATTTTTCACGGTTTCGTTCATAGATGTTATCGAAAAAGGGTAAAATTTCATGTTTCCTTTTATCGTTGTATTTTTCGTAAACAGTCATTGTTAAGTCAAATTCTGGTAGTTTATCATAAGGTCCATAAAGTAAATTGAAGGGCGAATAGCCTGTGGCAGAGTGAATTGATTGATTGTAAATCAACGTAGCGGTGATCATGATATTGGAAGGCATAGTTTATGTGTTAAATCATCGTAGGATTATTTTTCATGAAGTTCTTGGAAATTTGATTTCAACTGCTCATAGTTGTTTGTTAATTTTGTAAGGTTAATTGAAAAAAGGAATTTGTGATGGTGATCTAGTATTCGTGCTTGACTTAATGGTTCTTCAAAGTATCCATTAGTTATTATTTTGTTGACCTGAAGGGCCTGGTAGGTTTGGATCAATATCAGGAGGGTTACCGGTATCCTGAAAAGAGAGAATATTTTTTCTTAATTTCTTCACTTTTTCGATATTGGCTGTGGTTTTACGAGATTTTTGAGTTATGCCAAAAATTCTGTTTTGATGTTGATTCTCAACAGTGATTTTTTCGAAAGGTGGATCAGTTTTTCTTGGTCTATTCCTTTCAACATACACTTCCTGCTGATCTAAATTTGGAGGATCATTTCGATTTTCGTTTAATCTATCTAAATGTTTCTGTGATTTTTCACGGTTTCGTTCATAGATGTTATCGAAGAAGGGTAAAATTTCATGTTTCCTTTTATCGTTGTATTTTTCGTAAACAGTCATTGTTAAGTCAAATTCTGGTAGTTTATCATAAGGTCCATAAAGTAAATTGAAGGGCGAATAGCCTGTGGCAGAGTGAATTGATTGATTGTAAATCAACGTAGCGGTGATCATGATATTGGTAGGGTTTTCATTAGGGTTTTTCAATTTTAGGATCCTGAGTTTTGCTAGAATGGTTGAATGAAATCTCTCTATTGGAGAGTTAAGCTAGGGTTATTTACAGTCGTGAAATGTAAATTAATTTTGTTGAGTTTACATAATTCAATGAATGTTTTATTATGAAATTCTCTTCCCTCGTCACACACAATATTCTGGGGAATATTATGATGAGAGAGGTAATGACGCAATTTATTCAAGATAGTCAGTGCAGTACCGCCTTTCACGAGGTAGGACTGGGCGTATTTATAGAATAAATCAATTATGGTCAAAAACTTGGAATTTTGGAAAGAAAAAGTGTCTATGTGAATAACTTCAAATGGTCTTTTCGCTAGAAGTGGGCCTGAAAATTTTAATCTATACGGGTGTCGTTCGTATTTCGACTGAAGACATAATTCACATTGGTTGATAGTTTGTGTTATTTTCTGTTTCATTTTTGGCCAAACATACTTTTTTGATAAGTGATTATAGGTTTCTGAGATACCGTTGTGAGTTTTATCGTGATATTCCGAAACAATTTCTATTTGATTTTCGTCTGAAGTGACGTCCAATAAATAGGTTTTACTGATGAACATTTTCATTGAGTAATTGAATGAGTCTTTACAGAATCGAATAAATGGTAGTCGTAATTTATTGTCTCTTAAGAAAATTCCATAGGATTCATTTGGTCTAAATACTTCTTTGAATAAAATTGATAAATCTGTTTCTATGCGTTTTTGTCTGATTGTTACATGATAGGTATTTTTTCCAAAAGGTTTCGTAAATCTCAAGTCATATTGCTCTCCTATATTTAAAATATTTCTATTGGGGTAGGTGTTTATGGAGGATTCAGTTATTGGTATGACTTTTCCGTTATCTTCCTGTGTGGAATTAATTGGGACATCAGAGTTATTATCTTGATTTTGATTTTCAGTTTGATTTATAAGGTTCTGATTATTTTCAGAATTCAAAATGTTTTCTACTTCTTCATCTTCTAAAAGAGGTATTTCATTCACATTTGGCATAATTGAGGATACATCGATATCCAGATCGTCGTCTGATAATAATGAATTGTTGTCCGTTTCTCGGTTGTTAATTTCAATTCGAGAAAGTGCGTCAGCAACTTTATTTTCTTTGTCTTTAGTATAAACGATATTGACATCAAATTCATCTAATTTTAATTTCCATCGAATTAGTCGAGAATTTGGTTCCTTGATTTTATACAGCCAAACTAAAGGGTTATGTTCTGTTTCCACAGTGTAATTTTGTCCAAAAAGGTATGGTCTGAAATGTTTGGTTGAATCTAAAATTGCAAGTTGCTCTTTTTCAATAGTTGAATAGTTTCTTTCGGCAGAATTTAGAGTTCTCGAATAGTACGCTATGGCATGATTAGATTGTGAAAGTACACTTCCAATAGTAACATTCCAAGCATCGGTAGTTAATTTAAAAGTTTTTTTCAAAATCTGGATATGCTAATATAGGGGCATTCATTAGTAGTTCTTTGCATAAATGAAACGCAGAAATATATTCTGGATCATCAATTTTAATCTTAGCTCCTTTTTTGAGGCATTTCGTAAATGGTGATACAATATGGGCGAAATTTTGTATGAATCGTCGGTAGTAAACGGTTAAACCTAAAAATGATTTAATTTCTTTGACCGTTCGTGGTATCGGGTACTTTTCAATTGCTTTCAATTTTGAAGGATTTGGAGATATCCCATCTGGGGTTATTAAGTGACCTAAAAATTCAACTTTTTTGCTTAAAAAGTCGCATTTGTCAAGTTCAATTTTGAGATTTACTTCTTGTAATTCTCTAAAAATTGATTTCAAAAGGCAAATATGTTCTTGTAGTGATTTAGAAAATACAACAATATCGTCCATGAACACAAAACAGAATTTATGCAAGTACTTTTTCAATACATTATCTATTGTTCGTTGAAATGCGCTAGGACCATTTTTTAATCCGTATGGCATTCGAAGTTATTCATAATGACCGTTGTTAACTGTGAATGCTGTTTTTTCAATGGACTCTGGATCCATTTCTATTTGATGGAATGCTTTTGCCATATCCAAAGACGTAAAATAGCAACTTTTTCCTAAATTGTCCAAAATTTCTTCTTTGCGAGGTAAGGGGTATTTATCTTCGACAGTTTTGTCATTGAGTCGTCGGTAGTCAATGACCATTCGATATTTTTTCTTTCCGGATGCATCTTTCTTTTTATCTACTATCCATACTGGAGCACTGTATGGTGAAATCGATGGACGTATAATTTTATCTTCAAGTAATTTTTGGATTTGTTCTTGAATTATGTTTTTCATTGAATGAGGGTTCATAAACTGGTTCATCGACTTTAGTTCTGGTTTTATGTTTTACAGTATTAGTGAAAGAAAGATCATCATAAAAAATATTTTTGAATTGGGTACAAAGTTTCAAAATTTCTCTTTTCTCTTCTGAGTTCATGTGAGAAATTCTTATGAAATTTTTGATTTTTAATTTATAATTTTCCAGCGGGGGTTTTTATATTTCACTTTCATGTAAGGTTTTCACGGGTATTCTCTCAGAAAAGTTTATTTCAACATCATTTTCTATTGGTTTAGCAATTGGTATAGTACAAAATCCATTATTTGCTTGTGCTATGCATGCAGGGGTTGAAAATTTTTTGAAATTAATTATGGTAAAATAACATCGCCGTTTTCAATAGTTACAGGTATGGTTACAAACTGTTTTGCGATAACCTTTCTCGGTTTTAATTTTGAAGAAGAATACTCAAGGTTGAGAGGAATTTTTAAATCATTGAATTCCAGTGTGTGTGTTTGGTAATCAATTTTTGCTCCTAATTTTTGTAAATCTGAAATTCCTATTAGTGCGTCAAATTTCGGATGCCAATCAATAACATGCAAATGAAGGTTTTCATTAATTCCTGGTTCGTATAGAATTGGGATTTTCAAATTATTGTCTGATTCTAAAGTGTTTCCTAGTCCAGAAACAGTAAAAGGCTTTGTGTACAAGAAATTGAAAAATTTTTCTAAAGCTGGTTTTGTATTTATTACAGAATTTGTAGCGCCTGAATCAATGAGAATTCTTAGATCTATTTCTGGTAGATAGATATAAGGTAATTTTGATTGAATTTTCACGCAATTTAAGTCTATGTGACTCCGAATTTCTGGGCTTCTATCTGAAAATTTTCATCTTCGTCGTTGTAATTTTCCCATTCATCTTGGGGATCGATGGTGTCATTATAATTTTGAATTTCAGGTTCTAAATCTTGCAAATTTTTGCTTTCCGCTTGATCATTAAATAATTCCTCAGATATGAAATTTGGTTTCCGTCGATTTTGTGGAAATTGTCTTGAAGAGGCAGACATTGGTGTTATTGGTTGTCGAAATGTATTCCGTGTCGAAATAGACATAGGTGTAGGTTTTGGCTGGATTCGATTTATACTGGAACCAGGATTTGTTCCGAAAACTTGTTTATTCGTTGGAAAATATTGGTTATTCGAAATGGGTTTATTGATGCAATGAGGAAAACTTTGGGTTGAATTTGTTAATTGAGGTTGATACTGATAATTGATTGGTTTACGGAATTCATAATTATTTCTTTGATAATTATTAAGTGGTAGGTGAGAAATCGGTTATTTATTTGGTTCCTGAGATTTCCTAAGAAATTCGCAGTATTCCCACTCTTGTTTTCTATTGTCATAATATTGGCATTTGTTTATGCATTGTTCTAAGGAAATTATCTCGAAATTACTAATGTAGGATCTATACGGTTCTAAAAGACCTATTTGAAATGTTTTCAAAGCTAATTTGTCCAAGTCAATTTTTTTGTACTGAAGATAATTTTGATCTTTGATTGTCAAAGTTAGGTGTTGTAAAATGTCGTTTAGGCTTTTTGATACTCTACTATAGAAGTCTAGATAATTTTCGTTCTTTTTCTGAACGCATTGAGTAAGTGATAAGACCAATAAGTCTCCATTTCTTTGGTCTCCGTATCTCTGTAAGAGGGCTCGCCTAATTGAGTTCCAATCGAGAGCACTTTGGAATGAAATGAAATCTCTAGCTTCACCTTTAATTTTTGAACGTATTGAAAAATTCAGAGCATAAATTAGATCGGGTGTTAATCTTCCTTGAAGATGTGCAATCAAATGATCTATTTCGTTGATGAAAATTGAAAGATTATCACCAGGCGAATACTCTGGCATTGAATTTAGCAACAATTGGATGTCTTGTCTAGACATACCTTCAACTGTTATTGGGTTCGAAGAAGTTTGGCTATTCATTTCTGATGTCAAATTTCTTCTCGGGTAAGGTCGGAATCGACTGTTTCTAATAGATTGGTTATTTAAAAAATTTACTCCTATTTCTAAGGATTTTTGATCCTCAGCAATTATCTCCAATTCGTTTTGGGAATTATCGATATCTGTCATTGAAACTTAAGGTTACAAGGTGAAAAGGATTGGTGTGATGGACTTACAGCACCAAGATTTCATCCTAAAGTGTGCAGGTCTTCCTTCTGGATCGAAGTGGGTGGTGTTGAGTGTTTTCGAGATATTGCAAAAAGACTTGAAAATCACCGGGAGTTCCTCGAACACGTTTTCACACCGTTCACTAGTGGACACTAATTTCAGCTTTTTTCACAAACTGAAACCCCGTCGCAATATCCTGTTCGCAGCGCCAATTATGTTTCCCGACTCTCTAAGTCTAACTTTATTCTTATTCGAACTATTACTCGCAACACAGATGATAAGGGAATAACAATTCTACAGGTCAAGAGTAGGTATTGAGAGATGAAATCGATGTTGAGAGATCTAATTCATAACTGTCCTTATTACATTCTCAAATGTATGAAGTAAACTATAATGTCTATTCGGCGTTATTTATTTCTAAGCCCTCTATGCAGACGCTCGGTATGTCTCCACATGGTCAGCAAAGTTGGTTAGTCGGAATTCCATTACTATATCAATGGAAGCTTATGATAGAACTTCATAATAGCAGAAATTAGATTCAAACATACTGAAAAAATTTAAATTCAACAAGTGTGCCAAAAATTATTAATCCAAAACCAATTCTACCCAACAACGAACTCATCCGAGATATTCATTTCTCAATTCTATGATGAACGATATATTTTTTCCTCAAATCCACTCTGAAAATTATATTATATCAATTGAAATTTTACCCAATATTTCAGTTCTGTTTTTACTGGAGATATTCTGAACTCAATATTATCAACTTACCATTACCATTCCCATCATCATATGGATTAACCATGGGTATTAAATATCAAAATTTGACATATCATGTCTCAGGAAAATGAGTTGACATGATTCAACACAGATCTTATTATATTAATTCATGAATGGATTCCTATGGTGAAACTGCATCTTGATAAAAACTTATTTTGAAATTTGTAATGTAAAAACAATTTTTTCTTGTTACTCCGAAACCATCTGACCGATTTTGCCCAATACCGAACTTAGCCGAGATATTTATGTCCCAAACCTATTCTGAAAATTTCAACTGTCTAGCTCATTCCGTTCCAGAGTTATCGTGTTAACGGCCGGCCAGCCGGACGGCCGGACATAATCGATTTCGACCACGTATTCTTGATTAGTGATGGTTTAAGACCATTTCCAGCTATAAATTCGAAAATTACAGACATTTGGGCAAATTGATAAGCACTATGTTCTGAGGAACAAGAGCGCCCAAAACTTTCCTCTTTTGCCTCGTCTCTAGGCTTCACGCGTTCTTATGAGTCTTACATTACTAATAAACTAATCTGGGTTGAGTGCTTAGGTTTCAAATCGGCTAAATTCGTGATATCCTCTAGTGTTCCTCAGGGATCCATATTGGGTCCACTGTTATTAATCATAAGAATTATTCCGCCGAATTCCATCTGCTTATAATTGTTCGGATCTTCAAGGTGACATAAATGCCCTGAAACGTTGGTGTACCGAAACTTGCTTCCTCTTAACATTCTTGAGTGTGATGTGATGTCGGTTGGCCGTAAGAGAACGACTGTCACCTTTCCATATAACATGGAAGGCCCCGTTCTCAATAGGGTGGTTGCATATAAAGACTTAAGCTACATTCACAACCACCAAATTACAATTAAAATTAGCAATTGGAATTAGTCGTAGAAGTTTGGTACACGGTATAGAATCGGATCATTCACAACCTCCAAATTAACGTTTCCAATTATACTTACAATTACACTTATAATTAACACATTGCAATGTCCAAACTTCTACGACTAATTGTAATTGGAAATCTTCTTCGCGCGTGCTCAGTGTGTTTGTTTTGACAGAATTTCATAACCTCATATTTGATGAACGTTTTGGCGCTCTTGTTCTTGTTTAAGAAGTGTGAATTGAATAGAATACTGAATATTGAATAATGATGTCGAGGCGAAAAGTTCAACTTCGGAAAAAACCATTGGGTTCCCTTGCTTTGGCGTTGGGGGAGTACTATCTCGAATTGAAAAATAAGCGGAAGAGTGAACGTCAGTGGTGGATCAGACCAATTTTTGCTGTTCGAAAAGAATTTGGGGATTATGAAAACCTCTTCCAAGAGATGCGACTTACTGATCATGAAATGTTCGTAAATTACACGAGAATGGATGTAAATAAGTTTGATGAACTTTTGAGTATAGTTGGACCAGATTTGAAAAAACATAGTCATCGGGAATCGATTACACCAGGAGCACGTTTGGCTTTAACTTTAAGGTATGTAATATTAACATAGTTTTGTAGTACACAGCATAACTTAGGAATTTTTGTTCCATAGGCATTTGGCAGCTGGTGATAGTATCCCTACACTTTCATTTGCATACAGAGTTGGTAAATCAACAGCTTGTTGTATAATAAATGAAACATGTGAAGCAATATGGGAAAAATTGAATCCTATCGTGTTGAAAGAACCCAACGAAATAGAATGGAGAAGAATCTCGGGTGATTTTCAAGAGATTTGGAATATGCCTAACTGTCTTGGAGCTCTAGACGGACAGCATGTGGTTATTCGGGCTCCTCAAATAAGTGGTTCCCTATATTTTAATTATAAAAAAACATTTAGTATAGTTCTATTTGCAGGGTGCGATGCTAATTATTGTTTCTCTTATGTAGATATTGGCGCATATGGATCTCAAAGTGATGGTGGAGTATTGAGAAGTTCATCTTTTGGCGAAAAATTGAATAACAACCTTCTACAGATTCCTTCAGATGAACCATTTCCACGAATGAATGGAAGGACCCCACATTACTTTGTAGGAGATGAAGCTTTCCCACTGCAAACTAATCTTATGCGGCCATATGGTGGTAAAAACCTGAGCAGAGAGGACAGAATATTCAATTATAGACTATCTCGGGCTAGACGCTGCATTGAAAATGCTTTTGGAATAATGGTTGCAAGAATGAGAATATTCCACACGGTCATCTACAAAGATCCTGCAAATGTTGACAAAATTATTAAGAGTGCAGTTTGTCTACATAACTATATAATGAAGAGCGATACGAAAAAACAATATGATCCTCCAAAGTTTGCAGATACCGAGGTAGATGGAAAAATAATTCCTGGTGAATGGAGGAATCAAGAAATTCCAAATTGTGCTCTAAGAAATATTTCTGAATTTAATAGAAGAATTGGATGTCGCAACTATAGGAGTACTGCATATGAATATAGAGAGTATATTAAGAAGTACTTTAATACTGCAGGATCTGTACCATGGCAAGATGAATCAATATAAATTATCACTTTCTCATAATACAATTATGGATTTTTGTTTATAACTTTGAATGCTAATAAAAAACATGTTTTAAAATGTAAATTCTCTATATTATTGGGTATTGAAAAAAAGTTCTCTTCGTTAAACGAACAATTTTATTTGAAAAAAAATTTGGTAATATTAAGAAATGATATCGTACAAGATATTTATAATACATAATATCTACTTAATTTTTTCAATATTTCTTAAAGCCTTCCTTTTTTCGATTAAAATAATCATAATTTCGTCCTTCAGATCTTCCATCACCGGAGTAGGTAATTTTTCCATTTCCGTCTGAAGGTATGTGCAAAAGGCCTCAGTGCATGACAGAGGGACATCTACCTTCCCTAGATTTTGAGAAATGGATTTTAGTGCCTCAGAAACATCGGAACTCTCATAATCATTTGTTATTTTCCTTTTCCTGGACTCCTTTTTCTTCAATGTGAAAGTATCCGATTCCCCTTGTGGTTGAACTGCAGGAATGAATCTAGGGGTTTCACTTTCTGCCCTAGTATAAAATGGTCCCCCAGTACTATTACTAGGGGATAACATTACATTACTGAACATACTCGTTGTTGGAGAAGATGCCCGAAATTCAAAATTGTGTAAGTCGGGATCTATATCAATTTGTGAATCAACCACAGTGAATAATTCGCTTCCCTCGAGGTTGAAGCTGCTGGTAGTTCTTCGAGGTTTTATTATTTCCTCCAAAAAAGACATTAATTTAAAAATATGCCATTCCTTCTCTTTAGGAGCTCCTGCTCCGCTTCTCGAGTCTTTTTCAATAGTCTTTTTAATTCTTAAAAACTTCTCTCTCAACGATTTGAAATGATGTTTCGCCCATTCGCCTGAAATGTTTAATAGTTAGCATTTTGTTCCTCGGATGCTATAAAAATTAAATAAATACCTGTTGCATTGAACCGTCCTCCAACTTCATTCCATGTTCTTTCTTTTTTCTTAACATCTTTAAATTCTAATTTCGACTTATCATACAGAAATGGATACTCCATTACAATGGCAATGAATTTTTCACTAATATCAGTCGATTCCATCATTAAAAAAAAAGCACTGACGTGAAGTCAGTACTCTTTGGCGCGCGTGTTCACGGTGGCTAATTTGAATTGAATGATTCAAAAATTAACAGTGCTGTATCTAAGCTGCCATCAGGATAGAGTAACAAAGTTGGAAAAGAACACAAGTGACTCTCCTTAGTCGCACAAGCTCCTAGAAGATTTGGGAGGGTCAGTATAATCCTAATCATGTTTATAGCACGCGCGCCAAAGCAGATTGACTTTTTACACTTTTTCTTTCATTGTTAAGTCAATCTGCTTTTGCGCGCGTGCTATAAACATGATTAGGATTATACTGACCCTCCAAAATCTTCTAGGAGCTTGTGCGACTAAGGAGAGTCACTTGTGTTCTTTTCCAACTTTGTTACTCTATCCTGATGGCAGCTTAGATACAGCACTGTTAATTTTTGAATCATTCAATTCAAATTAGCCACCGTGAACACGCGCGCCAAAGAGTACTGACTTCACGTCAGTGCCTTTTTTTTTTTTTTTCAAGTTCCTTTAACAAATATAGCTATCAATACAGTTTGGCTGTTAGTTTCACCGTAGATCAGAAAAAAATTCGGTTGTGGGTCCTCCGTTAGGGACGAAATTGCATCTTCTCCAAATCCGAACGCATTTTAATATAGATCTACCGAATATAGTTATTTATAAATTCGCCTCAGGGCCACCATACAGACATTTCAAATCGGAAACAACGCTATTTCCCCCAAACTGACTTGTGTCCGTGCACTGAATTGACATGAATATTCTTTTAAAACCTCACAATATCGGCTCATTACTCCCAACATAACCCAAACAACCCAAAACCATTCACTTCTCGTCTGCGCAAGCGCAGTATACTCGTGGCTGCAAGTCCTCCCAAAATTACACACCTCACAAAAAACTCCGATTCTCCAACACTAGTGGTTCAGGAGATATCGCTTCTTGAATCCACGCATGCGCAGACCCTCACCAGGGGATTCTATAGCGGAAAAGCATCCGCCACCCCAAAACCCCAATCCTCTCTGACGAAAGCACCACCAGTTAAATCACTGATGGTCTGCTCATGCGCATAACGAAAAATGCCTGTAAGGGATTACATCCATTTCGAAATTAGCCCCAGGGCCACGGTACGGACACTTTAACTCTGAAACAACGCTACATCCCCCAAACTGACTTGTCATTGCACTGAATTGCTATGAATATTCTTTTAAAACCTCATAATATCGACTCAGCACTCCCAACATAACCCATCCAACCCAAAAACAGTCACTTCTCTTCTGCGCATGCGCAATCTACTTGCGGCTAAAAGTCCTCTCAAAATAACACACCTTACAAAAAACTCCGATTCTCCAACACTAGTGGTTCAGGAGATATCACATCTTTAATCCACGCATGCGCAGACCCTCAACAGGGGATTCTATGGAGGAATAGCATCCGCCACCCCAAAACCCTATTCCTCTCTGACGAAAACACCACCAGTTAAACCACTGATGATCTGCTCATGCGCATAACGAAAAATGCCTGTAAGCGGTAACATCAATTTCAAAATTAGCCCCAGGGCCACGGTACGGACACTTTAACTCGGAAACAACGCTACATCCCCCAAACTGACTTGTCCTTGCACTGAATTGCTATGAATATTCTTTTAAAACCTCATAATATCGACTCAGCACTCCCAAGATAACCCATCCAACCCAAAAACAGTCACTTCTCTTCTGCGCATGCGCAATCTACTTGCGGCTAAAAGTCCTCTCAAAATAACACACCTTACAAAAAACTCCGATTCTCCAACACTAGTGGTTCAGGAGATATCACATCTTTAATCCACGCATGCGCAGACCCTCAACAAGGGATTCTATAGAGGAATAGCATCCGCCACCCCAAAACCCTAATCCTCTCTGACGAAAACACCACCAGTTAAATCACTGATGGTCTGCTCATGCGCATAACGAAAAATGCCTGTAAGGGGTAACATCAATTTCAAAATTAGCCCCAGGGCCACGGTACAGACACTTTGACTCGGAAACAACGCTACATCCCCCAAACTGACTTGTCCTTGCACTGAATTGCTATGAATATTCTTTTAAAACCTCATAATATCGACTCAGCACTCCCAACATAATCCATCCAACCCAAAAACAGTCACTTCTCTTCTGCGCATGCGCAATCTACTGGCGGCTAAAAGTCCTCTCAAAATAACACACCTCACAAAAAACTCCGATTCTCCAACACTAGTGGTTCGGAAGATATCGCATCTTGAATCTACGCATGCGCAGACCCTCATCAGGGATCTGAATTCTATGGAGGAATAGCATCTGCCACCCCAAAACCCCAATCCTCTCTGACGAAAACTACAGCAGTTAAAGGACTTCTCATCTGCGCATGCGCAATACGGAAAATGCCCGGAAAGGGCAGCATGAACCTCAAAAACATATTTTTCGGCATTAAAAGCAAAATATTCCGCAAAATAGTAGTAATTTTTTTATTTTTTTCATGTCACGTGATCTTCACGAAATTTTGCAAAAGTGTTTGTTTTGGTTTTTTGCATCTAACTACTGAGTTTCAATTTAATCAGATCAGTATTTTTCGAGTTATCGTGAAAACAAAATTTTCAAATTTTCAAATTTTTTTTTTGACACTTTAGGGCCGTCCGTTCAACACAAAACTTCGCAGGCATATAAAGGTCATGATTCTACAATCTGATGCCAAATTTCAAAAAGATCGAGTGATCGGTTCCGGAAATATTCATAAAAAACGTTTTTATTAAAAACGGCCTTAACTCCGAAACCGCTCGGTCGATTTCGCCCGTTAACGAACTTGTCCGAGATATTTACGCTACGAAACTACCCTGCAAATTTCAACGCTCTAAGTCGTTCCGTTCGAGAGTTATCGTGCTAACGGCCGGACCGGCCGGCCGGCCGGCCGGCCGGCCGGACTGGACGGACAGAATTGAATTTGACCTCGAATTCTTCATCAGGGAGTCGAACCTAATCGTTTGAGACCATTTTCGAAAAAAAATTCGAAAAATACAGACATTGTGACGAAATGATAGCACGCTGTTCCTTGCGGAACACGCGCGCAAAAATCTGTTTTATATTATAATAGTAAAAGTGCTTGGCTTAATATAGTTAAAACGCGCGTCTAATGAAATTTGAAATATGATATTTCCGGTCCTAAAATTGCTGACTTACCGACAATACACCTAGTAGAAATCTGCCTTAACTACTTACCCTACTTCATAATATATTCGATAGGTGGCTGCTGAAAATAATTGACCTTCACTTTCTATTAATTCCACTGTTAAGTGGACGTTGTGAATGCTCAAAATTTGTTAATTTTTTTATTACGCCCAATTGTAATTCCAATTGCTAATTTTAATTGTAATTTGGTGGTTGTGAATGTAGCTTTAGCCTTTTGTTTGATCAGAAACTTTGTTTTACGTCCCATGTACGTTCAGCTACATCGAGTGCCTTCAAGATTCTCGTTTCATCGTGAGAAATTCTGGATGGTTGCGGGATACTGGTGATACTTAATTTTGTTTAATGCGCTGTGAGATCAAAGCCTGAGTATGGATGCGTAATCTGGAGCCCTGGGTACTATATAAACATAAAAAGTCTGGAGAATATACAGAGGCGATTCTTGAAGTATGTTAGTTTCAGACTTGATGGCGTTTATCCGAGCCGTGGTATGCCGCATGGACCTTTGTTGAGTTGATTACGACTTGATTAACTCGAGCGGCGTCATATATATACTTGGGTATTTCATTTCTCAGGAATATTTTATGGCCGTTAATCGACTGTTTGACTGCTAACTTTGGTTGATCTACATGTTCCTTGACTACCTGTATGCAATACAACGACATTTGACCTACAAAAAAATGTCAAATGTATTCGTGCTCCCGGTGTGGTTCTTCGGCTGCATGGTTCGGGGTTCCTCCGCTTTCTCCATTTCAACTGCAACCCACAGTCATCACAGGGGCGAGTGATTCACGACACAAGCTTGGAATTGTTCTTCCTCGTTTAGTATGAATCATTCACCGATAGTGTACATACAGGATAATTAATTATTATTATTATTATTATTATACCTCCCACAGTATTCTTTAGGCCACGTCCGCACAGGCAAGCGGCTTGCTTAGCGCCTAGAGCCTAGCGATTCACCAAGCGAGTTGCTGAGAAAAACGAACAATCCAGAACATTCGTGACCGGCCGCACTGCACGCTTGACGCCTAGCCAGTCGCTTAGCAATTTTTGTGACATATCGTCAACGTGCTGACAAGCAAATGACGTATCCTAGCAAGTAGCCAGAATGCAAGCCTCTAGGCGCTAAGCAAGCCACCTTTCTGTCCGGATGTGGCCTTAATGATTACTTAATACAAATTTCGAATTGAATTTTTTTTAAGATATGACGAGTATTCATTTACATCATTTTCAACTCAAACAGATTAATATTTTCGGAGATATGATTTCTATATTAAATGGTAACTCTGTGTTTTCACAGATTGATGTATCGAAAATTAACATCTGTATCTATGAATTTCATCTGTGTTCATACATTTCATCATTGTCATCTCATCTACAAATAAGAGACATGTCAAACAAATTACGATTGAAACTCTTGGTTAATCCATATGATGATATTCCATAATATGATGATGATGATTATGATGTGAATACCTATATACTTTGGCAAGTTAATCAAATTACAGAATATCTCCATAAAAAACAAAACTGGAATATTGGCTAAGTTTCAGTTGATATAATATAATTTTCGTAGTAGATTTGAGGAATGAATATCTCGGATACCGTAGCCGGGGGTTACTTTGAACAAGTTTTGCATTAATTCCATTGCAGCGCAAACATTTCTGCAGATATTTGAAAATGTTTTCAACCAATCGATGGCTTATTATCTCAGCTTCAATTTCCCGTTTGTACGACTCCATTATCTTCAATAGAAGTTGGTGGGGGCATATGTTTATATGTTCAGAAATAACCCCTTAAGAAGGGGCTACTTTGAACAAGAGAGCATCTACCATAGAAAACGCCAGTTTTGGGCGCCCTGTTCATAAAAACCCCTTGAATATGCAAGTATGAGTTTTTAAAAGAATAATGTCGCCTGATAATAAGGTTTTCCTTCACGGTTTAGCTCGTGAACTCCTGGCAATGTTTATTTTTTCATCGCAATGCTCCTAAGATTGTAAATTAATTTTTTTTCGCTGAGTTTACTCAAGAATGCACAAATAAACACAAAAATTATAACTTTATTGAAAATATTTACATCTCTCAAGGAGCATGGGAAGCGGTAGATACCAACTGCCACTATGTGCGCGCACAGAAGTTTTTCCTCTTCAGCTGAAAATACGGTTGGACGTCCTGGCGATTTCGCTACAATTGAGAGGTTAGCAGCTGCTGCATTTGCCTTCGCCGCCTCCTTGTACATGCAAATCGTTCCAGAGGGAAGGTTCAATCTAAAACAAGAAAATATTCGTAATTAGGAACAACAATGGATTTGACTGTGCTCTAGTAGGTACCTACGTAAACAGAAAAAAAACTACTCAGTAGAAGCAGCCCCGATAGTTGATTTTCCAGCTAAACACTTTTTTACTGCCTTGGCAAGGATTTCTGTTGAATAATTTCTGTACATCCGAGCTCCCAACTTGCGAATATAAGTTCGCGGCTTGTTGGCTTGCCCCTGATGAACAAAAAGTAGACGAAGCGCGATGTTCAAAGTAACCCCTCAAAGTTCCTGTTTTTTACTCGATTAGCCATATAAAATCAACGAAATGAGTTAGAGATATGAAACAAAATAGAAAATGTTGCCAATAGATTGATAAGAAATATATAACTTACCTAAAACGGTATTTCACAACAGGTTCACTGCGGCAGAGGAGGTTTGAGGATTGTTCTCAGAACAGCTGATTTCACAATTCCGATAAAAAGGCGCGCAGCGGCTCAGGTTAGCCAACCTGACAACGTTTCGCGATCGTAGCGCCGTCTACATGTAATCATTGAATGTTGAGTACCAACTAGAGGTCGCTAGCTTGTGAACTAAGCCCGCTATGAGGATTTTTGATTTTACAACGTATCTGTTCAAAGTAACCCCTTGTGTTCAAAGTAACCCCCGGTTACGGTAAGTTCTTTTTTGGGTAGAATTGCTCTGTTGGTTTTGGATTGATAATTTTTGGCACTCCATTGATATCATTCCTAACTCTGAGAAACCAATATTTTCGGAGATATGATTTGTCTAAGTATTAAGAAGAGCGCCAAAGCTCCTGTCCACAGGGCTTTCCCACTTTTATTTTGTGACTGGAGATGAAGTTAAATATCGAGAAAACGTTAGAAAAACTGTTCTCCAAAGTAGTTGGAATAAATAATGGGAAAATTAAGAGGATGTCAACAAAGCTTTTAAGTAAGAGTTGGTTCATATCTGAAAAGTTCAGAATTGTTTATTTCAAAGGGAGGCTGAAGTAGACAGGTAGGAAAAATAGCACACAACTCATTATAAACTCGAAAACGAGGGAAATCTTGTTGTAACCCGCAAGCTGAAGGAAATGCCATAAAGAAATTCGAAATTCACAGAGCCTCAATTTAGAAGGATACATTACATTACCTGGGTTAAATAAAAAGCAAATTTGCATGTCCAATTATATAAATCCAATTCAATGGTTCAGAAATACTTCTGCAATTACCCCACCTCCTAATTTCCTGGAATTAAATTCGTTTTTTAATTGAAGTTCTACATTGCAATATTTTTCGTTTGCGAGACATTGAATTGAAACAAGATGGCCGTTGAAGTATATTGCTGCGACAAAGATGAAAGGCACCACTTCATAATTGACGATATTTAAATCTAATCACAGACACAGACCTGCTTCAGCACAGTTACATAAGTTAACTGAGGTTGCGATTCTTATGTATCCTTAACTGAGGGCCTCGGTTAGGACTTAACGGAGATTGAATGCTTTGTGAATACGGCGGATAGAATAACATGGACTGGCCCTCACGTAACTTTATCACACAGTTCGTTGCGGAATACATTATAGAGGGAGATGTTATGAAGGATAGAATAATTAAAGGCAAATAATGGTATACAAATAATGATGTTTTTATACCATGGACAAATACACAAATTGGAGATTGGGGTATATTGGAAAAGCTGAATGAATTACAGTAAGGAAATTTATGAGAAATATTTCCATATTATAAGCACAGTAATTTGTGTTATAAGTATCAAAATATTCAGAAACGAGTCTCGGATTTAAATGAAAATGTTTTGCCTTTAACTATTCTGTCTACAAATAACCAAAACACATACACAATACACGAAGCCAAACAATACAGTATACAAGAAAGGTCAGAGGATAAAGAAACCAATGTTTTGTATTATGTGGTTTTGCCAAACGCCAAATTATAAGAAAGTATTCATATACCGTGGTTTGCCTTTAACTATTCTGTCTTTTTTCAATGCTGATTTCAATGGTCTCTTTCTCACAACCAGTCCATGTTATTTTATGTCTATGGTTCCGAGGAACAAGAGCGCCAATTTGTCGACATTGAATCTCGTGATGGGTAGAGAGGCATTTTAGGCCTGTTTTTCTATCACTAATGAGAATATATCTTTATGTTTCACCTCAACACCTTTAGATCTATCAATGGGCATTTATCGGTTAAGAGAATATTATTGGAATTCAATTGAAATTCATTCATAATGTTAGTATTTAAACTTAAAATTTTCTTTACCTTGATTACTCAAATATGACATTAATTCCAGTAATATTTTTCTCAAAGAAGACTTGAAGGTAGACAATGTGTTGATTTTTTCATCACTGGATTCTATCCTGACTTCACTAAAAAAAAAATGGTTCAAGCACAGACGTGAAGTCAGGAGCTTTTGCGCGTATGTTCTATTGTCCATTCTCCTGTATTGGACACTCTTAATCGAATTTACCATGGTGAATTCTATTGTCTGTTCTCCTGTATTGGACACTCTCAATCGAATTCACCATGGTGAATTCGATTCCTCATACCCACCTGGATGTTCTCTTGTCCATTCTCTGACTTGTCCATGAAGAGAATTGCCATGAATTTCCTTTTGAAACCTCACAATATTGTCTCAGAACCAAATCCATGACCACTAGCCGAAAACCACTTCCATCGTAAGCCATACAACCCAAAAAGAGCCACTTCTCCTCTGCGCATGCACAATATACTCGTGGCTGAAAGTCCTCGCAAAATTGCACTTCTAACACAAATAACACAGATTCAATCCACGCATGAGGACCCCCCAAGGAGATTCTATGGAGGAATATCATCCTGCACCTCAAAACCCCAATCACTTATCTCCTATTCATGCGCATAACGTAAATGCCCATAAGGGGTAACATAACTTTCAAAATTAGCCCTATAAGGCCACGGTATGGAAACGCAAATTTTCGTGAGGATCATATGATTAGAACATTTTTGAAAAATCATTGAGAATCATTGTAAAAATTCTATAATAACAGAAACTATTCGTCCGACATAGCTAAAATTTTGTGAGAGCCTTCAAAAACTTAGCTTTCCATCTAAGGCTCAAGTTTTTAACACGATCGGATGTATATGCTGTTGGATATCTGAGCAGCCTTGGGTAAGTTCAATAGTTGGATGGGTGACCATTGCCACTATAACTTTCGAACGGAAAGAGTTAGGGACTTGCAATTTTGAATCTAAGGTCGTTGTTGGGCATAATCAGCCCAATGGTTTCGGAATTATACGCATACTGGAATATTATTCTCTCGATACCGGTCGAATTGAAATTTGGTAGCTAGTGGAATACCGATATTCTATACTATGTGAAATTTTGTGGGGATCGAATCACCAGAAAATTCTAAAAAAATTATGAAATATGTAATATGTATCTCACGATAACTTGTGAACGGAAAGAGGTAGCGACTTGCAATTTTCAGGGTAGGTTGCGCATCCGTATGCGACATTTCAGTTCGTTAATAGGAAAAATCGGCCAAATTTTTTTGCAGTTATACACATCTAAATTTTTGTTCTATTTTCCTCTATAACTCAAAATATACGAATCCGCGATCCAATTAAAACTGCTTGTAGAATGTCGACGCGCAAATTTTTTGATTTTGTTATTTCGTGAATCATGAAGTGTGTTTCTTCGTTTATTATTAGATTATTATTAATATATTATTAGATATCTAAGGAATTTGAAATCCAAAAGAATAAATATGTCAGAATTAAAAATTCTATGATTATAGACGATTCTCTCATTACTCAATTCTTTCATTAAAAAGTGTTTCGGTTTGTAACTTCTCACCTGAGGCTAATCAGGAAACATGGCAAATGAGAAAGGTGTTTTATTTGATGCGAAGAATTTATGGTTAAATTAATTGTCTCTTCTCCAGAGGGAGATGCTTTGGAAGTACTCGATTTACACAATTTTCACGTCTCATTACATGGAATCCGAACTGCTCTATCAATTCAATATAATAATATACAAATCCATTTCAAAGTTGAATCAAAAATGAAATAAACATCATCCGTTTCCATCTCTTCCTTGGTTTCTTGGATTCCCTGTTCTGAAGATGCCAATGAGCAGAGACACGTGTCGGCAGGTATCAGCAGAATATTTTTTGTCTGCTCTTATGCGGAATTACCCGTTAAAATTTCCCATTTAGAATGATTAAAGTAAAAACCGTTCTTCACCGCTGTTTGGCAATATTCTACGTAAATAGGTAATTTTCACAAGGTGCAATGAATTTGAAGAAAGGGATTATCGCTTTAAGGTAAAGCTACCACTAGTAGATGAGAGATGAACGGACTAGTAGAGACTATAGTTCAGAGCAATCCATAGAGTGTGATTTCATCGAAGTTGAATACATACCGCGGTTTCATCCTTATTTAGAATCATCAGTGGAGCTTAATTCAACGCTGATGGAAAATCACTAGGAATCAACCGGTTTATTAACACGTTCGCTGCCAACGATATTTTGTGAACTTTCGCCAGGAGCCAAGAAGGTTTTTCGAAATTTTTGACTTGAAAACTACTTCAAATAATCGCAATTTATAATTAAAATGTAATTTTAGTATTATTACGAGTTTTTTCGAAACAAAAATTGTCGCCATTTGGCGACAGTGGCACTGCACAAATATGGAGACAAGAAAAGTTTGAATCCATCATGAATACAATGCCTGAAGTACCTACCCTGAGTACCTAGACAACATTCGGTACCGTACTCCACCACCAGGAGAATTAAAATGCTATACAGGGTGAGTCTTTGACCACTGCATTAATTTTAACCAAAGATTCCTCTCATCAAATGAATCACTTTTTTCATTTACCATTTTTCCAGATTCGGCTCAGGTAAAAAGTTACAAGCGTTTAAAGATTTCACAATGTGCTAATACACTCCCGCATATAAATTATCTATGACATTGTTGGCGGACGAGAATAAGGCATGGTAACGTGGTTTACAGCTTGATTTGGGATTCCAACGCTCAGGGACGGATCCATGAAAGTAGTGAAATTTCTGGAGGTTTCCATTTTAAAACATTCAATGAAGAATATCTCGAAAACGGTGCGTTTAAGGAAAAAAGATGAAGAATAATATAATGTTCTAAAACGATGGAATATTCTTGAAATGACTCAAGAAAAACTTTATATGCTTTCTTTATGCTAATTTCGTTTAGTTTTATGAATCCACGAGTCCATAACTAGAAAACCAGTGGAAGTAGAAAATAACTAATATTTGGAAAATACGTATCATAGTTATCGGAAACTTTACGCCAACATTAATTTTATTCGAAAAAAGGATGTCAAAGCTACAAAATAAAAACTGATTTTTTTTCAAAATTTCAACAGTCTGTATCTTTTTACCTGAGCTGAATTTGGAAAAATGTTAAATGAAAAAAGTGTTTCATTTGATGAGAGGAATCTTTGGTTAAAATTAATGCAGTGGTCAAAGACTCACCCTGTATATTGAAGTCGCCATTTGGCGACGGTGGCACTTGGGAAATGGTTTATGCGTCGCCAAATGACGACACCGGCAGCAAACGTGTTAATATCCAACGGTCACCTCTGAGTTCTAAGCAGACATGGTACATGGTACATGGTACATGGTACTTGCAAATAGCCACGTTTGGAAAAAGAATATACATAGAGATCTATAGTTTTATGTAGCCGCAATGAGTATCTTGGTCGATTCAACGCCAGGTGTCACTTCTGTCTACTTTGCACCGAATTTGATTTGAAGAAATAATCACTATTGAATAGCTACATACCGCGGTTTCATCCTTATTTGGAATAATCAGAGGAGCATAATTCAACGCCGATGAAAAAACACTACGAATGAACCGGTTTATTAAAATCCAGCGATCACCTCTGAGTTCGAAGTAGACATGGTACATGATACATGTTACATGGTATATGGTACATGGTACTTGCAAATAGCCACGTTTGGTAAAAGAATATACCTACGTAGATATCTATAGTTAGCGAGTAGCTTGGTTGATTGAACGCTAGGTGTCAATTCTGTCTACTTTTCACCGAATTTGATTCGAAGAAATATTTACTATTGATTGATATGTCCTACTTACCTATGGTTCATCCCAATGATGATCGTATATAATAGAGGAGAGAACCCGACTAGCGAGGAGTAAGTCCAAAACACAGCGATGTATCTTTCTACAGCTGAGTGCGTTATGAGATTGTTGTACCTCAAAGGTCTAGCCAGTGATGTGAATCTGTCCACTGCTATGGCCACCATCACCAGTACGGATACACAACAGAGGGTTATCGCTACACCGTAGCTGAATAAACACTTGATGTTTGAAAAGCTATAGGCACCTCCCAGTTCTAGGTACATCCCTATTGGCATGAACATACCTGAAAATAGTGAAATATAAAGTTGAATTATCAAAAAAGTCGAGAAAAGCACTAACGTGAAGTTAAGAGCTTTTGCGAGCATGTTCTGCTGTCTACTCACGCCTCACTCACCATCTCGATATACTGTATGAAGCTTAAAGCCGTATTTTTTCAATATATGTCATTTTTCATTTTTTACTGGTAGAGTATTAATAAAGAAAGAGCTAACACGTGAAAAATGCATTGGGCATCAAATGTACACAAATTTTAAAATAAAATGGGTTCAAGCCCTGTGGACAGGAGCTTTCTGGCGCTCTAGTTCAAACAGACAAATTATATCTCCGAAAGTATTGGTTTCTCTGAGTTGGGAATAATATCAATGTATACATATGATAGAGCTGCATCATAAAGGAAATTCAATTCAAATAATAGTTTATTTATCAAGATTAAATGAGCAATCATGAGAATGAGAACTGCACCATGGAAGAAATCGAATTAAATCTGGCCAATTTTGCCCAATAACAAAACTTAACCGAGATATTCATCTCCCTAACCTACTCTGAAAATTTCAACTACCTAGCTCATTCCGTTCGAGAGTTATTGTGGAAAAACTTTCTTTAAATTTTCAAAATTTTTTTTTTACACTTTGCGGTAATCTGGTCAATACAAAGCTTCACATGCGTATAAAGGTCATGATTCTACAATTTGATGCTAAATTTCAGATAGATCGAACGAACTTGTCCGAGATATTTACGCTCCAAAACCACCTTGCAATTTTCAATCCGCTAACTCCTTTCGTTCGAGAGTAATCGTGCCTACGGCCGGTCGGCCGGCCGGACAGAATCGATTTCGCACTCGGATTCTTGATCAGTGAGTCGAACCAAATCGTTTGAGACCATTTTCAGCCAAAAATTCCAAAATTACAGACACTTGGGCAAATTGATAAGCACTCTGTTCCGAGGAACTAGAGCGCCAAAAAAACAAGTTTCGTATGACAATTGCCCAAAACAGGTTTAAAGTACCTAAAAATAGTAGGTATTCCATAAAACATGTATGAAAGAAGATGAGTAATAATAAAAAATTACCTTGTAATCGATCAAAAATTTCCTGATCTACGTTCACCAAATTTTCTCTTCTCTCGAACTACAGAACTATGCTTTCAATATTTACGTAATATTTTCAAACATTTTCGGGTGAGGTCCCCGTTGCATCGCTAAAATACGAGTATTTCAACCCCAATATTTTTGAAGTTACAATATTCCCTTCTGTCAATCTGTGAAATACAGTAAAATTAGCTTGTTAGAGTTAAAATTTATATAAATGGATTCTTATGATTAAACTGCTTATTAAAAAAAATTTAATTTGGAATTTGTTTTGTGTACAAATTTTTTTTTCTTATTACTCCGAAACCTTCTGTCCGATTTTGCCCAGTAACGAACTTAGCCGAGATATTCATCCCCCAAACCTACTCTGAAAATTTCAACTCTCTAGCTCATTCCGTTCGAGAGTTATCGTGCCTACGGCCGGCCGGCCGGCCAGACCGGCCGGACAGAATGAATTTCGACCACGGATTCTTGATCAGTGAGTCGAACCAAATCGTTTAAGACCATTTTCATCGAAATATTCGAAAATTACAGGCATTTGGGCAAATTGATAAGCACTCAGTTCCGAGGAACTAGAGCGCCAAAAAGTGGGCATGCCCTGCGGACAAGATTTTTGGCGCTCTTGTACATAACGAACTTATCCGAGATGGATTATCCAACGGTATATAATATCTTATAGTTGGCTATTTTGCATTCAATCACTCTTTGTCTTCTAGAACAGGAATAAATTTGACTGGTCTGGTAGATGAGATGACATGGATGAACACAGATAGAACACACTGACACTGAACATAGACAGATAGAATTCGCATTCTATGAAAACATAGTTAGATGTATTATTGAAATGTACTCGCTTCGGCGGTACATAAACTAAAATTGGAACGATACAGAGAAGATTAGCATGGCCCCTGCGCAAGGATGACACGCAAAATCGTGAAGCGTTCCACATTTTTTGTTGTTGCTCGTTCTTTGGGTCCCTTGGGATATTGTAGTTCCCTTTGATCCTGATCCCTGATTCCTTTTTCAGTGATTTGTCTGAACAAGTTGGGGTACTCCCCTTGTTCCCTGGTAGGGTGAAACCTCCGAAAAAAGAAAAAAAAATAATAATAATAAAAAAAAATAAATGATAAAAGGGAAAAAAAAAGAAAAAGTCAAAGAGTTGGAACACAATACATATACAGTGACTATTGGAAGTAAAATATAGTCACTGCGAATACACAGAGGACAGAGAAGAAGACGACACTGGTGCATAGTGGTTGGCTATCCGTTCCAGCAAACCGTTTGTTCGATGTGTAGATGGTAACTGCCAAGCACATAGTAAAGGATAGAAGAAGAAGAAGAAAGTATTATTGAAAGTTTGAAAAATCATCTCTCCGAAAGTATTAGTTTGTTAGACTTGAAAATGATATCAATGGATTCTGCTTTCAAGAAACTGGAACTGCATTAAAAAAAATCGAATTTGAAATTTGTAATGCAAATTTTTTTTTTCTTATTCCTAAACCATACGCCCGATTTCTCGCAATAACGAGCTCAACCGAGATATTTATGTCCCAAACCTACCCTGAAAATTTCAACTCTCTAGCTCTTTCCATAGGGTGGGCCAGTGGCGAAGATTCCAAGGTATCATGAGAGTTTTTCCTCCATAACTTTTAAGCCTCTGTAGACAAAGACTTCTTGAAACATAGCTCTAAAGTCAACAATTTTCGAGAAAAATAGCTTTATATGAACGAAAACAAATATTTTCTTAACGTTTTGGAAACCATTTGTTATGCAAAATGTAAAGATGTCTCGCCATGTTGGCTCACATGTTATCGGAAAAAACTAAGTTACCATTGGAAAGAAATTATCCTATAGGTCCAATAGTTCAAACTGTTCCTAGGATAAGTATTGGCCCCCCGTTTGGTATCTCGAATACGAAAACCCGATGATTTAATGAATCATTTTTGTTATTTCATCCATATACCTAGTTCTGAATGATCAAATCAAATATATTTCGAAATCTATCATATACTTAATCATTGAGAAGATAGCCAGATTTCAACCAGAATTGGGTAAGGTCCACGAGTAACTGCACATATTTTCATGGTGAATAGATGGTACCCAAGAAAGTCAGAAAACAACAATTAAGTGTGACTGGAACTTTGTTTATGGGATACAGGGTGTTATATCGATTTGAGCAGAACTTTTAGTTAGCCATAACTCTCGAACCGTTTAAAAAATTATTTTCAAATTTGGCACTTATAGTCCTCTCAGGCCAAAAAACTCTACGTATGAACCATACCAAAAAAGTGCAGACCAGGGCTCAGATATTTAAATATTTGCTTTATGTTCTATTAAAACACCCTGAACATAAAAAATCGATTAGCCGTTTATATCATCTAATTATCCATAGAAATGTCCTTCGAATAGGGTTTTTCATTTGAAGGGTACCTAAACCGTTTTTTTCTTAATTAGTAATTAGCGCCCTATATTTCTAAGCGCCATTTCTGTCCTGAATATTGTGATGAGACCCTCCGAAATCGAATTAATCAACCAATAGTAATTGAAAAGGTTTTTTTATTATTTAAATCCAAATTGAATTTCCACTAAATGATGAACCAACTGATGGTATGTGCTTATACTACAAAATACAATTAGGTTTCAAAAAATGTCCTAGATATATCAAAGTACTAAAAAATCGAAAAAATGCAAAAAACTATTGAGAAACAATTCAAACATTTTCGCTCGCCAAAGAACTGCTAAGTATGGTCTAATGAATAGATCAATCACCAATATTTTTTGCGCGAGTTTATTGCCTTACGAGGACGACCTGCAATTAACATCCCCATTCATTCTCACTCCTCTAATGGCTTTGAAATTTTATGGCAACTAAGAATACTGTACACTCCTACTCGTATTCCAAGCAGAGTTCAATGATCTAATTCTTACACAAATAAGTTCGTTAGTCGCATTTATATTCAGGATGAACCCAAAAATTGATAATTTTCGGAATTAATTCGTAAAACTTGTTCCCTTCGAAGGACGAAAAAAACCTTTGCATTTGTATAAATAAACCATGTATGTAGTTAGGCATTGGGATATTTCTCACTTTTCGAATAATTTTTCATGAGAGAGTACGGTTGCCTATGTGAAAGAGAAATTCACATGTGTTGTAGAGTGAGTCACTTTAACTATACTACTAAGGGGGACCAGAATATCATTTTTGTCGCTCTTGTTCCTCGAAATAGAGGGCTTATCAATTTGCCCAATTATCTGTAATTTTCGAATTTTTGGATGAATATCGTCTTAAAAGATTTGGTTTGACTCACTGATCAAGAATCCGTTGGTCAAAATTGATTCTGTCCAGCAGGCCGTTAAGACAATAACTCTCGAACGGAATGAGCTAGGCAGTTGTAATTTTCAGAGTAGGTTTTGGAGATATACAGGGTGAGTCTTTGACCACTGCATTAATTTTAACCAAAGATTCCTTTCATCAAATGAAACACTTTTTTCATTTAACATTTTTCCAAATTCAGCTCAGGTAAAAAGATACAGGCTGTTGAAATTTTGAAAAAAACTCAGTTTTTATTTTGTAGCTTTGACATCCTTTTTTCGAATGAAATGAATGTTGGCGTAAAGTTTCCTATAACTATGATACATATTTTTCAAATATTAGTTATTTTCTACTTCTACTGGTTTTCTAGTTATGGACTCGTGGAATCATAAAACTAAACGAAATTAGCATAAAGGAAGCAAATAAAGTTTTTCTTGAGTCATTCCAAGAATATTCCATCGTTTTAGAACATTATATTATTCTTCATCATTTCTCCTTAAACGCACCGTTTTCGAGATATTCTTCATTGAATGTTTTAAAATGGAAAACTCCAGAAATTTCACTACTTTTATGGATCCGTCCCTGAACGTTGGAATCCCGAACCAAGCTGTAAACCACGTTACCATGCCTTATTCTCGTCCGCCAACAATGTCATAGATAATTTATATGCGGGAGTGTATTAGCACATTGTGAAATCTTTAAACGCTTGTAACTTTTTACCTGAGCCGAATCTGGAAAAATGGTAAATGAAAAAAGTGTTTCATTTGATGAGAGGAATCTTTGGTTAAAATTAATGCAGTGGTCAAAGACTCACCCTGTATATGTCGGTCAAGTTCGTTAGTGAGCAAAATCGACCGAATGGTATCGGAGGAACGAAAAAAAAATTTTTTAACATTACAAACTTCGAATTCAATTCTTTTTGAGATGTAGTTTCATCATAAGAATCCATTGATATCATTTTCAACTCTAACAAGCTAATGCTTTCAGGGATATGATTTTTCAAAATTTTAATATTAAAGCGTAACTATATGATTTCACAGACTGTTGTAATCGACAATTAACGTCCGTATTTGTATCTATGAATATATATATGAATGATCTGTGTTCATATATGTCATCTTATCTAGAGATAAGAGACATGTCATACTTATTTCTAGCTCTATTCAAAATTCTTTATATAATATATCTCCTGTACTAGAAAACAAAATATGATTGAATTCAAAATGACCAATGAAATAACCTCAGTTATCGTAGAATTATGAGGATTATATATTATAATTTTTGGGTGATAATGCCCTTGGATCATCCTTATAATGATCGAAATATCTCTATCGTTCTGAAAAATATTCAGTAGCTATATCCCGAGTGCTTGCCAAGTACTCGAATATTTTCCCGATAGCACGAGGGAAAATATTCAATAATTTGGCAAGCCCGAGGGGTGTATGAAGGACTATTTCCAGAAAAAAATCTCTCTCAATTTTAATTGTAGGACAGAAATAATACTAACAGTAATTTAAATAAATAAAATCTTTTTGATAATCACCCCAAATTTTCTCGGTGGTTTAAAACGTCAGAAAAATATTCACCCAGAGCACACGTGAAAACACCCGGATATTTTCACGCTGCATTGATATTCAGTAGTTATATCCCCCGTGCTTGCCAAATACTCCCGATTGCACGAAGTGCAGGAGGGAAAATATTCGATAATTTCTCGGACAAGTTCGTTATTGAGTGAAATTGGTCTGTTGGTTTTGGAGTAATGATGTTTGGAACTCTTGATAAGAGAAAGATGGGTAAGAAGACTTTGGTGCTGCAGACTGTAATTTTTGGTGCTCGAAGTTTCGGTGCTGGTGCAGGTAAGACTGATGCTATGGCTTTATAAATGTTCAATTTTGATTGCAGCATGATTAATTTTATATTTAGCCACCTGAAAATGGTTGTA